>JANRMT010062856.1:60655102-60743841 GCA_026402145.1 Polypterus bichir lapradei | reverse complement strand
TGAAAAAAGTTTACTTCAGGTTTTTGCAAATTTATTCAAAATAAAAAAACTGAGAAATCACACGTACTGTATATAAGTATTCTCAGCCTTTGCTCAATACTTTGTCGATGCACCTTTGGCAGCAATTACAGCCTCAAGTCTTTTTGAATATGACCTGTGATGATATCCCATGTCCCTGAAGGTGATTGCCACAGGCTTCACATAGGAGATAACAGGTCTGGGCTTAAAAGCCATTTTGTGCCACCTGGCTAAGAGGTACCAATGGGCAAGAGGAGGAAGGAAGGCCAGAGGTAGAAGTAGAGATAGACAGTGGCTAATTGTAAGACGATGTAAGAAGAGTGAGACAGTTCAACATGTAAGTAGACCAATCACCCTACAGGTTAAATATGGACACTTATTTGGATAGGTAGGCCCAGACCCACCGGTCTTCGTCATTTTACACTTTCATGCATTCACTTTCTCTGCTGTAATTATTTCTATTTTTTTTTATTACCACTTTTCTTGAATGTGGGACTCCTGCATTATTATTTGGGTCTTGGTGATGGCTTGTGAATGCACCCTACATTTCATTGTGTATTGTCCTATATATTTATAAATTCAATATTTTTGTGTGTGCTTACATTTTTAAAATAGGACTTTGGTTTCTGCTACAAGTAGGATTGTCACTTCTTTAAACATTCACAAGTCCTGCCACTCCTATGAAGTCATTAATACAAAAGTTAATCAGGGCCCATATTTATCAAGGATCTCAGAATTATATATTGTGTTTCAGTAGTTTTCTGAAATAAACAGTAAGGGTTCACTGCAATGATGATAATAGTAATATTCAGAGTAGTAGAAGAAACAAAGAGAAGAAAAGGGAAAACATAATAAGGTAGGATACTGAGCTAAGATGCATGTAATTGTTACCACTTGATCACAACAAAATCAAGAATAATATTGTAATGAGCACCAAGGTTGAAAACCCATGACATACAGTACACACCAAATGAGAGATAATACCTATAACCTACATGCTTATTTAACAATGAATGATCCAAATCCATACCTTCAGAAGAATCAGCTTCCAGCTGTTGTGGCCATGGAAAGCTCCCCATAAAGTAACAGTTGCTGAACAGCCCTGCGCAGAAGTCACATTCATTCTTCCAGTGTTCCTAGTCATCACCCAGAATCACGTGACATACCTCTCTGTATTATCCCCCCTTATCTTCTGTGATGGTCTGTTTATCTAAGTGAGTCTCTGACCTGTATAATTGAACCTTCCTGAGTTAAGGTTGTAAACTGTTATGAGAATGTTCCAGGGGTTTGTGGAATACAAAGTTCAGCATACCTGTGTGACATTTCATTCTCAGTCACCCATCTATCCCTTCTTTTCTTCACAGTAATATGCTGGCTTCTAGAGTACAGTTTGTATTGATGACCATCTGTGTGTTGATAATGTGACATTACTGAAATTCATAGATGTGTAATCATTCACTCTTGGGGCAGTGATCTTTATGTGCATGCCCATTTGTATAAATGTAGCTTGCTTTAATATTAACTCACGTGGCATCATGGGGAAACATATGAATCTGTGTGTTACCTCACATGTTGTAAGAATGTTCTTTGGTGCAAATTTCGATAAATGTTTGGTCATGACATACCCATATCATATCTATTGCAAAACTGCTTTTTCACAGTGGCCAAAAACATATCATTACCATCACTTTCATGTCTGCTGAAAGCGCATTGTTTTCTTTGAGAAAATGGAGTGACCACATGGATGTACAAGATTTGTTACAAATATTATTCCATCCGTGTCAAACTGATAACTTCTTATAAATTCACTATTGTCCAGTGTTTAAAAAAATATTCCATCCTTCCTGGAATGTTTGGGCCGATCTCTCCCTAAATGCCATCTTCTTGCAGCAACCATTCTGTCCAAATTTGCATCACACTGAGAGTCTTGATAAATATCAACACAGGACTCATCCTGATTTTTCACGTGAATTACATTTTAGTGGATGAAGTAGGATGAAACACAAAAAAATAGATTCCATAAGACAGAAGCAGAATGCATGTTACATCTCCAGAACAGTAAATGATGCACTGTGCTGTGCTGGCTGTAATTTTTGCATATACTCGGTAATGGTAGTCAGCTGTTTTATGTGTAGCTGTTTATTTGGCCGATCTTAAAATACTTCCTCCCAGTGTTTTTTCCAGAGCAGATATCTGCTGTGCTACGCCAATTTGTTTTACGATTAAAATGTTAAAAAATCTATTGACACATGACTGAAAGTACAGTACTTAGACTATTCCAGTCCAGTGATGGGCATTGAGGCACCTGAGACATGATAGTGCAGTGGTACCGAGAAATCTAAGACCACTTTTCTGTTATTAGGGTGAAATTTTTAGATGGGTATCTGATGTCTCGAATAGCTCCCAGGTCAGAGTGGGTAACCTAGAGATCACACAAAGGGCTCTCTGAGACAATTTAAAAGGCTGCAGCGCATTAATCGCAAAGACTGTTTTCAGAGGAATTCTGCAACAAGCAAAATTCACTCTTAGCAGATTGGGGTCATTTACAGGGTAAGATTTTGAAAAAAAAAGTTATTGCTTTTTTAAAAAAATCATTTGGGTGTTACTTCACATACTTGGGTCCATAAGGTATGATTATAATTTATCAAAATAATGATGTCCCCAGTTATCTTGCCAACAGCATATCAGTAAACCATTTATGTGTAGAGCAGCCGAGGTGTGCAGTCATTTTCACTGCTTCCTTTTAGCTGCAGAGTCGTGGGTTCATAGTCTACCTCAGACAATGCCTGTGTGCACTTTTTCAGGTTAGGTGAGTCTCCTGTGGTCATCTAAGTGATTGTGGATATTTAAGTGAGTGTGCCAGTGATGGACTGGTGATCCCATCTAGTGTGAGTTATTGCCTTGTTCCTTATGATGTAGGATATAATCCTCCTTCCTGTAACCAGAATTAGATTCAGTAGATTCAGTAAATGGATGGATGGATAATAATAATAATAATAATAATAATAATGTACAGCAAATTGGGTGATTGCTGTTCAATATATTTTCTAAATTATACATGTCTAAATATGATGCAGCTGGAATTTGTCTACTCTATATATATAAAATCCTAAGCCTAAAAGTGCAACGATTTTATGTGATGTTTTTATGTCACGTTTTTTGTCATGCTTTAATTCGGGCTTATTTTAAAACCTAAATATATATGTTTGGTATCATTCTTTTTAGAATTTATCAAACTTTAATGTGATGTCGTTAGATTTTCAGATTCTTATTCCGGTTTTAAATTATAAACTAAAATATTAAAAAAGTCATGGTTTTTAATATCAAGAAAGTCATGGTTTTTATTTTTGATCGAGTAAACTTTCTTTCACTGGCATAAACTATTAAAAAAATGATCTATTTGTAACACCAATGTTTGTATTTGGGTGATTTAGTTAGGGGAAGGTCAAGTTATGATGACACAATGCATACCACTTTAGTTTTCACATGATTTTTCCTGTTATTTAAAAAAGTTTTTTTATCTTTAAGAATGTCAGTTAAAACAAATGGATCGTTTATTTAGTCTCTTATACATACTCATCAAGCATAGTTGACTTCAGTTTAATGGGAATACTCCAATCGGTAAGAGAGTAAATATTTTATTCTCCTTTAATGAGAAATAATAATTAATTTTTCTTTTACATATTTATAGAATTTTTGTCATTTTGACTCCAATAAATAATCATATTTCTTTTGTACCTTTACAGATTTTGCTAATATTCTGGCCACAACTGGGGGTTGGGTGCTGAACGCGCCAGGGGCACTTGCCCCCCTAGTATGTGTATAAATATGTGTGTTTTGGATGGGCAGACACCATCTTCAGTGTTGGTCCATGTTTTGTCCTAGAATAAGCAGGTTTGAAAAATGAATGCATGCATGAACAAATGAATGAATGATTTTAGGATGAGCAGTATAGCAGTGACAGTGACCATAATTTGTTTGAAGATTATTATTTATCAGTTTTAAGTCTGATGTCCTTTTTAGTTAATCTTTTCTCCAGGTACTCTGGTTTTCCTTCTGCTTGTAAAAGATGCACATGTAAGGTGGATGATTGGCTATGCATTAATCTGCGTTAAGTAAATATGCTCAGCAGCAAATGGCATGGCATCTAGGACTTCTGCCTTGTGCCCAATATGACCAATATATACCCCTTGTAAAACTGTATTAGAAGAAGTGATTTCAGGATATTTGTGTGCCTTGTCCATTTGATTTAGAACTGCCAAATGTTTGCTACTTCATTGAGCCATTACTGGTTCTGCATGTTTCTTCCCCTATGGAGGCACAACTTCTTTTGAGAAGGCATTAATACAGGTATCCTGTGATCCAGAGAGCAATGTTGACACTTTTTAAAAGACAAACGTAATCAATACTATATATTAAATCAAGCCACTAACCCATTAAGTATGGCAAAAATGACTTCCACCAACATCCTTCCTCATTTATGTAATTCACATCTCAGGTCTCTTTATTTCCTGCTAGTACATGATGGCCTTTAAAGATGCTATATGACTAGTTTCTTCTTTGGTCATGTGCCCAGCAGAGTCGCTGTCTTAATGGCGAGGGACAGTGGGAATTTATGATCTGTTTAATGAAATCAGCTAAACCTCCAAAAATAGAAAATGATTAAAATGATAGCAGCATCTCTGCTCCCTCTGAAGGAACACATCACAGAAGAGAGAAAAACATTTTTAAGTGTTTTTAGCAGGAAGCACAATTAACTGTGGCTATACATAAACCGTTTTTTTAAAAAAAGCTCTGTTCTTAGGGGACCTACATTCCAGTAAGTAATGTTTTGATTTGCTGTGCTTTTTGTTGGTATTGCATTATTGCTACTGTTCTTATGAGACACACAAGTAAGAATTTGCTTGTACAATGTGCACTAACTTCTCTACACATGACAATAAACATGAACTTCAATTCTGACCTGCTAATTTAGAGACCAGTTCAGTTTCATGAAGTATTTCACTTGCTCGACTTACTCCATGGTGTGTTGTCAGATCCCTAAGGTGATATCAAACATAGCCATAAGCAGAAAGGCATCCTGTGGCTCACCTAGTTAAAGCCTGGATTGCTTCCACTGAGCAAGTACAGCTTTGCTGACATAGCGCTGTCATCTACCCAGGAGCTTTACCTTCTCAAGGAGAAGACACTGAAGTCACCATTCACCATAATGCCCTCCTTTATTTACTGAAGGGGACTATGACTTAAAAACGTCAGTGAGAAAAGCTGTCCAGATGAAAGTTAGCATCTTGAAAAATAAAAAAGCATATTTGGCATAATACTACCTTCTACTGGTAAGTTTATAAGGGACTAGATAAAGCTTTCTGCCTTATGCCTCAATACTACTGGAGCACAATATGTTACTTCTTGCACATACTATATTTGCAAAATGAAGTTAATAATGAAAGGGAAAGTCTAAACATTATTTCTAAAGTGAAATATTTCACCTGACTTTAGACCCAAATCAAACTAGACTGTTGAAAACTCCTAGGAACAGCAGCATAGTGTATACCAAATTGAATTAATGACTGTTATTTCCCACATTTCCTTCAGATTGCCCATCGTTAACATGTTATTAAGTCAAATCAAGATCCGATTTTGATCCAAATATTCTTAGGAAGCATGAAGCTTTTTCAAATGTATTGTTTCATACAAGATTAGTTTAACAACTCTAGGCTTTTTTTAAAAAAGCATTTCTATTAGAGATGTCTTTTTATTGTTGGCTCAGTTTATGGCACAAAAATATTCTTAAAATCTGTTTTTTTTTTGTAAAAGGCATCCTAAAGTTGAATAATATAGTTAATATCACTGTCATTATAGGGCCAATTTGGAGTGTTCATATCCAAACTGCATATCTCAGATAATGTGGGAGAAAATCCCAGGTAAACATTGGTAAAATAGACAGCGACCTGGCATGGGTTTAACTTGAGAACAGGGTATCTATGGGGCATTAGTGCTATTCACCGAGCCACATCAGATCTTCACCATATTCCGTGGAAATCATGATATTTTACATTTCATGTCATGGTGGAGTATCCATGGTGGGGACGGTTGACCACTTGGACTGGTAGAGTTCGTTTGCCTCTCCTTAATGCATGTGAAGTGATTATTTTTTGTCATGAATCAATTTAAATTAGAATTTTTTTTTCCTCTCTTCCTTTATTATCTAGTTTTATTTCTGAAGTATACAGTACCATTTACTTACTGTGTGTTATTTATATTAATAACTTAACATTAAGAATTAACTATACATGTATACTGTATATGCATATATTGTGTGATGCTTCAATGATTTAACAATAGATATTGTGTGGTTTTCTTTCATATTTTTTATGTTGAAGATATTTCATGTTTAGGGGTTTGTACAGTGTAGTATAAAATTAAACTTACTTAAATGTTGTATGCCTCTTGTGGTGATTATTCATGTTACTGATGTCTCTCTTCTACTTGCTTCACAAAGTAACTACAATTACAGTCAGGTTCTTTCAGCATACAGTATATTATGCAGGATACTTTATGACTGTATAGGACCCCAATAGTCTATTTTTTCAGTATCTAAATTTCTTATATTTTTCATAGTTATAGGCAGCATATATCACACATGTCTCCTGTTCTTATGTATTCAACAGCTCAGAGCTCACGCTGTGGACATGAATGGCAACAAAGTGGAGAATCCAATCGACCTATACATCTATGTGATAGACATGAATGACAATAGGCCGGAGTTCCTTAATCAGGTTTACAATGGATCAGTGGATGAAGGCTCAAAGCCAGGTAAACCCAAAGATTCTGCAGTAATGTGGTTACTTTTATCCAGGAAATAAGATGAGAGTTTTTCTTTTATAAATGGCCTGCCAGTTCTCTGGATACTCCGTTATCTCCACGGTAATCCTGGCAAGGTTCTCCAATTATATGTAGTGGGCTACTGCCAACAAGATATGAAGCATATCTGTGTCCTGGCCTAAGACACATCATATGGAGCCAAAAATGTGGCATCTGTTGCAGTTCAATGTCATTGATCTGAATATGTGGATCACACTCTGGCATACTCTGTGGTGTTTTATCTAGTGCCCAGAACCTTGTCTCTGGGATTTAACCTCACTCTCTATGACCCTTTACACATTCCCTTGTGCTCTGTCCTTTATTTATAAATAATTCTGCCTAAAGATAAACCTTTCTGAATCACTTTGTAAAAAAATCAGTTAGAAAGCAGATGTCTTGTACAATATAATAACAGCTGATAATCACTAAAGAAGAAATGCATAGTTACCAATTCAAGCCAGTGGCGTAGCGTGGGTGTCAGCCGCCCGGGGCGGAGGAAAATTTCGCCGCCCCCTTATTTAGGTATTTCAATTTAAAAGACTAAAATATACAGTAATTCTTTGCCGCCCTCTAAAAGTGCCGCCCGGGGCGGGCCGCCCCCACTACGCTACGCCACTGAGTCAAGCTACAAGGACCTTCTATAGTGCCTGCAGTGAACTGAGGGCAAGGATGGGCAATATCATCCTCAGAAAGGGATTATTTATTAGTCAGACCCTGGCAAATAATACAACCTATAAGGTCATGAGACATTGAACTGTGGATTACCTAATAGTCGGACCTGGTAAGCAATACAACCCGTAATGTCATGCAAAATTTATTTGTTACACAAACTTCACAATTATCACTGAGTTGCTGATGGGGCGATCAGGTGAAGGAAACCTGGGTAGAGAAGATCATTTCTTAACAGAGAGAGCCAGCTGCAGGTCTGCCTTCTTCCTTTCCTTTTTTGTTTTAAGCTTAGTTGTGTGAATGAAGCAGTATAGCTGGTGCCCTTTCTCTCTATTCTTATCAACAGCATTGCTTAAATCCTAAAGAATACATCTGGGAAAAGAAAGACATTGATCTAAACTTTTATCCTGTGGGTGTCCATAATAAACGAATCTTGACTGTCTACCTGCCACGCTTGAATTCGCTGACTGTTTGTGGTTTGATTCCAGATGTGCGTTGGAGGAAATTCCCCTGAAACCTCCTGACACTTTAAAGGCATGTTCCCTTGGCTGACGCTAGTCGCGGGATGCTCTATGCATGACGGCTGAACTCCTCTGCAGATTTCTGGCTGGCCCTACTTCTTAGATCTGTGCTGGATACGTGAGGTCTCTCAGCAGGCTTCAGAAGTGCCAATGCTGTTCTTTGAAACGGCTGTATATTTTTTGTGATTAGTAAGGTCTTTGGAGCCTTAGTGAGAAATGGCACTTGGACACTTTTAGGCATTAATTAGGCCTTCCTTAGAAATCAGTTATTGGAGATTTGTTTTTCATTTGCCTTTTCTTATCTCTTAATGGCAAAATGTATATCACCTTAATGTCATGAAAGTGTGAAGTTCTGTTATGTAACCCATTAATGCAACCAGAAAGTCATATTGAAAGAAATACTGGGGACATTTTTCACAATTTGCAAGAAATTCTACTCCATTTGTACAAGGTACATTGAGGCATCAAATGATAGCTGCTTTCTGAGGTGCAATTCATGTTTAGATTCTGTGCTTGTTTCGTTTTCCATTTATTTTGAGGCAAAAAACAACAAACATTTATATTGCATTTAATACAGTTAATTTTATATCTATTAATTTTAAAGTATATGCTGGAGGTGCAGGAATTAGTGCTGTTGTCTCAGTGGACTCAATATGCTGAGTTTTGGAGAACCACAACACCTACAGAAAATCCACTCAGACAGACAATTCAACTTTTACAATTCATAGCATTTTGTGAATATAATGATATTGTCACACCAGCAGGGATATCATTTTTAAGATGAATTCTGCTTTTTAACTTCCAAGGATCATGTAAATGCAAAAAAAATCTCATTTGTGTCATATACAGTACATGTGTACAGTAGGAAATTGCAGGTCTCTGTGACTTCTGTTACTTTGGAGCTCTTAAAGGTAAACCACATAAGAGTTAGAAGTGGGTATAAAATGTCCTATATGGTGATTTTCTATAGTATAGCCCCTTACATGTACTGTCTCTATTCCAGATTTTACTCATGGCTCAGCCATAACTGTACAGCTCAGTACATACTAGGAGGCCACTGTATTATATAGACATGCCCTTCACACATGACAGACTGCTTAGTCTGACACAACATCATATGTGCAGGCCAAGGTTTCAAACTCAGATCTCAGAGGGCTGCAGGTGGATGCAGGTTTTCATGCTAGGTACTTTTAAATTAGTAGCCAGTTACGGATGCTAATGGAACAAACTTTATTCGCCTTCATTTTAGTTGGCCTGCTTTTTAATATTCACAAGCCGCAATTGTTTCATTTTTTTTACCAGCACTTAAAAAATAATGAATTGCAGAGCAAGCCAGAAGATGACCAGAGGTCTCAGACTCAGTTCCTATACTGATACCATTTTCACTAAAACCAGACAAGCTATTTTATTTTATGCTTTGTTCGCGATCTCGCTGTGCCAAGCAAACATTTTAAAAAAAGTTGACTCTCTTTTTTTCTCATATTATTGTCTTAATGTTTTGTGGACTAGAAAATATGAATATTCCTCAAAACCTTCACTTTTCTATTTTCAAGTATTTTATTGAAAAATATATTTGCATGACAAACACATAGGTACAAAGAGGTCAAGTTAAATGGTCATCTGTTGGTTCACGTTTCATTCCATCATTGTTTTCCTGCCTTTTAGACAAGAAGAGGCAAATAAGGGTTCTCCATGTTAAAAAGTAAGTTAAAAGTAAGGCAAAAAATGCATATGTTTCTTTAGCTTCAGTAATTGGTTAAATATCAAAAAAGTGGCTAGAACGAATACCTGAGGTGCTCAACAATCTGAATTTGACAGCCCAAGTGCAGACAGTGCCATCTAAAAAGCATGTAGGCAGGTGTCGGTGGGTCATGTGTATGCAGAGGTCAGAATAAGAATGGCCAAGTCTAACCGCTTGTAACGCCTTTGACACTACATAGTAGTAACTAAAAGACATGCTTACATGAAGGCTAGGAACAGCAATGCTTCTGAGCTTTATATATTTGTTAGGTTAAATACAGGCTCTATTTTGAAACTGTATAAGTGACTGGTGACTGTTGTGGCATAAATATGTACTCGGTACACTGGCAAATGACTGTTTCTAGCCTTGTGCCCAAGGCTTCCACTATAGGGTCCAGCCCCTGTAACCCCACAGGTCAGTAAGTCTAACATTTATTATTAATGGAAGGAATTATTAAGGAGAAGACTGAGTAGCACATGGCAAGAACAGGAGCTTTAGGGAGCAGTCAGCATGGCTTTAGATGAGGGAAGGTCATGTTTTACTAAAATGCTGAAATTCTATGAGGTAGCAACACAATGATACAATAGTGCCTATGATTGTATTTATCTTGATTTTCAGAAGGTATTTGATAAGGTCTTACATGAGATGCTTCACATCAAACTAAAAGAAGTGGAAATTCAGGATGTAATGTTTAGCTGGGTGCAAAACTGGCTAAAACGTAGGAAGCAGAGGGATATGGTGTAAGGAGCATTATCTGAAATTGGTGATGTTAATAGTTGGGTTCTGTCAGGGGTCAGAGTTAGGAACGCTGCTATTTTTAATAAATATAAGTGATTTGGATAGGAATATGCATAACAAGCTGGTTAAGTCTGAAGATGATATATGCTAGTTGGATTGATGGATAATCTAGAATGTGTTGAATCATTACAGAGGGACTTGGACAGCATACAAACTTGGGAAGATTTGTGGCACATGAAATTTAATGTAAATAACTGGAAAGTGTTACCCGTAGGAAGCAAAAGTATTAGTTTTGAATACACAGTGTGAGGTCTGAAACTTGAAAATACCCCTTATTAGAAGGATTGGAAGTCTCTATCAAATTCCAGATAGTGTTCAAAAGCCATTAGGAATGTTACCAGATTGTTAGGTGACATAGAAATGAAATGTATTGTGTAAGACAAAGGTGGTTATTCTTAAGCTTTAGAATGCACCAGTGAGGCATCATCTGGAGTACCGTGTGCAGTTGTGGCCTTCTGGCTACAAAAAAGACAACAGCACTAGAAAATCTCCAAAGAAGAATGACACGTATGACTTATGAGAAAAGATTGTCGAAGTTGAACCTTTTCCGTTTAAGCAAGTGGAGAATGAGAAGTGACATGATTGAAGTGGTTGAAAATTATAAATGAACAGTGTGTTGAGGTGGTTACTTCAAAATAAGTCCAACAAGAAAATGGGGGCACAGTTGGAAACTTGTTAAGGGTAATAGTCTCAGTAATATTAGGATTTTTTTTTCACACAGAGAACCATAGACACATTGAATAAGTTACCAAATAGTGTGGTGAACAATAAAACTCTAGGAATTGGTGATCTTTGTTTGGCTGAATAGTCTGTTTTAACTCTGAACTGGATTGAACAAGTGAATAAAGGCTCTGAATATGTTTGATTGCACCTTATATAAAAAAAGAACAATGGAACCATTTGCTATACTGAATATAGAGTCTCCTCAAATTGTCTAGAGTGAGAGACAGATTTCAGTTCTACCCAGAATCTTTTGTCATTCATTTTTGATGGGTTAAATGACAGACATTCAACAAGCAGCTTATAGAAGTGGAAATAAGAAAGTAAAATAATAATAGATGCTGGAACAAAGCAGACAACTGTTCAATGAAAGGAAATTGCGATTTAAAGTTGAAATTAGAAAAATATAGCAAAGCCAGAGAAAAAAGCAATCAAAATAAACATATCACGGTTGAAATCTACGGAAAGTGGAAATGAAGCAAGTTATTGATTTTTCTGAAACAGCAAATTGTCATTTCTCATGTTGCACCCCAGGCATAATTTACTACAAATTGCACTTTTTTTGGACATTTTAGTAAATTGTGTATCATGTTAAAATATTAACATGGTGCCCATGTTAATGTAGTATAAACTTATTCCAAGAACGTATATTAAGTCTCACTGAAAAACATTGTCAAAAATGGCCTAAATAATTTCCTCAAATGTTAAAGTGTATGTCAGAAATTAATAACAACAACATTTATTTATAAAGTGCATTTTCATGCAACAGTGTAGCTCAAAGTAGTTTATAAGATGACAAAGAGAAAGTGACAAGAAAAGAAAAACAAGATTAGGCCAAAATATTAAAGAATAACTAACAACAAAACAAGGTAAAGTCAGAAGGCTGGGAAGCTGGAAAAAACATCTGTAGGGGTTCCAAGACCAAAGAGGGCCCAGCCTCCATTGGGCATTCTACCTAACATACAGTATATGTTCCTAAATCAAACCTCTTAGTTTTTGTGCTTCACTTGATAGGATTTGATGAAATTGATCTTTTGGACAGCTGAGACATCCGCCTTCATTCCATCATCTCAGGGGGCTGCATCGTGCTTTGATCAGTTGGTGGTTGCACAGATCACCACCTCAGAAGAACCGGAAAAGACAGCTGAGAATAATGGGGATTAGTAGAGGTTGTGGATCCCTGAAGAATATGATAATTCTATACCCATACAATCTATTAAGAATACAACTAAAATGTAGCTATGAAAAAGCCATATTAAAATAATGGGGTTTTAGCAGTTTTTTTTAAAAGTTACAGATTTTAGGTGCATAATAGCAAAAGTCTACCTCACCACTATTTTTAAGCTTTGCTCTTGGAATTAAAAGTAGAGACTCATTTGAAGATCTGAGATTACGATTTGGAAGGTAAGGTGAGAGGCATTCCAAAATGGAGGTAGTATTTTATGGTATTTTATAGTTAATTCTGAATGACACAGGTAACCATTATAATGACACTACAACTGGTGAGATATGCTCCAATTTTCTTTTTCTAGTTAAGATTCTGACTGCTGCATTCTGCAATAATTGCAACTGATTGATGTCTTTGTTAGGTAGTCCTTTCAGTGTGCATTACAGTAATATAGTTGACTAAAAACTAAAGCATGAATTAATTTTTCAGCATCTTATGAAGTTATTAAAGGTCTAACTTGTGGAAAAATGCAGTCCTTGTAATCTGGTTAATAGGTAATTTAAAGTTCAAGTTAGAGTCAATGATTATCCCTAAATTCTGGACTTCTGCCTTCATTTTTAAACTTTAGGGATCAAGTTTACTTCTAATGCTCTCATTATATCTATATTTGACAATCACTAAGATTTCAGTTTTTTTTCCTTATTTAGTTTGAGAAAGTTACTACTCATCCATTCAGAAATACTGCTAAGACATTGGATCAGAAAGCCAAGAGCATCTGGGTCATCAGGTGTTATCGATAAATAAAGCTGGGTGTCTTCTGCATAGCTGTGGTATCTCACTTTGTGCTTAGAAATAATTTAACGTAATGGAAGTATATAGATTGAAAAAACTCAGTGGATCCAGAATAGATCCTTGTGGTACGCCATATACAACATCAATTGGACTTTGAATTACAATCACCACAACTAACGAAGAATTTTCTACCTATTAATTAAGACTGAAGCCAATTTAAGACACTGCCGAAGAGGCCCACCCATTATCTGCGGTAATTTATAAGAATACTGTGCTCTATGGTGTCAAATGCTACTCACAATTCTAAGAAATAAAGAACAGATATACAGCCTCTTTATGCATTAACTCATAAATCATTTACTACTTTAACCTGTGCAGTTTCTGTACTATGGTTTGTTTTAAAATGTAACTGAAACATGTTAAGAATACAAAGCTTATAAAGCTTGGTTTACTAAGGATATAAATTATAGCAAAGATGGATGATGCTGTAATAATAAGAGCCTACCAGATAGAACTACTGTCCTGTGTTCATTTTCTTCTGCCTTATGATTTTGTGTCTCAAACTGCCAATAGGGTAAAAAATTCAACTGGGAAAAAATAAACTTCTGCCTCCATGTGGGGCAACCTCAAGTTAGAAACTGGACCTGAGGCGATGAACGTTAAAGATACCGTTAAAGATACTGCAAACAATGTTTCCCAGTGGGACTCAGAGGCTACATCTCACATATTTGTTTAAACTATGAAAAGAGGATCTTTTATAGCACATTTACTTGGCAAAAGACCCATCTACACTCATCCATGAAGCAAAGCTGCTTGGAAAAGAATCTCCAGTGCTGTGATCTGCAGCCTCCTCATAAACATACATTTCAGACAAATCCCTGTTGTAAATTTCTTCCTGTCTTTCAAATCTATTTTTAAACCTAAAAGTGTGTTTGTGTAAAATTCCAAATCAATGTGGACATACTGTATATGGCAGGAAAATATATTTATAAAGGAGATGAGGTGATAGCCACCTTTCTACAGTTCTTTCTAAAAAAGATAAATTGTACCAGTACAAGGATTATTGTTTGACTCTCAACTAAGTCACTGTCTGTGTGGGATTTGCATTTGCTTCCTATATCCACATGGATTTCCAGGTTTCCTTCAGGGAATGCAGTATTTTTCCTACATGTCAGAGTCATGCTAGGATGTATGAAAGAGAGGAAGTGTGTCCTGGCACTCCATTTTTGGTTAAATTCCCATTTTGAGAAAAATGTCTATCAGAATACAGGATTTTTGTGTCTCAGACTCCTAATGGCTTCTAATGGATGGAGTGATAGATGCAGTGCATATAAATATACTGTTTAAAATAACAGTAGATACATTTCTTATGGTGTCCTACATATGCTACATGGGATGGAAATAGGCAGGAACCCCAGAGCAAGAAAAGTGAAAAAGAGAAATATGTGAGATTTTCTCAGGTTCTCAGAAGGCAACCAACCCAGCATGGAATATCTGACCCTGTTTAAGAGAGAGTGAGGCTAAGGATGAAGAACTGGAATGAATTCAGGATTTCTGTATTTTCAGATGAGGGACATCCTGTGTTTATTCTCCCCTGCCCTTGTGTCTTATATTTAATGAAGGAAGGAGTTCCGTACTTAGCCTTTTTTATGCTATTCTGAGTAAGAAAGGCTGCCAGGATGACCCTAAATAAATGATGTGGCATAACGTAACATAACCTTCTCCAGATCTGATAAACCCGTTCTGGATTGCAGTGGACGGGAGCCTACCCTGGCAACATTTGACACAAGGCAAGAGCCAACCTTGGACTGGACACCACACATACCTACACTCACATTGGGGAAAGTTAGAATTGGCAATTAACCTAACATGCATATTTTTGAAATGTAGGTGGAGATCCAGAGTACTTACGGGAAATCCACACAGCTCCAGTGATATGATTATACATGCATTTTCATTGCTGATTTAGTTTTACAGTCATCAGTAATTTTGTGGATGTACTGTATAATTAATCTTTTTTGGCTCACAGGAACATAACTACACTACCATCTACAAAAATGTTGCCTAAGTGTGGTAAGAGTTTAACTTAATAAATGTAGTAAGCTGGTGTGTGACAAGCATCCAGTATACTCTAGGAATGTTATTTACAGTTGTGATAATAATAATAATATTTCTTTTACCTTCTTTTTCATTCAAATGAGGCTGTTACTGTGAATATTCATATCTCATGGAACAAACACTCCCCTTCTATTGATGTCACTCATTAAATTATCATACTGTAACTGTAAACAGTGTATATTAATTTGTGCATCTCAATAAAACTTCCAACACCACTATTCTAGTGCATCTGTCAGCACTGAAAAAAAGAAAATGATGCTTTCTCTGTGTGTTGCAAATTACACTATTTCATTAGAAATAAAATTAATACATTTGTAATTTCAACCAATTTATTCATTGTATTCATCTTGAATAAAATATACAAGAGTATTCCAGAAAAACAGTGCAAATAAAAGTGTCCCAGGTTATTCAGAAACAGTTAGTCGTCTCTCTCTGCCTCTGACAGTTTTTTTTATTTTTTAGGTTCACTATGGTTAGTTGGTTGACCCCCTTAAAGGAGGTATAGGAGCCATATTTTTTACAGCTGGATGCCCTTCCTGAGGCCTGCATGTCTTAGTTACCTTTTTCAGATGCAACTGGGACAGTGACCATATTTTTAACCCAGATCACAAGGGTACAAGCAGTACTAGAGGATAAAAATGAATTAACTACTTGGGTGTCATCTCAAAAAGGAACCTTCTCTCAGACACAGTAAGCAAAATCATGAAGATAAGAATTTGGCTTTTTAAATATTGAAGTTGGAAAGTAGGCATAATTATAGGAAAAGATTTTTAGAAGGAAATGTAAACAGTATTATCTTCTCTAATAAAAACAAATGGAGCAGGTACCAAATGTGGCATATACTTATTTTTGAATTTAATGAAATGCATTACCATAAGTTCTGAAGTTCATAAATGTTTTCTTACTTTAAGACATATCAATGAGTGAGACTGTTAACAGTTTTCAATTTAAATTGTAACATAACATAACATTTCAAATCTGCTTAATCTACTTCAGGATTATAGGGGAAACACCATGACCAAGGCAGAAAACATTCATGTACAGGGTTCTAGTCGATCACAAACACACAGACTCACACCCATGCCTGGCCAGTTTACAGTTGCCATCTAGCTTCACCTACATGCCTGTACAGATATGGGAGCAAAACCAGAGTACCTAGGGTAAAATCCGTGAGACACATGGAGAATATACAAATTTCATAAAATCCTGCAATCTTATGATCTGTAAGGTCACACTGGTAATTGAATGCCAAAAACTCAGTGCACAAACTTAAAATGTATTTTGCATTGTAAAGACAGTCCAAGTTATGTACATCTATACCAATCAGCCACAACATTAAATTTGTGTTTTGAAAGTTCATTTTGACTTTCTCTTCAGAGTGTGATTTTTTTAGATCATAGGTTTGTATTTGCTGAGGCTTCATAAAATCCTGAAAAGCAAATATAATCAGGTTAAAATCCACATTATTTTTATGTGATGTAAGAAAAGGTCTGTGAATTTTAGGTTAACTGTTCATTAGGGCTGCCCTATTTATAATTCTAATAATAATCTCATCCAACTGATGTATAACAGCATGTGTTTGGTCTCCTTATTAATGTGTAGCTGATCTGATTTATTTGGAAGGCAGTGTGGCTCATATGTTTGATTTTAGTCCAATGTTAATGGAAGGCTGTCAGTTGTTTCATTGACTAAGTGCCATAAAACGATTAAAACCAATATGTTAACAATATTACAGGCAAAAAATAACCATTAGCCCTTGCTCTCTGAGTCAAAAAACCTACAGTGTTTGGCTGAGTGAGTCACATGACACCTTTACAATTTGCCATCTACTACTATGTGTGGAGTCAATGTGTCTTATCAGTCTTCTCCATACAGTTGATCCCGTACATCCTCTCCAGGCATGCCCTTTTTTTTTTTAAATCATCTTTTACGTTATGTATCTACTTCTGCTTCAGTCTTCTTTGCTTTTTCTTCCCCTCTACTTCCATTTTCATTACTCTTTTTCCCACATTTTCTTGATCTCTCCTTATCAAATGTCCAAACCTTCTTAGATATTTCTCCCAGTTTTGTTGAACCTCTGATTTTCTCATTTCCTATTCTGTGATTTTTTGTTTCTCCATACATCTGTCTTAGCATTCTCATTTCTACCACATCTAACTTCTTCTCCTGTGCTCCTTTTACTGCCCGTGTCTTAGTTTCATACATCATTCCTTGTCTTACCACTGTTGTAAAAACCTTATCTTTAACCTTCATCTTAATTCTTCAATCACACAATCATTCTGATATCCTCATCTAATTGTTCCATCTACAATGCACGCTATAGATAATCTCTACAGTACATCTTATTCTCCATCATGGGCTACCACAGATCCTACATATTTAAACTTATCTATTCTTATCCTAACATCTGAATACTGATCATCATTAACACTAGAATTACCAAAGCCTACGAAAACACTCATAAATCCACGTTAAATCCCTCCATACCTCTCCGTCAGTGTCTTTTGTTTTGTAAATATGCCGATCAAGACAAGCAGCCTACTATTCCATCTCCCCATTGCCGCATAATGGGCACAAAGTTCTTCCAGTTCAAACCTTGATTATCTGGGAGTCAGGTACCTAGAGTTGTATAAGGAAATAGATTGTTATTTGGAACACATGCATTTCATATGTGTTCTGTTTCTACAATAATCGGTGTAAACACATAGTTAAAACAGAAATGTTTTTCATATTTTAGTAATAAATGACAAAATGTAGATATAAACAATTGTGACAGATGGCTGGGCGTCTACGCAGCCAGGATGCCTGGAAGGTTGAAGGACCGGGAGAGGACCAATACCTCCCCCGGGACACGAGAGGGCAACCGCCATGGTTCGCATGTGGGCCACACGTTCAGAGCTGGGAAGCTCCACCCGGTTGGGGTACGTGGCCACCACCAGGGTCTGCCCAGACATTCCAGGAGACGTGGTCTTCTGCCACAACAGGGAGTGCTGCTATACAGGAGGCAGATACATCCGGTGTGCTTCTGGGTGCTCATGCAGCACTTCCACCACACTTGAAAGTGCTGCAGGAAGATCATCAGGATCAAAGCCGCACTGACAAAAAACAGAGACATAGGTATATATGATATTTAGAATTATTCATTTTATGACCTGTATTGTACATTTCGGAAAACATTGTGGTACTGATGCAACATTATTCATATTATTCACATTCATTTGCCTACCATCTTGCAGTTGTAATCAGTGACTGCATGTTTATGTTTTTTTTTTTTTTCCGATTTTGCCCAATCTCCACATTTTGGTGTATGGTGGTGTTTCTTTTGTACTCCAGGAAATGCAGAGGAAAGAACAGTACAGAGATGTCAGTTCCGCGCTATATGCAATCATTAGATTCAAATGTTAACAGCTCCTACACACCAAAGGACCATCCTTCTTAGATTTCCAACATATGTACCTGTTGCAATGTACACACTTCTCTCTATGCTGTGGTTCCTATTACACTGAAGAGGCTGACACTGACTTAGTTTGCTTTCCTGGGGGAAGCGTCTGTCTTGGAACAGAAGCTTTTCAATGTTGCATCCTCCTTTTCTTTTTCCATCGCCTTTTCTTGTAAGAAGTGACAACGAAGTTCCTCTGCAAGGTGAGCCATGAACACACTTCTTTTCTCAGTGGACCCTGTGCATGCCTTGCACAGTATATGTGTGTTGATCGCCGCCAGGTCAAGCTTGTTATAGCATAAGCAAACGGCCACCCGCATGCTCCTGCTCGCTCTGAATAAGTTCACACCTTCTGGTGCACAATGTCAACACAACACTGGGGGAAAAAAAGAAAGAAACAAATATATGTGACATTTTGAGGAAATCATTTCATGACCTGAATAGTACCAATCAGAAAACATCGTCGCACTAATGCAATATTATTTGAAAACAGACAGACCATGTGTAAATTTATACTGGCTCTGTCAGTTAGGGTCAGATCAGGGGGTGGGGAGGGGGGAGCGTGATCATTATTGAGAGAATAAAGTGATAAAAGCTAACTTTTACAAGTATCATAACTTTACACCCAATGTCACATATATTTGTCACTTTCTTTTTTTTCTCTGGTGCTGCGTTGACATCATGCACATTATGTGCATTTTCCAAATCAATAAATACTTTATGCAAGCCTTTCTGTTTGTCTCAATGCTTCTCTATGAGCTGTCTCAATACAATTACTTTTATCAGATTCTCCAATGCCTGGACCAAACTGCTCCTTTCCTATGGTGGTCTCGTCCCTAAACCTTCTCTTAATTACCCTTTTCCAGATTTTCGTCATGTGCGACATCAGCTTTATCCATCTATAATTTCCACAAACCTGGATGTCTCTCTTCTGCATATAAATGGACACAACCACACTGTTCCTCCCCTCCTCTGGTATTTTCTTCTGTTCATAGATCTTCTGCATTAAATCCCACAACACATCTGCTCCCCCTTCCCATCAACTTTCCACACTTCTACTGGTATTGCATCTGGTCCAGTTGCCTTTTCATTTTTATTCTTTACAGTGCCTCATTTCCTTCTTCCTTGCTTATTCTTGGTGCTAGCCCTTAATTTGGGACTACTTCCCCAAGTACTACTGTTGGATTTTCTTCATCAACAGCTTTTTAAAGTACCCATATCTAAATCAAATCCCAAATATCACTTAACAAAATTACATTTACATCAGATTTGCACAAATTGCAGTCACAATGCTGAGCCCAATAAAGACTGATTTGGCTGAAAGTTGTAAAGTGGACTGTCTTCTGTGTAGCCTCTTGCTGAGCCTCGTTTCAACAGCTGACTTTAAAATAGATTAAATCAAGTGTCAGCTGTCATTTGTACTTTGTGAACTTCTGGAATAAAGTTCGATGTATTATGTTGGAAGTGACAAGACCTTTAAGCGAGGATTAGTTCAAATGTTGCTCCTATACCAATATCAGAATTGCAAGTTTGCTTTGTTATATCCTGTTGTACTGGCATTTTGAATGTGTATTTAACTGGGTACTAAGTATAGAATGATTTTCCACTCTTTAATCCATTGAAACAACTTAATTGCACCTACAGGTTTGTTCTGTGACCCTGCGGAAGGTTATATAAAAAGTGTAATTACATTGAGAAACTCCCCTGGAATCAATTAAAGGCTCTGTCAAAGATAGAACACCTGCAGATTAGAGCAAGACAGCAGGATGTCGAGGCTTCTCTTGCTTTCATGTAATGGGTACCTGACTGGCAACACAGAGCTCTTTATGGAGCCATTCTATAGGTTAACAATAAGAAGTTAAAGGAACCCTTAGTCCTTTCATCCCACTAGGAGGCCAGATAGTGCAGGTCTGATATAATCTTGATAGTGACATTTTACTGAAAGGTTATAATGTCATAATTTTAGCTAGAAAAAGAGCATAGGTGAAGGGAACATGACAAGGTACACTACACAAAGAGCAGGGCTTGCCGTTGCAGAGATTTGTCCTAAAAAAAGTGCACTCAGTGTTAATTTATATTTTACATGTAGAATCATGTAATTTTAAAAGCTGAATCATAACATCATGTCACCTCTAACAGATACCAACACCTTATACCATTTCTTCATGCCTTTGCAGTTACCCTGTTTTCCCCTTTAGCTGGGCTAATCCCAGGATGGAGGAAACAGAAGATGCAAGGTGCATTATCTAAACATGGATTTAAGAATATGAGACCTACAATAAAATTATGGGAATTCAATGATGTAAAGGCAAAATGCCAGTAAAAGAAACAGGACAGATGCAAACAAATGAGGAGGACAATAGAGCATATTTCAAGTAAACCAAAGCAACCAAGAAGTATGACTAATAATTTAGGCAAAGATCTAAAACAAAAGGGATCAACCAAAGGGCAGGAGAAACTAGAAATAAGGCTGTGACTGAATGAATGGCTAGAAAATGACAGAAGTTTGCATAAATGCTAAAGCAAGAAGACTCGAATGAGACTCAGGTAACATTTGACAAGTCAAAGTGGGAACCAACGAGCCACGACCAAGAATATGGCAATTCACAAAGCATAATACCTGATGTGCTCAGCAGTAAATTCAAAGTTAAACTACACTGAAACTATTTATTTTAAAAAAATAATGAGGCACATTACTCTGTAGTCTACACTATAATGAGTAGGCTATTACTGTAGAAAATGCAAAAATGTTACCTAGTAGTGTCTTTGTGTCTTCTTAGTGTGGTAAATACTAAACACACTGCTTCTTCTTCTTCTTTTTTTTTTTTCATCAGGCTCCCATGTGATGAAGGTGACAGCAAATGATGCAGATGATGACACTACCCCAAATGGAATGGTGCGCTACAGAATACTCTCCCAGTCACCCCACAGCCCAATTCCTAACATGTTCACAATCAACAGCGAGACTGGGGACATAGTGACAGTTGCAGCCGGGCTGGACAGAGAGGTTAGTCCCAGCATTTCAAAGCCCTGAATGTTGAAGTGTATTTTCCCATCATGCAATCTGGTTACAAACTTTAAGGTTTATTATTTGTTTTTGAAACAAACAATATATTTTTTAACATTTTCTTGTACATTTCAAAACAGACATCCAGTCTATTCTCCATCATCATTTCTCTGTAATGGAAGACAGTACCTAAAATGTTTCATGCTATATTAGTCCATCAGTTAGCTTAAGTGCGTGAGGTGCGTATACATCTAAATCTTCCACCCAGTCTATAATTTGTACTGTAAATCTTGCTCCTCCACTTACTTTGAAATGACTCAAGTCTTTAATTGATCCACCATTATTTTCTGTCTGGTGATTATATCATTTAACTTACCAAGTGCTACTTAAATTGCACTATGAAGATAATTCAGTCCTTCATTCACTTAAATTTCAGAGTCGCTTATTCCCATACAGAATCACTGGAAGCCATAATCTATCCCAGCAGCCCAGAGCACAAAGCAAGAACAAATTATTAAAAGGGTGCCAGTAGCTGAAAGGACACAATCATGCCCACACTCACCTTGCGTCAGTTTAGCATGCATCTCCAATCAGCCTAACACACACGTCTTTGGGATATGAAACCATAGTGAATAGTAAGTACTGTGGTGAGTATGCAGATTCTACATAGACAGTGACAATTGTGACCTGAGTTTAGACAAAAATTGATTTTCACTCAGAGATGAAATTATATCACAACCCGTTAAAGCATGAAAGTGAGGTCAAAATACGAACATGGGTCACAGGTTAAAAAAAGTCAGTCATTGAACTAAACCAATATGTGGGTTGAAAATCAAAATGCAAAAAGAGAGCAGAAAGTCCTAGCCATTCTTAATATTTCCATTCTCTAACTAAAATACTGTAAATGGAGTAGCTCTTCATTATGAGTTGCAAAAGGCTTGGATGTGGGGCAGTACACATCGCAATTTTAAAAATGATTTAATCCGTGATGTCAAACACAACATGTAGTGTTATCCTGTGCCTGGTAATCAGGGGTCTTACTACAAACAAATGTGAAGTTCCAAAACAGCATCACAGGAAAACTACAGTATTTACTCGCGTTTAAGTTCTCCCGCGGATAAGTCGGGGCTTGATTTTACTGTATAATTTCCAGTATTTTATAATGTCGGTCATATAAGTTGAATGCGGAAAACTCATGCTAATGTGTAAGAGATTATGATATGCTAACATCCACCTGAGAGAGTAAACACGGAGGACAGTGCCTTTTTTATCTATGTTTTGTGCCAACGTAACCACACGGTAATACCCAAACTCTTCCGAAATGATATTTGCACTGTTTTGTGTTTTTTGTATCTCATACCCTCATACATCTTTATCATAAGAGCATCCCTTATCTACGATGGAGCGTTCAATGACAAGAAAATATGAAGTGTTAAAAGAAATTGGTAACTGTGCTGCTGCAACAAAATTCGATGAGTCTGAGAAACTGGTGGGGTCTGATTTTATGATTGATTTTTCAGGTTTCAAAACCCGACTTATACGCGAGTATATACGGTATACATAAAAATAGTGAAAAAAGAAATAATAACAGTAGTATTATAGGTAAATTAATGTTGTAATTCATAACAGTGACTGGGCCAGGATTCTAACCAATGTCCCTGGAAGCAGGTAGCAGCACTACCTACTGTGCCACACCAACAAAGACAAAAGTGGAAACATAAATATGAACTATGGTTGTGAGGGCTGTACCTTCCCATTTTATTTCTACATCTTTCTTTATTATCTATATGACTAATAAAGGCTTTGAATGTAAACATTTTAGTTTAAAACAGTTAGAAACGATTTACTGTAATAATAAAAGCTACATCAGAATAATTTTTATTCCAGTATTGTACAGCTACATAGGTTATTTCTTTCTAGTTGTTATGTTTCAACAGTATTATTAAGAATTTGACAGGTAGTTTTTTAAGTATGAGCAATAAAGTAGCTCTGTTCCCTGAATAAATGAGATTACGAGTAGTAATAAATGGCTGTTCCAATCAGAAGCATTTTTAGGTTTTCAACAAAATAATTCAGATTGTTCTTGAAAAATGATCACTTATATAATATCCATATGACTGGGATGATGAAAAAGTTTGGTAAGTCTAAGTAATGTTTTGAATTGCTCAGCCATTTCCTGTAATTTAGCAGAATAGATAACACACAAGTGGCATTCTGTAATGTACATGTGACATTAATGTAATGCCTCGGTTTTAAGGCTAGCAGCACAATTTGAAAATAAGATATTGCATTTGGTTGATACTTCTATACAGAGTAGCTTAATGTGCACTATAGGTAACAATGCATTGAAGAAGTCTGACAATGATAGAAAAACTACAGAACTACTTTAATAGATATCTATGAATTAATGTACTGCCCTATGGGATGGCAGTGGGCACACTGGGTGTATTTGATAATAGTTCTTGGACAAAGTTGTTATGAAATCCCATACCTTGTTCAGTCTTTTGGCCTTTTAATAACTTTCCCACATTACCCAAATGCAGACAAGAACTTTTCCACCACTAATATAGTACATTGGCACAATGATTAATGCTTTTTCCTCACAGTTCCAGGAGATTGAGTTCAAATTCAGGGGCTAGCCACTGTCTATATCACGTCTGCCTGTTTTCCTTCTGTTCTTGTAGGTTTTACCCCCAGGTAATCTATTTTCCAAAAGTGTGCAGACTAGGTTAATTTATGACTGTAAATCAGGTTATTGTGTTTGTGTGTCTGTCTGATCGTGCCCTGCAGTGGATTGGTACCCAGACCACAGTTGGTTCTTGCGTTTATAGTTCTGCTGGGATAGGCTGCCGCTCCAAACAGCACTCAAGTTGGATTGGATAGCTTTGGTAAATGGATGTTAGGGCAGCTTTAAAGTACAACCTCTCCATAGATAGTCTGCGCATGGCCTTATCCATTTGTGCAGTCAGTTTGTTTTTAAATGGTGCCCCTTGATGGGACATTTACTGTATTCCAATTCCAAACTAACATTATAAGGCTTTTCTATGTTTAGTGCCTCTAGGAATGTATTAAGCTGGATTTATTGAAAAGACTGCAAATCAATTGCATTATTCCTGCTTAGCACACTATTTGCTGAAATCTGTTATTTAAAAGAGGTCAAATCAAGTTTTTTAATTTGAATTATGCCACCTCAAAATCAATTATTTTGACACTTGGTATAATCAAGCATAATGGAAAACAACAAAAACATTTATTTGTGTGGCACATTTAAATACACAAATGTAGCTCAAAGTACTTTGCAATAATAATGCATACATCAAACGGTTATGAAAAAGAAAGTGAAAACCAATTATTTATAAGAAGTTATTTAAGAAAGAGATGGTAATTGCCCAGCTTAATAATCAAATGGTCAGGGAGGAGAAAAAAATGAGAAGTCCAGATGGCAAGGCGGCTAAAGGAAAGAAACCTCTAGGGGTTCAGTATTCCAAGGCCAAAAGACTGCCCATCCCTGTTAAGCATTTTAAGAAACAAAAATATGTTGATTGTTATTGGTTACAGCAATGTGAGAATAGCCTTGAGTAGATTTCTTCCTTCTTCCCAGCATCAAATATGGTTAAAATGTTCAAATGACAGTGGTGGCACCACGGAATACCAAAAAGAGAAAAATGCAAAAGTAGTAATGAGTGACTAGTCTATAAAACAACGGTATTAACAATAAGAGTCAGTCTATAGCCCCAACACACTTTCACATACACTTTGTTAAAAAAGAAAAAAAAATAAAGAAATCAATGAAAAAGCCAAATTAACTGGACAGATTATTGTTATTATTTTTTAAGTTCTCCAGTTCTTGCATATATACAGTCTTGAAGTTGTCCACATTTTTGATGCTGTCACAAAACTCACAATAAGACATAGCAAGGTTTGGGGTAGCCACCCGTATAATTTGGTATCTTTGCTGCAAGATTTTATATGATAGCACTGCTGTGCACAAAACCGAGTCCAATACAGAACTGAGGGAATAGGGTAAAGGTGGAGGCTTTTAAAAGGGAAGACAGGAAGTGAAGTCAAAAGGGTCGGACTCATGTAGGTCTTCTGTCATTGGTGCGAGCCCGGACGTGACATCACAGGGGCCGAAGCCGGCAAGGTCTCCTACCATTGGCTCGGTCCCGGAAGTGACGTCAAGAGGACCAGGTGGAATCTCCCGTGAATGGTCTGCAGGCAAGGGAGAAAAAGAGTCAGTGCACTCTGCCACATCCCGGTATGTCTCGGAACTGTCCTTACTCAAGCCCTTTAGCTGCCTCCCATGCGCACGTGTGTGACAATGCATACAAACAAAATGTAGCCTCACCATTTCTTTTACACTTCACCCTTGGAATATTAAGTCAACCATTCTTAAAATATCTAAGATTGCTATTTTGGGGAGAGACACTCTAAAATCAAAGTGTTGAATTGTTCAGACCCTTAGGCACATTTATGAGTATCTTAAAATCAGTCCTAAAGGACACAGACAGCCAGTGTAATGGAGTTAAGTCTTCTGTAATTGTTCTGATTTTTTACTTTGTTTTGTTTAAGGAATTATTACTCATCCATTCTGTGATACTAGTAAGTCATTGGATCAGAGATTTTAAAGCTTCATGGTTATCTAGAACTAACAATAAATAAATCTGCATTTTGTCATCATTGCTGTGATAATTCACTTTATGTTTCAGTATGACTGAACCTAATGGGAGCATACTGAGTCAAAAAAGGGCTCTAAACAGACCCTATGACATACCACACATAATTGGGATCTCCGGCACATAATCACCATAACTTCATGAAGAATTTTCTTCCTGTTATTTATGAGTGAAATCAACTCAAGGCACTGGTATTGAATGCTGTACTCAGATCCACTAGAACACAAATATATAATTTGTTTCAGTAATTCTGTAAGTCATTAACTATTTTATCCAAAACCATTTCTGTACTATTATAAGGCATCACTAGTTGAGAATAATTTTCCCCAATTTTTTGAACAAACGTTTAACATTTTAGAGAAATAGAACAATCATTCAACTTAATCTCAAATTGTTGTATTTAATAAGCCTTCAGTATTTTATAGAAGATTGTTAATTTGGCTTTTTTCCCATATGTGCTCAGTCTTACTATACTTACAGTTTACAGTTTATTTTTGTATAGCCCAAAATCACACAGGAAGTGCCGCAATGGGCTTTAACAGGCCCTGCCTCTTGACAGCCCCCCAGCCTTGACTCTCTGAGAAGACAAGGAAAAACTCCCAAAAAACCTTGTAGGGAAAAATGGAAGAAACCTTGGGAAAGGCAGTTCAAAGAGAGACCCCTTTCCATGTAGGTTGGGCATGCAGTGGGTGTCAAAAGAAGGGGTCAATACAATACAATACACAGAACAGAACAAATCCTCAATACAGCATAAAAATAAAAATTTTAGAAGTATGGAGCAAAATTTAACAGTAGATGATATCACATAATAAGATTTGGATATTTTTAGAGTCCTGGAGACCTCATCCATCAAGCTGCCTCCCCCATTTGGCCATTCCATAGCTGAAACAGTGCTGGGCCAGCCAATCCGATGAAAGGACCCCACTTTCCCATGATTCATGCGATCCTCCATCAGGGATGACTTTACCATAGGCAGGCAAACAACTTGGCAGGTGGGCTGTGGCACCAATTGCCACATTTGAGTACCGAGAACAGAAACAGAATAGGTGAGGGTTAGTATTCAATTATAACTATCATGTTACTTATGTTTTAGTGCTAATGACTAACAACAGAGATGCAGTCTGTACAGTTAATCAGCAGCTCTAGTCAGGATATGCTAAACTGAAGTAGTGAGTCTTCAGCCGGGATTTAAAGGCTGAGACAGAAGGGGCATCTCTTATAGAAGCAGGCAGACCATTCCACAGTTTAGGGGCCCTGTAACTAAAAGCTCGACCTCTCACTGTTATTTTATTAATCCTTGGAATCATAAGCAGACCGGCATCTTGAGACCTTAATGTGCGCTCAGGTTTGTAAGTCATGATAAGTTCAGACAAGTAAGCCGGACCTTGGCCATTTAATGCTTTATATGTTGAAATCTGCCCTAAACTTAACCGGGAGCCAGTATAAGGATTTAAGAACTGGAGTTATGTGTTTATATTTTCTTGTTCTTGTAATAATTCTTGCAGCCGCATTTTGGATTAACTGGAGGCCGTATAGAGAACAGTTTGAACAGCCAGTGAACACCGCATTGCAGTAGTCAATCCTACTAGAAGTAAATGCATGAATTAATTTCTCAGAATCCTGTTTGTTTAGAAAGCGCCTTAATTTCCTAACATTTTTTCCTAACTCTTTGGAGTTTTCTCATCTCTTGAGCTTTAGGTTAGGTTAGGTAGACTTTATTATCCCAGGGGGCAATTTTTTCCATGATATTACAGCCATGATGGTTGTTTAGTTTTTCAGGGGCTACTATATTGCCATATATTTGCATTAGAACTATTGACATTTCTGTTTACAGTTCAGTCTGTATTAGAAAAGTTATTAAAGTAAGACTATTAATTTTATTAGTATAGGTACGGGCATCTGCCACATAAAAAGTCTAAGAATGCATTCTTATTTTAAGCTATTTCTAATAAAGATAATTATTATCCAGTTAAACTAAAGATAATATGAAAGTGTTGTGACCACCAGGGAACTCTAGCCGCCCTAAACACCTAAACATACCAGACACCAGCACAAGTGTTGCACAGCACACATTTTATTTGAGTGGCGAAACGCTTTTCCCTTACTCCTCACTCCTGCAGCACAGCACACAGTCCACAGTATCACACAGCAAGCAAAAATAAAGAGAACTGTCTTCTGTCTTTCTCTCTATCTCCTTCCACCTTCACACATCCTGGCAAGCGTTGTCCTCCTCCGACTCTGGCCCTGGAATGAAGGCAGGCAGCTCCTCTTATGCTGCACCTGGGAGTACTCCAGGTGACTCGTTAGCGAGATCTTGAAGTCCTCCCAAATGTGGTGGTAGCCCGACAAAATAACAATCTGTAGCTACTGTAGCACCTCCTGGCAGCACCCCCAGAACCCAACAGGGCTGAGCCGATAAATACCAAGCCCCATATAGCCATGTAAGAATCCGAGGTGCTGTTGAACCCCAGGGCGGTTGCCAAATAGCAACTCAGGGAGAGAGAATCCATAATAAGCCATCTCTCCCTATCCTTCCATTAAGGAGGTGTCCCAGCTGGGTAATGGTGCTGGCTGCCATCCGTTGCAGTGTACTATTGGAATAAATATATAAATTTGGCTCTTATTTCTTAAAAAGTATTGCACTGTTTTGTAAAGTAATGATTGTTCATAGATTAATCTTCTGCATAGAAGTTGCACTGTAGAGTTATGCCGAACACAGATTTTGAATTTTCCACTCTATCAGTTTTTATTGAACAGAATATATGTTGCCTTTAAAGTCTGAAACTGATACGACTGCCGAAGTTTGGCGTGCCATTAAAGTATGAAGGCATGCCAAGAAAGGGTCTGTGAGTGGCAATATGTCTGGAGCCCTAATTAGCTTGTGAACTGTATTTATCAGCTAATACTTGCAGTGATTGTACACACCAGTAAAATGCTTAAGTCACTCAACTGGCCATATCTCAGTTATAATGTTAACAAACCTATACTGTCACAATGTCATGTTAATCAGATCAAAGCGGTTTGACTGTGTGTTCAACCTAATTGGTGTGTTCCTGTGTGTAAATGATGCATGGATTAATTATACCTGAAGACTGGTGCAAGTGTTCTGTGCCTGTACTCAGTTAAGAGCACTATACAAAAATAAATTGAATTGAATTGGATGTGAAAAAGGTAGACAAAGATGGAAGTGATATTAATTAATTGAAGTGTAATACTCAAAGGTAGAGTCAGTGTTAGTTGTACAACATAAAGTTTATTCTTTCCTACCTAAGTTTATTGACATGGATTCAAGGAGCAGTTTCGCTTTGTTGGATGAAGTGTGCATTTCAAAACAAAAATGTGTCTTAAACACCCAGCTTATGTTTACTTCAGCCGTAAAACAGGCCTGCAAGCATTTTTTTCACTGATGTCTTGTGGTTAGTATGTGCATCTGCCTGCAGACCTACATTAAAACATAATGTACACAAAATAACCACAATCCTGAATATTACAAATGCTTAAAATACATAAAACAATAAAAAAAAAACACAAAAACAACATGAATGAATGCCAGATAACTAATGTTCAAAAGTGCAAATATCAAATATCAGGACCTGGTTGCTGCAGAAAAGATCCAAATATCTGACAATCTGTACTGTGTACCCATGGTTCATTTTACCAAAAAAAAAAAGGGCTGACGTTTTATGACATATTGACATCTGTGGTTGACCTCACTGCATCATCTGACTATAATTTACAAGTCTGTGGTCACCGGTGTTCTGACATTTCAGCATACCTATCAGAATGGCATACTGTGGGCTAATGCGCACGCGCAGAAGGTTAACACACTATTTGCTCATGCGCTAAACTTTGTTTTGCTCTTGTCTATCATTTCAGGATACCACCGACTAAAGGTAAGTAATTGCACATTATTAGTACCATTTTTACTGTCCATTTGTTATATAGCTACAGTTTGAGAGCAGTACACTCATAAAAAATGTAGTTGTACTGTTTGAAAGTGAAGTTTTATTATAGTTTTCTGAAGTTGTTTCTTGCGAGTTCAGCAAGATACTTCATACACGTTGCAGACAGATATAGCTATCAGTTTGCACTACCGGTATGCTATTCTGACAAAGTATGCTGAAATGTCAGAACACCGGACAAAGCAACTTTGTGCACAGTAAAGTGAGTAGTTAGCACATAAGGGCTATCAGGAAAAAAAGTTAAGGTACAGTCGTAATCTGTTAACACGAGAGATTAATTTGCTCTTGATGTTTTAGTAATGTAGATGATTATTTTTATTGGTAGCAACTTTCTCATATGGTCCAAATCCTTGAAGGATAAAATACAATTTTCTATCTTCTATTTTAAATTACATAATAAAGCTTGTTAAAAAAACAACTAATATGCAGTAGCCATTAAATAAAATGTGATTTGATTGAGTGATTGACCGAAATAATATGGTTAATCTTTATTTATTAATCCTTTTAGTGTTCAGTACACCTTTAACATGGAAGGATAGTCTTGAATGTCATGGATGAAGAGTGATCAGTTAGTTTAATAGTGTACCGACTGTTAGGGCTGGAATATTAGCTGCATTTATTTTCTTAATTTTATGTGGTGTTTCTTGTATGATTGTGTGCCTACAGCAGGCTGAAAGAAATCATTTGTAGCATGAACACCGCCTCAAGAAAATATCAGTATCCAGATGATGGAAACCCTAGAAAAGTGCATTTTTATATTTGATTACCTGCTTGGCAGAAAATGCTTCAATCCTGCTAGGTAATCAGACCTGAAATAGACTTGAAATAATCTTTGATCAAAAGCATTAGGAATATGCAAGAAAGGGGATACCCTCTCATTTTTGACTAAGGTGATTACAGATTTCTTTCAGTTAAGATAAAAACACAGAAAGGCATCTCATAGAAATAAAAATGCCAGCAGCATGTTTGCATTTTTTTCCCTAATGTTGCATTTTGAACATAATTTTTTATTCTATACCAGCAATTTTACAAATGAACTTGACTGGTAATACTTTTTACCTTTTTTTAACTGGATGACTTGTTTTGCAAAGCCCCAATGTTATTCTGAGCCTGTGCTGCACACATTTTGCAAAGTTTGCAAGAGGCTGACCTCTCAGTGAATCAATTAATATTCAGACACAGTTTTTAAGTGGACTTAAAAATGCCATACACCAAATATCTCCGAAAAAATGCTCTTAGGCTCTGAAGGTGTGCAATTTAAATATGCTTGAATATAATGATAGCTTGCTAAAATTTAAAAAGTCACTGTTACGTGTTAAATAAGGTCAAAAAAGCTCTTTTAATAAATTCAGTTTGACTTTTATTTTGCTTAAACTGTTAAATGAACACTCCAACCATTTTTAAGCCCATTAATTGGTATGAGGGCAGTTTATTTATACTTGACAAAGTTTGTGGAGTTTTTGTGTTTTGTTCAAATTATTCAAATACTTTTTACTGTACATTCACTATAACAGACTTTAGACATATCCAGGAGTCTCATGTCATTGTGTCATTCTTCATTTTCTCTTTTTATATGTACTTTGTATCCTGTTTGCCTCTTACATTTTTGTTAATAACTTTCAGATCAACAGTGTTTATCTTTGCAAGTCTTTTAATTTATATGTGATACCTGGTCTGTCAAGTCTTACATTTTGAAACTCATCAAACTCATCTCTAGACCATGCATTACAAATAATTATTAAAAGATATTTTATGATCTTCAGTATAAATTTCAGACACAAGTCATAAAATAGGGTGCACCTTAACTGACAAAAGAATCCTTCTACTTTAAGAAACTATTTTAAGTATCTACAGTATATTATGCATTTTGTGAAACTTCATCTTGTATAACCCAATTTGTTGTAAGAATTTTAGAAAGCAAGTATGATTACAATACCTTATTATATGGATACTTGTGGCTAGAATTAATTGAATTTGGCGTTATGCAACATTAAGTGATCACTGAATGAGCCAAATTCAGCTCGTTTTAGGCTTTTGTGCTTATCATCCCAGAACGTTTTCCTAATTAATGTCAGGAGGATGCTATATAAAACCTCTTAAAGTGTGCTGCTAATTGAAATAACTTGCCTGCGAAACATATCTGTCTGACATTTGTCCTGCACCATATAATCTTGTGTATGGATGATTACTTTGGACAAAAATGAAATAAATAAATATACAAATAAGTACATGGTAAAATGTGATATTTAGTAAAGAATAACAACATGATTTGTGAGCCTAAATAATTAAGCATGCCACAAAATAGATTTATAAAATAAATATATTTTGTTGCTTATTTATGTATTAATAGAATCTTTCCTTCATTTATTTATTTATTCTGTTGACACCGAACGCAACATAAAATGCACTTTAAAATAAAAACTGTCATATTCATCCATCGGATCTGGATCTATGCTATGGACACACAGTTACACAACTTTGAGCATTCTCAACTACAACCATTGTAAGTTGCTCTCTCACAATTATTAAACCAATCCTTAATCTATTTTATGTTAATGGGACAAAATGGCAGTGTTTATGTAAAGCTGAATTTATGTTATTAGAACATTAGAACAATCTAGATGAGAACAGGCCATTCAGCAAAACAAAGCTCACCAGTCCTATCCACTCATTTCTTCCAAAAAAACATCAAGTTGAGTTTTGAAAGTCCCTAAAGTCTTACTGTCTACCACACTACTTGGTAGCTTATTCCAAGTGTCTATAGTTCTTTGTGTAAAGAAAAACTTCCTAATGTTTGTGTGAAATTTACCCTTAACAAATTTCCTACTGTGTCCACGTGTTCTTGATGAACTCATTTTAAAATAATGAGTTGATCTACTGCACTAAATCCCTTCATAATTTTAAACACTTCCATCATGTCACCTCTTAATCTTTTTTTGCTTAAACTGTATAGGCTCAGCTCTTTTAATCTTTCCTCATAATTCATCCCCTGTAGCCCTGGAATCAGCCTAGTCGCTCTTCTCTGGACCTTTTCTAGCGCTGCTATGTCCTTTTTGTAGCCTGGAGACCAAACCTGCACACAGTACTCAAGATGAGGCCTCACCAGTGCATTATAAAGGTTGAGCATAACCTCCTTGGACTTGTACTCCACACATCGTGCTATACAACCCAACATTTTGTTTGCTTTCTTAATGGCTTCTGAACACTGTTGGGAAGTCGATAGCCAAGAGTCCACAATGACTCCTAAATCCTTCTCATAAGGTGTACTCTCAATTTTCCGACCGTCCATTCTATTCTGATAACGTTTGTGAGTATTCATGTTACTATTCTGTTTTATTCTCATTCATTCTTCAATCTGGCATGTCTTGCTGGTTAAATATTGTATTAGCCTACTTTTGTTATGTTATAACATCACCTGATCACATTCTGAAATTTAATCATGTTCCTGAAACCTCCATTCATATAACTGCATGAGTTAAACACAAGTTAAGCACGTTGATCTTATTCTGTCTTTTAGTCTTATTTTGTCATACTTTGCTTAATTTGCATACACTGAGATGACTAACATAGAGTTTCAAAAATTTCAAACACAGTATTCAAGTTTATCTAGCAGAATTCTTTCAATTAAATGGTGAATCATATACAGTACTGGGGAACCTGAAAGAAATGAAGACAAAATGCCTTGAAGCCAGAATTCAGAATGTCTTTTTCAGAAAAAGGGTCATGGAAATCTGAACCAAACTGAAGAGTCGTGTACTTGCCATAGAAATCTTAATGATATTTAAAAAAATATCTTATCAATGGACAGCTTAGCTGTTACCTCACCAAATGAGCAGCCTCCTTTTCTTTGTAATTTTGAGTATCTTACTCACTTTTTACTTTGGTCGCATTGTTGAAGCCTTTCTTCATTTTCATGTTAGCCTTGATCTAAGTCATTTTGATCACATATTTGTATATTTTAGTTCAATTCTTATATCGGTTCCTTACATTTTCTTTTTGATCATCTTAATGTAATCTACTTTTTGATCTTTCTTGTAAACTTTGCATTTTATATTATAATGCAGTCTGTTTTGGAACACCTTTTTCTATTTCTTAAATGCTCTGTCATAGTTAACCCCACCTTGGTCTTTTATCAGTTCAGTTCATAAGCTTTCTTACCAAAAAGAGTTTTAAAAACAAAGCAGTATCGTGCTGATTCATAATGGTCACATTTTTATGTATTAGTATTTATTTGCACTAATTACAAATAGAACAAACTTTTATGAACCTGTGCCATACACTAAACCTGTGGTGACTTTTAAAGACTCAGCTAATTTGCGGCAACAGATGTGTAAATGTGAGTGATCCAGCACAAATCTCTTTATACAACACTACTATGGCCCTGCACTTTTTCTGTCATTTTAGCCATCAGAGCAGAGTTATAACAAGCTCTTTGATGGATGTCTCAGGACTTCATACATTTCAGCGTCTCAGAGTCTGAAAACCAGCCAGGAAAGCATGACTTCACCAAACTGTCCTCACAAATTAATGAGCAATATAAAATCAAAATTGCTACCATTAGACAAATGTTCCTTAAATTAGGAGATAATCATTTACTGAAGACAACAGTCTTGTTCATTCAGCTCCCTAACATTTGACTACATTTTTCCTCCTCCTAAAAATGACTTGCTGATGATCTTAATGACAAGAAGGCAGTATTTTGTGTAATGGCAATTTGTCTAACGAGCCTACCACCATCTTTATACTGCTGTTATCACCGTGTGCTACGGTGATTAGATGGATAATAGACAATGGGTCACAGACATCTCCTTCGGGAAATACATTTGTATTTCTAATACTACAAATTGTGTTTTGCTAATTATTGCATCTTTTAAAGGCTTTATTATGACGATGTGCCAGACAAGTACACGTTTACTGCAAACCTATAATATGTCTTACAAAGAGAAGTCAAGCATAATGACTCCTTTCATTGGCTGACTAAACAGATTACAATATGCAAGTTTTTGAGGAAACTTAGGCCTGCCCCTTCTTCAGGCAACCCTAGTAGAAGAGGCCTGAGTTGCCTCAAAAGCTTGCATATTATAATCTGTTTAGTCATCCAATAAAAGGTGTCATTTTGCTTAACTTCTCATTGCATCCATTATGGCTAACACGGTACAACACCCTACTACTATTTCTTACAAACAAAGAGGGAAAAAAAATCTGAGGTGATGCCTATATACTGTTTATCTTGTGCTTAATATTAATCTGGAAATTAATCTTTGTTTTCTTAATTGTAAAGGATTTATGAGTAACATCAATGAGCTACAAAACAAGGTTGTAAACGTTGGTAAATAAAATATTTAGAATAGCGTTCCTTTTTTACCTCTGAATGACTTGTAGTCAAAGAACAACCTAACTCTTCCTCAGAATAAAGCTATTAACTGCCACTGTAATTATGATAATCAGATGTAAAACCATCAGAAAAATTATAGACATTATACATTGGTGTATTATCATCTTAGACACCCCAATGTATGCAAGAGAATCTAAAATCAAATAATAAGCAATCAAGATATCAGAAGCCTGCAATTACTGCTACTGTTTGTTTTCAAAGATGCTCTTCCCCTGAGAAAATGTGTGCTAATCTTTTCAAACCACAGGCAAGTTTACTCCTTGGATCCTATGTTGATTGATCCTTTCTGTTTACTGTTAGATTAGAGGATAGCAAATCAGATTTTCATCAGATTTTTCAACTTGAAAGAATCCTTCATGGATGGCAAGTTGATGGTCTATGCTTCTGACACACACACTCTTGGGGTGAAATAAAGTCAATTTGTGTCTGGTGATTTCCTGAGATAGAAATGGAGCTTCTACCCTTTAAGGCATGTTCAGCCAGTTTAATTGCCAGTATGTCTTGTAGATCACCAGGACCCCACGGTCCATGAAGAGCAATATCATAATACTTGAAACCTTTACTGTCATGTTTGTGCGGAAAAATAATACTTAATATTTAACTGGAGAGTGTATAGACTTCAGAAAGGTATAGCATATACTGTGGCATTACTACTGGTTTTGGAACCTTCTGTGGAGCTTACATATTCTTCCTCTCTCCATGTGAGTTTCTCAATGGCCTGCAAATTTGTCTTGTTATGTTGTGAAATCTTATACTTTCTACATACTTTCATGTAGTAGTCTAGAGCATTTTAAATACAATGAAAAAGAATGCAGTGACACTCACAAAATAAAAATAAAGCTGAATGCAAAAACAGTATGTGCCTAGTGTGCATCTATATTTTGTTTAATATTTAAATGTATATAAACAATATTTTAGTTATTTTTAAATCTTATGGAATACATGTATATCTACTCTATATATATACTGTACTAGCAAAATACCCGAGCTTCGCAGCGGAGAAGTGGTGTGTTAAAGAAGTTATGAAAAAGAAAAGGAAACATTTTAAAAATAACGTAACATGATTGTCAATGTAATTGTTTTGTGACTGTTATGAGTGTTGCTGTCATCAAGGATTTGATTATTATTATTTCTTTCAATCAGGTTCCTATTTGGAGGATGTGTTGCGTTCAAGTTATATTCCGTGTTTGTCAACTGTTGTAAAGATAACAGGTTTCATTTCTTGAAGTGTTCACTACCCAAATTAATTTAAACTTAAGCTTTACACTTTGCTTTCCTATTGATATGTCTACAAAGGCTTGTTCAGATTCAGAGGGTTGTTCCTTTCTTACTGCATCAATAAACAGCTTGTCTTCCTCTTTATCTGAGACATCACACACTGCATGCACGGGTTTACCTTTCCCAGTCCTGCAAACTTTAGCGGAGTGGTTCAATTCACCACATTTTTTACACTGTCTTTAGCTAGACATTGACTTTTTCCACCGTGTGCTTTGTTTCCGCAGTACCTGCACTTATGAATATGCTTGTATGCGTCACACGCTTCATATTCTTTTGCTGCCTTCTCAATTGTGTAATGCGTTTTTTGTTCAGCGCTCTTTGGAGGTCTTCCTTTTTGTGTGCGTACTGTGTTCACAGTCAGTTCACGTGAGCCACTTGGAGTACATGCATTGAAGGTTCTAAGCTGTGTTTGTGCTATCTCGTGCGATCTTGTGATGTCCAATTACGTGGGAGGCATGACGATGAGGGCTGCAACTCCGCCTCACACGGCGACCAAGCTACAGAATGTGGCCGTATATATGTACGTAAGTAGGTTCCAGTTATGACCGTTACACGTAGAATTTCGAAATGACACCTGCCTAACTTTTGTAAGTAAGCTGTAAGGAATGAGCCTGCCAAATTTCAGCCTTCTACCTACACGGGAAGTTGGACAATTAGTGATGAGTCAGTGAGGGCTTTGCATTTTATTAGTATAGATATATATAATCCTAAGCCTAAAAGTGCAAAAATTTTGTGCAACGATTTTATGTGACTTTTTTGTCACGCTTTAAATCGGGCTTATTTTTAAACCTACATATATATGTTTGGTATTATTATTTTCAGAATTTATCGAACTTTAATGTGATGTTGTTAGAGTTTCATATTCTAATTTAGTTTTTAAATTACAAACTAAAATATCAAGAACTTATGTCCCGTGAGACGAGACTTTGTGTCAAAAGATTTAACCATGCCTGGGGCCAGAAATAAAAGACAAAGAGTAGATGACAAAGACAGTTGCTGTACAGGCTTTTAAATGTTCGAAGCACTGCATGAGATGCAGACCACGCGGCACACAGCAGCTGCAGCACCAGCAAAAATCCAGCAGCTGATCGAGCAAAGAGGAGGTAAAAAAAAACTGTATTTGTTTCCCATTGTATCACTATTTAAGAGGTAGTTTCAGAGGAGCAACCGCATCTCCTTGGGGTGCATTCAGCCCCCCTCTTCATAAAATGAGCGGCAGAGATGAGAAGTGGCTGGCACGTAACGCAGGCAAGGGGGATTGGCAAACGAAACGAGCAGGGGGTAAGCCCCCTACTAGAGTATATATTCTTTACTTCTTAAGATTCTTTAATTAATTTCTTAAGCTGCCTATAAAAAAATGCAAAGAAAAGAATATATTGCGTAGTAAGTCCTGTTCCATTGTAAGTTCCAGGTACCTACCTTGCATTTTCTTTTACTGGTATGGCCTATTGCTTCCTATGACTCTGGCCTTAACTTGAAATGGTGAAGTGCTTGGATAATTAGTTTAAGTGTCACCTCATAGGTAACATTACCAGAGCAGAACATGCAGATGGACAGTTACTGTGTATCAAAGAAACACAGGTTAATAAAGAAAAAGGAGCAGGCACTGAATCTCATAACATAGCTTCCAATACCATTCTTTTTCTAAAACTACTTATCCAGAACAATGTCAAAGGGATCCATAACTCATCTGAAGTGCACATAGTGTAAGGGTATAGAGAGCCTAGCCTTGGACATAACTCCATTTCAATGTGGGAAACACACATGATGGGCCAATTTATGTTTGCTTCTTAGTCTTTAGATAGTGAGTGAGTTTACATACAAACAAAAAAACTGGAATAAGCTGAGTGCCTGGTTTATTAAAATCCCCGGTTTATATACTCAAGTCCACTTTTGGAGTTGTTCTTTGGCAAAATGCTCTAATGTCCTAAAAATATGCAAAATAAAAAAAAAAAGATTTAAAAATCTTCAATGGCTGCCATGAACCTAAAACCAAGCATGGAGAATGTTCCTCCTGCCTTTTGAGATTGTGCTGCTAAGTTTAGCACTGTAGATTCAGCTTATCGACATACGTTTAGTCATTTCCGAAATACTGAGACAGATTATTTCAACCAGGAGAACAAATAATGCAATCACCTGAGTATTTGCCTCTGGAAATTCATCTTTGTGGATTTGTCCACCATTTTCTACAAGGCAAAGCTAACACAAACACCGGCTGACAATGTGCAACAGACATATGCAGACTTTAGAATCCTAAACTGCAGTGCAGCTAAGGGTTTACATGGCCACATAACTAGAAATGTACAAGCGTGTTAACCCAGTTTCTCAAACACCAATATCCCAGTTTCTCTAACTAGAATAGGATTATACATGGTAATTTTGAAGCCAGGTTTCTTTTAATAACCAGGTTATTATAGTGCATGTTAACCTCTTTGTGTACCAAGGACAACTTTATTACTTCATACAAATTGCGCTCCAGTTACGAATCAAGCTGGATGTGAATGGTGTGAGGTGGCTATGAAGCACACAGTGCCGGTCTACATGATACCAATGTTAGTTTGTTCATTTCTATTAAGCTATTAATTACCCATAATACATTTGGATATTTGCAGGTTTTAAAGGTAGAGATAATAGTCATTTGGCGCATACTATACTTAGGTGGTAATTTATATAATGAAATTTTATCGGAAGAAGTGCAATAATAAAGAAAGCTTATGTAAAAGTTATTTATGCATTTTCATGCAGAATTTCAAATTTGTATAGATCCTCTGAAATTCTACTTCTGCTTGTTGTTATGACATTATAACTACCCTGTAAGCTAAGAAGAGTTTTAGAAGAGAGCAGTCAGGAAATCTTACTTGTAGCATTTTCATGTACTATCTTGATTTAAACAGCCAGGTAACATCTGGATTGGGATGTTCAAGTGACTTCCCCAGAGACACAGGGTAACAGAGCTCCTGCTAGAGACATCTTACCATTTTGCTGTCTTGTACTGTCACTAGAGCAGGAGAATTACTACTGAGGCAAAAGTTGCAGCTTCAGTATAATCATAGAGTACATTCTTCTGTATAAGAAAAATGCATAAATTAAAAGGACTTAAGTCTTATTGATTAAAGTTAACCCACAATAGAAGAACATAGTGAATGTACTGAAAATCAATCAAAATATGTGCAAGGGGGATTTATTTACCTTCATTATCTTGCTTGAAAAGTATAATTTTCCACATACTGCTGAAATAACAGCCATGATTTATAATTCAGTCAAGCTCACATTGTTAAAATGTTTTTAAAAAGGTGATATTTAAGGATTTCACCTTGCATTATCTTGACTAACTGTGTCCCATTTAAAATGTGAGGCACTCAGCACTAAAGTTGGAAAAGAGCAGAGGAGGCAAAAGTCTGGCTTCAGAAACTGTTCACTTCGAACCGTACCACCCTGCCAAATTTAGAATAATATAAAGTCTGAGCAAAGTATGTCACTGGTGTGCATTATGAATCAGGGCACCTCCAGGCTGATTCTTTGAAAGCTAAGAATATATATATATATATATATATATATATATATATATATTTTTTTTTTTTTTTTATGTCAACAGAAAGAGTTCTGGACGTTTTGTTTGCTTGTGCAGTGAGGTATGCAGTCCAGAAAGCATTCAGCCTACTACGAATTTGTATTCAGCTCAAAGGAAAAAATGCAGTAGTTGCAAATTAGGTACATATACTGTATACAGCACTTATAATTTATTTTGTGCAATATTTCTGACACTAAAATGTGTGTCTCATATAAGAGACAAACTGGTACAAGAGAACAACAATCTGTTACATCAGGCAAGAAATTGCCTCGCTAATACCCAATGTAAGCGATCATTCACTGATTCATTCAGTCATAATTTACTCATTCAATGTGCAGGTGTCCAGATCAAGCATACTGTCAAGTAGTACATCATATATTTAATTTACTAGTGTGTATTCATATAAATTAGTTTATTGCGTTGTTTACATATATAAATCTTCAACATCACTGCCTGAGAATGTAAGTGATACCTGCCATGTCACATTGTCATTTTTGTCACTTACATGAACTTGAAGGAAAGCGACACATATACACGTGAACTGGTAATCATTTTGAAAATAGCTTGTACATATTCTAAACTAAAACTGTTTCGTCCTATTGGTTTTGGTAAGTGAAAGAAATCCGTCTGATGACTATCCGTGTCACTTAAAAATATTTAATGAAATCCAAAATCACTTAATCCAAGCTTAAGATTGTGAGAGGCTGGATCGTATAACAAATATAGCAAGGAGAGGAGTTTTTCTTAGCTACTGTTATTATTAACGAATAATCTGTTTTACATGAATACACCCACTTCATCTAATTCAAAGGTCATGAAATATTTTAGCTTCAAAAATCAATTTATTTTCCCTTGATTAATTTTTTTTTGAAGAAAATTGTACTTTTAAATTAATGATTCTGTTTTCAATTAGATGTTCAAGTAACAAGCCTATAATAATAATAATAATAATACAATTGAACACAAAATATCAATTATTAAAAAAACTGTGTGACTGATGCAAATTATTAATTGAAAAATTCACGAAAGTTCATTTTTTATACCTTTTTTGCTTTCTAAATTCTGAAATAAGTACTCATATGCAGTTATTGCGTTTTAAGTGTAATATTCTGAAATATAAGGAGTATGTCCCAGCAGGGTTCTGTGATCGATCTTCCCAGCAAATAACATCCGTTAACTATCGTTTTGTCATCTATAGTAACAGAGGCCAGAATATCGTGTTTGGTTGGAAAAAGAATTAAAAAATGAAATCTTAGGAACTTAATTGCAAACTTGTCTAATTAGGCAGTGTAATGTAAATTCAAAATTTCAACATGATTCTTGGTGTCAGGAGGATCTTAAATAAGACATGAGAGCTTTAAGTGTCTCTTGTCTGCTTCAGCCTGAGTTGTCCTTATTACTAATCCCATTCATCTGGAGTTGTTTCCTAATTAGAATATTTACGCACTAATTAGCAGGTGAATGAAACACTTCAGATCTATTTTGGAGCTTAGGAAGGGAATTGTTAAGGCTGGTGATAACTGCTTTGATTGCTTTCGATTGCTAATTGAAATTTTGCTCACAGGTCTTCTGCCTCTTCTTTTTACTGTTTTCTAATATTTGATTTACTTGGTTTGGCATGGTTAAGGGAAGAAGGATGGCTGGTACCCAGAGAAGAAATCTGAATTCTGATAAAGCAAAAATCGGTAGTGTGCCATATTCACTGTGTTTGGATATTTATATTTTGCCAGAAATTTCTCTCAACTATGCAGTAACATTTACAGTATTATAAAATTAGGTCACTTTTGTTTTTGTATTTTACGATTTTTTTATGGCAGTCTGGTTTTTCTCCACTGTGAAGTATGGTTTAATTTGGTTTGATGCATTGTGTAAAAGGGTTTACCCTCAAAATGTGTTTGTCCCCAATGTAAAGACTGAGAAAAATGCATCATGGAGTCATTCTGGAACGCCTCTGTGAAAAGAACATATAAAGAAGAGCTGCAAAGGCACATTAAAATGGACTGGCAGTGAAATGAAACTATAAGAATTGAAGTTTAAATTGCATTTTTGTATATCTTTGTTAAAACACAAGAGCTCTCTGAAATATAAAGTCACTTAGTAAAAGCTCCTAAATATGCCTGATTTGTGATTACCTTCAGTTTCACTTCTATTGCAATTTTTGTTTGCTCACGTTTTCTCATAGTGTCTATCATAAAGATAACAGCAATGACAGCCATAACAATATCAGCTGAGCAGTAGACAGGAATCATTCAGACAACACACACAGGAGACATTGCAATAAATATTTGTCAGGACAGAAAATGCAAATGACTGGGATTCATGGGATTGTTTATAATACTGAGAGCTTTGGTTGAGCAATTTTTAATGTAAATGATATATGGAAGGTCAACTCCAGTAATTTTCTGGGCTAGGGAGATGATGCATTTTATGATCTTCCATCGACAGATCACAAAGTTGATCAATGAAGGATTTATCATTGTTAATAGTACAGTGATCTGTAGAATGTAGCAATACAAAACAGATAGATAAGTATGAATTGTAGTTTTTACTTTATAGGCACTCTTATGTACAGCCAAATAAGAATCCTAATTTTATTGAAATTCTTCAATTGCATAGAATTGTACATTTATTTTGTTACCCTTAACCACAGCCTGCTATACATTTGATCTAAAGAGATTAAAATCACCTGTCTTGATACATTGGGGAAATTATATTTCTGTCGAGCAGAAAAGATTGCTTCTTTCCTGGTGACCTGATTTAACAGGAGAAGAGATCTATAAGGCAGATCTATAAAATTCATTATGCTGGGTTCTTTTGTTATGTGTATGGTTAGCTCAGCAGTGCTGATGGAAGCAAACCACTCCCTGTCTCCCATTTTAGACTTCACTGTGATTTTCTGCAGATTTCTATTATAGTTAGCTCTGGGGCTTTGCTTTGTACAAGCTTTTCTAAGTAAAGATATATATATTGAGGCCAGGTTACAACGGCGTGTACCTTAGAATTCAATTAGCTACTTTTTATAGGAATGATAATAGAATTACAACTAGTACAGAATCAATATGTTGCTGCTTAAATCCACAGAGTTCATAGTGTGCCTGTCAGTTGTACCCAAGTGCATCAGTAAATATGCTTATTTTGTGCAGCGTGGAATGATTATGCTAAAGTGTTAATTTGTGAAATTTCTAACTTAGATGGTACTAGACAATATGTGAAGTAATCAAATACCCTCTCTCTCATTTTGGCATCACTGGGACTCCCCTCAGATGGATTAAGTCCTACTTCTCGATCAGATCCTACCACGTGTCCTGGCGAGGACATATGTCAAGGGTGCACCAGGCAAGCAAGGGGATGCCTGAAGGATCAGTGCTGGATCCTCCCCTCTTCTCTGTCTGTATACACCTCCTCACTAGACCCTATCATCCTGTCCTTTTATCAGTGCTATGCTGATGATACACAGCTGTACCTGTCATTTCCTCCAGAGGACCACATTTTATCAGCTACAGTCTCTGTATGTCTAACTGATATTGCAACCTGGATGAAGGAGCTCTTTCTCAGCCTGGGAAAGGTGGACCTTCATATTATTCCAGCTTATCCATCTATTTTACACCCCATCTCTGATCAGCTTGGCTCATTATCACTAATACCCGCCAAGACTATACACAACCTTGGGGTGGTGATCAATGACCAGTTGTCTTTTACTGACCATGATGCAACATTCTCTCAGTGTTGCAGATTCGCTCTATTAAGAACATATGCAAAATCAAAAAACATCTGAAGTAGTATGCCATGCAACTACTGGTCCAGGCTTTGGTTTTGTCATGTCTGGACTACTACAACTCTCTTCGCAGGTACTGAAATGTTTCACTAAGCTGATGCAAATGATTCAAAATGTAGTGGCACATGTGGGGTTAAACCAGCCAAGGTGGGTACATGTCACTACTCTTTCACGATCACTATGTTGCTTCCTTATAGCAGCTCATATTAAGTTTAAATCCTTAGCGTGTGCCTACAGAGTAGTCAGTGGGTCGGTACCCTTTCATATAAAGATATTTGTGAGGTCACATGCTCCTTCTCTCCTGCTCAGGGCTGCTGTTAAATGGAATCAAATCTCAGTCCAGATTTTTTGTATAGTTCCTGGCTGGTGGAACAAGCTGCCCACCTCTATTAGAAATTCAGAGTCCCTCAATGTGTTTAAGAAACATTCGAAAACTCTTGTTTGATGAATGTACATCTATCTGACATTAGCTGTATGTATTGTATTTGGAACTCAGCTCTTCACTTGTGGTGACAAAATGATGATCATTATCTTGTAGCACCTGCTCCCTAACAGTCCCCCAGATTCATGTTTGCTAGATTATGTTGACATTTTTGTAAATCATTTTGGATAAAGTTGTCTGCTAAATGAATAAATGTAGGATGAGAGTATTAAATTGAGTACGCCTTAAGAAACATTATTTTTCCAATACTTTTTCACTTAACATATTTAGAAGAGTTTCCTCCCATGTCCCAAAGTTTTCTAGTTAAGTGGCAACTCCTCATTAGCTTTGTGTTGAGTAGTACAGTATGTATACTTGCCATTATATCTTGTTATGGAGTGGTATTCCATCACAAGTTGACTCGATCTTTAAGCTAAACATGTCAAGGACAGAATGCAGCTCCTTGAGACTCTATATTAGACTAAGGGATACAAAAAATATATATAAAAAAAAAATCTCAGTATGCAACACACTGTAGCCTCACAAATCCTGGGGTTTGATCTTGAATTTTTGCCTACTTACTGTCTGTGCAAAGTTTGCACATCCCTATTGTCTTTATGTTATGTATCCCAAGCACTACCAATTTCCAACCATATCCCAAATATCTATGTGCTAGCTGGCATTTCAAAATTTCCCCTTTGGATGTATGTGTGTGTGTGTGTGATGGATTAGCCCCAACTACCACTATCTTTCAATCATCTGTGCGATGAGGTGGAATAAATTATTTGGAGTAAAAATCCACTTTTCAACAACTACGGGATACACAAGCTGACATTGGCCAGCATTTCTGACTCTTTTCTTGGGGCCATGCCCAGAACAAATTCAGGCAAATGACCACCCACATGCCAAGAAGGGGTATGCTATTAAGCATGGGCTTTTATAATTCTGTTCAGTATTTCTTCTGTCGCCTTATAAGCAATGTTGTGACTTTTATTTTGCCTGTACAGAACAAGCAAAGCATGTAGAAATGTTTTAATAATTTCTTGCAATAATTTCTGTATGTTTTATTTATTTTTTTAAACTTTGTAAACCAAAGAGAAATCACTCATGATCCATTGCTTTGAGGCATTAGGATGATCCAATGGCATCCTCTTCAGGTTTCCTCAAGGCCTGCCACTCTAAACCCCTTCTGAGCTTTTGGTGTCCTCTATAAATGAGCAAAATGATCAAAGCAACTGTGCCTTTATTTTTTGTGACAGGGATTTAAAAATCACAGCCTCTTATATGTCACCCCAGACAGCTTATTAACCGCTGCGTCCTGCATTAAATGACAGGCTGGTTTAAGTGGCGCAGACGGTGGCTCTCTAAGTGATTGTTGCCTTTGAGTGCAAAGGGAAAGTGAAGGTAGTGTTTTCCTTAGGTGACGGATGTTGACGGAAAGGTATGAACACGGAGGGAAAAAATCAATGGCTCATCAGGCCTGTTGCATCTGCTGGATGAACAAGGTGTGCTGATTCACAAAAGAGAGATGCAGAGAAACAAAGGTGTTGAGCTATTGTGGTGTCATCCAGCAGTGAACTGCCAGTTAAATGTATCAGCCAGTAAGAAATTTGAAAACTGAATTCCCTTTCAGTACAGTGAATGACTTGAAATCCTCATGTGAAGAATCTTGCATTTTTGAATATCAATTTCAGAAATATAACACTAGTATAAACCTATGAAAAAAGCCTGTTTAATACACACAGATGAGCCTTGTTGTTATAAACCATTGTTAAACATCAACTGAGTACTATTAAGCTGCTGAGTAAATATCAGCAAAGTACATTAATAATAAAGTGAGGAAACATGCAGTACCTGACATCACACAATTGTAATGCTTGGGACAGAGGCACAGCAGACAAAGAAGCTCCATCTTCCATTTCTGTCTGCTTGTGCCTGAATTCCTGACATAGAGTACAGCCTCAAACAGCGTCCCCGCAAAATGACTCCCATTCCTAATCTCTTTTACTGTCACTGTGTATCTTCTTATTAGATACAGTTATAATATATACAGGCTGGGATCTAATCAGAGCTATCTGGCATGGGGAAAAGCCCCTTCTGCTTTTAGGAACCTTGTGTCAACCTAACCTTGTCCTCACTCCACAATCCCTTATCATACACTAATAAAAATATAATGTATACATGTATACTGCTCCAAAAAATTAAAGGAACACTTTTTAATCAGAGTATAACATCAAGTCAAAGAAACTTCTGGGATGTTGATCTGGTCATTTAAGTAGCAGAGGGGGTTGTTAGTCAGTTTCAGCTGCTTTGGTGTTAATGAAATGAACAACATTTGCACTAGAGGGGCAACAATGAGACGACCCCCAAAACAGAAATGGTTTAACGGGTGGAGGCCACTGACAAGTTTCCCTCCTCATCTTTTCTGACTGTTTTTTAACTAGTTTTGTATTTGGCTACGGTCAGTGTCACTACTGGTAGCATGAGGCGATACCTGGACCCGACAGATGTTGCACAGGTAGTCCAATTTCTCCAGGATGACACATCAAGGGACAAATTATTGGCTGTGAGAAAAGAAAAAGGAAGCAGAGAGGGAGGGTGCAACTCTGGTATGTAAAGGGTGTTTTGAAAGGTTAGTTGTAAAAGTCAGGAGTGAAGAAGAAGAAAATGACACAACAAGAGCGCTGGTGCGACAACTAAAGTTACTGATAGCATTAGCAATAACTGCGCAGGCCAGTTAGGTGACTATTTCATCATCTCATCACCACTCCCTGCTGTCACCATTTCATGTGAAAACCCCGCAACAACAGATTACCTACCACCCTCCTTTATGACATCAATCCCAAACTTGAATCTACTCCAGGCCAGCAACAGGAAGAAAGAAGCAGCAGTAGCCACTTACAATCTCCTTGCAATATGAACCCCACAGTGAGCGTATCTAGTGAACATTATGATGGCTGCAGAAACTGGGTGAGGGATAGTTACAATATTTATTGTTAAATTGCATCAATTCCATCTACCAAGTGAGGCTCCACCATAAGTCTTGTACCTAGTATACTTTTCTTGTACCATCTTCTAAAATTGTGTATGCTATAGGTGACCTTGAGTATGAATTTTCATTGATGTCCACCTGTCTCTGGACATAAGATTTCCAAACCTTTTCCCCTTTCTCATTCCAACTATAGAGGCAAGTGATCCTGCTGAAGCAACATGCTGTAATTTAAGTTGTATGACACTTCTTACGTAAATGTCTCAGGCTAACTGTTCTGCTAAGTGCAGTTTTCAAACATCTGGTTTTCATCAGCCACAATTTTCTAGGAGTAATAATAAAATCGCTGTTGTCTGTTTAATGGATGAGTACCTCTGGCAATAAGACAACACTGTCCCACTGGGCACTTACAACAACCCAGCAAGGTCAACTATGATGATGACACACTTTGACCTGACTGTCTGCTCTCTCATAGGCATTGCAGTCAGCATTGTGCAGACCTCTTCTGGGCAGCGATGCTGTTTGCCAAAAGGAACCATTACCCAGTCTGCCACCAGGAAATAGCTGCCTTTGTCTGCCCTCTGCATCTGTGGAATGTTCATTCTCAATTGTTAAGACTTGGTGGTCCACTCCATACTTCCTCTAGGGGCACAGCTTTTGTTGCCATCACTTGAAGCATTTTGACCTTCTCTTCCAAGGGAGTGTCTTGCTTCTCTCTTCACCAAATAGATGCACATGTGTTGTTATTAATATATATAAGCTAACTAGGAAAATTGAATATCTTTCTGACACTATTATCTTTAATTAAAATGAAGACCAACTATTTAAAGTCTACAGACAACTAAATTTGCAGTGATCTCTTGTACTCTTTTTTTTGAGCTGATTCTTAAGTTTTTATGATGTGCAGTAAATTGGTAGACCTAATACAAAGAAGTTCATTTTTATTTGAAAAGTTTCCTTTAGCTGGAAAAGAGAAGCGGGAAGGCCAACTTCTACAAAAACCCAGAGGATGCATACTCTTGGGACAAAAAAAAATAGTGACTAAGCCAACTGTACACTATACAGAAATGAATAAAGAAGTGCAAACAGTGTATTCTTCTTGGGTCCACTGCATCAATTTCAGACTTTCAGGGAGAATTTCTAATGTAAAAGAAAAACTTCACATTCCAGATGGCCCAGCTAAAGTTTTCAACATTTTTTCTGCAGTTGTTTCTAGGTTCTTTGTGTGTTTTTAAATGACGTTATACCTATTTTTGAGTTTTTGATACACAGGGAATCCATTTCTGGTATTAGTTTAAAAGTTTATAATTTTAAATGCCAGTCTTGACATTTTGTTTTGGTAATGGGTGATGCTATTTTGTTATTTTTGTTGAATCAATCCCATTATGAATGGTGCAGCAATGACTTCACTGGCACGCTTGTATAAAGGTCACCTGAACCATTCCTTGATATCCAAGATTGGAGAAAAACTATTTTATGTGTGAGATCTTTGTATTTCCTTTGGTACTTGACTCATTGCTTATTTCTTTTTGAATCTGATTTTTGGTTAGTGTTTTGAAGACATATTTCTGTCTTCCTGCTTTGTCCTCTGCAGTGCTTCTTGAACTCCATCCTTTCTTCTGGTCTTTTCTCCCAAAAAGGCTTTCACCAGCTTCCTTCAAGTCATTACAGAAGTAAATGGGTCACAGGCCAAGCTTCAGTTTGTTATATCTGATTTATCCTGTTTGAGAGTGTGCAAAACTAAGATGTCTCCTGAGATCAGTGAGTGCAAAAGAACAGAACAGCACCAGGCTGTGCAGAACACTCATATGGTCAATTTATTTAAATCACTTTGATTACATAAACTAAAGAACTGAAGTTAGAGAATTAGAAAATATAGAACAGGACCATAGAAATGTGGGGGAGAACAATCCAGAGATTGAAGCTTATGCTTATAACAGGAGAACCTTACATGAACCCTTCTATTTACCATCCACAAACCTTGGAAATGCAAGTAGAAGATAGAAAAGCAAGTTGAACCCTCTTATCCTTGAATGTAAAATTACAATTGAATATCGGAAAATTTAAGAGAAAATATTGGGTAATAGGGCGACACGGTGGCGCAGTGGTAGCGCTGCTGCCTCGCAGTTAGGAGACCCGGGTTCGCTTCCCGGGTCCTCCCTGCGTGGAGTTTGCATGTTCTCCCTGTGTCTGCATGGGTTTCCTCTGGGCGTTCCGGTTTCCTCTCACAGTCCAAAGACATGCAGGTTAGGTGGATTGGCGATTCTAAATTGACCCTAGTTTGTGTGTGGGTTGGCACCCTGCCCAGGATTGGTTCCTGCTCTGTGTTGGCTGGGATTGGCTCCAGCAGACCCCCGTGACCCTGTAGTTAGGATTCAGCGGGTTGGAACATGGATGGATGGATATTGGGTAATGTGCAATCAAAATGCTCATTTGCTAATTGGATTCCCACTCTTTGTAGTAAGTGACTTCCTCAACAAATTCAGCATTTTTTTGGTAAGTCGGACTGCGTCCTTTTTCCATATTTAGTCTGTAGCTATCGTTTTTATGTTCTCTATGTTTATCTGAAGAATTGTATCATAACACCATTTAATACAAATACAACATCTCTTTTCTTAAACATTTTTGGGTTTACCTGGCAGATTTTATCATCAGAGCGGATTCAGATCAGTGTGTTGGAGAAGCGCAGCATTTGTTTGTGTACAAAATGTACAATACTGGGGAAAGTATACAATGTTGAAAATGTTGTTTAACTTTACTAACAGGGCATCTTAATCACTCCTTGCTGTTCGTAAACATACTGGGGTCATAATTTAGTACAATCTCATTAAAACACTGCTTTTTTTTTTTTTTAAATCCTCTAAGGGTAGGGGAAGAAGCATACAAACTCTTTGTAAAACCAACTGCACAAATAATACTTAATTTATATATTTTTAACCATAATTATAAAAAACAACACTATTAGGAACAACAAAGAAAACAATCAGCGAACCAAGGCAAAAATAATTATAAGAAATTCAATAGAATAGAAAGGATAAGGAACAATAACTATTTTTAGAAACAGAGCTAATTGAAGAACCTGAAAAGCTGAACTTACAAAGAGGACTGATTTGCTTAAAAAAAAAACTCCTAATTTATCACAGTAAGCAATTAAATAATAATAAATGTTAAATCAAGCAATATTCTAAACCAAGAGATCCTAATAAGCTAAGGTTTACAAAGAAAGCACCTAACAGGCAATTCATACATGAATAATTAAGAAAGAAAAAATTGTCACAGCAAAGAGCTCAGGCATCAAGGTCTCTTGTTTTCCTGAGGTGACTGGATCTCAATCAGCTGCATTGCCTGAGAGCAAACGACAAGAGGAACGTCCCAACCATTATGGATTCAACATAATTTGAAACTAATTAACAAAGTTGGGCGACTGGAACTGGAACATAACACAACAGGAGAAAAGGTTGCAGCCAGGGACAAGGTGAGGTCATCAGAATTGGCACGGAAGTTAGATTATTATTTTCCTGAGATCTTTATTCTTGGAAGTGTATCTACAGTATCAGTAATCTGGACTATTGCTCTGTTACCAATTAATGTCAAACTTGTGAAGAGATGATCAGTGCATGCTTGTAAAGTTTTGTAATGGATACTATTTGAGTCATAATCTTTTCTTGATTTTACACATTTAAAGTGTCCTCTGAAACCATCAGCAGTAATGTCAATATCAACAGAAGCTGGAAAATTCTTTGCTTTGTAGATAATCTCAGTATTAAATTTGTAATAGAAATTACTCAGATCCGTTGCAAAAAGGAGCTCATTGTCCAGTTCTATGCATCAGTTAAGCTAGTAACTGCGAATTTTTATCATTCCAGGCAGGCATTCTTTGCATCCTTCTTAAAACACTATTTTCTTTTTTGTTTATAGGTTGCATTTTTCTTTAATTGTGTTCTTAATCTTCTTTTATTCAGTTTCTTTTCATTTGTGCAGGTTGCACATTTAAATAGAATTTATTTTCATATAAAAAAAGTTTATTTTTTAATTAAATTATGATTTTTTTTATGAATGACTGTAACTTCACAAAAATGAATAGTATATATTTGGAGTTAGCTGCTAACTCATTGATGTTCATCAATGATGAAATCCTGCTCCCAGAGTGCATCATTTGCATTATATTGTCCTTTGTTTTCCACAGGTGTTGATTGGAATGTGCTGGATCATAATATGATCTGAGCACTTGATGCCTGGCCGTGCTATGCAGAGACAAGCACTGTTGACATTACCATTGCAATGAGACAAGTACCATTGCAGATGTTACACTTGACCAACTACATAAAGTGAGACACAATATTGTCCAAAGATCAGTGATTAACATTACCAAAATAACTTAGCTGTTTCCCGAGATTCTACCTTGGTTAGTGATAAGATCACTGCAAAAAAATCTGCCACTCTTCCATTCAGGGGGAGGACATGGAAGCGGTACAGGGCTACAAATGCTTGGGAGTTCACATAAACAACCAACTGGACTGGTCTGACAACACAGTGGCACACTGTACAAGAAGAGCCAGAGCAGACTGGACTTACTAAGGAGGCTCAGGTGCCTTAATGTGTGCCTCAAGCTGCTGGAAATGTTCTATCAGTCCATAGTAGCCAGTGTGGTGTTCCACGCTACAGTCTCTTGGGGATTGGGGATGCAACTTGAACTGAAAAGAAGCACAGTGCCTAAACAAACTTATCAAAAAACCTTGCTCCATTAGAGGGCCAACCTTGAACATACTGTTATGGAAACGAGGATGGTGGCAAAATTGGATGCCATCATGAAAAAATCCCCTCCATACCCACCACTCTCAGGGCACTTTTAGCCCTTCTGGGAATCGTTTCTGCCCACTGCTATCAGGCAATTCAATGCTTTCTCCTGGAATACTGTTTCAGTTTGAAATTGCTAAATGATATTTATTTATTTATTGATTGGCTGTGTTATCAGTCCTGTGACTCAATATCCTTGCTTTTTATCTTTTTGCTGCTATATGCGTGTGAATTTCCCCTTGGAATTAATAAAGTTTATCTAATCTAATCTAATATATTTCTTATTGCAATACAGTTAGGTCCATAAATATTTGGACCGAAGCAACTTTTTTCTAATTTTGGTTCTGTACATTACCACAATAAATTTTAAATGAAACAACTCAGATGCAGTTGAAATGTAGACTTTCAGCTTTAATTCAGTGGGTTGAACAAAAAGATTGCATAAAAATGTGAGGCAACTAAAGCATTTTTTTAACACAATCCCTTCATTTTTAGGGGCTCAAAAGTAATTGGACAATTGACTCAAAGACTTTTTCATGGGCAGGTGTGGGCAAGTCCGTCATTATGTCATTATCAATTAAGCAGATAAAAGGCCTGGAGTTGATTTGAGATGTCGTGCTTGCATGTGGAAGATTTTGCTGTGAATAGACAGCATGCGGTCAAAGGAGCTCTCCATGCAGGTGAAAGAAGCCATCCTTAAGCTGTGAAAACAGAACAAAACCCATCCAAGAAACTGCTACAATATTACGAGTGGCAAAATCTACAGTTTGGTACATCCTGAGAAAGAAAGCAAGCACTGGTGAACTCAGCAACGCAAAAAGACCTGGACATCCATGGAAGACAACAGTGGTGGATGATCGCAGAATTATTTCTATGGTGAAGAGAAACCCCTTCACAACAGCCAACCAAGTGAACAACAATCTCCAGGGGGTAGGTGTATCAATATCCAAGTCTACCATAAAGAGAAGACTGCATGAAAGTAAATACAGAGGGTGCACTGCAAGGTGCAAGCCACTCATAAGCCACAAGAATAGAAAGGCTAGATTGGACTTTTCTAAAGAACATCTAAAAAAGCCTGTTTTTAGAGTTTTGGAAAAACATTCTTTGGACAGATGAAACCAAGATCAACCTCTACTAGAATGATGGCAAGAAAAAAGTATGGAGAAGGCGTGGAACAGCTCATTATCCAAAGCATACCACATCATCTGTAAAACACGGTGGAGGCAGTGTGATGGCTTGGGCGTGCATGGCTGCGAGTGGCACTGGGACACTAGTGTTTATTGATGATGTGACACAGGACAGAAGCAGCCGAATTAATTCTGAGGTGTTCAGAGACATACTGCCTGCTCAAATCCAGCTAAATGCAGTCAAATTGATTGGGCGGCGTTTCATGATGCAGATGGACAATGACCCAAAACAAGCAACCCAGGAGTTTATTAAAGCAAAGAAGTGGAAAATTCTTGAATGGCCAAGTCAGTCACCTGATCTTAACCCAATTGAGCATGCATTTCACTTGTTGAAGACTAAACTTCGGACAGAAAGGCCCACCAACAAACAGCAACTGAAAGCCGCTGCAGTAAAGGCCTGGCAGAGCATTAAAAAGGAGGAAACCCAGCATCTGGTGATGTCCATGAGTTCAAGACTTCAGGCTGTCATTGCCAGCAAAGGGTTTTTAACCAAGTATTAGAAATTAACATTTTATTTCCAGTTATTTAATTTGTCCAATTACTTTTGAGCCCCTGAAATAAAGGGATTGTGTTAAAAAATGCTTTAGTTGCCTCACATTTTTATGCAATCGTTTTGTTCACCCCAATGAATTAAAGCTGAAAGTCTGCACTTCAACTGCATCTGAGTTGTTTTATTTAAAATTCATTGTGGTAATATACAGAACCAAAATTAGCAAAAAGTTGTCTCTGTCCAAATATGTATGGACCTAACTGTATGTATGGTGTTTGTCCTCACCTAATTAAATCAATATTTATTTTCTTGTACATCTAATTACTGTAGAAAAAAAGTGTGTTCAAGTGTATGAGCCGATGAGCAAAGAAAGAGAATCAACAAAAATAAGAGCAACATGCTGCAGTTTCACAGAGGATAGATAGATAGATAGATAGATAGATATTTGTACTCACCTACTGTGTGTTAATATTTTATCAAAATGCAAATCATATCAGATAAAAGACCTTGGTGCTTTGCTAAAGACGCAGATATATAAGATATATAAGATATTCACAGCTCATTTACCATATGGTTCTATCTACTCCTTACTTCTTGTGAGTGTTAAAGAAGCTTTAATTAAGTAAACAGACCTAGTGAAAGACCAATAGACATATTTTCACCTATTAATACCAGGTTTCACTATATATCACGCTAAATCACAATCTCTGCTGGATTTGTTTTTGTCATATTGCCAATACTGCTATCTAACCAATTACTGATCAATTCACTCTCCAACAAAGCTGCTAACTTGTTTAATCATGTAACTAAAGATGATCATACAGATATGTGTCTAGCAGGAGTGGTTCAATGCCTGTCTGATAAATTACTTTTACATTATTTATATACTTTCAGACAGATTACAGAGCCTTCAGCGTTCACATGCATTTAAGGTTCAGTTAACCTAATGAAGAGGCTGTGGTGAATGTGCTACTCCTCAAAATTGTGTTGTGACTTCAGTCCTTTTTTTGTATAAATGTCTCATGTCCATTTATTGCCACAGTGATCCTAAAGTGTCTTTAGTCAGAAACCATTGTGCTAATTGACATGCAACTACATAAAAAGGAGTCTAAAAACATAAAAAAACAAGTGCCTAGATCTATCTATCTATCTATCTATCTATCTATCTATCTATCTGTTGGTCTAAATAAATAAATAAATAGATACTGGTCCATCCCATTCAAGTTTCCATATAGTGTATGTGCTGACCTTCTAGTAAAGTTTTAAGTGATGTCAGAGTTGGCATATCAGCCCTGAAACATAACTAACATTCCAGCAAGCTCTCCGACTATTGAACATAGCCGACATCATTCATTCAGCTCCAATAATATTGTTAAAAGTGTGTTGCTCCTTCCATTGCTATTGGTCCCATTAAAATGACTGATGACAAGCTCACACCTTGAGTACACTGTGGAGACAGTTAGGCTTTAATAAATGGGCCTCACGCACACAGTCTGAACTCTTCCTTTACAGCTTTTGCACACACATAAAAGGTGATGTATTTTAAAACTATTACTGCCAGAAAGATGCTGGCCTCTGCAATGAATACAAAGCTGTCATGCCTCCAATCTAGGCATCTATATTTGCACCTATCTGTCGGCTGGCCTGTCTACCTATAAATCATATCTGCTGCTGGTATGCGTTTGACCCTATCTGTCTCATCAAAGACTGTCATGTGCGTGTCAATAGATTGCTCTCTGTCTCTTTATCGCCCTCTGCTCATTCACTTGTCTCTCTCTTTCCATCTTGGTAGATGTCTTTATGTACATCAGTGTTTCTCATATAAGAACATTTCATCTTTACCTCTATGGGCTGTATGATGGAGTTCTAATTCTTTATTCTTATATTGCATTGCATAGGAACTCATGTGCTGTGATAATGTTCTTTTTTTCCAGAAAGTTTCACAATATACCGTCATCATCCAGGCCACAGATATGGAGGGCAATCTGAACTTTGGTCTTTCCAACACTGCCACAGCCATTATAACTGTCACAGATGTTAATGACAATCCACCTGAACTGACAGCCAGTACAGTAAGTAAAAATGTTGGGCATTACTTTTGTGGGGCAGCATGTGTGTTGGATGTCAGGCCCAGAGCAAATGAGCTTCAAGAATTATTCAATGTGCATCTTTCTGTTCAGTATCTGAAACAGGTTTATATGGATTAGGATCATATCAAGGAAAGTTGAGGTAAAAAAGGGACTGTGTAATTGGCAACCCAAAGTAAGTTGTTTAATGTGATTTTGACAGTCAAGGTATATCAGCCTGTACTTTGCACAAGAGTCTGACATTTTAAACCTGATACTTGGAAATTGTTTATCTCAATACAAAGAGGTCTGAAGTCATTCTATAACATTCCTCAAGCCAGGATTCAGTTAAAAAAAAGTTATTTATTGTTTTTATAATCACGCTCGACACACTACAGTGGGGAGTGGGAGCACAAATGTAAAAGTGGGTGGGAGGTGGTTTGCATTTGTAGCTAATACAAGTATAAATATTGCAAAGCACTAGATGGCCCACACACACACCTAACAATAGCAAAGTGCAACTCACTGGTGGCAGCCCACGGCTGAGAAACACCAAAGTGAATCCCAACATGAATGCTGACAAATTATAATAATGGCATTTGTTATTACAAATAATACACATAAATTGCCAATGATCATACAGAGTAATGAAAAGTACAAAATGAACACAAAGAAAATAACAAAACCTAATTCCTCTTCAAGCCTTTCTTTGCAAGTTGGAGGTGTGAATTAGATAGTCCTCCTTCTCACCTCTCGTATGTCTCTCTGTGATCCTTTGGCCTCTCCCCTTCCCTCCAACTGAGACCATGATTTAACTCACCTCTTGACTCCAAACACATTGATTCCCTAATAACAAAGATCTTTTAAGCCCCAGCCTGGGACCACCTTTGAGTAGCAATAAAAATAATTATAATTTCTACAGCACATTTCTGAAACAAAAGGGCACTTTACACACTATTTAAAACCATAGGAAATCAGAAGCAAATTGCAATACCAAAACAGAATGAACAAGCAGAAAAACAAGACAAGAAAAATATTTTCTACACAGAAAAGCTGTTAAATTTGTTCTGGGAGTAGAAAGTGAAGAGAAGTCATTCAGATGTTAAGGTTAGGAGTTCTAGATGCTGGTGTCCATGACACTAAATGATCTGTTACCCCAGGAAGAAGGTGTGGTCTGTAGGAACCCTCTACCAGAGAAGCCAAGGGCAGGATGAGGATTATAATGATGAATCAGTTGAACAAGTCATGATAGAGCTAGACAATGTAAAACCTTATAAGTAATGAGCTAAACTTTATATTTGATATGTGTGGAAACAGGCAGCCAGGTAAGATGGGAAAAGAGAGAAGTGATGTGTTGCAGTACACTTGGTGTATATGAGAACTCTACGAGCTACACTCTGGGCATATCACAAGCTAGTGTTTTAGCATGAAGGATAGCAAACAGATGAGATGTAACGAAAGTGAGCACAGTTGTTTCTGAAGACAAGCAATATTGTAAAGGTGAAAATAAGCAGTTTTGGTAAGTTAGCTTATATGAGGCCCAAAGATGAGTGATGAGTCAAAAAGGATTAATAAATTATGCATAACTAGGGAAGGCTGAACCAACACACCATCACTGTTAATGGTGAAGTCTGAAATCTTGGAGGAAATTCACTTGGGACCAGCTAACAACACTTCAGTCCAGTAATTATGCATCCTAAGCATTTTTTCCATTATGTAACCCACCCTGAAGTCCTGGGCCACGATTTGTAGACGTTCCTGTGCTGACCTCAGGTGGTCTGGCAATCCTAAGCCATTTCTCTCTTTAAAAGGGCCAGCTAGTTAATTCTACATGTTTAATCTTGAAATTAAATATCAAGTCAGACATGGTATCTGAGCTGCAGTGATTTAAGAAGAACCCACAAGAAGTAGCCAGACTAATCAAGGATCTCAGATGTTTAGTGTTTCACAGAAGAGAGCCTGGATAGCTTGGTCAAAACCTGAAAATAATCCTCTAAAATTTGTTTTGCTCTTTAAAAATGAAGTCTTCAGCAGAGCCTTTTTAGTTGTTATAAACAGTGTTTGGTTTAGAATTGCCGTGTGGTACGGTGTAACATAGAAGACTTCCATGCTGTCATACATGATGGAGCACACTATTGACATGCCCAGGAACATGCAGCATCACAGTGACTAAATGACAGCCTCCAAAAGAAGATAAGCAAATACATAAAAAAAAAAAAATGTTATTTGCGTCATTAAATCCTGCCCAGGTAGCCTGCCTTGCATAGTAAATAGCAGAGGTCTATCTTTTGTAAATAGGGCTCCCCTCTTCCCAACTGTCATCTGGGGGACTTCTATCAATATAAACTATGTTCTCAATTGTCATTTTCTATTTTCCTTACCTTCATGGCCCTATTCGTAACCTGCATCCTCCTTATCTGTCTGCAACACATATCCTTCCCAGGCCACCAATTAAATAAGGCCACAAGAGTGGAGCACTTAATATCTTCATTGATAAAAGTTTGTAAACATACTGCAGTATAAACACCTGAGGATGAAGCATCCTTCTCTATCCAGTAATTAAGCTGATCTACACCAATTAAAATATATGTTGCATTCATTCATATCCTTTCTTTATTCTTAGGATGGTAAGGCTATAGCACACCCAGCTAATCATTACTCATTGCAGTCTAATTGCTCTTTGGGCAAATCCTGTCTTTCTTTCATTCTTTGTCTACCTTCCACCTGTGGTTTAGCATCTCAGCCTATGCTAAACACATGACCGGCTTTTGTTGTTCACTTTACATTAATGGGAAATGAAAGCTGCAGATCTATGTACATTACAAAAGGTACCTTGACTGTCATAGGGGGTCACTTGTAAAATAATCACTTTACCTTATGCCTCTGTTTTGTTTCAGTCCAAGCTCTCTGCATCCTTGTCTATTCCCTGGCTTAAAAAGTAATTAACTAAAACAAAGCTTTAAACTAGGATGTTGATAGTGCTACCATTGACTGCCTATATGACCTTGAACAGGACTCCATCTCTCTCAGCAGTGCCACTGACTGCCTGAGTGATTCCTGAGCAATAATGTACTGTTTGCCTCATTTTTTTTTCCTGATTGGTAGCTCAACTGTGTTTTCTTACTTTAATTAACTTTTTAGATTGTATTAGATGTTTTAATATGCTGACAGAAATATGTGATGATTTTTGGTTTATTTTTCTTATGCATTCTATGTGTGCACAGACATAATCAAAAACTAATAAGTGTCATGTGCCTTCTTCTTTAGACAGAGTGAAACATAATGATTAGCATAATAGGCAAATCAATCAACCTATTGGTGGTTTATTTATTGATTAATTTTATTGATCTTCAGTTCATTTAAATGTAAGTACCATAGCAAAGCAATGTACACTAGAGTGCACAAGGGTAGAATGCATAGCCTTAGAGCGAATCTGTCATTATAATTACCTTTAAATATTACATTGGCAGGGGCCTACAGCTTAAATTAATTGCATTGTTTAAAAAGCAGTTCTATACACATGGACTATCTGAACTCTCATCGTCTAAAGTATTTAAAACCAAGCTGAAATAAAATGAGAAGATATGTATTTTAAAAAATAGTACAGATTAAGGCCTCAAGTGGATTGCAGTATTAAAAGTGATCTAATCAGCACAAAAGTCATTCATTAATGTGCATGCAAAAAAAAAATCACAAAAAAATTAAACTCTACATAGGTTTAGACATAAAAAGATACATATTACTAGCAAACTGAGTCAAAGGCCTTTAAGAATAACATCAATGTCTTTTAAGTTACACCTAATTGCAGTGTTTAATGTAATGCCTTGGCCTGACTTAATACATGACTAGCTGTAAAATATGAGAAAAATGAGAAATCTAAACAACAACAGTCACAGAAAAAATCGATAAACTAGTGCACTGCTATATATCTTTGCCTAGTTTGAGAAATGCAATGAATTGGTCAATCTTTGGCACTGGATGAGGCATTCATCTGTGAGCTCCTGCTAAGTGTCTCCACGGTCACTCGCCTGTTACTATTAAATCATGATCGCTATGCAAAGATACATAAAGATTGTCTCAAGTTAATCACTACCATATATTGAGCTTGTCTATGAGTGTTTGTTTGTCCTACAGAATAAGTCTTCACTGACATATCAAAATTTAATTTAGTTATAGTGATAAATTACTCCGTTATGAATGTTCAAGATTGTATATGATATTACACTTCAGTAAAGTGAGACAGAACTGGTGTCAAACTGTGAAATAACAGTGAGCAGAAAGATAAACCATCAGCCTGGTACATGACAATATTAAAAAGAGATCAAATATTATGAAGATTTTACAAGGAATTGTAGGAAATGTATAACATTCTTTGATTGCATAGTTTCAGTTGTATAACTGCAATCAGTGATGAGTGAAACAATTTGCATGAAACTGAATTCTCAGCAAAACCCAGAGATTTACTTCACAAAAAAAATTAATGAAATAAATGGTGTTTTGGTTTCTACAATATTTGTGTCATTGACATAAGAAGAAAGGTATTTAAAGCGTGTTCATGCATTCTGCCTTTCATTTACCATTCAAATAAAGTGTGTTGCTTTTTTCTGTCATGGGTAGACATTTTGTTGAGCAATCAGACTTGTCTTGTGCTTGTACTAGTAAGAGGTCGCACGCTTTGCCATTGGTGATGACAAACTTGGTGATCTCAGTCTTAATGACATGAAAGTCAAAGCACCACGGTACATGCAACAGTTTCATTTGCAAAAATCAAGAAACAGGAGTAGGAGAAGGCTAGGTAATGCATTCATTTGGACAATACGCAGTTTGTTACCTTTTTAAAAAAACAACCTCCATGGTGATGACATAAAATAAATTGATTTTTTTGGTGTGCACATGATTGCCTTTTTACGCAACTATGGGAAAAGCAGGTAAACATGGACCTGTGACAATTCTTTAGGGAACAAAATTAATTGCTTTCTGCCCCCCAAAAAACCTTTGAAGTCCCCCAAAACTCTTTTTAGCAAGTCTTGTTTTTCTCAATTGAGAAATTGACAACAAAACCAATTTTAGTGTCAGTTTTGTAAAAGTTTATGCAAATCAAAACTTAGCTGTTTTCCTCATCAATAGAAGCAGATAACATTCCATACAATCAAGCCAAACTTAACAAAGCAAAATTCATCCCCCAACCAAGAGGGTTCGGTGGCAACTGGGCGACAGTCAACTCGGCGAAAGACAATGCGACAAAAAGACAACTCGCCGAAAAGACAAGTCGGCAAAAGACAATTCGGCGAAGAAATAACTTGGTGAAGTACAACTCGGCGACATCCTTTACCAGTTAGGTAATAGTTTGGATCAAAGAGATTTTTCAATTATATTTAAAGGATGTGATTTAAAATGTTGAAAATAAATTTATATATTTGACGAACAAACTTTATTCTGCAGATGGAACAAACTCTATCTTACATTATCTTCTTCAACCAAAATTGCTAATCCTTTATATACATTCTATTGATTGTAATTGTATGATAATGTTGTTTAGAATACAAAAGGTGACCTGCAAGAACAGCTTAAGGAATATCTTTACTCTAAATGTATTGGGACTCTCATAAAGTAGGTGATTCTGTGGATTTTCCGGCGCCCTACGTTGTCATTTTTAATATCATTAAAAAGTCTCTTTGAACCTATTACCTAACTGGTAAAGGATGTTGCTAAGTTGTCTTTTCACCGAATTGTCTGTCGCCCAGTTGTCTTTTCGCCGAGTTGTCTGTCACCCAGTTGCCCCTGAATGACCCAAGAGACAGAGAGGAGAGCCAACAACCAAGAGCTACCCTTTAAAAGGAGCAAGATAGGAAGAGAATCCTTTTCCCTGAAATGAAAGCTTATTCTAAAATGAGATTAATTAGATCCTGTTGTATTTTAAGAAAACTTTTGAACAGATCCTATAGGTGAACATGTGATTTTTGCCAATTTCAAAGAGTATAGAACATCAGTTACTCACTGGCTTGAAAGAGGTGGGGTGGGATTCTACATGCTGCTAGTGAGGTAAAGGCAATTACAGTTTGTTTGTCCTTCTGCACTTTAAGCCAGTCTGAGTCCACCAAACACAGCTGTTAATGGATTAGGCTGTCTGATAGGCATGCAAACATTTTTGTCCAAAATGTTGTTAATATGGTCCACACACAAAATATGTGGCCTAGTGAGGCTGGAGCTAGATTGTAACATTCACAGGTTGAGTCATGCCTTGGAAACATTTTGGACAATTTTAAATTAGATAAATGTGCTTGATAGATTTTAAGTTGAATGATTGAATACTTTGTCCATATGGAGCTAGTGTGTATTCTGTTTATGGCTGCCTTTCACTCCTTTTCTGAAATATAAAGTGACAAGTCCTTTCCTCAGTGTTCCCTGGTATCTTTGAAAAAAGGGTCTTTAAAATATTTTTTGAAATTGTAGAGATGCTGACTCTTCCTGACTGATCAATATTTTTTCTGGATTAGAATTAGGTGGGGGGTGAGGAAAATTGGGCAGGTTTTGTTTAGCAAAATTTATAGCTTGAAAGTAGTAGAAAAATTTTGTTGATGAGAAGTTAAATTTGAAGTGTAAATGTTCATAGGATGCGAAGATATTATCTATGTATGTAAGTCTCTGAGTATTTTAATCCCGGACATTTTGCAAACGTTAAATACTGTATATGTTTGAGAGGTTGGAAAAAGGTGAAAATGAAGGGCAATTGGATATTTAGTGTACTGATGATAATTTGTATTTACTGGGGCCGAGAGAAAGGAATATAAAGAAGTAATGGAAGATTTTATTTCTATTGCAGACCTGGCTTCTGTATATTCATTGATTTGTGTTGATATCCAGGTATTTATAGCTATATTTGTCACCCAGTAACAAAATTTGAAAGTTAGGTAGTACCATGTCCCCTTCTGGCTTAGGTCATTGTAGAGTTGCCCTTTGGATGTGTGGATGTTTTGAATTTCAAATAATCTTTCTTAAAAAATGATTTGTTAATATATTTGGTGACAATTTGAAAGAGGAAAAGAAGCTTGAGAAGAATGGTCATCTTAACAATGCTGATTCTCCCAACTAATGTAAAAAGGAGTGTGGACCATCTATTCACTTCTTGTTTAATTTTTTCCATGCAGACAGCAAAATTTTGTTCAAAAACAGATTTATATTTACTTATGATATTTATCTTCTAGATATTTAATATGATCTAAAATAAATGGGAAGGTGTCCAGTCCAATATTTTGTGCTTGATAATTCACTGGAAAAAACACAATTTTATTCAAATTGATTTTGAGTCCAAATATCATTTGAAAATCTGTTAAAACTTTTAGGACTGCTGACAATGAATTTTGTGGGTCAGATATATACAGTACCATATCATCAGCATGTAGTGATATTTTCTGTTCAAGATCTTCACTGAAAATCCCCTTTATCTCTGATGCATTTCAAAAATATACACCCAATGGTTCAATGGTGATTGCAACGAGCAAAGGTGATAAAGGGCATACTTGTCTAGTACCATGTTCTATTTTGTACTAGTCTGAAATAATATTGTTAATACAAAAAGAGGCTTCTGGACTAGTATAAAGTAGTTTGATCCATGTACATATGTTTTGGCCAAACCCAAATTTGTGCAATGTGGAGAATAGGTAGTACCATTGAACCATATCAAATGCTTTTTCTGCATATAAAGATGATAACGTCTTTGGGGTGTTAGATTGAATGGGTGATTATATTATACTGTATTAAACTGCCTTTAATAAATGTGGTTTGGTCTTGTGATATTGCAGAAGGAAACACTTTCTCAGTCCTCTGGCTTAAACTTTGGAGAGTATCTTAATGTCATTATTCAGAAGTGATATTGTTCTGTATGATGCACATTGCAGTAAGTCCTTATTTTTCTTAGGGTAGATAGTAATTAATGGTTGGCAAAAAGTTTGAGGTAGAATTTTGTTATCTTTAGCTTCTATAAACATTGCTAATAATAATGGAGTTAACTTATTTAATTTTTTTTTATAAAATTCTATTGGGTAGCCATCAGTGCCAGGTATTGGACTAAGATCTTATTGACCTTCTCTCTCTGTTCATAGCAATGATGTTGCTATTTAAAGATGAGCTGTTCCATTTTTTAGTAGTCAAGAGGTTAAACTGTGATTGCAAAACCTGTCTTTTCCTATAGAGTGCCTTATTTGGAAACCTGGCATACTCTAGATCTATTCTGGTAATTTCGCTGATTAACTCATCAATAACTTTAATACAGTTTTTCTTGATTGCTAACACACATTTCTTGAAAATAAGCCCCATTTTCTAAAACTCTAAACACAATTTCATAACTGCAAACTCAACTCCCCAAACTTCCAACTTCCTGGTCAAAACCAAACAATCTACTCAAAACCATGTAATCTCATATCAAAACCAAACTTTTCCTTCAGATATCACATAAAAGTTCTCAAGAATATATATACTTCAACAAAGTCTTACACACTGGTGAGATCAATTCAAAACACTACTATAAAAAATGGTTACTGAAATGAATAATGTTAAACATAGCCCCTCCAACAACCTCTTTATATAATGAACACTAAATAAACAGAAAATATTGAAGTTTTCTGAAAACTATTATCCTTTAATGTACAACACAATACATAGAGCATTGGAATGAAAAAGAAAATTCTATTCAACCACAGCATCCCTTCTCTATTCAGGGTCCGGCCAAAGAATCTCATTGACATTGCATGCATTACAGTTTTTTACAATTGCTAAAGCACAATTTTGACAACAAGGCTCATTGTTGCAAATCATTTAGCACAATTCACAAAACACCTCACCCAAAGAGCAAAACACCTCACATATCCTGCAAAATGAAAGGAACATGATAGGCCTGTTTCATCACCAACCCATTTTGTGAAAAAAATTTTTTTGAAGAATGTGCTCAACTTTGGAAATGCTGACTGCATCAATCCCTCAGAAGATTTCTTGATAATCAATAACCCTCTCTGGTATCTCCTGCAAGTGAATTGTGTTGTTGGCCATAACCATATTGATCATCGCCCTCTCTTGCTCTTCAGATAATAGGGTTTTTCTGCCTCCACACAGGGGGTCATCTCTCAGTTCTGGAAAAAATACTGCAAGTAATAATTGTAAAACCATCCATTTTACAATAGGAACATACAGTAACTATGTGAAATGGTGCAGTAATCCAATGCATTTTAGACAGCATACCGTCCAACAGAGCAAACAGCTACATTATATGTAGGTGTTGTATGTGACAGTGTACAGTACTCCACAATTACAGTAGGGAGTAGTATGTAAATGACCTGAAAATTCTCTTTCCTCAAGTCTGTATGATAGAAGCTGCTGTGATGTGGCTCAAGTTTGGTTGCACTCTTTGACCAACTTCTGCCATCAACATCCAATGCACAAGGACATGGTCAACAAGTGTGGCACGGATTTCATTTGAAACTATTTGTCTCCTTGCTCTTATTCTTTCTCTCCCTCTTCCACCTCACATCCTGTGTCTTCATCCACTTACTCTTTCTCTCTGTGGTGGTTAATCCATTGTTCCAAAACAAGTGAACTGACCCATGGCCTTTCTATCTGTTTATCCTAAGGGTATGACTGTTGTGTGAACAATTTTGATTTGTATCATTTACACCTGGAGAATTGTGTGCTAAATGTGTTCCAATAGGGGAATAGTGTTTATGGTTTTAGGAAGCAAGTTTGTTTTTTGGTAGATGGCAGTATGATTTGGAATTTTTAGTTAATAAGTTTGGTAATAGTTTGTAAGCAATCAAGAAAAACTGTAATATAAAGGGTTTTTTTGTAGAGCTTTCACCTGCTTACTTCCACACATTTGTATAGGGTTCAGAGTTGTAACCTTTGGACTTATATTTGAACATATACATTTTTAGACTTTTTAGGAGGGAATCTAGTTTGGGGACCTAAAAGTTGCAAATGTTGTTCTTTTGGCTTCATTAGACGGTGATCCCTATGATTTATTGGAAGGGTTCACAGTTTTACAATAATAGAATAAAAGAAAACAAACAAATAACATAAATAAAATAAATAGAAATAAAATATTTGAACAAAAATAAAATAAATAATAAATTGAAGTAATGTTATATAATCACAATGAGGAAACCATCAGTATTACTGAAGGCCAAGGAATGCAAGTGAATAGAAATGAGTCTTTAATCTCGTTTTGAACAGTTCAATTGTAGACGACTCCTTTATATAATGAAGTAAAGAGTTCCACAGGCGAGAAGCAGCAGCTGCAAAAGCCCTGCCCCCCTTAGTTTTACACTTGGTCAAGGGACAACAAGAGACAACTGACCAGAAGATCTAAGCACTCTAGATGGCTGGTGTAAACTACACAATTCAGATAAATAGGCAGGAGCAAGCCCATGTAAAGATTTAAAAACTAGCAAGATTTTAAAATGAATTCGAAAACTGACAGGCAGCCAGTGTAAAAAGGCTAAAATAGGAGAAACAGAATCATACTTTCTTGCCCCAACCAGAAAGCGAGCGGCAGCATTCTGGACCAACTGTAACCTGTGTATCAGGGATTTGCTAATCCCAGAATACAGCAAGTTGCACTAATCGAGGCGAGAAAAAATAAATGCATGAGTAGCTTTCTCAAGATCCAAGCATTTGAAGGTACTCTCATTCAGATATTCACACTAAGTCACACTGAGTCAATTTGCAATCACTGCTTACATTAACATGCCCATCTTTGAGATGTGTGAAAAAAACAGAATATTTTGGGAAAACCCACATGGAACTTCAACTCCAACAGTTACCAGGGTGGGATTTGAACCCTGGATTCTAGCACCATAAAACAGCCATGCTAATTACTGTACCCCCATAAAATTAAGGCCAAAAGGCATATAAAAATTATTTTGTTAAGCAAATAAAATAAAGATCCTCCAATCTCTTCTTGTTAGAAATAACACATTAAAAGTAATATGTTGAAAAATAATTATCAAAAAAGGAAATAAGTAACTATTTAAATAAAGAACTATGTACAGAAATAGTTATTGCCTTCACAGTATCCATGTATCACCCCGGCTGCCATTTGAATGATCTCCTCTTCCCAGCTGATTTATTTGTTGCCCACTTACTAATCCACTGTATTTCTTGGGAAGTGTTCCTGCAATGGAAAGAGTGCTGTGCGCCAAGGTGTGCCATTAACTATAATAAATGCATTTTCATCTTTGTTATATTTCTCTTCTCCCACGCAGGCTAACTCTTTGACACCTGCCAGTTTGATGGAAGCATTTGCCATAAAGATGATGCATTGGTCAGCTTCCTGTGTGTCAAAGTTAGAGTTGTGTTGCAGATTACAAAACTCCCACTAAAAGTTGAATAAGTAAACTATGAGTTTATTTGTGTTGGTGCTCTGGAGAATACCTGGGTGTTACAGCCAAGAAGATTCTTCATTTGTCAAAAAGTCTCAGAGATTAAACTGTTCAGTTTGCAGCCTTGCATTTAATCATTTGTCAAAAATTCAGCCTGTCAGCCCACAGAGAATGATAGACTGTTAAAGTATTATAGGGTCAGTACAGCATGCTCTTCTCCCATATCAGTTTTCAAATAAGTTAGAATTTTTAAACAAATGCTGAGTCCAAGAGAGCCTCTGGTTCATCAAGACATGGGCTAGAACAAAAGTATATATTAGATTGCTGTACAGCAGATACTACACAGATGCCCATCCTGGATTCTGATTAGTCTTGTCACTTGAGATAGCATTACAAAGATGCTGTCTGTGTAAATATCTATGACGACTGGAGTCCTAGCCATGGCTGGCCCCTGCGTTTCTTGCATTGCTGCAAGGATACATTCCATGCTTATCTTTCCGTAAGGAGGTTAAATAAATTAATATAAGGTTATGTACTGTATATGTGTATATACCCACAGTATATATATATATATTTAAACAACTGGGACTGCTCTTGTAGCAACCACACTCTCCAAGAATAATGGCAGCTGTTAACAACTAGACACTATGCTCTCACTTTGTGTCTACCTGTACAGAGTTCATATTATAATTAAGAAACCAGGTGAGCCTGATGGACTGAATGGTCTCATATCATTTGTCTAGCTTCTTATTTTTTTAATTTCTACTTCCTGTTGGTTCTTTTTGGGTGGCTAGTCCACTTTATTAATTCATTGCAAACAGAGACCCCTGGTCCATATCACTGCATCTCTGTCTTTTTCTTAAAGTCTCACCCTTCTGTGGGGAGTCTTTGCTCAACATACGTTTTGACTGAGGACTCATTAACAATAATAATTATAATATTAATAACTAGCAAAATACCCGCGCTTCGCAGCGGAGAAGTAGTGTGTTAAAGAAGTTATGAAAAAGAAAAGGAAACATTTTAAAAATAAGGTAACATGATTGTCAATGTAATTGTTTTGTGACTGTTATGAGTGTTGCTGTCATCAAGGATTTGATTATCATTATTTGTTTCAATCAGGTTCGTTTTTGGAGGATGTGTTGTGTTCAAGTTACATTCCGTGTTTGTCTAGTCTATCCCTGACCATCTCATCTTCGTTGCCAACCGTTGTAAAAATAACAGGTTTCATTCATCGAAGTGATCACTACCCAAATCGGAACTCGTGAATCTAAGATGTTTAACAGGCATTCCCGGTATTAAGTTGTGGATTTGCCTGCGAATATTTAGCGGCAGCGTGTCTATGAACTTAATTTAAACTTAAGCTTTACACCTTGCTTTCCTATTGATATGTCTAAAAAGGCTTGTTCAGTTCAGAGGGTTGTTCCTTTCTTACTGCATCAATAAACAGCTCGTCTTCCTCTTTATCTGAGACATCACACACTGCATGCACGGATTTACCTTTCCCAGTCCTGCAAACTTTAGCGAAGTGGCTCAATTTACCACATTCTTTACACTGTCTTCCTTTAGCTGAACATTGACTTTTTCCACCGTGTGGTTTGTTTCCGCAGTAGGTGAACATATGAATATGTGTGTATGCATCAGTCGCTTCATATTCTATTGCTGCCGTCTCAATTGCGTAATGCGTTTTTTGTTCAGCGCTCTTTGGAGCTCTTGCTTGTTGTCTGCGTACTGCGTTCACAGTCAGTTCACGTGAGCCGCTCGAAGTACATGCATCGAAGGTTCTAAGCTGTGCTTGTGCTATCTCGTGCGATCTTGCGATGTCCACGGCTTTATTTAATGTTAGCTCAGACCCGGCACTTAAAAGTTTCTCTCGCACTTTTGCTGAGTTTGTGCCAAACACTATTCTATCCCTGACCATCTCATCTTCGTTTGCATAAGCACAGTCCTTCACCAGCAATTTTAACTCCGTTACAGAAATTTTAACTCTGTTACAAAGTGATCAAAAGTCTTGTTTATACCCTGCGGCTTCTCATTAAACTTGTATCTCGTGAATATCGTATTCGTCGTAGGCATGACAAACGCTAGCGGCAGCGTGTCCATGAACTTAATTTAAACTTAAGGTTTACACCGTGCTTTGTTTCCGCAGTAGCTGCACTTATGAATATCCTTGTAAGTGTCACTCGCTTCATATTCTATTGCTGCCTTCTTAATTGTGTAATGCGTTTTTTGATCAGCGCTCTTTGGAGCTCTTGCTTGTTCTCTGCATACTGCGTTCACAGTCAGTTCACGTGAGCCGCACAAAGTACATGTATCGAAGGTTCTCAGTTGTGCTTGTGCTATCTTGTGCGATCTTGCGATGTCCACGGCTTTATTTAATGTTAGCTAAGACCCAGCACTTAAAAGTTTCTCTTGCACTTTCTCTGAGTTTGTGCCAAACACTAGTCTATCCCTGACCATCTCATTTTCGTTTGCATAAGCACAATATTTAGCGGCAGTGTGTCTATTGGATTGCTGCTGACGGACGGCCTTATATGGGCAGGCACTCAATAACGTGGGAGGCGTGATGATGGGGGACGCAACTCCGCCTCATACGGCGACTTAGCTGCAGGCTATGGCCGTATATATGTACATAAGTAGGTTCCAGTTATGACCGTTACTAAAAGATCCTTTCTAAAAACAAACCTTTTGGTGCTGGTAGTTAGGATTAAAGAATGAGTATAGGATTCAAGGGTTTTTGACTTCATTCTAGTTTTGTGTTCTGGTTCTGGTATGCTTTTGCCTCTTTTGTTGTTGAAAATTTTGCCTGTCCCCTGACTATGAACTTGTGAATTCCTTAACAGTGCCTTCAGTTTCCCAGTTTTGTTTTGTGCTCAAGAAATATTTCTGACTGCCTGCAGTTCTATATGTATGCATAGCAAACACATCTATTTAAGTTACCAGTGCCTAAGCCTAGATGTACTTTTGGGGTAAAGAGTCAGTCTGTAATGTCTCAGGACCATTGCCACAGTGCCTTCTAAAGGCCCCTGAAATCAGTAGACACCTGTGCATTCTTCAGGTAGATAGATAGATAGATAGATAGATAGATAGATAGATAGATAGATAGATAGATAGATAGATAGATAGATAGATAGATAGATAGATAGATAGATTGTGCATCCTTGTACTTCCTGGTATAGACAGTTAAATTCACAGTTAATCTGATGGTATCAAAGTTGCTGCAATGGACAAAGTACAATCCAGGGTTTGGTCATAGTTTGCACATTGTGAACTGAATAAGCACAAAGCAGAATGAGTATTGAACCGGGAGATGTCTTAAAGTTTCTGGAAGACATAAAGGGAATATCTAAGTGCTCCCAGCATGTGTTTCCAAATAAATGAGGCTAGATAAAGAACTGTTATTAGTCTTAGTAATAAAGTGGTCTAAAATCATACTTTTGTTCCCATTTCTCTGCTTCTTTTTGCATATCCCCTGGTGCACTGCAGGCTACATTGCTTGGTCTTGTCTTAATTTCATGCTTGATTAGAGAAGTATATCTGCAAGTGTAACAAACTTACCCAATAGGCCATATAGCTGCTGCTGTTGGTCAGGGTTTAAATCGTCTCCAGAGGAAATATGCAGACGTTAAGCTGCCTAAAAGGACAGGCTGTGGTGTTCATTCTAGGGCGGGAACAGAGGTGTATGTTAGATTTGCTCTAACTCCACTAGTTTTATATTGTACATTTTTTTACATGTAAATTACTTAATTAGTATTTCCCAAAATTATCATAATTTCACAGTTTGTGGTTATTTATATCTACTGCTACTGTACCTGAATATGTTGATCTTGGAAAATCGTACTTTCTCAGCACGATTCCAATGTGCAGTTGGCAGTAGATGGCACTGCACAGCAATGAGGCAGTTTCTATAAAAAGTCAAAAAATGCAACTCGACTGTCACCCATACAGTAATTGAAAAGGGTTAAGCAGAGGACATAAATGGAAATAATTTATACTATAGATAGTGCATTTTTAAAAAATTTTCTTGGCAGTTAATTAAAGCCCTTAATAAATTTTGAAGGTTATGTGTGGATGTAAGAATTAATTTAAAACAGGGGACCTTCCCAGTCTTTTGCATTAATGATATTATGAACTGAGTGTTTTGACCTGTGAGAATGTTCACGTTCTGTTTCTGCTGAAAAAAAACACATTAAATCATTCACATTTTTAATAGAATTGTAGTTTCAAAAGAAAGTTTCCATATCACACAGTATAATACTGCAAGGCTATATTCATAGACCTGAGCTGATCTCTCTAATGGATTTATAATATTTAAATTGAAACTTGATGAGTATTTAGTCTCAGTTGTGTGAGCTGTTTTGAACTAGAGATTTGACATTCAGGGCATGAAGTTGCAGGCACACTTTACTTTTTATGAGAGCTCAGACAAAAAAAAGGGCTCTTTTCGTCATTGTATCATTCCCCAAATGATCTCCAGAGGTGTGAAGAATTCCAGATACTGTCAGTATGGGCAAGGTGCTAGCAGCTAGGATTTTTGTGTCCCTTCCATCCATCCATTATCCAACCCTCTATAGCCCAACGACAGGGTCACGGGGGTCTGCAGGAGCCAATCCCAGCCCAATGCAGGGCATTTTTGTGTCCCGTTATGTTTAAATATTCAATCAAGAAGCAGTTTTCTGAATAAAGTAAAACAAAATTATAAAACATCATTCAGTTTTTTACTGTTATCTTTGGTGAAGCTGCTTTTAATGAGGGTATATTCTTTCACAGATATGCAATATACATCTGTTTAACGTTTTAGCAGTGTGAAACCTTCAGACAAATACTGTTTAGCTATACTTTCATTTGATATTTCTATTGTCGTTAGAGAGGCTCTTACCATTTATTTGAGGTAAAACAAACAGTCCAACATTTTCTCCATTTTTCTAATTTCCTTGAACACCGTCACCTCCTCTACCTCTCACATGGCATGAGTAACTTGAGCTGTTCACATCATCTTAGACTCCAGGCTTCACTTGTCTCTGTGTCATTGTCTGAATAATCTTTCTGCAATATTCTCTTAAGCTCTGACTGGTATTTGCACTACAGATGATATGATAGACCATACGTGGACTGATGAGTCATGTGTCATTTCATGATTCTGGCTTCTTCAGCATTTTTCCAAGCATTTTAAAGTGACTGTGACATTTTAATAAGAAAGTGTGGTATTTATATATTTGTAACACTTTTATGGCAAAAGTGGCAATGGCTTCTTGTTCCTTGGGTGAGACTTTCACAGCTGCTGTCAGACGTGAGCTGTAATCTTTGATTGCATGTTTACATCAAACCCCCATTTCAGCCAAATTGAATTTCCTTAGTAAAGTAAGGATTATTGTTTCTCTGTGCAACTCCAGTATGCATCATCTGCATCTCTTCTTCTGATAAAGCAATATCAGTTACAATTGAATGACAGCCTGAGATACCCATCTTGGACTGTATAATCACTTTGGTCAACAACGATCATAATTTCCCAACTTTGACAGACAAACATATGCACCGGTTAACTAAAAGGTTGAATATCAGTATGTGCAACCCACAAACACTATCAAAATGTCCTGCTTGATTCAGCTCCTGCTGTCTGTATTGCCCAAGAGGCCTAAGAACCCCTATACTCCAAGGAGAATCCTAGTGCCAGACCTCATAAGCAGAATACAGAAGTGGATTCCACATAAAGTCCAAACCTTGATAAAGGTAAAAGTAGAAGAGGGCATAGATGTCCAGTGTTGTTTTGGATTGGCATCTGCACCAGTGAACTAGATTAACATGTTAAAATGGATGGGTTATTTAAAGTTGTTTCCCTGAAAGTCTTTGCTAACCTAAGGGCTTCCAAAAATGTGTCATGCCTGGTTTCTAGAAGAGCTGAGTTGCTTATTAGCAAACTTCAAGGACAATTTCCTTTACTATTTGCTCCTTTTCCATACTTTTCTCAAGTTTTCTAATTATAGAGATTTACCTGTTGTTTCAGATCAATCCAAGGACATTTGAAAGATACTAATTGAAATAAAAAAAACTACTATATTTAAGATGAAGGCTACCATATAAATCGCTTCACATGTCTTTGGTAATTATGTTTTTTTATATCTCTTAATGATGTGAAAGAAACGACAAATAGAGGATTAAGAAATATCTGGATGGGACTGGGATGCCCCTAGTGCATTGATTGAAACAAGTGAAATATTTCTCATCTTTGACTGATGTCAACTCCTAAAGTTGCAGGTGCCTAATGATTTATTGCTTTATTTCAATTAATTCTGATAACAGGGTCAAAACCAAACAGAACATTTATAGTTTGGTCCTGGTTAGCAGTCTAATTTGATCTTCTGGACCACTGTATTCTGACCCGAAGGCAATTTAAGCAGGCAAACAAATATAAACAGCTTACAGATTGCTTTAGTGAAAATAACTCCCATTAGGATCAACAATGCCCCAATGTTTTTTGTGCCAAATGTCTTGTTAACGCTACCTTTGCAGTGTATCTTAGCCCAGGTCCAGGTAGATATCGGTTCTTTCATTGTTTGAATGAAACAGAAGAGAAATAAGTAATGTTGAAAGCAAATCGTATTACAAAGCTAAATATATGTTGCGCTAATTGACCATGTTTTCATCCATCCATTTGTTTTTTTTTAAACCCATTTAGGAGACTGGGCACAGGAATGCTGACATCTATCCCAGCAAGCATTGGACACAAGGCAGGAACAATCTTTAAACAGGGTGACAGCCCATTGCAGGGTGAAAACACACACACACACACACTGGGGCACATTCAGCATTGCCTAATCCACAAAATTAGTATGTCTTTGGACTTTGGGAAGGAACTCCCAAAAGAACCCCACATGGACATAAGGAGCACATGCAAACTCTATGCAGCAAGCACCAGGGATGAGAACCCTGGTGTCCTTTTTATGAAGCAGCAGTTCTACCACTGCACCTACCATGTCACCCAGCCATGTTTTCATTTGTTTTGAAATTGCCTGCCAAAAAGAGCTGCACGTCCCTATAAAGACATCATTCACCAATCACAGCCTTTGAGCTAGTACTAAATAACCTGGTTGTGGTGATACACTACAATGAGTGTTTTTATATGCAGTGTGAATTACATTTATATACTGTGATAGGGGCAGTACGGTGGCGCAGTGGGTAGCGCTGCTGCCTTGCAGTTAGGAGACCCGGGTTTGCTTCCTTGGGTCCTCCCTGCATGGAGTTTGCATTTTCTCCCCGTGTCTGCGTGGGTTTACTCTGGTTTCCTCAAACAGTCCAAAAACATGCAGGTTAGGTGCATTGGCGATTCTAAATTGTGCTTGGTGTGTAATAAATAAAGAAATAAATGTTCGAGAATAACACGGCCCAGGAGGTCCAAAAACTTAAATTCATTACAGGTTCAAAGGTACTTAAGTAATTTCCTTCAGAATTAATAAATATAATCACTTGCTCCCTTTTCATACCTATCCCAAGTATTCTACAAACACTACACTTGGGCTTGAAGTTCATGCCGACTGTTTTTTATATGCTCATGTTTATGGCATATAAAATCTTATAATTAAAACCACCACATTTCCAGCCCACCATGACTATATTCCTCATCATGGAGTGATCTGTGTAGTAAAAACTGGAAAAGTTCACACAGAAAAAGAAACTTCAGACCAGATAATTTAGATCCCCACAAAAATTGTTTGGAGATAATGCAGTTAATGCTGCCTTTTTTGAGACTGGAAAAAATAATTTGTTCTTAAAATTAGTTCTATATAGCATTCCTTGGAGCAAAGTGCTCAACTTACGTTTTTCTCTGACATTTAATTTTCTCAGCTAAATGTATTACCCATTCAATCCTTTCTTTTTAGAAACTTACAAGAAGGGTGACCAACAAGACTACCTTTTCATATAAAAGGCACATTAAACATTATTTGTTTCTCAGATGGCAGTGATTTGAAAATAATAAAATAAAGTTGTAGGCATCTGACAAGCAAGGGCCAGTCCATCCAGTAAACTTTATTTAGACTGCTTTGCTGGGGGCCTCTAATTCTTAAACAGATAATCATCACTTTAATTATTGTTGAAGAGAGTCTTTTTTTATTTGTTAAGGTAAAGTGCAGGCAAAATCTGTTTTGTTACTGCTTGCTCTTAAATAGGTAATGTCTGATCTGTTATTGATTGATGCATGTGTAGAAAAACAAGAAAGCATCCTTGCAGGCAAAACCCAACATGAAAGCACAGCATGAATTTATTGAGTAGGCAACAAATAAAAATATGAAAACAATAATTACATTTTTAAGTAATAAAACATGAAAAAATACAAAACTATTAAAACACATGTAACCTAAAAAAAACCTAATGGTAGTAATAATAACTAGCTAATAGTTAAATTGGTTTCTGCTGTAACTGTAAATGGCTCTGCCTTTCTGTCCTCTGCTTTGCCCTGCCCGTTTCTCCCTGTTTACCTTGCGCTGCTTGCCTTCATTCTGCACTTCAATCTGCAAACTGTGTTTCTAAGCTGCTTACTGTTCTTCAGTTTGAAATGTACTGTACATTCACTTATTAGCACTTCCCTGACTGCTACATTTTTGTTGGGTATATGAAGTGTGTTTTTACATTAATCACTTCCATTTGTTAATTATTAAATTGGGACATGTCATGGTGAATTCAAGGTGTAGTTGTAAGTAGCCTTGTTTTAGCAAAGTATGGCTGTTATCTCAACTTCCTTATTCATTTCAGCCTTTTATTTTAAAGAATAAATCCTATATGTCCTCTTCCATTTGACTCTTGAACATACACAGATGGATATTATGGGAGCTCTCAAGTCATAAATAGACAGATACATAGATTGATTTTTATTGTGTTGTCAAATAAGCTAACATGAATGGTACCAACTAACCTGTTAGGCTCTTTTCTTGATTGGGGGCTAGGATGAAATGCAAAAACCAGTTATGCAACTGTTAACTCCAGCCACTTACCTGTCTCACTGTCCTTATTATACCCTGTGTATTCGATCCTAGGGATGTTTATCAGCCGGCTGCTTGTCAACTGTGACTATCTTCTATTACTTCAGCTCAGTTTACCACCAATAGAGTACTTTAGAAAGTGTTCTTTGTGCTCGTTATAGACCATAGCTAGACAAGGAATGATCAATCAAAGCACTTGGCTCGCTAACAGTATTAATCAATAAGAGACATTGAGTTTAATATTTTACTTACATTTATTTGTATAATAACTAGTATTAGCAAATAGACAGACTTAAAACACTTAGGCGAGTTCACTTCTCCATATTCATTCAGTCCCAGATGACATTTCAAAGAGGTAAGCTTCTTTACTTTAGGCTTAAATTATATATCCTTAATGAAAACATTAAATGAAAGACAGAGCTCCTTGGAAAGTGTCCAACAGTTAAGCAGATAGCAAACCCAGTTTAAAAACTGAACAGAGAGAACGCTTTTTGGGAAAAGTCTAACAAAGGGCGGTCATTCTCTCTCCTTCCTCACCTTAACAACAAATGCCTGGCTTACTGCCCACTAGCAGGACAGGCAGATCCTCAAAACACTGAAAATGGTTACTACACAAGCTCAAGATCGATCCCCTTGAGAATCAAAAGCTACTTACAACTGCAAACAGACTGGCTATACAAAACATTCTAAGGTCCTGATTTACCTTTGAGTTTCCACAGAATACACTGTATTCCTGTTTAATTTGACATGTCTTTCAGGCTTAAGACCTTTTATAAGATAGATAGATAGATAGATAGATAGATAGATAGATAGATAGATAGATAGATAGATAGATAGATAGATAGATAGATAGATGTTGCCTTGTCTACTTCATATGTCACTTTAATGATAAAGAAGACAAACCTTTGTAATTTTGCATGAATCCCCCATACATCTTTTTGATTTCATGTTTATATTCTTGTTCACATTTATATTGATAAGAGTATTAGTATTGAGAAATTGTCAAATCATTACTATTTTTAACAATGGGATTGGATCACTTTTGCTGGAATTCACCCCACACAAGAATGTTAGTGGGGGCAGTCTGAAGGAGCGAAGCAATCTCTTCAGGTGTGTTAATTCATCTCAGTTCAACAGTGGAGACTGGAATAAAAATGAGGTTATTAAAGTTCCCCTTGGAGACTACCCCCAGCTCTGGACAATAATATGATTAATCAGTTTCAATGGTAAAGGCACACTGAATGAACATTACTCATGTTCCTAGTTAGCTAATTGCTACAACAATTTTCGCACTGCACAAAAAAGTAATTGAACAAGTTATTCTGTGAGGTAGAGGTGCCTTTAAGCGGCAGCACGTGCTGTGATCACCATGACTCTCTCCTGGGTTCCCTGCAGCTTGGGTTGATTAGCACCATGCTGCCTGTAGTTAATGAAAGGCCTGACAACAAGGGCGAAAAGGATAATTTCTTATTTTCCGTACCCATTCCCACAGCAGAAGCTAGCTGGAGATATGGACACAGTCACAGTCATTTTCTGATTTGTAAGATCAGTAGACTTACACTATGTTTCCCCAACAGGGCTGTGTCAGATTTAGATCAACTGAGGCGTCTGTTTTCATTGCATCATTACATCTCAGGCTAAGAAAAAAACATTGCTGCCCCTGTCTCCTCCACATAAATATGGTTAACCAAGTTGCAAGCAGTCCAAGGGTAGAGATTTCAAATATTTTGCCACTTAAGTGTACTGAGAGTGTCATTTTTAGGCACAGTCCACAAGATGTAAAAAAGCTTTCCTTTTGGAGTTAAGAGTTTACCCAGAAAAAAATGTTCTTTAAATTTGATGAATACATTCTCTCACATCTTAAAGCCTTGTGCCTTTGGATAATTGTTGCCTTGACATTGGCCTGATGTAGGTTAGGGTAATTATGAAAGTGTGTGATTATATGCAGTGACAGTATGGCATCCTATTTATGTTTGGCCTTTTGTTTTATCCATCATTCATGCTGCCAGGATAAGGTTTAAACCCAGCAATATATACATTGATATGTTTGGTTTACTCCTTCCCAAATGAGCTCTCTGGAGTTGATTGCGCTCACTTCCCTGGTCAGGTTGTATTGCTATCATAAATAAACTATTCACTACTGCCATAGTCATGATTACCTTAGCTATGCTTTTGACTGCATTTTGCTTGTTGCACTGCTGGGCTCAGAGTGATTTTTAATTTGTCAAAGTTGGTTAGCAGCTTGTGTCTTGACATCTGCACAGACAGTAGTCTTTGATTAACATTTCCTTTCCCACTTTTATACATTATCGACTAACAACAACTCTCTATTCTCATCTCTTATTTTAGTGAATACCTTTAGACCTTCCTTGGTCTCCAAGAAACTGGTGTTCTGAGTGTGTGCAGAATTTTTCCATGTGCTATGACCTGTACCATCCCTTTTTTCTTTAGTTTCACTATTTCTGTGTATTATTTGTCACTGCCCCAGATTGTGTTTTTGTACATTTTATTTGTTAGTAACATATAGGGAGGTATCTTGTAACCAGGCTTACAAACTGCTGTTGTTAAATCTTTCTCTGGAGGCCCAATCAAAAGAATGGACTGCTATTATTGGTAGAAAACCACACCTCTGCTGGTGATAAAACATTTGTTCATTAGGTGCCCTACAGTGATCAGCTGCTACTAAAAATGTCACCATGTCACAGTGATTTCCTTTACACCACTCAAAAACAAATGTAATAATGTTGCTATATCATCTGGTTTTATTTTGTTGCCTTCTGAGGACCTTTTATATTTCTGGAATATTGTCAGAGAAAATGAAAAGATCAAATACTGTATGCCAATAGTTGAGTCGTTCATACTGAATAGTATATTGTAAGTACAATTGTGAAACAAAGACGTAAACTCCAACTTGTTTTGACTGCTGCAGCTATACTAAAGCAGAACCAATATATTTAGCGAACAGCCCATATTCATAAACATTGTGTAATTTAATAAATACAATAATGGAAAATGAATATTTGGAAGACGTCTGGCCCTGAGCTGTCACTTTTGATGAAGAGGGTCATCACATCACATATTTTCATTGTATGAATGTTTTCTGTAAAACTAATAAAAAGTCACATTTTTGTATTGTGCCTCTGTGTAATGCAAGGTGTCTTTATGATTAAATGCATTGCTGAAAAGCTTGGTAACCACATGAAAAGAAAATATTTTAACAATATTCCTAATTCTAACAACAAAAAATATATTCCCTGTCCTCACTGCTGCTGTGTGGCAGTGTTTTACATTCCCACAATAAGCAAAACTGTTGTAGAAATGTTCATCTGAAATGCAGAGACTCACAATGAGATTATGTCCGAAAAATAAGAGAATAGACTCTGATACCACTGCATTCACTAGCTTGTGATAGCCTGTCTATTTTCAGTGTAATCTCTCTCAGTGACACTAAAACACACACTGACTATGACTTACGTGTCAACTTTAAAGACAACTCTGTCACTTACAACAAAGTCACCCCCTATTCAGCCTTATAATAATAATTCTTTGCATTTATATAGCGCTTTTCTCACTACTCAATGTGCTCAGCAATTGCAGGTTATAATGGGATACAAGTTTAAGATTGCAGTTATGTGCACCTAATACAATGAAATTCTTACTGGCATGCTTACTTAGAATAGTGACAATGATACATTGCCAAACAAAAACATACAAAAACTGCATACATAAAAAGAATGCAACATGTATATGTACAATATATACAGTGTGGATGTATAAATATACAGAGAGAGAGAGAGAGACTAAGGGCACTGACAAGTTGCACCAGCCAGGAATAAGTCACCCATAGTATAAACCTGGCATTCCATCACCCATGGCAGGGGCACCTATAAAAGCAGCAGGCGTGCAAAGTCTCAAAACAGAATTCCACCTAGCAAAACAATGGTGAGCAGTCCTATAAGGAGAGCAAGCCACAAAAAAGAGCCATGTAAAGAGCAAAAGAGGATACATTCTGGTGCTCACCGTCAATGTTACATTGGTGTAAGAAGCAGGAGAAGAATATCTATCTTCAATTTTTAGCAAGTGCCAAGAAACAGTAAAGGAACTGCTTGGCTCTTCTGAGGAGTTGCTGGACATTTCTGAGGCAGAGACCTGGGGTGTGGAGTGCTGTTAGCTGCATCAGTACAGAAAGGAAGACAGCTGAGAGACTACTACCCCTGCAGTTCCACCAATGCATCTCCATCTTTTAAGGTTCATTGGCCTGGGTGTGTGGACACAGACAGAACCTCCTCCTTGCAGAGCCAGAATAAAGTGTGGAAGATCTAGTTGCCAGTGACCCCAGGGAAGCCATGCAAAGCAGTTTCAGTGGTAAAACAGGTTAGGCAAAGGTAATGTCAGATCACAGCAGCATTACTAGCTTAGATCTGGACCTGGAACAGTGTTTGCAGTGTCAGTTCAATGAAGAAACACAGCTGAGAGAACGGTGCATCTACAGTTCAACAAAAAGGGGTTTGCCTGCTCATCACACAGATCACCGCACAGCAGTGCAATGTTGGACACCTCTGCCACACCACATGACAATGCAGTGCTCAACATCCCTGCTGTGCCATCTAAAAGCGAAGTACTCAAGAGCCCTGTTGATGGGCCCTGCAGGAGCACAAGGGAAGATCACCTGCCCTTTCAAAGACTTGGAAGTGGCCAATGGAGAAAGAGAGGACTGTGTAACGATGCTGACATGTTGCATCAGCCACGGCTGAGTGACCCATTGTATGAGCTGGCTTTCCATCACCAGTGCACAAAAAACAGCAAGCCTACAAAGTCACAAACAGAATTCCATCTAGTGCTGCAATGGCAAGCAGTCGTTTTAAGGATAGTGAGTCACCTAAAAGAGCCATGTAAAAGATCCATTCTTGCACTTGCACCAGCGCTAGCACCAAAAAAAATATATATTGGATACAAGAACATGCACAGTATTTTTATAGACTACTTGTTCAGTAGCCGTGCATTCAAGAATACATGCAATATAGATTATTATGTGAGCAAATCTGCTCCAAACCACACTGGACATCCAAAATTTAGCTTGGTAGTACGGGGGAATGCTCAGATTCACATGGAAGGTCAAAGGTTTAACTGGGAAGCAGATCAATATGTTGTTGTAGAGTTGAATAGCTGCTCTACAATTGCAAGGGACATTCTGAGGTTCATACTTAGCCGTAAATTCAGACTTTTCAGTCACTAGACCAAATAGCCTAAAAGTCTTTATTACGAGTCAGTGGTTAAATAGCCTCTAGGGACTATTTATCTTAAGAATTAGTTTCTACACTCCCTAGGTGTCCATTAAAAAAGCCACATTGCAATGGTGTGAATTACTTGCACTCTCTTCCAAGGCTTTCTTTCTGATATTGTAAAGTGCACTCTGGGGGTGGGAGGGTAGCAGAGCGAGGCACATAACTGGCTCTTGTTCTGCACAGAAATCATGGTTAGCTAGCTCTTAAGAACTAATTAAAAGATTTTATTCATTACCACATTTGGATGCAACTAGCACATTTGAAAGCTAGTCAGCATGAGAGTACAAAATGTGACAAAGTGCTGCAAAGAGCAGCAATTTACAGCAGTGAAATTTGACTAGGGTTTGGATAGTAATCAGAGAATAGTGATGTAAGTGGGATGAATGTGATGGCTTTAGTTCACAATCATGTGGTGTTGCAATTGGAAAATAAAGATCAGCAGTACTGACGTAAGACATTCACAAGTGAGCACCACACCAGGACAGCATCCTGGGCAGCAATGCTCCCTTCAGCCTACTTGTGAATGCATTTGCTGTATTTTTCACAATGTTGAAAGAAACCAGACTAGCTGTAGTGTTAAATACTCAAGCACATTCTGTCCTGTACCATGAGTACCTTATTTTTGTACACGGCATTTCATTTTTACAGGCATCATAGTATCTATAACATGTTCTTTTCTGTTAATCTCTTCATTACATGAACCACAGTGTCAGAGATGCCAAAGTCTGTCACAGCAGAATAAGGCAGAAGCTTCATTTACTGTAATGATTAATAAAACAAATCACAGAAAATTTGCATTGATGAATAAATAACATTTCATTTACAGTGAAATGTTTGCCACTAACACAAGCAGGAGTCTATTAACTGTCAGGAAATGTTTGTATTAATTCCACATTCATATGCCTCCCATTTATTATTTAAGCCTCTCCCTGTCTCTCTCTCTCTGTATATAGATCACCACCAGACTCATTTTCTGTGTCATGTAGACATTTTGCTGAGCCATCAGATGCGTGTTGTGTTTGTACTGATAAAAGGTCACGAAGTTTGCCAGTTGTAATGACAATCACGGTGATCGTAATCCCAAAGATGCATCAAAGACGGAAGTGAAACTCAAAGTTTTGTGGTTCATGAAGTGTGTGAATTCTTGTCTTGTCTGCAGGAACCAAGAAACAGGGAAGGGAAGTTGCTAGGTAACAGAGAAGGGAGGGGGTGGAGCAACTTTCCTAATAGGGAGTGAAGAAAACACCGTAATGTGAATAAAACACCGTAATGTGCACAATTGTGCATTTTGTTGTCTCTTCAGGTGGAAAATATATTGTATGTCAGATTTAAAAAAAAATGCAATGCACCTCAGTGGTGATGGTAATAAGATGCATGAGTAGATTACCTGTATTATGCAGCTGTGGAAAAAACACAGGTAAACACGGAAATGTGAGTAAGTCCATAGGGAGCAGTATTCTTTGTTTTCTACTCCCTCAAAAAAAACTCTCAACCGTCCCCCTTTTAGCAAGTTTTGCATTTTACAATTGCAAAATCACCAGTGAGATTAATTTCCTGAACCAATATAATACACTAATGATAGGGAGCTTATCCCATATGCATCTGGTGCAAGGCAGAAACCATTCCTGGTCTTGGGTTCAGCCCATTCCTTTCTCTGGGCCAATTTACAATTTACAGTTAATGTGTATGTCTTTGAGATATGGTACCAGAGATCATGGATAAAATGCAGATAGACATGAGGAGAATATAGAGAGTTCATGTAAACAATGACAAAACAAGAAATTCTATTTATGTCCCCAAAGCGCTTGAATCACCAGCTCTAATTATGCAGAAACAATTTGATCCTTGTTATTCATTCCATGATGAAAAATGTTATATTTTCTTATTGCTATTAAGACACAGGTACATTTATATCAATGTCAAACCATCAATAGCCTTGGTTTGAGATGAACCTGATTCTACTAATCAATTTGATTGTCACTGCATAATTGTGATTAAAGGCTGGAGCAGAATGTACATTGCGGTCTCATTCTGGAGTCGAAGTCAGACTCTCCCACTCACCCGCACTCTAGCCCCATGGGATACTCAGCTGACATCTTAAACCAGAATTCTCTACTTTAATGTCATTGAGAAGCACAACACCGATTCTCTCCAACTCCTTTGTACCAGTGTGATGGAATCCCTCTCTTTAACATATTTATCTGCAGTTCTCAGACTCGGTCCTGGGGACCCATTGCGGCTGTTGAAGATTGTGGGTTCACTTCCCAGTTCCTCCCTGTGTGGATAGCGCTTTGAGTACTGAGAAAAGCGCTATATAAATGTAATGAATTATTATTATTATTATTTACGACACGTGTACTTGTTGCAGTGTACACACCTCTCTGTGCTATGGTTCTTATTACACTGAATGAGCACCTGACACTGTACTTTCTTCCCTGGGGGAAGATCCCACATCAGAGAATTTCCAGTTCCTGCATAAATTCACACCCGATCTGACGCTGTTCATTTTCAAATAATATTGCATTAGTGCGATGATGTTTTCACATATATTGTCTCTTTCTTTCAGGTGTGTAATAGAAACCTCAGCATAGAGAGAAGTGTGTACATTGCTTCTTACAGGAAAAGGCGATGGAAAAAGTGCACTTGAATAAAAGTGCACTTTTGTTATACTTTTACACCAACATATGTTCCTGTGTTTGAGCGACACGGGCAGATGGGGAGTGTCTGATGATTGCATATAGCGCCGAAGTTACTGCTCCTTACCATTCTCTCCTCTGCATGTCCTGGAGTACAAAAGAAACAGCATACAGCAACATGCGGGGACTGGCAGGAACACTCAGTAAAACTGAATAAAAAGAAAATCAAGTGACGGTGAGATACGAAGAAGGCAGTTTCGCCAGCGTTTGTGTGTCAGAACCCTTTGGGGGTTGGGGGGAGGGGGGTGTTAGTATGCATTGTGGTACACTGCAGAGCTACAGCGCGTCTTTATGTGAAAACAGCCGTGTCAGATGGGGTTGTATGGATTGATTCTGAACGTGACTGAGAGAATGAAAAGTGAATTAAAAAAAAAAAAAACAAAGCTAACCTTTATAAGGATCCTAAATTACACCGGCTGTTACAGACTGAAATCAAATGTATGCTTTTATTCTAAAATAGTAAGACTAAGAGCAGTTTTCTTCTCAAAACAGAGAGGTGTAGGTTTGAACTCACGACCTTTTGATTCCCAGTCGGCAGCTGATTCTATTGTGCCACAGAGGCAGTTATAATAAACAGCTGTCAATGTCGCATGTTAAGGCGGCTTTTTGTTTCTGCAGTTACATTTTTGAATAAAAGCGCAGTTGGTGTGTTATATTTGTACCTTTTGTGAAAATGTTTCTTTGATATTTGGACTTCAGGCTTCATACATTATATAGTTTATGCCTACATTTTGTCATCTACTACTAGATTATAAAAAACGTTTCTGTTTTAACAATGTGTTTACACAGATTACTGTAGAAACGGAACAGACATGAAATGCGTGTGTTCCAAATAACGATCTATTATTTCCACTCTAAAACTCCACTTCACTTCCAGATATTCAATCAAGGCATGAGCTGGGAGAAGTTCGTGCACGTTCTAAATTGGTGGGGGGATGGAATAGCAGGCTGCTTTTAGCTTCTCTTCATCAGCACATTTAGAGGACAAAGGACGCTGGCGGAGAGGTGTGAAGGGATTTAAGATGCGATTTAAGGTGGGACAGATTTACGAGTTTTTTCGTAGGCTCTGGTAATTCTAGTGTTAATTTATTTTTATTTTTAAAGTTGTGGATTTTTTTTAAATTATATTTTTCTCAAACAATTAAAAAAAAACACTTTATTTTCCTCCTGGGCAACGCTGGGTATTTCATTTCAGCTCGTGTCTTATAAACGTAAAAATCATGCAGCTGAACTTTTCTGAATGTAGAATAAGGAAGAGAAAAAAAATACCAGCTAATGAAATGAGATTAGTGTTATCAGTTATAACCAGATTATGAATCTGGTTGAAACAAAAACCTGAAGACCAGTGGGTCCCCAGGACCGAGTTTGAGAACCCCTGATCTAGATAGTTTAGCTTTTAAGAATAATAATGTTACTGAATATGAGAATGTGGATTCTTATTTGCCTTGCACAGTGCATTGTGATGGTTTGGTGTGAGAAACTTCTCTATAAAATAAAAAAAAAAAAAGATTGATTTAATTGAAGATGTTTTATGTTATGTCTGTTTTGTGGTTATTAGAGCATAGCAGAACAATGAAAACTGATACATATGAATCAATTTTTCATTTGCATAGTGCCATTAATAGCGTATACCTTTCCAAGATGTAAAGTAGAGTAAGCAAAATCGCTGTACAATGCAGTATTAAATATATCTGTACAAAATATATAAAACAAGTATAAATAAAAATATAAAATTCTACACATTCAGTTATAAAATCATACACAATCTGATGAACTGATTTACAGTCATTTTTGTAGAGCGTTACAATTTACTCTGAAGTACAGTGGTATCATTTCTGTCAGAATAAGTGAGAGGGCTACTGAAACTTATAAAGAAAAGGACAGCAATTAAACCATTGATGACAAGAGACTGTTCTTCAGCTTGCCATGCAGGCTTACTTACAATAAGGCTTTCTCATATCCTACACACTAGGGTCATACCTGAAGTGATTAACACATTGAATTTACCAAAAAAGCCCTATAATACTGACATTTATTGTATTATAAATCATGGTTCCATCCATCAACTCCCATCAAGCTCAGCATGTCTAATCAAAATATGTAACACATCACCATTCTCTGGCACCATGATTGACAACACTTACATTAATCGGGTGTTTACAGATGGAGGAATTTATACTGAAGAAGGAAATCCCCATAAGCTGATGTTCACACACGACTTTACCATGCATACAGAAAGACACCGATGGTCACTAGTAGTGTCAGATGATGAATAATGTCCTTTAACATTATCTAGGAGTACAGACGTAACCAGTCAGCCCTGTAATGGCTGTTCGTGAAATGCTTCCTCCAAGAGCAACAAAGAAAAACACATTGAGGTCACCAGAGAGAATGATCAGAGAAACGAGACTAATGAGGCTGGGATAGAATTCTGCTTCAAAATAAAACAGTAGCAAAAGTGCATTGAGTGAGATGGCGATTTTTATAAAGAAGTAAAGAAAAGCATGCAGATTTGATTGACATGCAGTAACGTAAGGAGTAATTTGTTATTCATGTCTTATCCAAAGTAACAGATAACTTGTTCATTACTTTTGTTAAGAGCCTTGTATATAACAACAACAGCAACAATATTTATTTGTATAGAACATTAACTTATGCATTGTTAGCTCAAATGACTTTACAACTGTAACAGTTAAAGAGCTATAAAAAGAAAGTAAAGATTAAATAAAATATAATAAAAAATAAAGAATAATTAGTTGTAAAAGGTAATATAAAACAGCAGGGACAAGAAACAGACAATCCAGTGTAATAACAAATGCCGTGCCTTATATTTCTTTATGTTATACAAGTTCATGTGTGATCTGTGAAAAATTAATTCCTCCATCCATTATCAAACCCACTGAGTCCAGTTGAGAGTCAGGTGAGCCAGAGGCATGATTCTCTATTCATTCATCTAATAACTGAAGCTTGAATTCAAGATTACAAGGAGGAAAAGTCTATCCCAGCAGCATCAAGCATGAATGAACTCTACAATGGGTAGCTATTCCCAAACAACTGAAGAAATGTTACTTTGGAAAGAAATGCAGTCACCTGAAACAAGTATAGCAATTTGATTGAAACACCAAATTAAGTCAAATTATCAACCTTTTTCAGGATTTTTCTTAAAGCTGAAATTGTCATCTGTGCTCTTCCAGTGAATTTCAGGTTTAGATGGAAACAGTTTAATAATGAAGAAATCTGTGAAAATAATTCAGATTGCAAGGTAAATACCTGGTCAAAAAATCAGATAGAAATTAGAAATCCAAACAGGAAGTCAGAAGCAAGATCATTAGTGGTTTAATTTTGTCTGAACATTGAGCAAAAGATTAAAATATACAAGTTCAACAACTTGAGAAAGCACATGAGGCAAAGACTTAAGAGACTTGATGACCGAGAAAAGGCTTAGTGTTCTGTAGCTCCTTAGCTATTAGAGCTAAAAGGTATAAGCAGTATCAGATGAAAGCCTTATTACTACAGCAAGGAGTGTGATGTGCAACCAAGAGCACAAGAAAATCAAGGTAATGGGAATGTCTTAGGGCACGACACCGTGGAAGCAGAGAAGTACTGTACTGATACAGTATGTACTGCATCTCCTAGCAGTATATCTTACATTTAATATATTTCAACTTTAAGTGTTTTCTGTTTATTCTGCAAAAGACATGAAGGCCAAGTATGTATAAGGTTAGCATCCTAACCCCTGACAGAAATATGTCATATTTTTATTGTATGTACATATCTATTATTCTTTGAAATAGGTTTCAGGCAAGCATTTTGAAACCAAGGCAGCAAAAAAAGTTCTTTCCTTTAACTAGTTTTTTAAATTATACACTATTTGCAATCCAAGTAAATTTAATGAAAGTAATTTCCATCAAAAGCCTATAGTTACAGGACAATTTTCAATTTTATCATGTGTTGTGTT
>JANRMT010062856.1:60637791-60655002 GCA_026402145.1 Polypterus bichir lapradei | reverse complement strand
ATATAAATGGTAAAAACTGCTATCTTTAGTTTGGAATATTCCCCTTGTGCTGTAAGAACCTGGACCCATGTCTTTATTTTCAGATTTTTATTTGTAAGGCTTTCTTCATTCATAATTCAGTGAGAAATGTGCTCGCATAGTAGAGTATGAGAACTGGGAGTTAATTTTCCCACTGTTCTTGGATCACTGTGCGTAGTCAGGTCAATGCAATGTTTGATTACTTTCGTCAGGAGCCAGTCAGCTGTAGAAATGAAATTTGAACGTGTGTCAGCCCCCTATCCCTCACCCCCTCCCTTTGTATCTCTTGATGTTACATGTCATCTCCCACACAGAGAGACAAAGCGTTCAAGGCAGAATGATAGAGGAAGCTCACAAAAGGTTTAAACCTTACACACACATTTGAAAAAGTCCTTGGGGCAAGAACCTGACTCCTGATCATCGGTTTTGGCCATTTATAATCATCAAATGCTAAATGCATCAGCTTAAAAGCCTGTTATTCACTAAGAACGGACTCCAATAAATCAGATGCTTCATTCCCTCTTTTATTTATATGTGCTTTTGTTTGAACTTTTCCCTAAAGATTCACTTCACTCTGTTATCAGATATACTATGCCAAATAAGTGACAAAAACTGAATGGATATTTGATTTGTGTGGAGTAGAACTGAAATGGCAAAATAAAATTGCTGCCAAGGATTAATAGCACAGAAGAAACATACTGACAGCTGGGTGCATGATTGTTTCTCAATATAACTTTAACAGTGATAACATCTCTCCTCATTATTCTGCCAACTTACTTTCAACTCTGGGTAATGTCCAAGCTTCCTCCAACCCACCTGTTAGAGCAGCATTCTGATTTCTACATTTCACAGTTGTTTCTATTTGATTTCTGACAAAATTTAATCTGAGAACTTAAAGGCTAGACCACTCCTGAAATTAAAAAAAAAAACTAACTAGAGAAGCACACAATTCCAGACTTGGTATGTGCCCAGGATTTTCCAGAATAAATCAAAATGTTATTATGGGAGTAAATGAGACAGTATATATTTTTTCTAGTGCTGGGCAATGATTAAAAATTTTAATCACGATTGTCTCTAATTAATCACAGACAATCACAACAATCACAGTGTTATGTGCAAAATTCGATAATGAACTCAAAAGTAGTGTATTGCATGTATTTGGTTTGCAAACACTTTAAACAAATAAGGTGCTTTTTAACAGCAGTATTTCCTTTACATAGTAAAAGTTAAAATATTTATGTAAATCTCAACTTAAACATTAATGTAATCAAATCAAATATAAAACCAAAGCTATTTGCCACTGCCAGGGTATTAACATTTTATCTAGTTTGTTATAGTTGAAGAAGTTACCCTCAGAGTCCAGAGCCACGATCATAAGATTATAACAGGCACCTTCCGAGCAACAGCAAGTTAACATTTCTAAATCTGTTTTCTTTTTTGTTTGAACAGATACCAGCAGAAACATTTTATTTTATCAAGGAGCAGGGAGCAGTCTATGTTCAGTAGCAACTGTTTGAGGGCTAATATTTTTTCCAAAAAAGTGCACAAAGCAATAGTTTCACACATAAATCAGCATAAAACATCTGTTGCTGCTTGCTGTGCCTGCTTTCGACGCCTGTTTGCGGCAGCAACAGCTGCACAGGGGGCAGCTTGACGGCCAGCTGGAATGCACGGTGTGCTGGCTGCCTGGCTGTCTTTGTGAGACAGGTGCATAGGGTTGCAGTTGCAGTGGGACGCAATAAGGTTTGTACCTCCTGTTATCGTAAGTGTCTGTCCTCCCAGGCGAACGTTGCCATACGTGTATCAGCTACACGAACGTGTTCTACACCACAATCAACTGGGGACTGATCAGCTGATGCCAGCACCTCACTTTCGTTTTCGATCTACATCTCCAGATCACTTTCATCAAAATCGGAGTCTGACAAATAAGAGTCCAATTCAGCGATAAATGAAAAAAGGCATTCACGGATTATTTTGCTTTGAGCATTCACTTTGGTATCTCTCCACATGTCATTTTAGAATCTGCTTGCTCTTTGCTACCCATGCATGTATAGGGAGTCGAGGTCAAATCAACAAAGCTAACTTTCCTTCTAGAAAAAGCGTATCGAAAAGCGCTGTAACAAGAAGATCACTGATCTTTACCGATCGCTAGTGAGACTGAGTCTTTCAAAATAATGATAATAATAACAAAAATTGTGTAAATGCGCGATAAAATAATTATTGCCATTAATTAATTGATGCGTCAACACAATAATAACGCATTAACTTGCCCAGCCCTGATTTTTTCTTATATCTTATTAATTTCACCTAGTTTTTCTCTGTTTCCTAACCCACTTGTTTAGGACAGGATCCTCTGAAATCATAACCTATGTTGACAGTAATAAACACAAAAGTGGAATAAGCACAGGTGTGAAACATGTAATGCCGTTAAGCCAATTCTATAAAGTTATTTTTTTTTTACTTTTTTCACATATTAATATAGCTATATAGTTTAATGTGCTATTAATTCATGTTGAAATTGCTGTTTTGCATATTTGTATATTTTGGTCTTGTGTGAGTATTAAGGATTACGGTTGCAACAGGCTGAGCAGGATAGGAACTATTTCCATTTCCCAGTTACATTTTGTAGTATCTAAAGGGGAAACTACAATGTGCTCCCAAGGCAGTTTAAGTATGTTCTAGATCTGTTTCTCAGTTTTTATCGACTAGGCTCTTATCTCTAATACATATCCAGATTTCCTAATTTAGATTTACTGGTAGACCAACAAATTCATCTGAGCACCTATCTTTCTCTTTACCAGTACTTACCTCTACAATGCACCCCCGCCCCAAGCTCCAGCAATGATTAATTCCTTTCATTTATGGTAGCTGGTTCCTCATCACAGAAGATAAACCACTCTTTAGAGAGTCTCATGCTTATCACTTCACACTGGGCTTTAAAGCAGCATTAGCTAGAAAGCACTTTTAAATACAGGGAAGTGGACATCATTTTCAAACATAAGAGACACACATGTCCATTCTTTGAATTGGTTAATCTCTAAATCTTTGCTGCAAATGACAAAAAAATGACACGACAAAATAGACATTTGGTGAAGACCACTACCCACCTTTGAAAAGTGTCTGTATGATATGCAAAGAATGTAGATACAGCTGTTACTCTACAAACAGAAGAAACAAATGGGATTTAACAGCCAACTTTGAACAAACTTTTCTAACAAGATTTATCAGGGTACATTGTGACAGTGTGCCATTATACCACAAACATAGTTACAAGTCTTAAGTATAACCACAAAACAGATGTAGAAAGGATTTACAATTTTCCATGATCCTTCAAATACAAGTGCAAGAAAAAAGGTTAATGCCCTCTGTGGCCAGGATGGGATCTTCATTGTTTCTGGGTTTAGTTTTTGGAAATCTCCCTGGCATAGAATTTTCTGTAGTTGATGTTTTTTTTTTTTTAAATATAGACCACTACCTCTATCAACCAGTTAGGGGTTCCGTCCCCACCTCCCATGCAATATTAAAGGCACAAGAAAACCAAGACACTCAATACTATCAAACCCCTTTAGCTGGGTAATGTCCATTTCTGAAGGCATACCACTTTAGAGCTTTTTTCTCCACACCGTTAATGTCAGTCACAGTAATGGGCACAGACACTGCATCATCTATGTAAGGAATGCTGGCTGTGCTTAGGTGGATCTTAAAATGCTTTGATTGCCTCCTGATTATACATTGTATCTAGCTAAGAGTAGCCCCTGGTGACACCAGTCCAAGTGTTGTCCTGGCAACCCTTCTTGAGCCTTTGAATAGTTAGCATTAGCCTTCTGGAGATCACTTTAATGTCATTTTCAATGGTCTCCCTAAATTCTTTAGCTGTCTAGGATTTACATTTGCCACTGACACCTAATTCCTTCTGGCTCCAACAGAAACTACCACTTAAATCATGTATCCCTTTTGCTAATATTCCAAGCAAAGTTTCCTTTATCTCGATAGTGTCTTCTTACTGCTGGTGTTGATCACAGTTTGAACATAACTTATTTGTATTCACCTCATTAGGTTCTTCTCAGCCACACCCCTATGCTTTTCTCCTTCATTCTCCACATGTGCCTTAAGGTTTAATGGTAAAATACAACATCAGTAGGTAGTAGCCATTAGAGAACTGCATCCACTGTCTCTAGCAAGGTTTATTTTAGTATTTTATGGTCACTGAACAATAAGCCTACAAAATTCTTTTTATTAATAAAAAATGAACAGTTAACACTTCTGGTCTATAGCTTAATTATATAAAACACTTTAATATAGGTTATGCAGGAGCTTAGTGCAAACGTTTTTTAAAGGGATAATGAAAAAAAGTTGGAATCAGCTAATCAAGAAACTTAAAAATCTGTAATAGATATCAGCTTTATAAAAACAGATTGGAGCATCTCTAGCTTCTTCCTGAAATCAGTGATCACTTCTTTTGTTTTTTTGGTGTTGTCAAGTTATTCTCTGTGCACCAGTCTGTCAGTCTTCATACTGTACCTCCTCACTGTAAGTAAACTCATCTCCATCAGTGATAAGCCTCACTATTGTTTAGTCTTCTGCAAATTTAATAACGGCATTGGTACTGTAGGCTGGTATGTAGTCATATATATACAGAGAGTAAAGGAAAGGGCTCAACATGCAGCCTTGCGGTGTTCCTGTGCTGAGAGACAAAGTGGGAGAGCAGTGGGGGCCCAGCCTGACTGACTGTGGCTAGTTTGTTAAAAAGTCCTGTGTTTACAGGCAGATGTTATGCTGGAGGCCTAGGTCGGACATCTTAGGAAACATTCTGCTGGGTTATGATGGTCTTAAAAGCAGAACTGTAATCCATAAACAGCAGCAGTGCATATGTTCCCCACTGTTCCAGATAGACCAGTACATTGTGGAGGTCAGCGGAAATTACGTCATCTGTTGATGTATTACATCTATATGCATATTGGTGAGGACCTAGACTGGTTGGGAGAGTAGCCTTGATGTATTTGACAACCAGTCTTTCCAGACACTTCATGATTACTGGTGTTAATGCTCCTGGCCTGTCATCACAGAGGCAGGTTACCGCTGTTTGCTTTGGAACTGGTACTATAATAGATCTCTTCAGGCAGGTAGGGACAATGCACTGTGATGGGGATCAGTTAAAGATATTTGTAAATACTTCCACTAGGTCCACAGCACAGTCTCTTAGAACACACCCTTGGACACCATCTGGGCCAGCCGCATTCTGTACATTGATATTCTGGAATGTGCATATGACATCAGTAGATTGTATAGTGAGTACCTGGCTGTTGGTATCTGACACTGGAATGGTGATTGTGACAGTCTCTACTCTCTCCTCCTCATGGCATCCAAGGAAGCAGTTGAGCTGCTCTTCTATTGTGGGATTACTGCTACCAATAGCTGGGTTGGTATTGTTGGTTTTGTTTAATAATGTGAGATATATCTTGCCATGCATGGCCAGGGTCTGAGTTGTCAAAATAATTCTAAATTTTCAGATGCTTTGGCATATCTAATTTGCCTTTTCAGGCTCAACCTCGCAGCACTATACCACTGATTGTCACCAGAATGGAAAATCTTATTGCGAGCCTTTAGTAGGAGTCATACATCTCTTGTCATCGACAACTTGTTGTTGGAGAAAGCTTGGATTTGTTTTGTTATAGTGACATTGTCTATGCGTCTCTTTATGTAAAACAGTACAGCAGAGGTGTGTATATCAATATTGTCATCTTCAAATACGGTCCAGTTAGTGCTACTGAAGCAGTCCTGGAGCTGTTCAAAAGCTCCCACTGACCACATCAGTATGTCTCTCACAGTTGGTTTGACCGTGCTGATAAGAGGTCTTAATGATGTAGCCAAAACCAGAGAGATGTGGTCAGACTGGCCCAAATATGGGAGAGGTAATTCTTTAAACCCCTGCTGGAAGTTGTAGTACACATGGTCAAGTGTGTTTTTTTCTCTTGTGAAACATTTGACATGTTGACAGAATTTGGGGAGCACAGCCTTTAATTTGACCTGGTTCGAATCTCCTGCTATTGCAAACACTCCACCTGTTCAGGCATTCTGTAGTTTGTTAATATCAGTTAGCTGAAAGCCTAAGTCAATTATAATATGATATAATATAATATAATATAATACAATATAATATAATATAATATAGGATTATATTATTTTATTATTTTTAAGAATGAATTTTACCAGAGAACAGTCATTTGACTTTGGCACATGAGTGCTTCTTCTTAGCAGTTGAATTAACCGTGACTGTCACTTAAATGACAAAAGAATTTACTGTCATTATTATGTTTGTTTATTATGACTGTAATCACAGTTGCTCTCTTTTTATAACAAAAGCAGAGATAACATCAGCAAACTATAAAGGTTAACAAGTAGATTATGATATTCAAGGCAATGGTTGAACTAATATATCTTATTTATTCAATGAAATTCAGAAACCTCAAATTTCATTCAGTAGCAGACTGCCTTCATAAAAACAAGAAATGCAACTGCATTAAACTGCATGAAAGATGTTCTTCAGATAAACCTGATTAGAAGGGTTATATGCAACAAAGCATGTTGTGTTGTGCCAAAATTAGATAAAGTACCCGAATTTGAAGAAAAAAAGAAGATGCTGCACGTGACAAGTTGCTTTTTTAAAATTCGCCATTTCATATCATTGATGTAGATTGCAGTAATATGATAACACTTATTAATTAGTATTATAAATATTTGACAGAAATCTATATACTTCATAACTATTATTGAACTATTAATTACATTTTTGAAATAATTTTTAAGTTAGAAGGTAACAGTTCTGAAATTGCATACTATATGTTTATATACAGACTGTTATCAATCTTACATTTGATGACAAAGCTAATAAAAGTTACTTGAATACCTTTCCAAGCCAAAAAAAAAATACACACACAAACATTCTTATTTTGATTATAAATAAACTTTAAGAAAGTATATTTTATCTTAACAATGTATATTTTAATTAAACTAAATGGTAGTTATACATGTGTTTGAAATATAGGAGTGGAGATGAAAGTGCAATTTTCAAAAAATGTTCCCATCAAAGTCTGCAGTTTCCTTACATTCATCCACTACTGTATATTTTATTTAAAACAAGATTTTAGTGCCTCAAAAGCATTGAACACAATCCACGACAGGAAGCCATTACAACACAAGGCATTGGGAAAAGAACTTACAATAGAATTGCTAATCAGTCTTCTTCCAAATATCCAGCATGAACAGCAAATATTGTCTGAGGGGCTGTGATATTGCTGAAGAATTAAAAATAGTAACTGCTTCTTTTTTGTCTGCTCTTTATTTTTTTTCTCTCTATGTAGTTTTCAGGGGAAGTTCCAGAGAACAAAGTAAACATTGTGGTTGCCAATCTGACCATAGTTGACAGGGACCAGCCACACACTGCCAACTGGAATGCTGTTTATCGGATAGTGAACGGAGATCCCAGTGGACATTTTACCATCCGGACTGACCCAGCAACAAATGATGGCATGGTCACAGTTGTAAAGGTAGGTGGCAAAAATATTGTGACTTCTTCATTAAGACATCCGTTAGTTACATTTCTGTGGTTCTGGTATCATCATTTAAAGGATCTGAATGATGAAGTATCTTTTCATCATCTATATAACAATCTGAGAGTCAGCAGTGATCCAATCAACATACAAGCCCTTTACTTTGACAACAGGATTACTGCACTTCTTTCCTAAATGATTTTCCTGTTTTATACCCAGTGCTCTTGCATTTTGACAAACCTGATACATAGCTAACATCATAATACCTCTGCACATGTTGGTCTCCTAAATAGTTACAGTTCACTGGTGTAAAAATTCAAGAGCAGAAAGTGATCACTCCATAGTGCGTGTATAGACAGTGTATATCTGTTATAAGGTTTTCATTCCAAATTAATGTTGTATCACCACCATCTGTAAATGCTAATTCCACTAATTAATATTTCTGAAAGTTCATGCAAACTTAAAATTCACATCACTACTGAAAACCAACCTATTCTCTACTATTGTATTAAGTATGTTTTTAAAAGGTAGGTGTCTTAATTGTCTGATTCCAATTTACTTTTATGGAACTGTATTTTACTTTTGAAGGCTACTCTTTCATAAGATATAACATATCTTTTTTAATGCACTTACATCTTCATTGCTTTGTGACCTTCTTATTGTTATAGCTCTTACAATGGAAGTGCACTTTGTATAAGTAAATAAGCTTGACTTCAGAAGGATTTCAAAATGCTACAAAGTAAATAGTAGTCCACAGCAACCTTAAAAACAGCATGTGAGAGATTCTGGCGAATAGTATACTGCTGAAGGTGATTCACAGAAAATGTGAATACATACAAGAAATCAAGGTCAAAGTACAAGCAGATGTTATTACCAAAGTCAAAAATATTATAGAAAACCTAGCACGAAGTTAAAAATCATTGTTGAAGAAACACACCAAAATAGATAACACACACTCCTATCACAGTGAACTTGTCTTTGTTTGTTATGCAGAATCTTGGACAATACTATAACAAATAGCATTCGTGTTAAATACATTTCCAATTAACATTTAATCATAGCAAAATCAAAAACAGACTTTCATGTCATAGAGTCAACGAATGAGTCAGTCAGGTATTTTGCCTGAAGACCCAATAGATTTGCTTATCGCATGAGATTTTTCAAGATTCATTTAAATTAAATCTAAAATAAACTGCATAAATATCAGTTGGTCAGGTAATGGATTTTCTTTTAATCCAAGATAAGAACCGTTCATTGGGAGATCTTTTCATTTGAAGAGGACATCTTTCCTATTGCAACAATCTGCAGTTACCTGTCACACAGTGAAATGAAATTTCAATCTGGCCCGATAATCTGTTATCTGGGAGCAGGTTAAGATGATTTTGCATGAAAACCAAAATATTTAGGAAACAGCAATTTGAGAGACTATTCTTTACTGTGAACGTAGTTGCTGATCTTGGAATATCTGCCTCCTAAATTACTTGTATTAGGCTTAAAAGTCTGAGCTAAAAAAAAATTAACACACACGACCACTAGCTAGCTGCATCTGTCAGTCTATTTGAAATTTAATTAAGTCTTGTTTCTCAAATATTCAAGGATTTTTTTTATATATTTACTGTATCTCCCTAATGTCAAGATCAGACTCATGTTTCTGATTTTTTATAAATTCCTCTTGAATTTAAAATAAGATTAAAATGTTCATTAAACAAAGTAACCGATCCTCCAAATGTTTGATCTCATGGATTTTCAGGTTTCTTATTAAGCTGCTGTCTGTGTTTGACTCATGTCGATTCTTTTTGGTATGGGTAATCTTACTTTACTCTTCTATTGAGGAATATATGAAGTAAGAATTCCTACCAGACTTGGCCTCTTCTCTTCAGCTTCCTTTTCTACCTTTAACACAATGGAAGTACACCCTGCCCATAATGTCCATTAAGATCTATGGAGACAAGAATGTATGCCATATACCCTTCTCTCAGAAAGACACTGCCAAGCCACTCTTTTCGTATCACTCCTTTCTTTCGAAAACAATGATGAGGAGCAGCATAGCTTCAAAACCACTCATGCCTGCAGTCATTTCTGTCCCAACAATCAGTGTGTTTGCATACACACACATAACTGGGATAAGGTGAGTAGCCCAGTTAAAGTACAAACCTTGTTTCTTAAAAATCAATGTCTACACGCACAAGTTATCTGCAAATCCAAAAACAAGCATGACGCATTTTTTTAAGTTTCACAAAAAATAAGGAGTCCTCCTTGTGCTGTGACGTAATTAACATCCACGCTCTTTATACATTTCCAACATTTACCTCTAATGATTTGTGGTATGGACACTGGTCATTGTGTCATCCGATCACACTATGTCAACATATCTTTAGCAGATAACTGGATTAAAACGAAGCTGCCACTTTATTAACATGTTTTTGTTACTGGATTACATGCAGCACACTCTTTTCTCTTTGGCTGTGAGATCGAGCCCTGCAAATGGCCCAGTATGTGAGCTTCTTTTCTTATGCCCAGAGCTGCTGTGATAATCAAAATTCAGGTATTTTAAGTCAATAAATTAAGTATTCTGTGAGGAAACCTGTTAATTTAAAAACTAATCAAACTACATAACGCATGTTACTTTTAACATGCTACTGCTCCTAAAATTGTACTGCTGAACCTAGCAATGTGCATTCAGTTCATCAGCATAATTTCATCGATTTATGAAATGTTGAGACAATTATTTCAAACAGGATAAAGAATAATACGATTACCCTGACATTTGCCTCAGGAAATTTATCTTATGGACACTTCTAACTGTGGCTGCTAAAAGTATGTGTGCGAAGCTAAGCAGGCGAACAAAGTTAAATGGACATGCACAGACTACAAAATCCTTAATGGTCCATTCACACTTCAGCATTGAATTTTTCAATGCGTTTGTTTAGCATTTTTTTAATGGCAAGCTTTCTTCAAGCATTTTTCTGGCTTTTTTGTTTTGTTTTGTTTTTTTTTTCAAGAGTTTTTCAGGTGCTTTCCAAGCATTTTTCTCAGAGTTTTCAAAGAAGCGTTTTTCAAGGAAAATATGATTTTGTATTGTTTGAGATGTGGTGAGGTGATTGTTTTGTCTCCAGAAGTCAACACCATGAGCACACAAATTGGGGTCCCCCTGTTCTGCAGCAAACTGGGAGTCGGGAGGACAATTCTGGACTCTCTACAAAGCAGGCAGTATCTTGAAAATGCTTGGGATAGCACTTGGATGTCAATAAGCACATAAATAGTGATATGCAGAGAAAAAAGTATTGCATTATTGTGCAAAAAAAAAAAAAATTGTCTGCAGCTTCCATTGTAAAATCATATAAGCGTGTGATCTGGTCATCTAGTAACAGCTACTGAGGAAGGAGCTATCATGCACAGTGGTAATCAGCTCAAAAGAAATACATGGGCAGAATATGCACACCATATAGCTGGCAATATAAGGAAAAAATGCCAACTCTGCACTGTATGTTAAAGCATCCATCCTAATATTTAAAACTTTAAACTAAGTGTCTACCTATAACTTTTGTTGAATTCTTGCCACTTGATTACAAGGTACATGCGCACTTGATGTCATTAAGTCTCTAGTGACTGAAGCACAACAACACTGATATTGTTTTTTTAGTTTCAATGAGCTGCTTTACTACTTGCGCATACAGGAGAAGGCAGTGATGTAAAATTGCATCCAAAGTGCTCTCTGCTTTCCTTTATCAGCAATTCATGAGTGTTGCCATTGCTTTTAATAGAATACGTTTTTGGCTGAAAACCCAAAAAAATTGTTGTGTGCAAGAGTTTTCTAAACCACTTGCTGCTATAATGCTTATATGTGAATAGCATCAATGAAAACAATGGTAAATAACTAGTAGTTTCGGATTGTTTTAGTGTGGTCATGCTTAGATGTGAATGAACCACAAGTGTAATCCAGTTAAAAGGCACTGATTTCCTTTTAGTGTGGAGACGTTGTGCCTAAACTAAGGATTTGCATCAGCACATTTTTCTTTATCAGAAAATTTTCAAAGACACTAGAGCTACTGCAACATGTAGTGTGAATTATCATGTCATGTTCTGGAAGGCAGCCTCTGCTTAACATCTTGGAAAATTTAAAATCTCCATACTTGTAGGGCACTACATGGCTACATACTGACTTTTTATGTTCTTCATTTTCATCTGTTTTATATTGTGGTAGCAAAAAAGGGAATACAAATTAAAAGCAGCTGGTAATGGCAATGATATAATGATATATGTGAATCACCTAAGCGGACCCTCAGTTGCCCAAATGAAGCAGTATTATCAATAAAACTAGTAAGATACAAGGTAGACTTCACCAAATAAATTATTTGTTTCTCCTGGGAAGTCTTCCAATTCCAAGATAAATGGTAATTAAAGATAGCAGAATCACTCTGTTCTTTAAAAACATTTTTACATTGTGTTTTATTGCCTGTCATCTTTGAGCTACATTATTCTATGAAAATAAATGTTGTTGTTGCCGTAGTTTATAACACTGGCATTATTTTAATTAACTTAAATATGCCACTTCCAAATTAGGGTGAATTTAAAGTCCAACATGGCCAGTTCTCCTTCAGAAGCACCCTTCTGTGTCCATCCATGCATTATCCAACCCGCTATGTCCTAACACAGGGTCACGGGGGTCTGCTGGATCCAATTCCAGCCAGCACAGGGCGCAAGGCAGGAACAAATCCCGCGCAGGGTGCCAGCCCACTGCAGGGCACACACAAACACACACACACACCAAGCACACACAAGGGACAATTTAGGATGGCTAATGCACCTAACCTGCATGTCTTTGGACTGTGGGAGGAAATCGGAGCACCCGGAGGAAACCCATGCAGACACGGGGAGAACAGGCAAATTCCATGCAGGGAGAACCCGGGAAGCAGACCCAGGTCTCCTAACTGCGAGGCAGCAGCACTACGACTGTGCCACCATGCTGCCCTTTCCATGTCTTATTTTGTAAATATTTTGACAGGCCAAGTTGCAGTTTGGCCCCAAGCGTTTCTGTAGTCTACCACCTTGTTGGCCAAGATATCGTCAAATGATGTTTTCTGATAGAGATCTTTAAAGTCCACCTTCAATTATGGGATATTTTTAGATATTTGTTTTAAAGTGTGATGATTATATTTAAATCACATTTAAAGAGTAGGAAAAAACAGATTGTTTAAGCTCTCTGTTTCTAACTTTGTTCATGCTGCAATAGGCTACTCGGTCACATTAAACTTTTTAGATGTGCCTTTGTTGTTCTTTTTTTATTTCTCTAGTTTTTAAACACACTACAATGGTATGGACCATTTTACAAAAAGTACCTAGAAGTCTCTGTTTAGGGAATTGTGTACCTTATTATTTTTCTGCGCCTGAGACCCCTACTGTAAGTAGGCAGCAGGCAGTGGCTGGTGAGTATTTGCTGTAGCATGAGAGTATTATGTCATTCATAGTCTGTATTGAGTGCAGTCAAGTGGAAACACTGCAGGGACAATGTCAATGAGAAAATACCTGAAGGCGGTACTGAATTCATAAGAGGAGGAACAGTACGACCACTGCAGCAAATTAAATATTGATTTCTCAATTACAAACATGTTCGCTTTTACGTACCCATAATATTTTATCTGCGGTAATAAATTCTGCAGCTATTCTCAAACTAAATTCATTTTTTTAACTTTATAAATGGAGCTGTTGATCTTATTTTTCTTATTTGATTTCTTATTTTCAGTAATGCTAAAATGGAGTAATTTAGCTGTTTGGGGTCAGAGAGTTATGGATCAGAATTTAGGCCTTTTGTTTTTATAAAATGCCTTAAATTCTTTTTGCATTATTTTCCTTCCAGGCAGCAATAATTATACGTCAGGAATTCTGCCTGGAAGGGAAGTATGTCCACAGCCAAGCATATCAAGTAAAATGTATCCACAGTTCTATAACCTACAAAGCCTTAAATAACCTCGCGCCAAACTACATCAGTGACCTTCTCCATCACTATGTGCCTGCCCGCCCACTAAGGTCCTCTGATTCTGGCAATCTTGTTGTACCCCACACTAATCTACACTCCATGGGTGACAGGGCCTTCAGCTGTATAGCGCCCATACTCTGGAATGACCTACCGAAATTAATCAGATCAGCTAACTCCATGAATTCTTTTAAAAAACAACTCAAAATTCATCTGTTCAGGAAGGCTTTTAGCTCCACTTGACTTTATTACCCTTCTCTCAGTTTACCTCTCTGTCGAGATGCTCATGTAACCTGTACGGTATATGTGTGTGTGCTAGACCATCAATTATGTTGTCTGTTAGGCTTTTTTTCTCTGAATTCACTGTCATAATCTTCTTTATTTATTTATTTGGTTTGTACAATACTATATACTGTATATCTTGCTGTTCTTTCTTATATTCTGTAAGTGCCTTGAGCATGGGAAAGGCGCTATATAAATAAAATGTATTATTAATGTATTATTATTATCAAAAAGAGTAATTTATTTATTTCTAAAGTATGTTTTAATGTTATTGAATTTTTTAAAATCAAATAACAGTCCATATACATAATTAGAGTTTTACAAAAAGAAAAAAAAAATTAAAAAGGTTTGAAACAAATCACCCCACCCCTGAATAAAATAGAGTAATTTAGATCCATTCTAACTTCCGCTCTGAGAAGTGAAATTAGGTCAATGGATGAAATCAACATGTATGATCCAGTTGCCACGTGTGGTGTTATTTCTTACTAAGTCCTTCTCCTCTGTGGTCTCATTTCTATAAATAACATGTACAGTACATCTGGAAGACTGACATCAACATAGAATGAGCAGGTTAGTCAAGGATTATTTAAACTAGGGAATAGGAGGGGGCAGGAAGTTTAGAACAGGCCAGGTTCAGAAGTGTACATGAAGGAGCAAATATTAGTGTAAAAATAAAAATTCATAACAATGTAAATTTTAACCCAAAGTTTAAGTGCAAAAGTAAAGTGAGTAACACTTTTAAAATAGCTTGCCTTATTGTTAGAAGTATTAAAAATAAAACAAGTGAGTTGTAGTTGTATGTCAGTGGAGCATAATTATGATATTATAGCAATATCAGAAACCTGGCTAAATAAAAAAAATGGAGATGACAAACAGGGTTACACATTTTCTAGGAAGGATAGACAGAACAGAGTAGGTGGGGTTGCTTTGTATATCAAAAAGAATTTAAACATAACTCCTCTTCAATGGGACGATGAGCCCCATCTTAGTGAGGACATCTGGATTAGTCTGGAAAGCATTAGGGAAAGAGGTCCTATTTTAGTAGTGCATTATACAACACCTAATAAAGACAGCAATTTCAATGTACATCTTTTAAGTAATATTAAAAAGGTAAGTTTACAGGGGGATAATATTATATATTATATGGGCACTTTAATTATCCATATATTAATTGAGCTAACCTTGAAAATAGCAGAGCACAAGAGCAGGAGTTTTAAAACTAAATAATGACAGTTTGTTAACACAGTATTTTAAAGCACCAACTTGGGGGAAAGTCTGTCTAGATTTAGTATTTTGTAATAATCAGGACAGAATTGAGGGTATAGAGGTGATTGAACCACTAGGATCAAGTAACCAGAGTATATAATACAGTTCTCAGTGTTAAGTGAGTGTAAACTGTTAAGTTTAACTTTGTAGGGCATACTTTGAGCAGATGCAACCATGTCTGAAAGGGATAAACTGGGTTACGCTTTTAATTGTGTAGACAGCGGAGGAGCAATGGAACAGGTTTAAAAAATATTTTACATATAATACAGAACAGGTACATACCTAGATTTGGAATTAGGAGGAAATTAAAAATAACTGCAGCAGGTTAATAAAGAATTGAAAAAGAAGCTGCAAAAGATAAAACAGCCATATAAGGTGTATAAGATTAATAACCTCAATGTGAAGGATAGGGCGTATCAGAACATGAGGGCAACCATTAAGAAGGATATTAGGGAAGCTAAAAGGCAGTTAGAGAGGAAGCACATAAGGCACAAGATGACCCAAAAGAGATTATTTCAGTATTTTAGTAGTAAAAGAACAGTCAAGGAGGCGGTGAAGTACATCAGAAATAGTAAAGGGGAATTAAAAGATATAGACAATCAAAATAGCAGATGCTCTGAACTTGCAATTTTCTGAGATCTTTACATGGGCGTCTAAGGAGGTTCTGAGTGATTTGGAGATTGTTGTGGGAATAGTGCTGCTTAGATTAAATAGTCTGAAATCAAGCAAATCACCAAGACCAGATAACATTTATCCACAAGCTCTTAAGGAGGTTAGCATGTACATATATAAACTCTTAACACATGTTTTTAGGAAGTCACTGCACACTAGGGAAATTCCCAAGGACTGGAAAATGGCAAATATTACCCTGTTATATAAAAAGGGTGATTGGGCAGTTCCAAGCAACTCTAAGCCAGTAAGCTTAGTGTGCATCAAAAGTAAATTATTGGAAGGGAATTATTAAGGAAAAGTCTGAACAACACATGAAAAAAGCAGGAGTTATACTGAACATTCAGTATGGGTTCAGAAGAATGGCAATCATGTTTTACTAACATGCCGGAATTCTATGAGGAAGCAACAAAAGGATATGATCAAAGTGGAGTATTTGAGATTAGTTATCTTGACTTTCAGAAAGCATTTGATAAGGTGCCACATGAGAGGCTGGGCATGAAACTAAAAGAAGTGGGAGTTCAACATGTTGTGTGTAGATGGGTGCAAAGTTGCTTTAGACACAGAAAGCAGAGAGTTATACTGTGAGGAACCCTATCAGAATTGACTGACATTAAGAGAGGTGTTCAAGGGGGGTCTGTGCTAGGGCCAATACTATTGTGTATAAATGATTTGGATAGGAATTTAACTAACAAAGTAGTTAAGTGTACAGATGATACCAAGCCAGGAATCTATTGAACCATTACAGATGGTCTTCAAAAACATACAGGCTTGGTTAGATTTGTGGCGTATGAAACTTAATGTAAGTAAATGCAGAAAGTAAAAATGTGAGTTCTGAATACACAATTTGATTTCCGAATATTGAAAGTACACCCTATGAGAAGGATTTATGAGTTGTACTCGACACAATTAACTGCCAGAAAGTGTTCAGAAGCTATTAAGAAGGCTAACAGAATGTTAGATTATATACAGTAGCACAATGTATAGAGTACAAGTCCTCAGAGTTCTGCTCAAGCTTTGTAACACACTGGTGAGGCCTCATCTGGAGTACTGTGTACAGTTATAGTCTCCAGGCTACAAAAAGAACATAGCAGTGCCAGTAAAAGTCCAGAAAAGAGTGACTATGCTCATACCAGGGCAACAGGGGTTGAATTATGAGGAAAGGTTAAAATGCTGCACATCCTCTCTCTGAGGCACTTAAACTGAGGTCTTTCAGTCAACGAACTATGTAGTTTGTCAAGAAACTCTGTATGGGCTCTTTTATACCAACAGCAATACACCTTTATAATGCCTCACCAGGAGAGTGACAGCCAAGTCAGAAGTTTTCTTTCATTTTAATTTTCTTGCTTTTTTGTCATTCTAGTGTGTGTTCATATCACAGTGTGGCTATCTATCTATCTATCTATCTATCTATCTATCTATCTATCTATCTATCTATCTATCTATCTATCT
>JANRMT010062856.1:60610771-60637781 GCA_026402145.1 Polypterus bichir lapradei | reverse complement strand
TCTATCTATCTATCTATCTATCTATCTATCTATCTATCTATCTATCTGTCTGTCTGTCTGTCTGTCTGTCTGTCTGTCTGTCTGTCTGTCTGTCTGTCTGTCAAGCTTCTGTAAAAAGCCTAATGTCCTCTGGAGACAAATAAAGTTCACTTGATATATACAATATGGAGATGTGTTTTTGTTCAATAAAAAGGTTAAAACAGCTAAATTAGTGCTAGAAGGGACTTTGACCATATTATGATTGTTAGTGCCAATAATAGGATCTCATAAGCAGCTGTCCGCTTTGGATTTTCAGACACTATAGTCTCCAGAGCTTACAAAGGATGGCGTGGTTAATACAAAAAAAAAATCCAGCAGCAACAGTTACTTTGCTGAAAACTCCTTGTGAATGAGTAAGACCAGAGAAGAATGGTCATTTTCATTCCAGTTAACATTAAGGACACTTATACAAACGTAATGTACAGAAGGGCATTTCTGAACATTGGACCTTGAAGTGAATGAGCTACAAAAGCAGAAGGCTCTACCATGTCCCATTCATGTTATGTAAAAACAGGAGGATGAGGCTACAGTGGACCCATGAAAAAAAAACTGGACAGTTACTTTTTGGAAAAATGGTGCCTGCAGTAATCTTGAATAGTGCAGCAGCATATAGATGGTAGGAACAGCATATAGAGTGAACATCAGTAATCCATGTGTCTGTTCTACCTTGTGTCAGTGATACAGGCTGGTAGTGATAGTGTAATGATGTGGTGAAAGTTTGGACACCACAAAGTATCAAGAATTGCTGCTGACCATGTACTGCATTACCCTTTTCAAATGGATACTTGACACACACATGACAGCAATTTCAGTTTACTCCATTGGTTTGCACAGTACCCAGAGCTAGATGCGTATTTAGCCAAAAATCTGAAAGTAATAACAAAATAAATAACAATAATTTCCAGACAGAATAATAAATAATAAATAGTAGCCAGAAATGTTGTTGAGTATAAAAGAAACTCTCAACCCATGTGTACTTTTCATAGAGAACCTTGTTTAACTCATAATACATTTTTAAAATATTCTCCTCATAACGCATTAAATAAAAAATCTAGTTAGATGTCTTTACAAAAGCTCACTCTGTAAATTTTCAATTGCTCCTTACTTCTAGAGCCTTTGCATTTTACCTGTGGGCTTGATGGATTATTTTGGCATATCTGATAAAAATAAGGATGTCCAGTTGTGCTGATAATATAAGTGGCTATTTCTGTTTTGTATTATTTTGAATAATTTTAGCCTTTTTTTTTTTTTTGCACTTGTTAAAAATCATTTTCCTGATGTATGCTTGGACTTCCTCAAAGCCTCACAAATGTTCCTGACCTACATGTGGAGTAAGGGCACCATTCAACAAGCTTCCTGACATAACTTTTTGGTGTACTTGTTCTCTCCAATTGTTGGCTTTGCTTCCCTCTCAGTTTCCATGTTGTTTTGTATAGGAAATTATATTAAACTGCACCTGGGAGTTTTCATTTAATTCTTAGTACAAATGTGGCTTTGTCTGCATTAACATTCACCCAGGCCTCTAAATAAAGTCATCTAATAAGCAGATCTTTCTTTTTATTGTTCGTTAGTTTCACAAAACAATCAAGATTATAGAACTAAATTATATCCCCTAGAGTTGCAAGCAGTAAATCAAAATGTTTCATGGTAATAATAGTAATGTAGAGAAGAAATATCCAGCAGCATAATGCAATTAAGAGCCTGTGCAGTCTGGAAAAACACTTGCTCTAATTTATTTTGAACCACAGCCCAGTTGCTGTCAGTTTGCTGTTTTTTTGTGCACCTTGAGTAGCTGTTTTGAATTTCTTTATAATGTCATTGTCCTTTAATCCCCTTGGCTGTGTTTGTCTCCAGTTAATGATAACAGAATGATAAATAGTCGCTGACCAAATGTAATTTAATTCTCTGCGAATACACTGCTGGGCCCGACTGTGATATTTTAAAGTGCAGCGCTTATTTCTGAAATCCTAGTAGAATGTCAGATAAGACGATAGATCTTTTGCATTATATATTTTCAATTAGTAACAGTTTCACCTCTGGCTTTGATTGTCACCTCCAAATGTAGGAAGGAAAAGGTGGCTACCTCATTGGAGTATGCAATTCTCCAGTTTGCCTTTCTGCCCCAAAGACAACCAAATTGAGTTAATTTGACTGTGCAGTCATCCACCATCTGAGCCCGCTTCTTCCAAATGAGTGTCATGGGGGTCTGGAGCTTATCTCTGCAATATCAGGAACAAGACAGAAGCCATCCCTGCACAAGTAACAAGACTATCACAGGGCTCTTTCACATCCACAACTTCACTACACTCACTCACAGCAAGTTCATTCACAAGTTGTTAATTAAACTGAAATATATAGTCCTTGCAGTATGAAAGAAGACCAGAGTAGACAGAGACACTGGGTGAACAAGGAAGCTCCACACAAACAGTCACCCTGAGATTCAAACCGAGTCTTCTGGATATCAGAGGCAGCAGCATTAACTAGTAATGTACTGTTTATTTGCCTGTCTAAGTCTATAAGTTACAATCTGAGATTCAACATTTAAATAGTCCATATTACACCAAGAGGGGATAAATTGGGATTTGTACTTTGGCAGAAATCATATCTTTAATGACTGTAGTTTGAGAGCAATGCTGGTCATAAATACGTTAAACATGGGTGATGAATGGGGCCTGCTCCATTTCCACTGCACGTCCTTTTGGCCTCAAAGCCTACAGTAACAACAGTGGTTGTCAGCTGGATTAAAGCTCCAATGAGCTTGTGCATGTCACAACTGGAGCTATCCCAAGCATGACACTGAAAACAATTTATGATAAAGCTGATGGATTATGAACGATTGCATTACCAATCAGGATAAACACTGTTTAATTTGATCTTCGTAATCAGAAATGGATGCATAATTTTCCATTATATTCTGTTTGGTTTGCATTTTTATGTCACACATTTTAAAAAAAATGACTATGCTATATGCACAGTATACTACTGTATGTTCAGCCATTAATCCTTCTTTTTCCAGTACATAATCTCTTTAGTAGATGGAAAGGCGGTCTATCACAGGAAATAAACACAGTCACACTCACATCTTTTGAGCTTTTCTTTTGCATATATGAAGTAAGAGAAGCGCTATGATTATCACTTTTGTGTTGTGAATCCAGTATACTGAGTTGAAATGCATTTTTTGGCTCCATAGGAAATCTTTACTGCACAAAGGTTGATCTATGATGGCTCATGAGACTTTAAAGAGATTCTCATTTATGTTTCATTTGAGAGTCAATTTTGTCACAGATGTTTCTCCTAATATTCTTTAGGAGAAATAACTTTGGATGAGAAGGAGACATGAGATACAACTGAGGTAAAAGGAGTCAAAATTGAGGATTGGTTTGATTGTGAGACTTCTTCTCAGTCTTGTTTTAGCCACTTTCAAGACTCCATATTTTTACTTATTATTGGACTGATGCCTTTATCTGAGGTGGCTTACAGCATTTGAGATATGATCATTTACATTTCTTTTGTTTTTCCAGTTAGAGCACAGGCAGATGAAGAGACTTTCTCATGAACACACAGTGGTGTCAGTAGTGGGATTTAAACCTGCAAACCACTAGACCACACTACCCCACCTTGCCTGCCTTTTCTTGCATAATGGCTATGAACGAATTGGAGCACAGAAATATAAATTAGGGCAACTGATAGTATTATTCAGAAGCAAGGAGTTTTGTAATCTTAGTAAAGTGTTTTATTACCACAAACAACTGACCATACATTTCACCATGTATTGCTGAGAACACAATGCAATACTTTCAAACTACAAAAATAAATCAATAAATAAAATATCAAGACACTGTACTTGGAAAATCTGAGCCCATTGTATGTCTTTGCTGAGATCTCTACTGAAACTCAAGAGGAGACACTTGTGAGAACACCGGGGTATTTTATCTCAGGAGAAAAATCGGAGAAGTCAGAGACAAAAGAAAACGTCTCACATTGTTATCTAGGAGAAACCAAAAAGATATTAAGGAGTTCTTTTTTTTATGTTTCATTTCTATGGGCAGGCTGGCCATTTGCCACTTGGCTGCATGTATTTTCCCCAGGTACTCTGGTTTTCCCTACATTATCAAAGATTTGTATGTTAGAATAATTAGCAATTCCTAATTTCATGCATGTATGAGTGAGTTCTTTAATGGATGTATTTGCATTTTAAAGTACACTAAATGTTTGTCTAAAGTGAAAGTTTTTATAAGACTAGACTGGCATTTCTGACACAGTTTCAGACACCATTCTGTCATCTTTGTAACAACAGAGAACATTGAATGAACCACTTAGTACTTGTAAAATGAGACTCGGGGACATTTTTTTATCCTCCACTCACTAGCCACTCATGCTAATTTGTACATAAATATTTCTTGCATAAACTGTCTGATGTTGCTTTTAAAGTATTGTGTTGTATTCACTGTGTGATTGTCTGTTGTTGTTGTTGCATCTCTCTCACTAGTCTATTGGAGACAGCATGTCAGAATTTAATTGTACTCTGAACACATGGCAATGAATATGAACTTAAACAGTCCTCTCATTCAGTGCGTTTACATACACACACATAGGCAGGTTAAGGTGAATAACACAATTAAGGTAGAATCCATCCATCCATTATCCAACCTGCTATATCCTAACTACAGGGTCACAGGGGTCTGGAGGAGCCAAACCCAGCCAACACAGGGAGCAAGGCAGGAAACAAACCCCTGGCAGGGCGCCAGCCCACCACAGTAAGACAGAATCCTGCTTTCTTAATAATCCACTTTTACATGCGCAAGGTATCTTCTGGAGTTCCCCTTTGCAAAACGCTCCAATGTCATTAAATTGTGCAGAAAGAGTTAAACTTTTTCATTGACCACTGTGAATTTGAAAATATGCACAATGCCTATGTTAATTTTTGTGTTTTATAAACATGTTTAGTCAAATAGACATTCTATAGGTTCCTTTTTCCAGATTGCATGCAGCGGAATCCTTTCTGCTTGGCTGTGCAGCTCAGTCCTGCAAATGACCCGTAAGTGTTCTTCTTGCCTTACATCCAGTGCTGCTGGAATAATAATACAGTATTAACATAAGTATTTGTACTTCAATAAGATAAGTATTGTGTTAAGTTACTTATTAATTTAAAAAGTAATCAGAGTGCCTAATGCACATTACATTTAATGTGTTAGTACTTTCTGAAATATTGACACAGATTATTTAAGCCAGGAGAAGGAATAATGTGATTGCTTGAGCATTTGCCTCTGGAAATGTATTTTGTGGACGCTTCCACCCATGGCCGCTAAATACATGTGTGAAGCAAATACACAAGCAGTCTGACAGAGTGCAATGGACATGTGCAGACTTCATATTCCTTAACAGTCATAAGGACCAGTTATGTGTTTACCTGGACTCATAATCAGATAATTTGCAGGGAAATCTTCCTTTGTTAATCAGGTTTCTCAGAGGCCAATATCCTGATCTCTCTGATGGGAATAAGGGTTTACATGGCATTTTAGAAATCAAGTTTACATGAATAATTAGGGAATTGAAGTGCATGTAAACAAGTTAATTGATACATTTTGTTTTAACTCCATGGGCAGGTACATCAAAGTGAATAAAACAAATCTGGGAAGGCCTCTGGAATGCCAATAAAATACGACTAATAATAACCAACTAGAAGTTAGTGATTCAATTCAGTTTAGTTTATTTCTGTGTAACCCTCTTCACTGAGTACAGACACAGAGTATTGTGACAGGTTTAATACATTTTACAAAATACATATTGTACACAAAATAAAGGATAACATAATGGATGAAGGTTTTATCTCTTTCATATGTGTTTTAGCATTCAGAATAAGCATTTCTTACAAATAAACTGAAGTCAGAATGACAATTCATAGTTATCTCATCTTAGATTCTGAAAGACTTCGAGTTTGTGCTTGAAGTCAGCCACTTGCTGTCACTTAGCACTACAAGTCCTTTTGCTGAGACACTTGCCCGTTTCAAATTTCCAGTCTGGCCTGGCCAATCTAAACATGTTCTGCTGGATTGCCAGCTTGTCAAGGATTAGCTGCCTGTTCGTTATAGTGCTCTGCTCTGCCAAAAAGCACAAAACAACAAAAAATAAATAGCAAACATCTTTCTTCATCACTCAGCTGGACAGCAAACACTACACGCTTGTTATTGCCATTTCCATAATCCTCTGTTCGCGTCATCTTGTCACACAGACAGTTGCATCCACCTGTTCCCTGGCAGCAGAATAAATGCTTATGTGCTGTGTTTTGTGCTTCTGTGCGATTAAATCATTTAGCATTTAATTTGGAAAATGATAAAAGTACATTCTGCATAGAAAGAGAAATATGACTAAATAAAATGCTGGATGGAGCAACCTAATCATAACAAATAAAACTGACTGAAACAATTTGGAAGCATGGTGGGAGAGATTCAGTCAATCCTAATGGAGTCAACCATTCATAGCCCCTATACATTAATATAAATTTATACATTTGAATGTCTTGTGTAACAGCTAGAATTACTGATGAAACTGCTTGCAAAATGTATCTATTAGAATTACAAGTAAACTCCTTTTTATAAATTCTATTTACATTAAACCGTAATGCAGAATCCAAACATGAACTGCTCTATAAATACAATCAATATTACTTCTGCTAATGACTTTTGCTACCTTGCTGTAATTAATTGTACTCTGCCAATTAATAATATTTATTTGTTAAAGTAACTTTGACCTCTCCTTGTTCACTGGATCTCTGCTCAACCTTATGAATGTGAAGGTGCAAAATCACTTTTACACATTATATACAAGTAACTGGAAGTTAAATGCTACCTTTGCATTGCACATTCTGACTCTCTTATTGCAAGGTATGGAGTAAATGTTAACTTTAACTAATTTTTTACAAAGTGAAGGACATTTGATTTATTTCAGCTTCTTGTATTTTTATACATGTTTGCACATATTTAGAACATATTTAGAACCATAACATGGAAGCAATAAAGGGCTAAATCTTTCAATTTCTGCACAGGTAAGCATGCACCATTGGATAAACATACCAATATGTGTTATACCAATATAAATTTACAAAGTCTAATAATGGATTCATGCAAAGTTGAAAATGGAGGTTAAGAAAAGCAAAGCTCTTGTTGACAGAAAAAAATAAACATCTGAGGATCTTACAGTCTTACCAACTATTATATCCTGTAGCTGCCAAGTTGGCTGCCCTTGACTTCCTAATTATTCTACAATACTAATACATGTTTGCACTGATTGGTTGAGCTGAACTCAATAAACCAATCAGGTTGTTGGATGCTAAAGTGTGCACTGATATTTACTTAAAGTTACAGAACACAAATTGATGTGCTCTATTTAGACTTTTCTGCATTTATGCATTACACACAGTTAAATGAGTATTAAGCTATATGAAGCTTCCGTTGTGTTTTATGTATTAGGACTTTTGCTATTTTGGTTATTTATTATCATCACCTTTAAATTAAGTCTCTTGAGATGGTAATTTACTTCCCATATTTCAGGAACACAATCAAATGTTTACGCTCCCAGCATGCATTCCAAAAAGGTTGCCTTTTTAGCTGCATGTGTGAATGTGCAAATTCAACTGAAATCCAATATATGAATCGTAAATTTGAGGCAGCACTGGACCAGAATAATAAGTGTGAAAGAACAGTGTGATTTATATACTGCACATAAGAGCACTCAGTATTTTTTGCCCCCACTTTTGATAATATTTGGTGTTCTATATTTAGTGCCTAAACAGAGATAGCTAATTCTGACCAGTGCTGCCTAGTATCTCAAATTATTATTTCTCTTTTACCATGCGTACATCTTTGTTAGTTATTTCTTTTATGGATACAAAGTTTTATCTTCTCTAATGTCCAAGCAAACTACCCTCAAAGTGCACATTTCACTGCCTTATTATCCCCCCTGCAATGATTGCTGCTTTCTCATGGGCTCTCTTATAGTATAAACTGCCCAGCTTTCTGCTTTCTGAGTTTTCTGACCTATTTTATAATGTGTGCCTGTAGTTGCAGAAAAGTAAGGTGAAAATGCATATAAATAGAGACTATTGTGATCTTGAAAGAATCCAGGTGGATTATAGGCACAAAGTATGCCGAGGCAGTTATCAGGCCAAGTGAAGGACGATCCATTAAACAAGTAGCTGTGTTTGTTAATAATTATATTTCCTCAAAATATTTTTGCAAATTGAAAACATTTTACTTTTTGCTGGGCAATTTTCCATTTTCTACACACTTTCCAATGCATCTTTAAGTTGTTCTTTTTAATTATTCTGGAAGCTATTTTTGCATATTAACAAATGATAGAGTTGCTTCATAAATTGCAGCAGTAGCATATACAGTGGAACCTCGGTTTGCGAGCATAATTCGTTCCGGAAACGTGCTTGCAATCCAAAGCACTCGTATATCAAAGCGAATTTCCCCATAAGAAATAATGGAAACTCAGATGATTCGTTCCACAACCCAAAACTATTCATATAAAAATGATTAATACAAAATATAAAGTAAAATACATAATACAAATTAACCTGCACTTTACCTTTAAAAAGAATCATGGCTGGTGTGAGTTTCTAAACTCATGTGGGATTCCACCCAACGGGACAAAACGCGGAAGAGCGTCCCAAAGCAATCGCAGTCTCCCAGCGCTGTAGCAGTTCGCCGTATAAGCGCATCCAAAAAGATCGCAGACATGCTATAAGCGCCTGTCGTCAATGGGTCATACAAGGAACATTATAAAGATCCTGGTACAATAAATAACAGCGCTGTTGCTGTTTCAAGCTGAATAAAGCTGGTGTTAAAGTACTGAGACTCAGCTTCGTGTTTTGGTGAGCAAGATGGGGACTCACACTTCACAGCGCACACACAAAGTCACAATGCTGTAGTAAACAGATGTTGACTATATGAGTGAGGCACACAGACTCAGACGGAGAATAGGAGACGATTGCCAGAGAGAGAGAGACGCACTGGGCGAGCGAGCGAGCGAGATAAGGAGAGAGAGAGACGCGCTGGGCGAGCGAGATAAGGAGACAGAGAGAGAGAGATGCGTTGGGCGAGCGAGCGAGATAAGGAGAGAGACGCGCTGGGCGAGCGAGCGGGATAAGGAGAGAGAGAGAAGAACCATCAGCTCAGTTGCGATCACATGACGCTCAGCAGACAAGTGTATCCATACTACTCGTATTGCAAGACATCGCTCGTTTATCAAGTCAAAATTTATTAAAAATTTTTGCTCGTCTTGCAAAACACTCGTAAACCAAGTTACTCGTAAACCGAGGTTCCACTGTAATTGAAAATGCAAAATACTGTTCAAGATTGGACTTGTGATTCTCAATATCCAATACACCACCTGCACTATCCCACAGGTAATGCAACAAGGTCACATTTACAGATAGCACACCTACAGTGCCAAACAGCAACAGAGTAACTTTGTTTGTGTCCGATTACCCCGCTAACATTTTTGAAGCCTAAATCTTCTATCACTGCACTGCTATGGGTTTGGTCACAATTGTTGTTCTAGCTAGAAAATAATTTACAGTAAGTAATTTATATGGCAACCTTTAGTTTCCTGGCAGACAGGCATGAGTTGAGATAAATGTAGATTAGTGGGCTTTTTAACACTTGGAAATACAATAAAAGTACAAAATGAAACAATGTTTCACTTGTTTATACATGAAAAATGTAATGCTAGCAGCAGTATTTAAAAACAGAAGAGTGGATATCCAAAAAGGAATCATCTACTTATTTTGTTTAATATGTTTGGGCTTGCATTTGTGCATTTTTTTAAATTTAATCCTTTAAATTGTAGTGCGCTTCACCTTGCTTTGACAATAATCGTAGTAGTATAGCAGAAATTTGTGCATTAGAACCGCATGTACAAACTCATCAATGTTGCTCCAGACAATAGGAACAATAAGAAGTGTTCAATTAGGCAAATACCGGTACAACTACGTTTTAGAGTGCAGGGCTAGTTAAGTAGATAGCACGTCTCTTGTGTCATATAGCCAGTCAAGAGCATGCTCTGAATTAATCAGGGCCAAATATCTTGATGTGTGTCATTTAGTGAGCTTCATCTACTGAGTATATTATACTTCTTTCACTCTACCAATGTTGTAAAGTGTCTTTACTCTTGTCTGCCACAGAAATGTGTGGTCTGGTGAGATCAATTAACATCTGATAGATGTCGATGACTATTCAGTTGAGAAATTATCAATAAACACTACTAAAATGCGTCCAGTCTATCAGAAATGGTTGAGACCTCAATAACAAAATCTGATTTATCCTGATTTTGGCATCCTAGGAACAAGGCAACCGGCAGCAAAACAAAATAGATAACATTGTACCATTAGGTTTTTTGGCTTTGGAACCTCTGGAGGTTCATGTTGTCCAGCATACCACCAGCTGGAGGTTTTATTTTCCTCTTTTCCTTGGCCATCTGACAGTAGCATTAGGCTTAGTAGGGGTTTTAAAAATTAGTTTAGTTGATAGTAATTTAATTCATGATTAAGGACTCTACCATTTCTTTTACTTGTTTATCTATATTGTGTAACTTTATAGACTGTTATTGTTGCAACTTTTCTATGTGCCTGCTTCATTGTAATTTTTTTCTTTAACTTCTTATAAGGCACTTTCAGCTACATGATTTATATAAAATGTGCTACTGTATATAAAAAATGTTGCTGTAAACAACACTCAGGCTATCACATGCCTCCATAATTGTACATGCCTCCATAATTTTGTGACGTGGCTGCCATAACTTGTCTTAATGTTGAGACATCCTAACATTTCTGCCTTTGCTCATTTTAGTTGTCTCTTAAAGAAGTATTAACTTCCCAACCTCACTTTGTTTTGCATAAAAGTTTTGTCACATCCATTCCAAATACATTGCAGTTTGCTATTTCCAATTAAGAACTCATCTGAGTAAGTGTTCAATATCATGTATGTCATTTTATCCTGTTTATGTGCTTTTACAGATGAAATGAGATATATTAATGTTTTTATTACTATTCAAGGTCCTGTATTGCTTGTTTCGAGTACTGCATGTTACATAAAAACATCAAGTATATGCCAGAGCTCATGGTGCACCCGGAGTTAAGTGATGTTTTCAGGGCAGAGCCCATTTTTGGTGTGGGCAAATGGGAGAGGTGTTCCTATTAGACAGTAAAACAGTAAAAAACATTTAAAAAGTCAGCACCGTATTAAAGAAATACACAGACTGTTTGGACAGTGTAAAAAGTCCTAAGCTTGGGTAATGTAAGACAGTTGATCATCATTATCAACTTTTCATTCTTTGTTGAGAGATGGATGCATTAATGAAGATGCATCCTTTTGCATTTTAAAATAACGCCCTATGGTCATCAATGCTGAATGCTCCCAGTTATTGGAATTTGTTCCTGCAATAATAATTGCACTTAAATTTTTACCCTTGGTCTTTTTTGATGTGCATCTTTGTAAAGTCCTCTCCAAGATTCCTTGGAAAATTACAAGTTGTGAACATAGAGATAGTTCTACCATAGGAAGCAGACATTTATGAGTCACTGGTTGATTGGATCACATTTCTTCAATATTTGCATGATGATCACCTTCTGAAGCAGCAACCATTTGAAAGCCAATGATGGATGAACATCACATAAATAAAGTCTGTTGAGTCTATTCCAGCAGTAGCAACGAGCACCAATATTAACAACATCAAAAAAAAAGCCCCCTGCCCACACATTAATCTTGCTGACGTTAGGTCTAGAAATTATTTGTATGTCATGGAGTCATCACAATGTCTCCACACTTCTCTGTTCTTAACTTTTGAAGAACATTATCATCTCCTGAGTTTCACTATGCATGTGTAAAGGTTGTAAGCAGATTGTAGGTGTTCAGATAAACTGCAGTCATGAGGGTGCTATACACAGTAAGGATGGGACTAGGCAGGGTCTTTGTAAACAGAGACAAAGCACACTGGTAGGAATGTAGAACATTGTATCATTTTGTGAAAGTGGACACTGCTAAGAAGCGATTTGTCCTTAAAGGTATGGATGTCACAGAATAGCAGGTGGTTTAACAGAACTTAATATATGGCAATGGTATTGCTATATAAAACGTGTTATGCCCCTGCTGCATTTAATAAAGGTCAGGGTGCCTTTGGTCTGGCCCTGTAAGTGAGGGCCGAGATGCAGTGTTACAGAAATTCAACAACAAATTCAAATTGTGTACATAGTACCATGAGATTTTTGCTTGCATGTTTTCCAAAGACTGGTGAGAGTACAAAACCAACAAAAGACAATGAATATAACTAACATATGATGTTCTATAAGTACAAACATCAGGTACACTCACACTGTTGTTTGTACCATTACCTGTTGAGTGACCTTATGGCCTGAGAATAAAAAATGTCCAAGAATCTAGCAGAAGAAATATTAATGTTCCTGTACTGTTTGCTAAAATATAGCCGGTGCAGGCTAGCTGTGGTCTTTAATAATTAACTGTTAAGGTCATCTTGAATAGTATTACCTTTAACAGCACTTTTATACCTTGCTGATGTAAGTTTTGTGTTGTCCTGGACAGAAGGGAGCTGTATAGATTTTTGCTCTTGAGTTGAGCAGTTGCCATTCCAGTATATTATGCAGTAAGTACAGATGAACTCCACAATGGTGCACACATATGGACACTCATAGCCTTTCATTCTACTTCTTAGGAACTAAAGATGTTGGAGAGCCTTCTTGGTGATAACCGATATGTGTTGTGCCCATTTTATATCATCAATGAGGATAGCCCCAATATATTTAGACTAGTTCACTAACTCTTTAGTATCCCTGACAATAAAAATGAGATTATTTTCTGCCTCCTAGACCCCACCTGTGGTAGGATAGCCCCAGGACTTAAAGAGGATCTACTTGACTCTAGAAGTGATTCTGGGGATATTCCTGGAAGTAACCACATATTGAGGTTTATGACCAGCTGCTAGGTTGCTAGGTTGCTAGTTGCACTTTGAGATGGGAGGACTGGTGTTGACAAGGAGGTAGGGAGGACAGAGGTGTGGTATAAGAGGTATGGAAAGTGTGTGTGTGTGAGAGAGAGAATTTTAGTGTGGCACACTAGTGGAGACTGAACCACCATTTGTAGTTTTCTGTTCTTTTTTTATGAGTCCTTGTATTCATTTCTTGTGTGTGTGCTTTATTATTATTATTATTATTATTATTATTATTTATATTATTATTGTTGTTGTTGTTGTTATAATAATAATAACAACAGTGGCTTAACTGGCATTATTGTGGATTGCTTGATACTATGAGAACATTTCCTTTTTTCCATAAAGTAGAAATCTTGTCATTTAAAGACAAATCTACAGTTAATACGGAATTTAAATTGGGCTGTTGGCATAGATTTGCATCCTAAACTTTGTTCTGCTGTATGAGTTTACGTGGGATAATAAATTGATCTTTGCTTACATTATATGACAACGTAATGTAGTCAATTAAAAGCCTGATTGTGTTGCAGAGTCCCAGTAGTGACTCTATGACACCTTGATGTGTCCCACTGTCCTGCGCTGATCCAATCCAATTAAAAGTGACTGCCCAAAGATGTGAGCAGTGTGTGTGTGTTGCACTTTCTGAGTGAGGTTCACCTTTGGAATTCTTGATGTTTTGTCAACATGCAGTGGAATTTGCATGTTAATGCATCTTTCACCTTTCGACACAGTGCACTTTTAATTAGCAATTAAAATATGCAAATGGAAAGATAGTATGGTTACATATAATTCAACTAACTGGATTAATTGGAAAGATTTGTTTGATTGAAAGGGAAACCCAAGTGTTTCATTGACAGCTTTTAGCTGGAGAAGAACAGACTGCTTTATTTATGTATTAATTGCAGACATAATGGACACAAAGTGGTCTTTGTAACTCTAAAAATGGTTTCAGGGCCCACCTGGCCCAAGGTTCCTCTTTTAATGAAGCACTGTCACAGACCCTGCTGCATTATGGAGCTGCTCAACGTTTTACAACTGGCATTTCTCCAGCCAAACTTATGGTCGGCTGTGAGCTGGAAGTACCTTTCAAGTCAGTTGAATAAACAGTGCAAAAATAACAAGCAAACTCTCAGCACGAGTTTAAGAGGAGGAGGAGAACACGGATTCCCTATTTCATGGTGATGGACTGAGTCAAAGTCCGCTGCCCATGTCGATCTGACAAACTTCACTCCTTCTGGTCAGCACCCTTTTAGATCAGAAGCCAGCTTGGACCTGCAAACTTTTAGATAGCAGATGGGTCTCGGTGGCACTCCAGCAGGCTACACAAGGTGATATCCTCTTCAGGGTCTGACATCATCGTCAAAGAGAACTCTAGTCCACAGGACACAGCTTGGATGTTCTACGCCCCTTTTCTTCTTCCCTAGAACACCAATCCTAAGCCCTTTACCAGCATTAGGCCCCAAATATCTTGAGCAGCAAGACTGCGCTTGCAGCCTTCCCACTTTTAAGACTTTTTGACCTCTTTTAACACTGAATTCAACAGGTGGGTGGGGGGAGAAATGTTGTATGTGATTGTTAAATGATGCTTTTGTCAATTATTTTACATTCAGTTATTGATTATTATGGTCTGCGTCTTTTGGGACGTGTGAGTATCGAACATAGTACATGTTGTTAGTTGTATAATGTTAGTGAACAAACGGCATTAGAAACATACTTCTAAGTGTGTCTTTGCTTCATCCTTAAGAACACTATAATGAGCTTAGAAGAAGTGCCTGATTTGTAACATTTTGAATGAGATTTCCCATCTATATTCTTCTGTTTTATTTCTTATTTATTGCAGAGTGCATTTTTACATTATCATTGTAAAACTACACCTAAAACCTTCATTCAAGCTCAGCTTGCTAATTGGCTGTCTTTTTTCCAGCTATTTATGGCAGTACCAACATAGCACAAAGTGGGTAGTGGGTAGAGACAAAAGTACACTTCTTGAAGATGCATTTACAGATGTCAGGTCACCAAGTGCACAATCTGAATTGTTTTATATTTAGATGTGTATACAGAAGTTAGGAATAACATTGTTGCCCACACCCAGTACTGTGCTCATTCAACATCTTGGGGTTGCAGGCAGACTTCTTAACTGTAGAGTTGCTATGAATTGAGTTACCAATTAAAATTGTAGAAGGTGGTGAGAAAAAGCTGTTGCTGTGCTGAAGTTGTTAGAAGAAAATGTTCACATGAAGGACATCATCTGGCAATTATAGCAGTTTGTAATGGTACACAGCTGATTCTCAACTGATAGTGCAACATGAGTAGGGAGTGACAGTAATCAACACAACATCCTGGAATTTAAGCTAAGTAAATATTTACTGGGCTCATCTTGTTCACAGGTACAGTATATTGAAACGTTTATCAAGAAGAAGAATATTAATCGCATAACAAAACACTGCAGGAATGCTTCTGCATAATTAGATCTGCCTTATAGTGATAGTGTATGTTTCATAAAACAATAGATGGAGCATTGTCATCACCAGGCCAAAGAATGTTTGGGATTTCCTTCCTAGAATTCATAATCTTTTGCAGAAAAATCAGGATCAATTTTTTGTTTGTCATATCCCTTTTGGAAAACAATGATGGAATGAATAACATGAACATATATTTTGACTATATTCTCAATAAACATTTGTTTAATGTCCTTAGGAAACATTCTGTGTACTGGCAGCATGTACACATATGTGATCTGTTCCTGATTAAACCAAAATTTCATCCTGTTAATTTCAACTCTCTGTTTTCTCCACAGCCTGTTGACTTTGAAATGAATAGAGCCTTCATGCTAACAGTGATCGTCTCAAACCAGGCTCAGCTGGCCAATGGCATCCAATCCTCTTTCCAGTCAACGGCAGGCGTCACCATTTCAGTGATGGATTCCAATGAAGCTCCACAATTTCCTACAAACCCCAGGCTGATCCGTTTTGAAGAAGGTGTACCTGCAGGAACAGCTCTGACCACTTTCTCTGCTGCAGATCCTGACCGATTCATGCCACAGACAATCAGGTAAACATTCTTTCTTTCTGGGACTAAATTGGATTAACACTAAAACTTCATCAAGTTCCCACTTTTTTAGGCCCACCTGCCCTTCCCATGTTCAAAATTCAACAGCTCAATGAGTAACGGAAAGATACTTTATATGTTGACAGAGCTATTTAAAGCACATAGTTGTGTAGCAATGGATCCTGTCATGGTGCATAAGGGGGTTTTAAGATTTTGAACACAGGCAAAGTAATAGTTGTTACCATGATTGTATCAGGAATAATACTTCCATTGGGGTTTTAATGCACAAAAATGTCACTGATGTAACAATGTTAAAGATGCATTGATAATCAGCAACCAGTCAAAGTCAAGAAGCAAGAAGACTGTCTGTAAAAAGAATTTATAGAGCCTAACTCGACTTGTGCCAATATAGTTGTTTTAACAGCTCAATACAACAGTGGAATCAAGAAAGGACTTTCAGAATGAGCAACTTGTACCTTCTCACTGTACAGTATATGAAGGCTCGGGAAACTTCCACTATACTGTATCAGTAAAAATCCAGAGGATAAACTGAGAGAGAGAGAGAGGTTAGGAGCACACGCTGATACAGCACACTGTTGCACCCTCCACATGACAAACCATCTCAGGATCACAGATTAGGAGAAATGAAAAAACTTTGCCTTGACTGATAAATATCCATTCCTACTTGTTCACCTTCTTAAGTAGACTTGGATATTGCAAAAGCCCTGTGTATAGGCAAGTTAGGGCTGCACTGTGTTCAAAAATATAGTTTCATGGTATGGGTTGTATGTTTATGCAATTAGTTGTGTCTCTTAATAATCTCTTAGGGGAGGCACAGGCTATGTGGACGTTGGTTATGAAAAGGTGCTTCTATTCACAGAAGCAGTGCACCCCTCTTCAAATTGTTAGGATTTGGTTTCTATTGCTGTTTTTTTCCGTCATTTTCAATGATCTAACACTCGTTTAAGTTGAATGAATTTGAATCTCCTATTAATTTTTGGATTTTTCCATTCACTGTGTTGTATCATATTTTGAACCATTCTGTTCGCCATTTTGTATTTTCATAATCGCTGCCATTTTGGCCTCCCATCACTAGGGCAGCATCACATGTTGTTAGGGGTGTGTCCTTGTAGGTCATGACCTTCGGATAATAACACAATGGATTGAAAGGTGTCCAAGATATCACATCCTCATCTGAGTTGTGGATTCAAAAAACCTTTTCAAACCCATATTTTCAAAGAACTTCTATATTCTAAACATGCTTTTGAATTATGACTTTTGGCTCTTGAATTACTTGACCTTGATTTTTGTCTTTTGGTTTTTAATTGGCACTCCTGTTACAGATCTCCTGGTTTTGACTCTTTTCTATTTCAATTAAATCTGTTGTTTCTCTCTCAAAATTCAAATTTTGAGCAGAATAATGCACTGCATTAAGAGGTTTGAAAAGTTCTGGTCATGACAGCTGCTACAGTTTCTATGTAGCGGCTTCCCCAGCCATCAACTCTCAGTCCAACTGAGTGTTTTCAGGATGTGATTGATTGAGCTGTTTGGATTAGAAATACACCACCAGGTAACCAGTGATGGTTGTAAGATATGTTATAGGTAATACGGACCAGCGAGATACACACTTAACACTTCTATGATGTGGTATGTCTGTTCTGTGAGTAGCTTACTACAATATAGGTATTCTTCTAAAAGTTGTCAGGCGGTGTATTTCCTTTCAGATTGTTGAAATATTAAATATGCTGCCTTAGTGTCTTAAGCAATAGCAGCAACAGTCACTTAAATGAATTAAGATTTACATTTGATAAAGGTCCTTGTTATAATTGTATATTTCCTGATGCATTTATCCAATGAAACTTTCACAATTAGGACATCATAATATTGAGTACATACATTTTTATAGTGACTTGTGATTCAGAGATAGAAACTGAGCCCACAAAAGTGCGGTTTAAGGTTTAGCCACTATAATACAGTCCTTGCGCCTTTTTATTGGGACAGCACATGGTGGCAATTCCATGATATTCAGCAGTTAAATGCTAGTTGACAAGTGAAGTGAAAACAACCAAAAGAACTTAGAAATTGTTGTGGATGATGTAGCAGCTAAGTGGCTGTGGCATGCAGTACAGTTATGCAGTACCTTAGAGCTCTAACTGACACAGGTTATGGTAAGGGAGCAGGGAGCAAAAGGCAGCACAAACCAAAAGCAAGGAAGCAAGACCAATTACAAAAATGAAACCATTATAAAAGAAAAAAACTGAAATCCTAACATTCCACAGTCTTTGAACTGGCTACCTGTTTTGAATTAAAGCACACAGGTAAAATATATAGGTATGCTGTCCTTCATAGGAGAATTTCCAAAGCAGCAAAAAGTGAGTTTAACTGTATATGTAGCTGAAGATGTCCATTCTCCCATAGATTAAATTGTACCCTGTAAATATTGTTAATAAGAAGAAAATTAACTGTTGGCCTTGACAAATTATTGTGGATTGAAATAGGCTGTGGTATCACAATTAAAAAAGATTGTATTTTCTTTTTATAATTTATGGTAAACTCAGTTGGACTTCACAAAATCCCTCTCTTTAAAGGCTGATTGTGATTTTCTGTGCACTGTATAACCATCTATGTAATGAAAGCAAGATTGTTACTATTTTCATCCTTTACTGTAAAGCAGCAGTCTGTATACTGTCTGTTATTTTTGTTTTACTTTAATTTACAACCAATATTTCTGTAAGCATAATAATATACAAGCTCCAATGAATATAAATCTAAATAGAACATACAGGGCTGCCATGTCTTGATTCATTGTTTTTCAGAATGCTTGTCTTACTGGACTCATACATAAAATGTTTCAAGGTTAGAGGGAAATTCTGCAGTCATAAAGACACACTTAAAATCTGTCAGATCTATGTCCTGGGATTAGCCCAACTGCCCCCTGACCACTCCGTTAAAGTGAGCAAAGCAAAGGAAAAAATGCCAAGGTGTATGTGATGACTTGTAGATAGCAAGAAAGAAACTACAAAATAAAAGCAAACAACCCAGAAAAGAATGCAGTCTTAGCCCAGATGCTACATTGCTCCACAAAATTAACCTCCACAAATTGAGCTCTATTCTATTGTTGTTATAAAATTGTTCTTTTACATTTGCTCCTCCAGACTATATATTTTAGTCGATATTTCAGAGGCTCTGCACTTAGTTTCTTCAATGACTCATGGTAAGACTTGTTCCCTCACAAGCACTGCCCTACAATTAATTTCCTGCTGTTGTTTCATTAAAAAACTCTCTAGTACAATTACTGTTACATAGCCGAGCTGCCGTAAAATCACCTGCATGCTTGCTTTGTATGGTTGCTTTTCTATTAAGTCTCTATATAATCATTTGTTTCCACCTTTAAATCTAAAGCACAATTACTCTCTCCCACAAAGCTTCTTAATGTTGTTGCTTCATGAAACGTTGCTTTTTTCTCTACATGTGCTACTTTGGAGTTAGCTGTATGCATGTTTCCTACGTACTCTTCCACAAAAGTTATTTTGCAGATACTTCTTGGAGGTAGTCTTTTCTAAGGACCGCTACCATCCAAGTCACTTTTCTCCCTTCTCTCCTCTAACAAATGATGTAGGACCATTAGCACTTAGCCCCCTAACTTCAGGGACAGGTTTTGCCATCAGTTATAAGGCTATTCAGAAGCGAGTCATTTACATTATAATCATGTTAATAAGATTATGAGTGGACTTGTTTATGTGTTTTTTTCTTAGTATATACCACCTGATGTATTTAATGCTTTGTGTTGTATTCATTGACTGCCGTAGGACTTATTTATTCTCTGATCTGTCATACTGCTGTCAGAAGTCTATAAGAGACGTACAAGTAAGAATCTCATGACAATAAACTTGACCTTGCTGTGCACTTTGTCACTCACAAAGTATCCTTCAGAAAGTTTCCTGAATATTAAATCTCACACAGTATTACACATTTTAAACTGCTTATGTACTCTTTCTTCTGTTCTGTGACAAAAAACTTTATTACATCTACTCACTGACAAAATGTCATCTACATTTACTGCTTCACTGTACTATAACTTGATAATATTTAATTTAGTGTTGGGATCCAAGTAGCATTGGGAAGAAGGCACTGACTAACTTTGGATATGGTGCTATTGTGTCCTGAGATGGAAAAGGTCAGGTCTAAAGTGGACAAACCACCAGGAGGTAAAAAGATTAAGGACAAAGCAAATGGATTGTCATTAAACAGGCACAGTCAAAACCAAGAAATGTGCGACAGCTGACCTGTTGCGAAAAATGCAGCCATAAGAAGAAGTCACTAAATAGCACCACAGGTAAAACACAAATAATAATAGTCATACATATAAAAATTAAATTAAATATGCTAAAAATTACAAAATCATAACATCTGCAGTGGGCTGGCTCCCTGCCCGGGGTTTGTTTCCTGCCTTGTGCCCTTTGTTGGCTGGGATTGGCTCCAGCAGACCCACGTGACCTTGTAGTTAGGATATAGCAGGCTGTTTAATGGATGGATGGAAATCATAACATTTAGAAATGCTCAAATCATAACAGGCAATAACTAATCACAAATGCAGGCTTAAACTTGACTAATTCAGATTCTCCATTAAACCTAATTTGCACCTTTTTGAGGATGTGGCTAAAAAAGGAGAAAACAAATAAAGACGGAGGAAGAGCATGTAAACTCTACATAGTTAGCCTGAGTTTGTGCGGCATTTGTATTAAATCCTTGTTTTTGACATTCATAATTTAATCTCTTTGTTTTTGGACCTTATGCATGTTTATTTCAGCTAATTTATCTATTTTTTGTTGCTTTGGTAGTGACATTTCCTTGTTTTTATTAGTAGGTTGATGTCATTTTGTGGCATTACATGGCCACGGGCATGTTGTTTGCCTTTCTTAAGCCCGTAATCTTTAAAAACGTCACAAGTCATTGAGTTCATTGGGTTCTTTCTATTTCAGATGGCAGTACACAGTGGCTTGTGATCTGAGCATTAGATCCTTACTAAAAACAAACATCAGGACGGTGATAGTTAGGGGAAGACAATATAAGATAATGATATGACTTGAAATCTTCTTTTTTCAAAATTTGATTCTAGTTTCATGCCCTTGTCCTATCTATTTGGTTTTAGTTTGACTTTCTCATTTTTGTGCTATTTGTTTTGTAAGCCTAGTACACTTATGCCTTGCCCTTCATGGTGCTCTCATCATTCTTAGAGTGCCAGTTTCTCACAGGTATTCAGTACAGCAACAAACCTTTTCTTAATATTAACTCTGTAAATCTTATTCATAAATCTGCACTCCTACCTCCATATATCTTTTCAAACAATCTAATATTTTTAAAGAATTAAGCTACACACATTATACAGTACAATATAACATATTTCATTACTGAGTGCAGACAAAAAACTCTGTGAACAATTCTCATTTAAAATAAAAGTATATATTGTACTAATTACTAAATACAGAACTAGTACACATATAAGTAAAGATTTGTTCAAACATACATAGCACAAGGCAGAAACTGATTAAACATAAATGGAAACCAACAGTATCTGCCCATTAATTAATTAATGAATTATAGCCAGCTGACAATGGAGGAAATGAACATTTTAAAAGAGAAAGTCAAAAACAAAGGCACGCTCCCAGAGACTTTGGCTAACTGCCAGCCTACCCCCTCCAGGGTTTTCTGAAGTGGAGTCCATTCTGGCCTTCCAATGTGATGAAAGAATCCTTCCATCCAATACTTCCGACACTCATTTTTCCAAGATGACTTTTCCACGAACATTATTTTTTGTTTTCTTCTCTGGTCCAAAGACATATGGGTTAGGTGGATTGGTGATGCTAAATTGGCCCTGTTGTATGTGTGAGTGTGTTTGTTTGTGTTCACCCAGTAATGGACTGGCACCACATAAAGGGATTGTTTCTGCCTTGTACTCAGTGCTTGCTGGGATAAGCTCCAGCTGTCCCACCAGATTCTCTGAATAAGTGGGTTTAGAAAATGTATGGATGGATAGATGGGCTTTATGCTTCATAATCCACCAACCCGCTGAATCCAAACATAGGGTCACGGGGGTCTGCTGGAGCCAATCCCAGCCAACAAGGCAGGAATCCAATCTCGGGCAGGGTGCCAACCCACCGCAGGACACATACAAACACACCAAGCACACACTAGGGCCAATTTAGAATCGCCAATCCACCTAACCTGCATGTCTTTGGACTGTGGGAGGAAACCGGAGCGCCCGGAGGAAACCCACGCAGACACGGGGAGAACATGCAAACTCCACGCAGGGAGGACCCAGGAAGTGAACTCGGGTCTCCTAACTGCGAGGCAGCAGTGCTACCACTGCGCCACTGTGCCGCCCGCTTCATATGTTTCACTCACTTAATCAATATCGAGCCCACTTAATACAGTTCAGGGTTATGGTGCCTAGACTTGATGACAGTCCATTGTCAGACGCAATTACGCACACTAAGTCAAACTTACCTAATATGTATTTCTTTGGGACGTGGGTGTACAAAACCAGAGTACCAAAAGAAAAATCCATGCAGACAAAATAAGAGAATGAATATTTCACATGTATAGCGACTAGGCCAGGATTATCCTGAAGAGAGTTATTGTGCTAATTTGACAGTTGATTCTATTCAGTTTTCCTCTTCTGTTTTTAGAGTTTTAGACCTAACTGTAGAATTAATTATGGTCACCTTCAGTTTGGTCTAGGACTCATGTTTCATGATTTCGAAATCATTTAAAACAGGTGTGTTATGAAGATTAACAAAGTTTTCTTATTCATTTTCTAAAATGCTGCACTATACAGGCCTGCCATCATTTACTACATTGTACAAGAACAAAATGTGTATGCAAGTGTATGATAGCTGATCATGAAAGAGAATGGCGCCCCATCGAGGATTGGTTTCTGCCTTGAACCCAGTGCAGCCAGCATAGATGCTGGTCCTCCATCTCCCTGAACTGGTTTAAATACATTTGAGAGCATTATGTTATAATGGTAAAGAATGATTTTAACTGATATTTAACTGAGGTCTTAATGTGTGCTTAATATTTAATACAGTGCTCTGAGCCTGCACTCACTGAAGAGTGCTATACAAAAATAAACTGAATTGAAAACCAGTAAACAGAAATTTATAGAGGGCCTGAATCATTCACGGTTTTGCCGAAAGCCTTAAAGAGCCAAGCTGGTATTCTGAAACAGAGAACGGAGAAGAAACCAAAAGAAGTGATGCAGTGTAGGGCACTGACGTGCCTTTAACACATAACAGGCTTCTATTTGGAATGATTTTTATTTTTGCGTCTAACCAATAGCCCCGATTCCAGCAGCCTTTGAGTAAACGCAGCTTGTAGTTCTTGTAGTGCCGCGGTTATTATTTACAGTATTGTTTCTACCTTGGAGAGTAATCACAGAAGTGTTAGAACATCTCTGCCAGTTTAGAGTTTACAATCTTACACATGTATTTTCCACACTGCAAACTGTAACTGCTTACATGAGAATTCCTGTGTCTTGCGCGAACTTTGAAAGACCATAAAAAGGTCAAAAATCTAAACGTGATTTCAGTCAGAGGAATTGTCTTTTGATTTGCACTACACGGGTCTGTTTAGCCATCAAGTGTTTGAGCACGAGAGCATCAGGAGGGTTGTTTTTAGCTGAGCAAATGCATCAATATTTTGAGTTCTCAATACAAAAAAGACAGAGCGAAAGGAGGAGGACTAATGGGAAAAGGATATAAAAAAGAGCCTTCTGTGTGTCATTGTCATATTAGTGATAGAGAATAAACTCACAGATGACGCATCATTCATGTTCTTTGTCAAATCTGTTGTTGTTGGTGTCTGTTTAGCTGTTAAAATAAAATGAGTAGAAATTCAAGATCACATTTTGTCGTCCAGGGCTCTTTTAAACTATCATTTTAAAACAGCTGAACGATACATTTGTATAGCAAATATTTCCAAATGCATTGGTGTGTAATGAGGATGCATAGATATGCTTAATTAAAAGATGTGTTCAAGGCAGCAGAGGGACTGAAAAATATAATTTCTGATTTGGCTATGCCGGTGCCAGTTGCTACCATTTAATACTTTACTATTAGTTTAAATGTACCACTCAAATGAAGAATTGTGAGCACATTCTAAAGCTTATCCAGCTCAAGAATAGGAAAAAGGGTATAAAATTAAGTATGTGGTCTGAAAATATTAACCTTCTGCTGAAACACTTCAAAAATAACTGAATTACTCATAGATCACTTAAAGTGTCTTTGACACGCATCTTGTATTTATTGGATTTCAATATGGAACTCCGTTTGGAGTAGCAGACGTAGTAGCTGCACAATGAACAAACAAAACTGGACTGGTAAAGAACAAAATGAAAATGTAAATAAGCTAGAAACGAGTGAGAAATAACCTGACTTCACTGAACAAGTTCAAACTTATTGTCACATGAACAGGTTATATTACTGATCAGCATGAAATCTATCAAAAAAGAGACTCATTGATGTTGGGTCCAGAAAAATAATGGATAAGAAATTATTAGTATTATTAGGATTGAAGCTGAGTTTGATACTTAAAAGTGCCTTTTCCAAAAATAATTTTGAAGTCTAATAAGGAACAAAGAACTGATTCATTAAATGCTGTTAGGTCGGCTCATTAGAAATATGTTGTGAAAGAATATGAAGATGACATAGAAGAGATCTTTAACTGCGTAAAGATAGTAATTAAACAGCTAACAAAGTAAAGTCAATAAAAGGGGATAGAAAAATGAGACAATGCAGTCAAAGATCAGAAATGGCAAGTAATAAGTAAGGATTAACTACAAGGATAAAACATGAAATTCTGGAAGTTAAACAATAGTGTAATTAATATTATTTTTTAACTTTGAGAGATGTCTGGAAAAGCCAAATATGTTGCCCTTCACTTTTTCAAATTGCACAATCACCACAGATTATGTGAAGCATTGGTGTAGACACTGCTGTCTCATGGATGCAGAGCTGTCAGCTCAAATCTAAAATAAATAAATAAATAAGAAGAAAACTTGAAGCTGGAGATCAAAAAGTGGTTGCCCTAAAACTTGTTCTCCATTACATTAGGTTTAAAGGAAAATTTGTTGGCAGACATTTTCAACTACAGAAGAAGATAAAAAGGAGACAATGTCATTATTTTGAGTTGTCTTTGTACATACACCTGTGTTTTTATTTATAGGAATCATTCGTGCAATGCTGGTACGAGGTCCTTTTGTTGTCTTTCATGCTTTTTGTGTGTGTGTGTTGTTTCAATTGTGACGTCACCATGATACCATTTTGGTTTTCTTGACATAGGCTCAGCCATTTTTTTACCACTGCTTTGGCCCATGCTGGTCACAAGACACAATTATGCAACCTTTTGATATAATTCTCTTAGTGCTCTGTTCACAAGCTTCTACTTTTGCCCAAAACGTCCTTACAAATACTAATCAAATTTTCTACAATAAATTCAAGTTAGTGTTTCAACTTTTTGAGATTTCATTCCAGATTTTGTGTTTTTGGTTTGTCATTTAATTTGCTTCTCTGGTATTCTGACCTCTGCCATGAATTTTGCTATGTACTTTTTTCATAACGTACCTCCTTGCTTTTCTTGTTTAGTCATTTGGTTTGTGGGCTGTTTTTTCAGGATTTGAAGAACACAAGAACACTCTACACACTGGGTAGGCTACTAAAGTAAACTGAAGCCACAGTCATGTTTGTGCTCTGTATGGCATGTTATCCTGATGGAAGTATTCATTTGAGCAAGGCTCGACTGTGCCTATAAAGGGGGCACACGGGCAGTAACAATACTTAGATGAACCGTGACATTCTAATGACACCCATTTGGTATTAACCCTACCCTAACCCTATCTCAAATATTAAACAAAGCCACATTTGTATTAAAACACAAGATAATGTAATGACTTTTAAATAATTAATACAAATTAAATAATACACTAGAAACTTTAAAACAATTTAACAAACAATAGACAATGCAACAAAGACCTAAAAACAGTAACACGCAAACAAAAATTTTATTATAATACATCAAATTATAACAATAAAAATTATAAAGAAATGTTCAGGAGAGATAAGGGTTTTTAGAAACAATTCTCAAGGAAATGAATATGTCAAAATAACTTAAATGAATTTTAAAAAAGGAACAAAAAAATATGAAAATTTCTCCAGGACAAAGCCCCAACCACAACCTGAAAGTATTAAATACAAGCAAAAAAGACACCGTTCAAGCAAAAGTATACAATCTCTAAAGTGGACCAAGATATAATCTAACGAAAGAGAGAAACAAAAACAGCTAAGTGAGAATGAATTAACAAAATAATAGTACATAAAAGAAAAGAAAAAGAGGAGAAAGAGAAGAAAAGGGTGAAAAAGCCAAGTGAAGTAAAAGTACGTTGGACAGTTCAATCAGTCATAAGTGCCTAGGAAGGAGAAGCTTCTAGTAGCTTACTTCTTCATAGGCAAACAAAACCTAACCCCATATCATTACAGTACTACTATCAGCCTGTATGTTTATACAAAGCAGGACAGATTTATGAATCTATGCTATTGGTGGGGTCTTTTACTGCTAAGCCCATCTTTTTCAAGGTTTAATATGTTGTATGCTTCTGCACACCTTTGTAGTAAAGAGCTGTTATTTTAATAAGTATTTGTGGCTTTTCTGTTAGGCCAAACAAGTCTAGCCATTATGCTCTCACCTCCTTCAATAACAGGCATGTGTCTCACTGTATGCTTTTCAGTTATTAAACAGTTATACCTTTGTGGCTATAGTGGAGAGCAGATAGCTATCTGACCATTGATAGATAGATAGATAGATAGATAGATAGATAGATAGATAGATAGATAGATAGATAGATAGATAGATAGATAGATAGATA
>JANRMT010062856.1:60597133-60610761 GCA_026402145.1 Polypterus bichir lapradei | reverse complement strand
ATAGATAGATAGATAGATAGATAGATAGATAGATAGATAGATAGATATTTCCATTTTGAATTACCCTATCCTTTTTATTTTCAAAGATACATTGTTTTTTTAGTTTCTTTTTTTTTACTGAAATGACATGATTTCAATTGGATAGATCTGATCTCACAGGTTTTATTATATATGTTTCCTTATAAATTCTCAGATGTATATATCTGTTAATTTTATTTTGCTTTAACAGCAGCTTAACTGTAATTTACAGCTCACACTTTTAATTTTCCCATTTTTCTGAGCTTACGTGGATTTTTCCTTTTATTTTTATCTTTTACTTGCCAGGGTATGTGCTTTTTGTTTCTGTTTTTTGCTTACTTTTGCAGTTTGTTTATTTCCTTTTCAAGCTTCTGTGAGTTTTGCCATTTCTTGTTTGACTCTCCTGCCAGGAGAAATGCAGTCAAGTGAGGCCCACGTATAAGTTTAATGGACCAATTCTGCAGCATCAGCTCCAAGCCAGAGGTTAAAATAGTTGGGGAGTTTGCATTTCACATGAACAGAAGTACTCTGTCTTTATGATCACTGCATTGTTTCTTAATGAAATACTTAAAGTTAAAAATCCATCAGATTTTTTTTTTAAAACTACAGCTATTTACAAAATCACTGCATGTTATGTAGCACTTCCATGGGATACTTTGTTACAGTACAACATGTAGACTAGTGCTGTGATTTGTGAGATTTATACCTATATGTAACAACTTTGTTTTCATTTATTGTTTTTTAAATAATACTGGATACATAGTTTTATTGTGTTTTAGCAGAGGCTAATGATAATATACAGTATGTGCATATTTTGTAAAATGTTTGTTAAGGTTATTGACCTACTTGATTCTTTTTTCCTGTAGCAGTTTTCTTGTGGAGGATCTTCATTTTTAGGGCTCCCTGTTTTCTTAAAAACTGAGCTAAATTATAGGTTAGCAAATTCATTCATCTGGTGCCACAGCATACACATGTTAATATTCTTTTCTTTTTAGAAAATATTCCTGTAGCTGTCCACAGTTTCCTGCTTCATTCCATGCTTATCTCTGAACAAAACCCTTTGATTTGACTCTTCTTTCATTTCCTGGTAACAAACTGCCTATGAGTGTACTGTCGCTTTTGTCTGTGCCTTATCAACATCAGACATAATCTAGTTTCTTATAGCAAGAAAAAGTAAAGTGAACATCCCAGATATGATGTGTAGTTCTAGAAAACCATACGAATCTGCATGTCAGAGTTGAATAAAGTCATATTTCTAGGTAATTATGAAAGGAGTTTTAGGTAAGACAGTGTACAAAACACCACATTTACAAGATTGAATCAGAGGGAGGGATTTAGTAGCCACTTAAATACTCCAGAGTACATGCATTGGACAATGATACTATTTAATACACTTCATGCAGAACCGAGTAGAAACGCAAAAGAAAAAAAATTGTGCAAAATCAGACATCAACAAAATGGAGACTGAATTAGTACCAGGATGCCTAATCAAAAGTTAAAGAAGTAATGAGCCTTGGTGTTATCCTGGACAGCATTCACATAAATAATGCTTCCCAGACTGCCTTCTGCCACATTCATAATATTGCCAGAATTTGTCCTGCTTTGTCTCAGTGTAGCATTAGTCAATTAGATGTTAATCAATTCTTCCTGACATCTCGAACAAACTTCTTCACAGATAACAGATCATTCAAAACTCTTCCACCAAGGTTCATCATGCACACTAAGCTAGCAGACCACATTACATTTCACCTTATTCGGCTCCACTGTCTCCCTGTGGCATTTTGGACTAAATATAAGAGTGAGAGCAAGAGCTTCCAGGATCCAGGTGTCACAATATTAAGTTTTTATTAAAAAAAACATGAAGCAGACCAGAAAATTAACCAACTCACCCAGAGGAGGCTCACCTTAAATTTTCTGGGCTCCAACCTCTACCTGTTGGCTTCAGCCAGAGCAAATCCCACAAATGGTGAGCTCACAAAAACAACATGAAATGTCCACAATTTTATTAAAAAGCCCCACAAGAGGGAGGACAACCATCAATACCTGGATTTTGAATAAATGGGCAACAAAGGGTTTTTATGATTTGAGCAAAAAGAGACAAAATGAGTTGCCTAAAACAAGGCCTAAAGCACAATCCAGATATCAGAATCCACAATCAGCCACTGCTACAAAGACTCCCTAAGCTAACTAACAAGCAGAGTAAGAAGAAGACAGTATGGCGGTCTACCGAGAGGTAGGGTGGAAGATGGACCAATCAGGACTGATAACATGGTTACGACTGGCATGGCATTGACAAATGATCAAAGGATCCTCAGCATGTGCAGCTGTGGATGATCCAAAGTGACAACCTAACAGGTGCTGCGATCCTATCAGGGAAAGGAAACATGTGGTGGCATCAGCCAGATACAAGCTTGCACTGCAGCAGCAGGTCAAGGTGGAATCATAGCCAGGTTGAGCACCACGGTGTAACTGATCCCACTATTGCAGCTGGTATGAGCAAGCAACACCCAGTCTTCATAGAAGGATTTGCAACATCACCACCACAACAATAAGCTGGAGCACCATAACGAGACACAAAGCAGGGAACCCCCTAGAGGAACACCAAAAATGTTAACCCGGAAACCCAACGTCATGCAACATCAACTCCTCAATGGTCAACTAGATGGACTCAAAAACCAACAATTACATCCAGAAATGGCTAGGCCTTCCTCGATATCTTCCCAACATGGCACTTTTTGGGAGAAATACCTTAGATGAGGAACAGTGTGCAAATGGTGGTCTAAAGCCTCAAAAAAGGACAGGAAAAACCCGGTGATATCTCAGGTCGTTAAGGTGGAGGAGGAGTGCTACAAAATAAGAGCTGTAAGTCAGCAACAACAAGGAAGACTGGTAACATGGGAGGCTGTGATCAACAGGACAGTCATGTGGATGGACATGTGGAGAATGCCTCAAGCAAACTGAGCTTCTTGATCAGGACCACTTAATGACACCCTTCCAAGTCTTCGGAACCTGCACCTCTGGTATGGCTTGGAAGAGATCGATGAGAGATTGATGGCGTCATGACTAGGTACTGCCTCAGCTAACTGAAATCCTGGAGGCTTGTTGCAAGCAAACAGGGCCAGCCTGGTAACTTTACAGTGGCTGATCCCTTTTGTCAAGCAAGGGTGGAAGGCTCAGAACCGCAGCATAAGGATGTTGTCCCTTCTGTCACCATGAGGCTGACCTTGACCATGACTTGAACTTTCCACAACAGATCACTCCAACCTCTTTATGGCCAGACATCATGCTCTGGTCTACCATTACTAGGACGATAATCATGGCTGAATTCAATGTTCCACGGAAAGATAGGATGAAAGCTGCCTTTGAGAGAAAAAGGTAAAAAGTATGCAGAACTGTTAGCTGCATGCTCACGGGCAAGGTAGAGGGCCTTCATCTTACCAGTAGAGGTATGTTGCAGAGGATTCATTGGAAATTCCTCCCAGAAGTTTCTGAGGTCCCTTGGGATTACAGGCTCAAAGTCTTAAAGAACTGGCAGAAGAGGTAGAAAAGGGGAACTTATGGCTCTGGCTCAGAAGAAAGGATAAAGTATGCGGAAAGCAAGGATCCTAAGAGCTGGCTCCAGGGGGTGGTAGGGGCACATCCCTACTGCTGCTGCACCACCTCAAGATGTTCCAGGATTAAAGGAATGAAATAACAGTGAAGGGTGGCACCAAGCTGATGACCCTGCAGCCAGCAAGGTGATACTGTTGGAGGTGCATCAGGCAGAAATGTCCAATAGGTGGTCCCAGCTGTACTCTCATTTAGAAGTAAGAGTGTCACAAAAACCAATAAATCCAAAAAAACATAACGATATTCACAGAATTCCACGGTAGACAAATGATCTCATGCTCTTGAGCCCTCTAAGTTGACTTAAATTGCTAGAGGGAGGCCTCAAGAATGGTGACATCAGGGTGGTCCTGCCTCCTGCAGTTCATTCCCAAAGACCAAGGAGCATAAGTAAACTTAAAGAGACAGTACATAATAAACCAATATTATATATAAACAGCAACCGTAACATAAAAACATGAAAAGCAATAATACAATGACAAAAAAAAAATAAAATACATTAACACATGTTATGTTGCACCAGGATATTGTAAGTCAGATATGGGGTCATGATCAAGGTTCATCAGGTTCTGCCAAGGCCAAAGTTAGCTATCAAAGTCACTGTATCCAACCAAATACTCTGCATAGGCATATACCATCTACAAATATCGAGTTTGCCTTTGTGGCCAACACTGAAGAACAGATTCAGGGATTCATAGAAATTCATACAGAGACTACAATATGTCCTCTTTTGTATTTACAATAACTGCAATGAATATTGTCTGACAGTGCCTGGTGAACAGATCTTTAATGGAAAAGTGAAGAAAGATCATGAAAATCTATTGAGTGTGTCAACTAAAATGTACATTATCTTTTCCTTAACAGGACCCTGTGTTTTCAAATTCAGTTTATTTTCCAAGTTATTAATCTGAAAGATCACATGCTGTCTTTGCTGCCCTATGTTAAAAGGAAAGTTCAAACAGGGATAGAAGGGGAGCATGAAAATCTGTGAAATCTGACAACTAATAAACCTCGGAACATCATAAAAAATGCATAGAGAACACTGGGTTTCCTGTTCCTCTGGGTCGTTCTTATTTATTTATTCCCTTTATACCTTTTTTGAGAAATCCCATGTTGGTCCTGTCAGACTGGCTCTACCTTGCCCTTCACCTAATGAAAGGGCCCTGATCCAAAGAGCATTGCTGTTTTTCACACTAAAGAATAAAATGTTGAAAAAGGTTAACTAAATCGAAAAAAGAGAAAAATGGTAAAAGCCTTGCAAGTCCTGTCATTCTTCATTTGATTATCACACTGACATCCCATAGCAAGTTTGCATTGGTTTTTGTATATAGCATTTATTCATTTTTTTGTACAGTTGTATTTTCTCCCCTTATCTGATTTTTTGTTACTAGGAGAGATTATGAGGGACTGTTTTTGTTGTATATATTAATTGTCTGCCTTTTTTGCTATTTTTATTTCCCTTTGTGTGAGTGTCATAGTTGACTGGAATTTCATTTTTCCATCTTTTTCTGTTTTTGTGGTAGCATCTGTAAATTAAGAACTCTTGTTTTTTCCACTATTTATATTTTGATGTCTGTGTCTTCCAACCCTCTTACTGTCAATCCTGATGGTTCAAGAACTACAAGTGCCTAGAGTGTAGCATGGTGCCAACCCCCAGTACATTGTGCACCCCACTTTATGGCAGAAGTGTGGTGGAAACCTATAGTAGAATATACATTATCATTGCCTTCTAAATTTTGGGATGTCATGAAGAAAGTTTGTAAAGAAATGTATAATAGGAATTGTTGTGACATCCTTCCACATTGAACAACAAAACTTAAGCCAGCCACAAAATCCACACCAAAAAAGGCCAGGCTTCCCTCAGTTCTGGTCTAAGGGTATGGATTTGACCTAAGCCCTACTTAAAAGATGGACTATGACCTGCACAAGCTCAGAAATGGGGCTCCAGTCTAAAATTAATCAGAAGGTCACAGAAAATGGAGAAGAGGAAAACTGTGAATCCTCAAATGAAAAAATGAAAAAAAGTACTTTATAATTAAATAATTTATTTGTCAAGAAAGAGCACAAAAGGCAGGATAGAATGAACACAACAAAAACACATTTAAAATAGGTTTTCTAAGCAAAACCAGACAAAATACAAATGACAGTATCCATGAGCCAGGGGCCAAAACCAGAAAAAGAAGCAAGGAACAAAAACTAACCGCAATTAGCGCCAAAGCTGCTGATCCTTCTTCAGCTTTGGGCTTAAGTTTTGCTTGGGCTGGTACCTCAGCTGCCTAATTAGGGAGTCCCTACTACTCCTTAAGCTCCACATACAGGAGGCAGGGCAGATAACAAAAAACACTCCATATATACATAAAATGTAACAGTAAAATTAAATTTTATACTACTATCCATCCATCCATTATCCAACCCGCTATATCCTAACTACAGGGTCATGGGTGTCTGCTGGAGGCAATCCCAGCCAACACAGGGCACAAGGCAGGAAACAAACCCCGGGCAGAGCGCCAGCCCAACACAGTCTATACTATTAGCATTCTATAAATATGACACATAAAAAGACAAACCAAAGGCAGAATTAGGAACACTTAAAATGATAATATATATTTTTTAAACAACAGAAAGACTAAATAAACAAAAAAAATTAAACTTAAGCCAGGACACGAAAGGAAAAATAAATTTTATGTTAGTATTTCATGTTTTTTTTTTATCATACTTGTTTGCATTAATTATCAGTGATTAAAATGTTGTTTACATTATTATCAGTCAAAATGCACAGCCAAATGAAGTATCAGCAGTTTGTGATTTCCCTGCATTTTTCTTCACTTGATGTCTTGCCGTATATCTAGCTTGTTGTTTTCCATCCTGTTAATCTAGTGGTCCCCGACTTTATTAAGTCCATCAGGCAAACCGAGACTGTCCTCAAGTTACCTCTAAAGGGCCTGCATTCGTTTTAATGGCTTTACCTCCTGTAACATTTATGCCACTACAAGCTTTATTAGAAGCAACAATGCCAGACAGCTTCGCTTGTTTCCACTGCTTTATAAGTGGACTTTAAAAGGTCAACTGTTTTTAGAAAATTTATTATTTCCAATTTCAGTAAATGTAATGACTGTTGGCTTTAGCAGCTTATTCTCACTTGGGTGAGCAACTGTATTTTTCTCCCTTTTTTGAACCAGCACCATTTCTTCTTCAGCTCACATTATTTAGTAGTTTCAATCCAGTTCTTTGCTTCTAGAGTTATGGAACACTACAACTTCTATCTATCTAACTTTTGCATATCTTTAATTACTTTGGAAGCTTTTATTAGATCACCTTTATTCTTTGAAACCATACTATTAGAAAGCCTGCTCTATATTAATATCATCTGCTTATTCATCTCCAGGAACTAATACAGGAAAGCTTACTCTTATTAAGAATATACTCATAACCCATATGTTCACTTGTGATTGAAAAGTGACAAAATAAATTTGAAAAATCTCAAACTGTCGGCTAAGTTAATAAAGGCCCCGATTATTTGTGACCTTTTCAAAATGAGAAAGTGTACCTCTCCACGCATTTTTATCCTTTGTAAAGTTTTTTAATCACATTTCTAATAATTTTCCATTTCAACACAGCTCTCATAATAGCACCATATTATACAACATCAACACCTTAAACAACTGTGACCTAAGCAGTGGTAACAAGCACAAAACTGTCTGACCAGCATATTCTCTAAATCCTTTTCCCGTCATTACTAGGACAACCTTAAGCCTTACGGAACAGTGGTGATAAAAAACAACTTGTTAAGTGTGGCAGGTATTAAATTCAGCAGTTAGCTCTCAAAACCTTTGTTATTCAGATCTAATTAACCAGGGTCAGAGTTAGGAGGGGTCAGAGCCTTTATTTTCTACTAGCATGCACTTGCAAAGGTAAAGGTAGCAGGCTTATTTTTGTACTAATTATTGGATTGGTGTCTTTCTTGACATTGTAACTCTCCATGTAACGAACACTCGCTGTTCTATATATGAGTCTGCATTTTAAGGTTCAAATTCAAGTCTGTTTAAATTCTACAAAGTTTAACATTTTAATCAAAGAAATATTCACATGAGAGTAATTGATTAAAACACCAAATCAATTCCCAAAAGTGTTTTACATACCTGATACCTTATATCCACTTACAGATAATCAGTAATGACTTTTTGGGAAGACTGATTACCTATATTTAAAAAAAATACTTTCAATGTGGTCTTGAATGGATATTTCTCAACAATCTCAACCCGTCACTCGTGATCAGTGACAAGCTATTTCAAACTGAATAGTATTTATATTGGAAATAAAAAGCTAAGAATTACACAGTATGTTTAAAATTAGAGGAATTTTAGAGGCATAAAAGTTGGTATTGGGCACAAGTAATCCATCCACCCCCTGAACCCTGTTAATTAAATTTTAATGTAGTTGGGAGCCACAATCTTAATCCAAGAGCATTGGATGTGTGGCAGGAACCAACACTGGACAGGGTGTAAGTACATTATAATTCACCCTTACTTACACTGGGCCAACTTACAGTCACCAGTCAATCTAAGAGGAGAGACATGCATTGTTTTGTCATGAAGTCACACCATGAATCATCCCAGTTTGGACATTTGGACTGTGGTATCTGCTTGTAGCTAGCTGCAAACCTGCAATGTCTGGATTAGAAAGGCTCCTTCTACACTGAGCAATAGAAGCACCTCTTTTCTAAGGCACACAGACACTCCTTGTAGGCACTGCAGATGAAACACTGCCTGGTGATGTCAGCTAATCTCACTCTCACTCAGCCGCCATTGTTTATGCATCACCGCAACCATGCTCCGTTCATTCACAGTCCTAGTCCTGCCAACTACACTAAGTATTTTGTCATGAAATCACATCACAATTCATTGGTGTTGATTCCTGCCTAATGCTGCTGCGACTCACAATAATGCTGTAATAAAGTAAACTTAGTCAATAAATGGATGAATAGATATTATGAAAAAGACACTTTCCCTGACACCTTAATAAACCATTATTTAGAAGGTGGGTATATTTTGGTGCACCTAGAACTGCAACACAAGAGAAGGCAGCTATTTATAATTTTCTTTACTGTTGGGTTTGTATCAGAGTGTCAGGATTACTGCACATGAAAACATGATCAGGAATATTAAAGGATGTTACATGATATAACTTTAAGTACAGAATGACTGTGATGGCCCTGAAAACTAGCTATGTCTTTTTTTTCAGAATTCAGTCTGTTGCATATTTTATAATATCATGACTAGAACAAGCATACTGATTGGACAGGATTTTAGATAGTCATTTCCAATATTTAAGAAGTGTGTCTGCCTGTACATTGCTCAACTACTTATTTTCATACAGTACATCTTGTGTGGATGTTAAGGTTCATGTAAAGACTTAAAAGCTTAACAATTCACTAAACAAACTTGTGGCAACATTGACCTATGTAGTCTGACTTTGATGCATGACCCACTATGGAAATGAATGCCATTGTTTTACTGGTGCTACTGTACAAGAAGTATAACCTCATTTTTAATGATTTTTCTCATTTCAAGGTATTCGAAACTCTCAGATCCTGCCAACTGGCTAAAAATTAATGCAACCAGCGGCCAGATCACCACCACGGCAGTTCTGGATAGAGAGTCGAGCTTCATTAAAAATAACATTTATGAGGCCACCTTCCTAGCTGTTGACAATGGTAAGTTTAATCCTACTAAATGATAATATCTGTTATGGCTGTGACAGAACATACGATCACTAAACCAACTAAATCTATTTGTTGGTTACAGAAAGCTGCAACAAGTAAAAGGCAGAAATCCACCCTGGATCAAATGCCAGTCCATCTAGTATAATACTTCCATGTTTGTACAAACTACAACAAAAAAGTCTTACTGCTGTTTGATCTTTTAAAAAATGTTATAATGAGCTGATCATCCATAAACATTCTGAGATCTGTGGGAGGGTAAAGAATACCCAAAAAAAAAATGAAAGTCCTGCATCAGCACTACACTCACATTTGTAGCTGATGGTTAAAACTATATAATTATCTTCAAATGCATTTACCATACAGTCTATTTAATATTAAACCTTTTAACTTTTTACCCTGCCCATATTTTAGTAATTTTATTACTGATATATACTCAGTTTACTAACACAATATTACATTACATCCATCTGTTAGAACTTCAAGACAGATGGTGGAAGTACAGTAGTTAATCTGTTTAAGAGCAAATGAAAGGACTTTTTGCTAGAGACTATTGCATTGTGAAAAGTAGAGAGAGTAGCATTATTTTGTGTTTATCTTTTTCATTATTTCAAGATTTTTTTTTTAATTTGTTTAATTTATGTTTATACAGTACCTCTTACCGGGTTTTGCATTTTAAGTACTAAACACAATGAGAATTTGAATACATTCTGGTACATTTGTTGTAAAACATTTGAATTATAATTGCAATAATCTACCAGTAACAAACACTGTAAAAATCAGATCACAAATCTACAAGTTCACTTAGTCAGTATTTCGTTTTTTTAAGTGCACATTCAACACATGTTATCTCTCACGATTTGCTGATTACTGACTAACTGAGCATGGGAATGGTGCTATATAAAAAAAAGTATCATAATTGTTATTTCCTTCCATCCATTTTCCAAACCCGCTTAACCTGAGCAGGGTTGCAGGGAAGCTGGAGCCTATCCCAACAAGAATTGGGTAGAAACAATCCCTGGACATGACGTCAGCCCATCATGGGGTGAACATACACACATTTACATTTACATTAAGTTCTTGGTAGACACTTTTATTCAAAGTGACTTAGTGACTTAGAAAAGAGGTAAATATAATTGTGTAACATTAGGCTAGGCCCTGTTCATTCAGCAAATGTAGTAGGACAGTTAGCAAAAGCTGATTGCCACAAGTGTAAAGATGTAATAACTAATACATTTGTAATCATAGATTAACAATCATTAAAGCAATTAAACTTAATGTGACAACAAATCAACTAACAGTATGAAAGATTACAAAGCACTTTCTTCTTCTTCTTCTTCTTCTTCTTCATCATCAGTTAGATATTCACAGAACAGATGGGTTTTCAATTGCTTCTTAAATACATTGAGGGAGTCTGCAGTACAGATGGAAGTGGGTAGCCTATTCCACTAACTAGGAACTATACAAGAAAAGAATCTGGATTGAGACTTGATACCACGCAGAGGCAACATCACCAGATGTTTTTCTCTGGCAGACCTTAGTGGGTGAGAAGGAGGATATCATCTCACCGGTATCTCCATATACACAGGTACAGACCCATTGACTACAGTGTAGGCAAGCATCAGTGATTTGAACTTAATGCGTGGTGTTGCAGGGAGCCAATGTAGCAAACTGAAAAGAAGAGAGACACGTGCCTAGCTCAGCTGGTTAAATACAAGACAGGATGCTGCATTTTGGATCATCTGCAGCAGATTGATAGCACATGCGGGTACTCCTGCCCAGAAGAGAGTTTCAGTAGTCCAGACGAGACAAGACCAATGCCTGGACCAGAAGTTGTGTTGCAGATATGGTCTGATCTTGCAAATGTTGTACAGTGTGAACTTGCATGAACAAGAGAGAGCAGAAATGTGGTCAGAAAAAGATAACAGTTCATCAATCACCAACCCAAAGTTACATACTGACGTGGCAGGTGTTAGTGACAGTGGGGCAAGCTGTACAGAGATGGGGAATTGAACAAACTGGTTGGCCGGGATCACAAGAAGCTCTTTTTTTGCCAGGTTGAGCTGTAAATGGTGGTCCTTCATCCAGGTGAGAAATCAGTAAGACATGCAGAGACTATAGCTGATACCGTGTTGTCTTCAGGAGGGAAGGACAGGTACGGCTGCAGCATAGCACTGATAAGAGAACCCATGGGATTGAATGATGGAGTTCAGCAAGATGGTGTACAGAGAGAAAAGTAGAGGACCCATTATCGATCTTTGGGGCACCCTGTACATGTTTGTTATGCCTTTGAAAACACTCCTTGCCAGGACACACTGTAGGATCTGCCTGAAGTGTAGGACTCAAACCATCTGAGAGCAGTCACAGTGATACCAGTGTCAGAGAGGAAGGCAAGAAGAATGTTGTGGTTGACCATGTCGAAGACAGAAGAGAGGTCTTTTCCTTCTTTGATCTCTTGGATTGTTTGGTTTGGATTGGCTCCTAAGCCTGTATGCTGCTGTGGGTGGATTTCATTCATAAAGTTTTTTCCTGGTGGTCCATGGAAAGGTCTAGAGGGATCTAGAGGAGCAGTCTAGAAGGATGAGGACTGATGACATGTTGGTAGCTCTAGCAAATCATAGCTGGTTGACCATAGTCGTTACTGGTAAGTATCGAGCAGTCCATTCTGTACAAGGAAGGAAGAGACCTGGTTACAGACAGCACATTCAAGTATTTTAGAAAGAAAGTAAAAGAGAGAGACAGGCCTGTAACTGTTAACTTGGGATGGACTGAGTGTAGGTTTTTTGAGGAGTGGGGTTATCAGAGTATGTTTGAAAATGGTGGGAATGTGCCTGAGCTGAGTGAAGTGTTAATGATGTGTGTAATTGCAGAGATGAGTGATGAGGAAATAACCTTAAGGAGATATGAGGGGTAGGGTCAAGTGGACAGGTAGTGGAGTGATTGGAGAGGAAGTTGAAAACATCAGTGGCAGAGACTGAAGAGAATGTGGAGAATGTTGGGTGATGGTTGGGAGGAGGCATAATGGGTGGCAGTGAGGGTGATAGCAGCCAACCTATCCTGAAAAAAGTGGGCAAAGTCATCAACAAACAAGGAGATTGGGGGAGGAAGTGGAGGATTGTTAAGAGGGGAGGTGAAAGCAGAGAACAGAGAGCATGTGTCAGTGGAGCTGTTAATTCTGATCTGATAGAACCTTACCTTACAGTTGATGGTGGTAAAAGAAAAGGATGCAAGAAGGGATTGATACTTAGGTAGATACACATATATGCATCAGGGGCCCATTTAGAATTGCCTATTCACCTAACCTGCACACCTTTGGACTATGAGAGGAAACCAGAACTCCCAGAACAAACACACATGGACACGTGGGGACAGTACAAACTGCACACAGGGAGTATCCTGAACTCAAACCCTAATGTACATGTTGTGAGGAATCAATGCAAACCTGTGCCACCATGTGGCTTATTATGACTGCTTCTGTGGTTAAATATCCCTTTACTAAATGTATTTTGAGCTTAGAAATTGAATAATTTTTATTAAAAATTATGCTGCAACTCATTTTCCGGCATGTTTTCCCAAGTAAGCTGGACATTGCATCATACATCATTTGAATGAAGAAACTATTCACATGCAAAATTCCAAATTATTTTCTTTTTCAAGACAAATTTAGCTTTACTATCAATATGAGCAAATGTGGGTATGTGCATAAGTATGCCTATTGCCTCCTTATCCTGGAAATGTTTGTTAGAATGTGAATGAATTGTTGTTTATCCATCCATCCATCCATTATCCAACCCGCTATATCCTAACTACAGGGTCACGGAGTTCTGCTGTAGCCAATCCCAGCCAACACAGGCTGCAAGGCAGGAAACAAACCCCGGGCAGGGCGCCAGCCCACCGCAGAATTTATTTAACAGTTATCTTTATTCCAAGTGGCTTAGAAAAATAAATCATTATACAAATGGCTTGAGTGCCTCAAACGTTAACAAACAATAAGCAACTTAAATCAAAGTCAAACAGAATTAAATAACTAAACATACAGTTAAAGCTTTGTGTTCCATGCATCCAGAAAGCTTGTGATTCCTTCCAGTTTAAAGAAAGAGCATGGATGGCTATTAATCTGTTGTTTAAAGCGCACATCTCTAGTGACGATATTCAAAAACCTTCAATTATAGAAAGATATAAAATGTGAGTGCCAAGGATTCAGTGTGCACTGAGCAAAATAAGAGCAGATAGATAGATAGATAGATAGATAGATAGATAGATAGATAGATAGATAGATAGATAG
>JANRMT010062856.1:60539964-60594302 GCA_026402145.1 Polypterus bichir lapradei | reverse complement strand
TATATATATATATATATATGTTTTTGGATTGTGGGAGGAAACCGGAGTACCCGAAGGAAATCCACGCTGACTCGGGATTGCAAACTCCATTCAGGGAGGACCCGGAAAGCAAACCCAGGTCAACTTACTGCGAGGCAGTAGCGCTACCACTGTACCGCTCTGTATACACACATATATATATATATATATATATACACACACGCAACACAAGCCCTCCCTTGATACCACACTGCACATGAAACGAAATGACACACATAGAGCACAAAACGGCTACAAAAGTCCGGGGCTAAAATGGAGGAAAAGTAATAATAGTGAACCTGATTCAGTTGTAAAAGTGTCCTAAAGCGATTATATACGGACAACAATGATGGCTGGCTGCTCTCCCAAATAACAAAAACACTCTCACCGTTCTTGATCCTCGCCGTCTCTGCGTGATCCGTGGGGTTTCTCCGTTGTATTGGTGAAATTGTCCAGTCTGGCATTGAAAGCGGCAGGCAGGCGAATGTGTCGACAATTTGAATCATTGTTCTTTTCTTGGTTGTCGGTATGGAAACAAAAAACAGGTCTCCTTCTCCTTCCCTCCTTATGTTGTAAATAATACTGACCCGGATGCAAAATGATGAGATTGAAAGGCCAAACTAACAGGGGACAATATCTGCATAGACACACAAAGACCATGTAAACAGGACAACACTATGAAAGACGCGACTCAGCGCAATACATTTAAGACAACGTTTATCATGTAGCACTGCTACATTGTTCTATCAGTATTGCAACATTTCTCTGAATCTGAGCAGACGGTATAGCCCTGTTCACTTCAGAAATCATTCTTCAATTTTTGTGAGTAGTCATATCTATACTAATAAAAGGCAAAGCCCTCACTGACTCACTCACTCACTCACTGACTGACTGACTGACTCATCACTAATTCTCCAACTTCCCGTGTAGATAGAAGGCTGAAATTTGGCAGGCTTATTCCTTACAGCTCACTTACAAAAGTTAAGCAGGTTTCATTTCGAAATTCTACAAGTAACGGTCGATAACGTTCGACAACGTCTGCCATGTTGAACTTTCTTATTTATGGCACCATCTTCACGAAATTTGGTAGGCGGCTTCCCTGCGCTAACCGAAACCGATGTATGTACTTATTTCGATGGTATGACGCCACTGTCAGCCGCCATATTGAACTTTCCAATGTCACTAATTCTCCAACTTCCCATCTATGTAGAAGGCTGTAATTTGGCAGGCTCATTCCTTACAGCTTACTTACAAAAGTTAAGCAGGTTTCATTTCGAAATTCTACACGTAACGGTCATAACGGTCGATAACGGTCGACAACGTCCGCCATGTTGAACTTTCTTATTTATTGCCCCATCTTCACGAAATTTGGTAGTCGGATTCCCTGCGCTAACCGAAACTGACGTATGTACTTATTTCGATGGTATGACGCCACTGTCGGCCGCCATATTGAACTTTCCAACGTCACTAATTTTCACAATGTCCGCCATGTTGAACTTTCTTATTCATGGCCCCATCTTCACGAAATTTGGTAGGCGGCTCCCCTGCGCTAACCAAAACCAATGTACATACTTATTTCAGTGGTATGACGCCACTGTCAGCCGCCATATTGAACTTTACAACGTCACTAATTCTCCAACTTCCCGTGTAGGTAGAAAGCTGAAATTTGGCAGGCTCATTCCTTACAGCTTACTTACAAAAGTTAAGCAGGTTTCATTTCGAAATTCTACACATAACGGTCATAACGGTCGATAACGGTCAACAACATCCGCCATGTTGAACTTTCTTATTTATGGCCCCATCTTCACGAAATTTGGTAGGCGGCTTCCCTGTGCTAACCGAAACCGATGTACGTACTTATTTCGATGGTATGACGCCACTGTCGGCCACCATATTGAACTTTCCAACGTCACTAATTTTCCAACTTCCCGTGTAGGCAGAAGGCTGACCCCATCTTCAAGAAATTTGGTAGGTGGCTTCCCTATGTTAACCAAAACTGATGTACGTACTTATTTCGGTGGTATGACGCCACTGTCGGCCGCCATATTGAATTTTTCAAACATCACTAATTCTCCAACTTCCTGTGTAGGTAGAAGGCTGAATTTTGGCAGGGTCATTCCTTACAGCTTACTTACAAAAGTTAAGCAGGTTTCATTTCGAAATTCTACGCGTAACGGTCATAACAATCAACAGCGTCTGTCATCTTGAACTTTCTTATTCATGGCCCCATCTTCACGAAATTTGGTAGGCGGCTTCCCTGCGTTAACCGAAACCAATGTACGTACTCATTTCGGTGGTGTGACGCCACTGTCAGCTGCCATATTGAACTTTCCAATGTCACTAATTCTCCAACTTCCCGTGTAGGTAGAAGGCTGAAATTTGGTACTTATTTCAGTGATATGATGCCACTGTCGGCCGTCATATTGAACTTTTCAACGGTCTTTGTTACTTATGGGCCCATCTTCAAGAAATTTGGTACACGGGTTCCCAACGCTAACTGAATCCTACTTACGTACATATATACGTCCATAGCCTGCAGCTCGGTCACCGTGTGAGGCGGCGTTGGGTCCCCCATCCCAACGCCTCCCACGTTGTTGGCTGCCTGCCTATATAAGGCCGTCTGTCGCTCCAGTCTCTACATTCCCTTCCTTGCTTCGCCACGGTATTCACGTCTCCCTGCTGATAACTACAGCCTTTTTATTTAATCCACGGCTTCTCCGCTGTTTTATTGTTCATTTATTACGATTATAGTTATTGTGTAGATATTTTAGACTTACTTTACATTGTTCAGGTACCCATTTCCTTTATCATTCCAACCGTACCCCCATTAACATGTCTATCAAGGTGATCACCATCGATCAAAGAACTGTCACTTACCAAGTGGTTTCCTTGCCCGGAGATGGCACCTGCCTTTTCCATTCTCTTTGTGACATATTGCACGGCCATATCAGGCTCACTCTTGATATCCGGAGGAACATTGTGTCTTATGTATTGAATGACTGGGACAGGTTCAAGGTGTGGACTGATGACGGTACAGGAGATAATTATACTACACAGGAGCACTAGAAGAGTGAAATGCTTAAGTGTACTGAAATGGCCAAATATTTTACACCTTTGGACAACCGCCAATGCCTCTTAAACATCTTAGATTCACAGGTGACGATTTCAGTGGTGGACACTTTGATGTTTAGAAATGTTTAAACTCTCAAAAACTGGATGTGAAGTTATCAATCAAACTGGTTGTATACTTACAACGCTTGACAGATGCCGAATGTCTCTTCAACACAAGTCCTACAAATACTGTCGTAATTGAAACAAACCATGAAACTCAAACTGATTATGACAGCAGCAATCTAAGCTGTGAGATTTGAAACAAGATTACTGTTCACATGGCCAACTGTACGTTGCATGCTCAAGAGTAAGCTCAGCGCACAGCTACAGCTTGGTCATATTACAACTGGAGGGCCGAACTGACAACGTGGCATACAAAGAGATCCTTAACAAATAATTATTGGTATATTTTCCCTCAGTTTTAAAAAGGTTTAATTGTCTTCTTAATAAAAATTTTAAGGCAGTACTTCGCCGCTGCGAAGCGTGGGTATTTTGCTAGTCATCAATAAACTCCAGTGATCCACTTCCATTGGCAGTCACGCATGCCCATGCAATAGCACTGCCACCACCATGTTTCACAGATTATGTGGTATGCTACATGATAATTTATAATGATCCATTCTTTCTCTTTTTCATATTCTTCTCTATCCAACATTCGGGGACGAATTGATCTGAATTTCATTTGTCTACAGAAAACTGTTCCAAAACTGGAATTTTTTTAAAAATATTTTCTGGCGGAGTCTAATCTGTCCTTCTTGTGCGTGAGGTTTACCAGAGGTTTGCACCCTGTGGTAAACCCTATGTAGTTGCTTTTGTGAAGTCTCTTGATTGTAGACTTTGGCAATAAATAGCCTACCTATCAGAGAGTGTTCTAGGTATGGCTAAATATTGTGAATTGTTTTTTCTTCACCAAGGAAAGAATTTATTGCAGCAGTACTGTCTCTTTCAAACGTACTAACCCCGAATTCCTGTCCTTCCTTTTCTTTCTCCAAGTAACCAATCGCCACACAATCAGCTCCTTAATAAATGTCAAGCCATCTGTAAGCTTAAAATGCAGATTCTTCAAAACATTTAAGAAACTTTGAAATATCTTCATGGTACATGTTTAATTATTCCATCCATCTATCCATCAAGAGTTGCGGCAGCCCCAGCAAGCATACAGCACGAGGCAAGAACAATCCCTGAATGGGGCGCCAGTTCATCGCTACTGCTGCTCCACCATGTTCTCACATGTTTAATTATTAACAGTATACATTATTTAAATTAAGTTAAAAATTGATCTGTATAATGTAATATATATACTTTACTGCATTTCATCTTAAAAATGGTATCAAGAGCTCCAAGAAGATACCGCCTGGAAATCTAAATCAACTTAAAGCAAGTCATTATCATCTGCATATAAAGGCTTTCTTCTATTGAATCGAATTGAATTTCTTTATTGTTATTGTATGGTACAATGAGATTCAATATGCAAATCCTCCATAAACTTATTTTCCTATAAAATGATAAAATAACAACAACCACAATAATAATAATAATAATAATAATAATAATAATAATAATAATGTGATAAAAAAGTGTGAAAAATATACAATATGAAAGCATAAGTGGATCAGGTTGTGCAATATTACAACTGTAATACACGTTTACAGTGAGGTAATTGTACTTATAAGTACAAACAGTTCTACCGGGAGCACTTGATGGACTGATTGAGTGTGTTTATAGCTCTTGGGGTAAAAGTGCTTCTGAACCACGAGGTCCATACAGGAAAGGCTCTGAAGCATTTGCTGAATGGGAGAAGTTCAAATAGATTGTGCAAATGGCTGTGGCACCATGTGCAAGAAGCTGTATCCCTATAATTCCCTCTGCTCTTGACACAAACTGCCATAGACCTTTCCGATCAGCTGCTGTAGAGCTGTGATACCACATTCAGATACAGTGGGTTAAAATACTCTGAGTGGTGTACTGAGAGTAACAACACCAAATCAGCTATGGTATTTGGAATAGTTTGCCCATTCTGTGCACCATTATATTGTTACAGGTTAATTACAATCAGATGCCTTTATCTAAAAAATGATATGCGGTTAATTTCAGTGTTTTTGATAAAGCCATTTCAGGGATGTGAGTCTAAAAATAAAGGGACGCCACACAGGAACAGTAGCACTGCTTTGACACTGGGTGCTGCCAATTTGCAAAACCAAGGTCAAAACTTGCGTACGCTATGGTTTGAGCTGGCATGAGAATCCACACTTGGAATCAACTCCAGACCTTCTACCTACTTAATAGTTAATGAAATAATGAGGGACCGGCTCACACCTGGCTATGGAACAACTTGTTAGTCAATTGTCCAAATACTTTTGACACCCTGAAAATGAGATGACCATGTTTAAAAATGGCTGTCATTCCTAAATGACACATACGATATTTCTGTTAAACCCTTTAGATTAATGCTGAAAGCCTATTCTTTAATCATGAAATTATTTCTTTCAAATCCATTGTGGTGGCGTATTGAGCCAAAATTATGAAAATGGTGTCACTGCCCAAATACTTACAGACCTAACTGTACATGTTACCATGTACGTATCTTATATGCAGACTTCAGCTGGAAGTGAGAATAGATGAATTAGCCTCAGGAAGGGCATACAGCTGGCTGAATGGGGGGATGAGTGCAGGCTGCACGCTGCTAATTGACACATTTGCAAAACAGAATACAAATTTTTTCGCATATGTCAGGAAAACTAGGGTGTTTAAGGAGAACAACATTTTTTGCAGGCTTTTTGGGAAGCTAGTGTTAATAATTAGGCAAAACTGAGAAACACAGCTATATCTACATAAATAAAGTTAACTTGGCAACTACTTGTATGTGTTTGTTCTGAAAAATCTTAAAAATGACTCTACTGATTTTCATGAAAATGGGATGATAACTTGAAACATAGGGCACGTGGCTTTAACTCTCTACTTTACAGTGTCTGAAGTTAACTGAAGTGTACCTGATTGATTAAAAGTGAATACCAATCCTACCAGGGTGGCCTGGGGACAGAATGATTTGCCACGATCTTAACGGGATGTGATAAAGGACAATCTGTGTATATACCATAGATTCCTGTCATCCCATCAAATTACCCCTTCTAACACAAATAGCTGCATTTCCCTGTTAGTCACAATGGGTTGCTCAGATAAGTGTAAAGTAAATTTACAGCAAAGTCTTGAAATTAAATAAAACCTGGGCAACCAGGGGAAATTCAACGAACATTAAGTAATATGGAGTTATGTGCTTTAACCCATTCCTTTTATGATAGTGTCAGAGAGGGGTGACAGGTTGCATATATAAATGGATTGGCAAATTATAATTTCACTGTACTCTGTGTATGTTACGATATTACTACTACTACTATTAAGTGACCCAAACATGTAATGATGATACTTGGATTCATAAAGCAGACATTTCCATGCAGTAAAGAATTATATAATGTATTTCGAAACCTCAGTTCACTCTATAAATGGAAGTGTTTGCTTGTTTTAGTGGTACACTGAACTCTTCATTTCTTTCTGTGATATATTTTCTTTTGTCGTGTCACTTCAGCATAAGGCTGGCATACCTTAGATATCATCTGTCTGTCTCAGTGGCGTAGCGTAGTCGGGGCGGCAGGGGTGGCCCACCCCAGGCGGCGCTTTTAGGGGGCGGCAAAGAATTACTGTGTATTTTAGTCTTTTAAATTGAAATACCTAAATAAGGGGGCGGCGAAATTTTCCTCCGCCCCGGGCGGCTGACACCCATGCTACACCACTGGTCTGTCTGCACATAAAATTAACAAAACATATGAAAATTCTGGAAAAAAGTCAAATTATCTAACTAAAATTTGGCATGACATTAAAATAAGCAAACTACATTTTTGCCTGTACCAAAGTTATTCTTATATATTATGTGAGTGAAAAAAAAGCCTCTGTAGCAAGAGCTTACAGTTCAATGTCCACATGAATCTGGAAATGTTTAGTGCTACTATAACCGGAGGATCATTTGCTGTTGTGATTCAGTGTTCACATGTATCTGAACACATTCAGAATTATAAGTGCTCATTAATCACTACAAATGTGCAATTTACTGTGGTAAAATGGGTCAACTGCACTCAAAATGGCAGGTCAAGCACAATGGGAGCTATTGAAAAAGAGTCGAATTAAACAATAGCTCTAAATCTTGAATAACAGATTTGATACTTTAATTCAAACTGTTTCATACTCCTCTTGAACTCAGGTTATCAATAGTCTTGAGCTGAGGATGGACTAGTGCAGTGAGGACATATAACAACTAGAGTGGTGTAACAAAGTTCTCATTACATTTTATTTTCAAACAATAAACAATGCATTGTCCAAATTAAAATGCTGTGCCAGTTCTTCATAAATAGATAATCCAATAAGAACAGTGTCACTGTGGAAGTTAAAATCACAATGAATAAATATATAAACCCAAAGCGGGTTAAAATCAGGGTTTGAAACACAGATAGGATCAGTTCTCTCCCTAAACTCGAAGTGCATCCTCCCAATCCATGTCTCCTCTGGTCACCCTTAAAGTCTGCTCACCCCAGACCATATCGCAAGCTTGGTCAACTTTATCTGGCTTGTGTTCCCACCTCAATCCCTTGGCATCCTCAGGGACCCCGTGGGCCCTATACCCTACTCCCTTCTCCCACCACCGTCACTTGCCCTCTGTGCGACCTCTCGGAGCAGTCGGCCACTCCTTCTCACTTTGTGCTCAGCAGGAGCAACCCTACCCTCACATATACCACTGCTCCACACAGGGCTTTTTCCTCGACTGCTATGCTTCCTGTGCCTTGGATCTGACTTCCCTTCTCACTCATGTTTCCTCACATCCTTTCATTTCATCTCCAGCTTTCTGTTTTGATCTTTTTCTCCTTCTCTCTTTGTTCTTTCCCAGGCTCCTTTTTTGCCTTGTGGGTGCAGGTGCTCTGCCTGATGAACCCGTGGGCTGATTGCACCTGTATGTAACAAGAAAACAGCTTGTCTCCCCAGTTAACACCCCATGGCTACACAGCTTCAAGGCAGAGCACTCCCATGCCCACAAGCTTGCACCACACTGTTTCTATTTAAAAACTCATGCACTGCCATGGACCCCTAATGTGCGTCACCATACCCAAACACTGACTGGAAGGTTTGATGTTTGATGTGAACATTTTGCACACTTCAGGGAGAATGGCCGAATGAATCTACTTAAGTGTTTCAAATACAGTTCTGTTAATATTAACACATCGGTCGTAGAATGTTTTTTCTTCTTTCAAAAATAGAGGTGAATAAGGACTGATAAAAAGCTAAGCTACATCAGTAAGCAGAAACAACTGGCAGATTTAGGCACATAGCAACATGGTAAAATACAAAGTACAGCTTATGGAAATCCTTAAACTTTCCAACCAAATTAGCAAGTTATTTTATATTCTATTTTTTTAATGGAATATTTGTGATGGGTAATGCCCTGACAGACAGAGACACTCTTAAGGCTGCACTAATGACATAAGTAGTTATGGCTGTGCAAGAAGAAGGGCACCACTAGAGGACGGTATACCAAGTGTATGTTGTGTCTCCACAGTCATAAGAAAGAAAGAGAAGGAAGGTAAAGGCAGTACTTTGTATGTTAGTGTTCTGGGCAAGTTGCCTCACTTGACACATATTAGAGAGTTTAAAAATGTTAAGCTTGATAAACAGTAGCAATAAAGTTTATTTTATCTTTATTGTATACTTTCAATTATCCCTTTTGTAACCCCATTCTTCAAAATTTATAATTTTTTATTTGTGATTCTCAATGTAGTTTTTGTAGTTGCAAACAGCTTTTAGACAAGTCCCCTCCTATAAACAGCCATTCTTGTGTTACCTGGGAGAAAATTTTCACAACAAAAGTTTACAGGAATTTAAAAGTGATTCCACTCTGTTTGTCTGTAGTGTCTGCTTCTTTAATCAATGGGACTAACATTTTTGTATCATTTCAGCCATGGTGCTGCTGTTTGTCCTGTGGATGAAACGACGGGAGAAGGAGAGACAAACCAAACAACTGCTCATTGATCCCGAGGATGATGTCCGAGACAACATTCTGAAGTATGATGAAGAAGGTGGTGGCGAGGAAGATCAGGTTAGCCCAGTGCTAAAAAAAGACAAAAAACAGAGAAGGAAGATAAAGGAAAGTTGTCCTGTTTTATAGTTTCTATGTGTATATGTTATAGTAGAATCTGTTTTGGGCTGCCTCCAAATATCTCCAAAAATGTGCCTTTATACTAAAGTTCATGTTTTTGGCTTTAATAGACTTTAGAATCTTAGAATTTTGTTACATTTACCAATCAGATGTAGATGTGGTAAAGAAATGCTTGTATTATGAGCTGTTTTATATTTAGACATTTGATTCTTCTGTAACGTGTAACATACATGCTGTATTGTGAGTGGTTTTGTGTATGTCATATACATAAATGTGTAGAGCATTTTAGGGATGTAAATGAGACATGCTTTTACTGTATCAGTTGGCATCTGCTGAGAACAATTTTTAGTTAATTAAAAAGTGACCATTACTTTTAGGGGTTAGGGGTAGGCTTAGGATTAGGTTTTTTATTTTAATTATTTGTGATATGTCACCTTTGTGACTTTTTCTGTGTCTGCCTCCTTTAGCAAGTGTGAAACTATTGTATTTCAACAAGTGTGGCGGTGACAGGTCCCCAAAATAAGTTAGTCTCTAGATATTGACAAACCAAGGGAGAAGGCAGCTACATAATCTGTTTAAGTTTACAGGCATGCTGGTTAGCTTTTTGGCAGGGTGGTGACCCAGAGGTAGGCGTTTTCGATATACATTGCTCATTGAAAGCTGAGAAGTAAAACTTTAACATTTATCAAAACTTAAAACAGAGGAAAACAGATTACTGCTTACATGAAAGTTGATGGAAATCAGTTAATTGCATCCCTAATATCTGTGCACACATGTATCTATGTATGAATGTACAGTGCTTTTTTGTTAAAATACAATCATAAATGTTGTCAAAATGTTATGGTAGGCATGACTATTATATTGCATTTTGTTTTATCAAAGAAGGCTTTCCTTTATTTCCCAGTAGGCTCTCAATCAGAAGAGAATTGAAAGAGCACTGGATGGGGAAGCCTTTCTCTTTCACTGGAAGAATGATTACAGCTTCAGACTAGCAAAACATTACACAAAAAGCACTGTGCATATATATCTGTGTTTTTAGATTTATGTGGCTGTATCCATTGAATTGGCCCCCATTCCTAATTCCTCCCCCAATGTGTACTCAGGGATGGACTGACAATCGGGACTACCTGGACAATTTCTGATGGGCTGCTCACTCTGTGGCTGTGGGACAGGGCAAGAGAGCAAACATGCAAATGAGAAGGAGAGACAGATAGAAACAAAGCAGGCCCATACGCCATCATGAGTACACCTGTCCAGTCACAAGATTCCACTAACTCCAGGGCCATCTAACTGAGTCACTGAAGAGTAGCAAAGAATTGGAAAGTGCAATACACAGAATAGTGAATAGATGGAGAAAATGTCTAAAAAATAACAAATGGAGCAGTGAAAACATACAAAAAAATTAAATCACCTCAATAACAGGCAGCAAAATGTAAGAAAATCAGTAATTTGTTTGGACTTTATCAAAGCAAGGGTCTGTAGGATAGTTGGTGTGTAGAAGTGGTCAGCTTTAGCAGCCGGTTTACTGTGATTAGTTATGATGTGGATTAAGCAAAGACAGTTCATGAGAATACTCAAATTAAAATAAGGATGTAAGGGCTGTTGTTGTCCAGCCGATTGCAGTGGGACAATCTATTCCTGCCTGTACTGTAGTTACATTTTTCTGCCATGTAATTTCATATTACAGTCATTTGCTTGTTAGAGTACCCATGGTGGTAGCACAGCATTAGTTTGATTAGATGCATTTAACTTGTTTTCAAACTTGTTGTCATTGCGGAGACAAAGGCTTATCATTATCCAGGGTTGTTAGAAATGGTGTGTAACAACCATCTCCCTGAGTTTTCTCATAACTACATGAGAGCATTTTCCATCTTTATTCTCTGTGTTGCTAGATAACTTTTTCTTTGATGATTTCAGGACTACGACCTGAGTCAACTACAGCAGCCTGAATCACTGGATCACATCATCACTAAGCCTTCTGGGATCAGGCGAGTGGATGAAAGGCCTGTGGGAGCAGAACCACAATATCCAATCCGACCAGTTATCCCTCATCCTGGGGATATAGGTGATTTCATCAATGAGGTGAACATTTTTGTTTCATCTGAGCTTCCAACAGAAAAGTTGCTTGTAGTTGTAGCTTTTATCGTAATGTGATGTTGTGTCCTTTGAAACCTTAGCACAATGTGCAAAGAATGTCAGTCATTTTCATACTCAATTAAACATGCAGTAATTAATTGAGAAAAATAGTAATATTTGGATTCTAGTATTTACAGTAATCCCTCCTCCATCGCGGGGGTTGCGTTCCAGACCCCCCCCGCGATAGGTGAAAATCTGCGAAGTAGAAACCATATGTTTGTATGGTTATTTTTATATATTTTAAGCCCTTATAAACTCTCCCACACTGTTTGTAAATATTCCCCGCAGCGTTATACAGCATAATCCCTTTGTATTCTCTTAGATATTAGGTAAGATTCATTGAAATTATGTATATAAACACACACTGTTTATATACAGTAAAACCTAAATATTATTTTAAAGATATTGAGTGTCTCCGATATCACATATGTTACAGCCATTACGATAGACAGGTCACCAGCAATAAATACGTACATTGCAAGAAAAATAGTATACAGTAAATGTATTAATTATTTATGGTTACTCACCAACAATGACACGATGACTTGTCCGATAACAATGAGTTTAATTTTACTGCACAACAAAGGAGAGCGTTACAGCCCTTGTAAAGGAGCCACTTCAGGCGATTGTGTAGCACTGCCGTTGTTCTTCTTCTGGCAGTCTTCAATCCAAATCCCTAAAGCAGATTCCATCCAGACTACTGCCTTATTACATCCACTTACAACTCGTTTTGCACCCTGGTTAAAAGGACGCTGCAGCCGTAGATCTTATATTCCTTTCCTACTTTTTAAATAAAAAGAATCGTAGCCTTCAACAAATCCAAAACGTTTACCTTTTCGGCAATCGTTAACATCTTCTTCTTGCGCTTGGGCACGGCACCTGAAGCAGTAGCAGATTGTTTTGGAGCCATAATGAAGGGCTTGACTATGCACAAAGATAAACACTAAAGAACACAACTCTTTACACAGCGAAGCACGTTGATGCTGAATGAGCGAGATGAGACTTCCTGGTTAACACTGCATAGCTCCTGCATGCTCTGATTGGTTAGCTTCTCAGTCAGGAGAACTTAACTGCGTGCTCTGATTGGTTAGCTTCTCAGCCATCCGCCAATAGCGTCCCTTGTATGAAATCAACTGGGCAAACCAACTGAGGAAGCATATACAGGAAGTAAAAAGACACATTGTCCGCAGAACTCGCGAAGCAGCGAAAAATCCGCGTTATATATTTATATATTTATATATTATGCTTTCATATAAAATCCGCGATAGAGTGAAGCCGCGAAAGTCGAAGCGCGATATAGCGAGGGATTACTGTATATTCTATATCTCATATATATAATATATATATATATATATATATATATATATATATATATATAATCTCTGACAACTTCAGAAACAGTAAATATCTTAATTTTATTATAAACATCTTCAGAAATGCTTATATTAAATATCAGAATATAATATTCGAGGGGAAACACAAAAATTCCCAGAATCGATCAATAGCATGGCAGTCAGGTTTAGTTATTGAATACACCACTAGGAATTGTAAATCTGGCTAATCAGTCTACAGAATGGCCTCATGCTGAAGTGACTGAGTGCATATTTCTGTCATTTATTCAACAATTGTGCAGGTGACTTTGAGATATTTTTCCACCAAGTAACCATGGCAGATCACGTTTCTTGACATTGATGGACTTGTTCACAAAGAGTTTGTTTTTCATGAACCAACTATTAATCAGTGACATCTGTAGGAGAGGAACAGGCCTCCCAGATGTGATGGGGAACATTACCCATACGGGAGGCCAGTGCGACAATGCAGACAAATTGGTCAGCTGAGTAAATAAATAACTTTGTACCCGGTCGGTGTAAGTTAATGAAGGGACCAGCAGAAGCCAAGAGTTGAGAGTGGTTCCATCCGCCATATGCCAGACGGCAGTGGTCCTTGTATGGGAAACCAGTCGGGACACCTGCAGAGGTGCTTGGGAGATGAGAGTCCAGAAGTGCAGTCCTGTCTGGGTCCCTGGGGATCGAGAGAGGGCACTGTTGAGGGAGGACCTCTCTAATTTACTTATGGCCAGGAATACTTCCAGTGCCACATCATGTCTTCCAGGGAGCATAAGGAAAGAAGGGAGGTCCTCCCCCAGCAGCCCTCTCTCTTGAGCCCCAGGGCTGCAATTTCATTTATATTTAATTAATTTCCGGACTCCATCTACCAAGCAACTCTGCGGGTGTCCAGACTGGCTTCCCATACGAGAATCAGTGCCACCAGACCATGAACTTACACCAACTGGGTACAAAGTTATTTATTCGTTCTCATCCAGGATACCCATTCTCCTACTGCACATTACATTAAATTGCTGAAGCGTATACAAGAAAGCAGTGGAAAACAAACATACAGAGAAGTTGCACATGGAAAACTGGATTTTTCACCATGACAACACACCTACACAAAAGGCTTTGTCAGTCAGAGTTTTTGACAAAAAAACACTGTGGTTGTTGCTTTACACCCCCATATTTGTCAGATCTTAGTTCCTGTGACTTTTTTGTGTCCCTGGCATTAAAACTGAGACTGATGTGAAGAGGGTTTCCTACAATGGAAGACAAACAGCAAAAAACATAAGAGGTTGTAGAGATGGTAGCAAAAAATGAGCACAGGAAAGTTTCTAGGAATGAGAAAAGCGCTGGGACAGGTGTATTGTATCTCATGGAGAGTATTTTGAGGGTAATTAAAAGGAAACTGCTGTACGTTTTATAAAGTTTTTTTTTAACGATTCTGGCACATATTGGAACTTCCCTTATAAACAGTAGCTTATTTAGCCTTTATATTGTCAATATCTTAGACATATCCTTGTTTCAGTCTTTGAAGTTTTTGATTTATTTTTTTTTGTGCAATCTTTATACAATGGGTTGAAGCCCGAAAGGTTCCTCACATACAAGCTACATTCAAGGAGCCTTTATTATGTAAAGAAAGACACTGGCGTGTCCTGAGGTATTGTTATTAAAAAAAACAATTTTATTACTTTCGTTTTTATGACTTACCATTTAATAAAACCTTAAAATAAAAGAGACAGAATATGGTGACCGGGGTTTTAGCAAATACTTTCAGTGTACACATTTAGTAGATACGGCTCTATCACTTTTACTTAACAGAAGCTTCAGTCCTCTTATCAAAGTGACTTTCCTGAACTTGTAGCCCAAATCTCAAATTAAAGTCAAAAATAGGTCATGTAAATCTCACTTTGAGGAGATGATAACTCCTGGGTGGAGAGCTGTCTCAATCGATTATCGGAAGTGGCAGGCCTTGCCAGGGTAAAGGCTTTTGTCACTGAGATGGCACAGTCTTCCCGGACTTTGTGAAATGGTGTCAAGACTTACTTCAGCAGGAGGCTTTTTCCTGTCGCCTCTGTCTCTCTCAACAAATCAAACTGCCACCTCGAACCAAACAGCTGGCGTCAGGAGGCCTGGCAGCAACTGACCTTCTCATGAGGTTGGCAGCCGTTTAACAAGTAGTGTTGCTGACAGAGAAGCTAAACAAAAGTCAACACATAGAGGATATTTCAAGACGGAAATATGATTCTACTGTTGTTATTCACAGCTTATTTGAAATATTGCTTTAGTTTAAAAATAAGAACTTGGATGGTGCAAAATGTAATTTGTGGGAGAAATGTATATGTAAGAAACGAAACCCAGCAAGAGATTGACATATGTTCACTTTAAGGTTATAGTTTGCACCCAAAATGACAAACAATATTTATTTTTGTTTGTCAGTCTCAAAAGTTAAACCTGCCGTCGTCGTATTATAAATGAGTGTCCTGCAGACAGACCTGCAGCTTGCTGTTTTCACACTAACAGTCCCACTTAAGGATGGTTGTGATTTGAGTCGCCTCCTAGGCAAATGCTGTAGGTACTGGTCACACTTCATCGACAGCACCAGTGTTCAGAGAAATGAAAAGAATACATCAATAAAATAAGAAAAGTATGCAGCATGAGCACTAAAAGAATTTTAATTTTCTTCTGACATACCTAAAGATGCTTTCTAAGTAAAAATGTTTTGTCAAATACTAATTACACAATAAGCTCAAAGGAAATTCACAAAGTGAGGTTTTTTGGTTATTATAATGAAGTGTAATGTTAAATATTTTGTGCATTTATTATACCCAATTATTTTAATTAGTGTAATTAAAATTCTTTTGAAATAGTGCCCCAATTAGCATGAAAAGGAGTATAGAACAGTTAGAACTGATTTGCAAAACTAAAGGAAAGGATTATTTGTTGCTCCTAAACGGAAATGCATGCAGATTTATACATTGCCATTGCAAATAAAATACACTATTATAATGATATTTAATATACAGTGTAATAATATTTGGATTTTTATAAGTATTGCAGTTTCATTCTTCAATTTGTTTTAATTTATTATACCCCTTTTTATTTGACTAAAATTAAAATTCAACTAATGCCTCTATGGATATAAATCCGTGAATCTGATACCTATTCAGAAAAACTCTTAATTCAGTTCATCCCACTTGTTATTGTTAGTTGCTTTGATTCTTTAAATTAATTTCAAATGTTTTCATAGTCCCCAGAGTACAAATGGGATTATTCACTACATCATCTAATTTTCGTTTCAAGTTATTTCTTGTGAGATGAACCCTTATATTTTTAGTAGTAGGACTGTTCACCAACAATTAAGAATAGAATGTTCATATTTAAAATATGTATTTGTCTGAAGATTCAAGTGTAACCTATAATTCAGAGGGCCACATATACAGTATGTATATTCACATTAGTGATGAGCAGTGTTGGGGCTAATGCTTTAAAAGTAACATGTAACATACAGTAGTTAATTTTTAAAGTAACGAATAACCTAAAGCAAAATGTATTATATCGAAATAAAAATACTTGTTTTACTTTGAACAAAAAAACAGATGTGATGCTGCATTACTACATAAGCTTATTTAAGCCCCTGAAAAATGTGTAATATCACACACGTGTGCACTCCATCTGTTTACTGAGGAAGAGGTTAAGCACATGCATAGCATGCAATCAAGTGAAGCGAACTGAACAAACGTTATAAGTATACATTTAATCCTGCACATGCAGAGGAATAAATGTACCGGGCACAGTTTAAGGTCAGAGTGAGCCAGAGAGTATCACAGCATCACTGAGAATAAGACAAGAAGCAAACATGTTGAATTGGTGCTCAGGTTCTTTTGCAAGGCTCAGTTGCACACTCAAGCAGAAAAAGACTGTGCTGCATGCAGTCCAGTAACAAGAAACCTGTAATTAAAGTGGCAGTTTAGCTTAAACCAAGCTGTTTGCTTTAGAAATGTTGAAACAGTGTGATCAGGTGGCACAGCAGTTAGTGTTAATACCGTGAATCCTTGATGGCTCGTGTTGGCGCTGAAAAAGGAGATGGATGTTATTTACTTTACAGCACATGAAGGACTGCTTGGGCCAAAGACCAAGATTCGCCTGGGAGCATGGAATGTCCGAACCATGTTCGAGACCTCCAAGACGGCACAAGTCCTCAGTGAAATGAAGAGATACCACCTGGACATCCTGGGGATTAGTGAAAGTCACTAGAAGGGCTTCAGACGCCAAGTTCTACAAGCTGGATCCATCATCCTCCACTCAGGCCATGAGAGCGCCCATACACATGGAGTAGCCATCATAATCTCCAAAGAGAAAGCCAAACCCCTGCTGGAGTGGGAACCAGTAAGTGAAAGGCTGATCAGAGTGCGCCTCAACTCCAAGTTCTGCAAATTCACCATCGTGCAGTGCTATACACCAACAAATGAGGCTGAGGAGGAGGTCAAAGAGGACTGGTATGAACAGCTCCAAATGGTAGTCTCTAAGGTACCCCAACATGACATGCTCCTGATAACTGGCGACATGAATGCGAAAGTGGGAACCGATACTTCCAACTATGAAAGGGCAATGGGGACACATGGGCATGGCACAAGAAACAACAATGGCGAACGCCTTGTTGATTTCTGCTTGAACAACAATCTTGTCATTGGTGGAACTATTTTTCCACACAAGAACATCCACAAGCTCACATTGAAGTCACCTGATGGAAGAACTACCAACCAGATTGACCACATTATAATCAATGGAAAGTGGCGCAGGTCATTACAAGACATGAGAGCATATCGAGATGCAGATGCCTACAGTGACCACTACCTGCTCGTTGCCACCATCAAGCTCAAGCTGAAGAGGTCGATGCCACAAGGCCAGCGGCAGAAGGTGTTAGATATTGTAAAGCTCCATTATCCAAAGGACAATAAGGAATTCGTGCAGGAACTGAGGAACCATTTTAGCACACTAAATGTTAGCCTTGCAACAGAAGAGCCCTCTGTAAACCACAAATGGAACATCATTAAAAACATATACTCTGAAACAGCAGAAAAAGTCTTAGGCTATAAACAGAGAAGAGCCAAAGAATGGATATCTGCTAAGACATGGCAAAAAACTGAGGAGAGAAAACAGATAAAAGCAAAGCTATTGAGTCTTAAGTCCCAACGACTCATTGAAAAAGCCAAGCTGTCCTATAAAAATAAGGACAAAGAAGTGAAGAGGAGTGCAAGGAGAGACAAGAGGACCTTTGCAGAAAGCCTGGCAAAGGAAGCAGAGAAGGCCGCAGCCTTGGGGAACCTGGGGACTGTATATAGGATCACAGAACGTCTCTGTGGAAATCACACAAGCCAAAGTACCCACATTAGGGATAAGAATGGCAACATTTGCTCATCAGAGCGAGAGCAAGCAGCCAGATGGGTCCAGCATTTCCAGGAAGTGCTCAATCACCCTGAGCCAGAACAACCTGCCAACATCACAACAACAGACTACATCCTGGATATCAACATCAATCCCCCTGACCTTTCCGAGGTTAAAACTGCCATTCTATCCCTAAAGAGTGGCAAGGCATGTAGCCTGGATGCAATCCATGCGGAAATGCTGAAGGCCGACATTTCAACATCAACTAAAGTCCTTACAGATCTTCTCCAAAACATCTGGAACAGCGATAACATCCCTGAAGACTGGTCTAAGGGCCTCATTGTCAAAATCCCAAAGAAAGGCGATATCAAAAACTGCGACAACTGGAGAGGAATCAGCCTTCTGTCCATCCCAAGCAAAGTGTTCTGCAGAGTCCTCTTTAACAGAATGGAGCCAGCCATTGCCTCCAAGCTTAGACAAGAACAAGCAGGCTTTAGGAAAAGAAGAGGATGTATAGACCAGATCTTTGCACTGCGAAACATCCTAGAGCAATGCTTAGAATGGAACACACCCCTGTACATCAACTTTGTTGATTTCAAGAAAGCATTTGATAGTGTCCATCATAACACTCTTTGGAAGATACTCCAGTACTACAGAATCCCAAATAAGATAATTACAATCATAAAAATCTTCTATGAAAAATTTGAGTGTAGTGTCCTTATGGGCAACACTCTCACTGAATGGTTCCCTGTACAGTCCGGAGTGAGACAAGGGTGCATCATCTCTCCCATCCTCTTCCTACTTGCAATAGACTGGATCACAACCAACACAATAGGGAATAAACACCGAGGCATCCAATGGACCCTGTCCTCTAAATTGGAAGACCTTGACTTTGCAGACAACCTTGCTCTCCTTTCAACAAACCACTCCAACATGCAACTGAAAACTGACAGGCTTCACAAATATGCCAGACAAATATGTGCATAAACTCCATCCCCACAGCACCCATCCAAATGAATGGAGCACCACTCGAGTTTGTGGAGGACTTCACCTACCTTGGCAGCCTTATCAGCAAGGACAGCGCTGTCCATAAAGACATTAGAGCAAGGCTGGGAAAGGTTCAGGGTGCCTTTTCCCAACTCCATTCCATCTGGAGGTCTAAACAATACAGCCTAAAAACAAAGATGCTCCTGTACAACAGCAACATAAAGTCTGTCCTCCTGTATGGTTCAGAGTGTTGGCGTGTGGTCAGTACAGACATGAGGAGACTTGAGGTCTTCCACAACAGATGTCTCAGAAAAATCTGCCAGATGTTTTGGCCCAACAAAATATCAAACCAACAATTATATAAGAAAGCAAACAGTCAATGCATCACCAAGGACATTACAATAAGACGCTTAAGATGGCTTGGACATGTGTTAAGGATGGAGCAAAACTGCATCCCAAGAGTTGCCTTAAGATGGACACCACCTGGAAAAAGAAAAACTGGAAGACCCAAAAACACCTGGCGTAGAACGGTGGTACAAGAGCTTCAAAAGATGAACCTGTCATGGGGAGAAGCACAACATGCTGCAAAGGACCGCATGTGATGGAGGGAGCTCATTGAAGCCTTATGTCCCACAAGGGACGAAGAGGATTGATTGACATGAAGGACTAAATATTTATAAACACTAGAAATGATCACATTTGTCTGTTTCATGAAGGTTCAAATTTGGAGTTAGGAGTTAGTAACAAATGTTGGCCAGTGAAATGTGCAGTTTTTGATGCAAAACAAGAAAAAGTAATGCATTGTTTGTAGTGCATTACATTTTATAATAAGTAACTATATAACATATTTTATGAATTGCTTTTTTTTGTAAGTAATGAGTAATGTAACTAAATTACTTTTTAAAGTACTCTTCCGCAACACTGGTGATGAGCGATACAAGGAAATTCTGGTTTGCACAGTTTTCTGAAAGTGACACTGAAACACAGTGATTTCTTTGGAGTTTTTAAATGGTTTTTGAAATAGAAAACCAGTTATGTTACCCCACTTGTTCATCCAGGTTTACCTGGTTACTTCTGCAGCTGCATATTGTAGGTAATTGCCTGCACACCTGTACAATCAATTCTATTTATGCCTCTTGTTCAAATCACAGCAGAGGTGCAGTGCCTTTTTTTAAAATGCTGCAGACTTTCCAGATGACGATACACCAAAACCTGCAATTGTGCATGGTACTGTTTTTTTTCCACAGGAACCCACTTGCATCTCAACTAGTAATCTAGTTTCCTAAGAAACATTCCCTACAGATGCTACAGATGAGGGATCACATGCTGCATACACTGAGGAGCTTTGAGGTTCATTTTTGTCTCCAATGCATCTTTAGGATTGTCATGATAATCGACAAAGTGGACATCCTCTTACCAGTACAAATACAACACATAACTGTTTGGTCAAATAGACATGACAGAAAATGGATTTTTGGATGATTTTTTTTTCCTTTTCATTAGAGATCTTCTGTCTATGCATGCAGGGGGTAAGACATGTCAGCCAACTTTTCTAGTTGAAAGGGAGGATATGTCAAATAAGTGAATATATTAAATGGATCACAACAAAACACTACTGCACATTCCCCACATTAAAAAAAAAAATATGTATATATACCTCCACCAAAGCAACAACGTGACACCACCATATATATACACAACAAACCCTCCCTTGCCCCTGTAAGATATAACAAACAACAACGAATAACAACAATGAATGAAATACGGAATGAATGATCGTGAACTTGAGTCAGAGCATATTACTGTCCTGTATGTGGATGATTGGTCAACAGATATGTGATGCGTTTGTATTTCCCGGAACAAATGGAACAACCTCACCGTGAATCCTCGGCTTGTGGTGGATGATGTAGTCTCACCCTGGGGTCTCTGGCGATGAGGGGATTGAAGCAAGTCCAGCGGAATAAAAAACAGACCGGTTACCAAAAGTACGATGTGAAAAACAGCAGGTAAAGATGAAGAAAGATGAGAAAATCCTCGTCTTTCTCCTCTCCTCTCTCCTTTTCTTTGTTCCCTCCTGATTGTTTAAATGGTTAAGAGCGGGATGTAACTGATTGTGGTTGAAAACAGGTGCTTTCCATCTCTTTCTGTGGTCTCTTTCCATCATACTTCCCCCCAGTATTTACGGGGACGATATTCACTGACACACACATAAACAGCAAACGGGAAGATGGAAACAAAACACACTTAGTACTAACATTGACAACACTATTACTATGTAGCCCCGCTACATAGTGGCCCAATATTTTTACCAATCTGCACCATGTAAGTCCAGGTTTTTAATGCAAGCAGTTGTATGCTGTAACATGGAGCCATGCAGATATGAAGTAATAACCCGAGGAACTTCAAACCAGCACTATACAGGCCTTCCTTTGGTTCCTTTGTATCCTTAGTTATTTCCCATCTATTCTTATAAGAATGCATTATTTGTGAATATCTACTGTAGTAAGAATACTTTAGGTAATGACTGCTCTGGCAGCTAAAATAGAAAAAGGGTGGGCTCCAAAATAGCCCATAAAGCACAACTCTCCCCAAGGCAGGCGGTAGGCTTCAGGCCTAACTAAGCCTCAGCAGGGACGTCAGCCTTTTAAATCCAAAACAATAGCAAAAGAGTCCCAAAAGCATAAAATATGTCTCTTCGGAGGAAACACCATGTAAACTCTGGCTGGGGCCAAGACAAGTCCACAAAATCTTATATACAGGATGTTTATTAGCAAAAAAAGAGCAAAATACATAAAGGCTTTAATAAGCAAAAAGGAAGTTGCCAATGACAATCCATGTAAACGAAATCCCAAAAAACACAATCCTAAAGGGAATCCTTAATCCAGAGCCATAAAAAGTCAAAAACCAAAACAAAAGAACAAATCACAAACAGCACCATGTTTACAATTCCACCAAACTCCAGAGGATACTTGAAATGATCTGCCCGGACCTCAGTTTCCTGCTGCCCTCTCAAATTCAACTAAACTAGAGCAAGGGCACAATCAGAATGCTGCTGTCTCATGCAGCAAATATTTAATATAAATTAAAAACTGCTCAGGGCTCATTAGTCATTCCTGTTTAATGACTCACCAAAAATACTACATCAACACTAGCAATCAGTAATATGTACAAATAATGTATTAGTAACTCAACAAACAGAAAATAATTATGTTATGTCAGATAAAACAACAAATACATTCCCAAATCTAAGCAGATCTTGCCTGAAGAAGGGGCCGGAGTTGCCTCGAAAGCTTGCGTGTTGTAATCTTTTGAGTTAGCCATTAAAGGTGTCATTTTGCTTGACTTCTCATTACCTCCATAATGGCTAACACATTACAACACCCTTTTACTACAAATCTAAACACAAAATTTAAGGTGCACAATGTCATTGCGATTATTAACCTGTTTTAGAAGAAAACAACAGTTCACATTTAAGTCTTTAATGTTGTGAAGAGGACAAAGATAGCTGGACAAAAGCCACAACAAGTCATTACAAATATAAAATAAGTATTCTCTCCTACCAGGAAAAATGGTTGGTGCTCCATTAAAAATAAAAAAGGAGTAGGTTTGTCTTCTGAGATGTGCCTTACTTGTATATCTAGGAAATAAAATCCAACTTCCAGTAGGTTGCTTTAGTTTTGAGTTTCCTGGACTTGTGTGTTGTTGCTTCCTGCTTCTCCTCCAGATTTCTCCCTTTCTGGGTTAAATTACTTGTCCTGTCTCTTCTTCAAAGGTGAAGATCCCATTTTTCTCTAAAACAAGGCAAAAATAAGTTCCAAGGCATACATTAAAGGAGAAAACAAACTAATGTAAGGCCTAAAGTACACGGTGGCATTGCTACACCCTTAATGGTGATGGACAGGTTGTGCTGCCCCTTGGGGATCGATCCACAAAATACAAGGAATATAAGAGAACAACAAACACACATAGATACAATATAATAACTAAATCAAATAAAATAATCAGATAGTAGCTAATTAGACAAATATAAATAATGAACAGTAATAAAAAAAAGAACACAAAGAAGATAAAAAGAAGCACTTTAACCCTTAACTTCTCGCTGTATTTTGTACACCAATCTCGGTTATTTTTGTCCTTTCACTTGAACCTACCTGCCGCATCCTCCATCTATCCTCAGCTTGATTTCTTACAAGTACAGTGACACAATGGCTTCCCTCCAGTAGGCCCCCAGCCAGTTTTATAAGTGGATGCACAGTCGCAAGTTCCATACAGTGCATTTGGTACACCGCACAGATACTTACGTACAGTATGTGTGAGAACAATGAGATGTTCTTCTTGCAATGAGTTTTTCTGCAAAGAACATTCAACAGCTGAAGCAAAATGTGATACGTGGCTGAAAATGTGGATGGAGATGAATGAGCACTGAAGAACTGGATCAGGTTTATTTTCAGATAGTCCTAGACTGTGCCACACTATTCAGTAATATGGTATTAAATTACATTAAAATATATACAATTTTAAATTATTGCAATATTTTATATTAAAACCTCACAGCCTGCATATAAATAGCCATTTTAACACTGGTGCATACATTATACCGTGCAAGTACTTATGAGATGAGAAATGGTGGGGGTAGTTAAGGGTTAAACAGGAGCCATGAGTGGAACTTCGGCTTGACCAGGGGTGGGCAATGTCGGCCCTGGAGAGCTGCAGTGGCTACAAGTTTTCATTCCAACCCAATTCCTTAATTATAAACCAATCCTTTCCAATCTCAGATTTTATTCAATTTTATGGCTTGTTAGTCTGCAATGTAAAGTTCTTATATTGTAGATTTTTTTCCTTTCCAAGGATATCATCAAAACGATTTGAAGCCTAAAACAGACAATTTTCAGTCTGTCACATTTTCTATTAATTGTTTTATTAAATCCAACAGTGCATGATGAACACACAGAGATGTAAATCGAAACAAGCTAGATGGTGAACTTCTGATTGCTTTGTCATTTACATCTTATTGCTAATAAGGTGCCATTAAAACAGTGAATGCAGCTGTATAAGATTGAAATAAGCAATTAAGGGTGGGGAATTTTAGCAAGTGAGACCACTAAAATGAAGCATTAAAATGTCACTTAAGCAATAAGTGCTTCATCAGCAGTAATTGACTTCTCATTAAGAAACTGGGTTGGAACAAAATCCTGCAGCCACTGCGACTCTCCAGGACCGACATTGCCCACCCCTGGGGTTGACTATAGTTGTCAAAGACAATGGTAGGACTTGGTAGAAAATTGCAAATTCTGACATAACAAATGGTCCTCTCACATAGACACAGACTCTAACAAGAGGTAAGTCTGTGGATAGACAAACCTCTTTTTATTTTTATTTTTTCAATATGTACCAGAATGGGATTTGGAATAGAAGAAATTAATTGGAGTTTAATGTGCTGGAAAGGAGCCCAGTTATGAAAACCAAGTGACATATGCCACTAATCATAGTAAAACGCGTCATATAACTAATCACAATGCTGCATTCACAACGTACTAATTCAAACAAATAAAAAGGATTTTTTAGTTCAGTTTTCGTGAGTTTATATAGCACTCTTCACTGTGCCAAGGCAAAAAGTACTGCGGCCATGGCCGGATTAAGGTGGGTGCTATTGATGCTGCACCATTAGGCCCATTCCTGAAATAGGCCCAGATGAAAACAGATGAGAATTTTCCGGAAGCTGAAGTTGCATGAGCTGCTGCGCAGCCTTGACTTCACTGACACGATCGAAGAATTTGCGCTTGCTAAGGCTCGAAAAACAGCAATATAAGTAAGCAGCACTAGCGCAGTAGTTAGGGTAACAATATGCCTAGGTTAAGTTGATCTGGTTTAGCCTTTTCTGCATTAAGTGTACTTTTTAGACAATTGCTATTGAATGTTGATGTTACATAGTTTGATGTTAATTTCGAGTTGTTACGATACTAAGCCGTTATTATTATTCATGTTCAATAAAGGCTGGCTGGTTACATCGAAAGTAATTAAGGCTCCTTGGTTGGTCTGAGTGCGCATGTACGGTGAGTGTTGAATGCACATGCACCAATGCCGAGAAAAAATAGGCCTTTTTTGTGCTGCAGCATCAGGCCCAATTTCGTCTTAATCCGGCCCTGACTGCGGCATGTTCTCAGGTAAAATGTAGCTACCAACTTTAAAAATGACTAATTATATAAAGAGTACCCATATAGACACAGATGAGTTTAAACAGGCAGGAAAACAAAGAAGTTTAAAAACTAATTGCCATAAATGTAGCCTAGCAATGCTTCTCATTAATTAGTTGATGAACTATGGACATTGCCCTTTATTTTCTATAATGTCTAGCTGTTTATGATCTTAGGCAAATGAGTATGTGTGGTTTATAAGAAATGTGACAGTTTTGTTTAAGATGGGATTGTCCTCTAATAAAATTCCAAAGGCCCAACAGCATTAATCTGTTAAAACAAATGAAGTATCAACTATCAAGACATTTCAGTAGTTGAAAACCTTAGATGAGCTATCCTCGATTCTCACTGGCTTCTGTTGTTTCCTGCAGGGTCTCCGAGCTGCTGACAACGACCCGACTGCACCCCCTTACGACTCGCTCCTTGTGTTTGATTATGAGGGCAGCGGCTCCACAGCCGGCTCAGTCAGCTCACTCAACTCCTCCAGCACTGGCGACCAGGACTACGATTATCTTAATGACTGGGGGCCGCGTTTCAAGAAGCTGGCTGACATGTACGGTGGAGGCGAAGAAGAGTAAACAACTTTGAGAGCCAAGATGAAAATGGCGCTTTATTGTTTTAAAAACAAAATTTAAAAAAAAAGGAGAAAACAGCGAAAAGAAAAAGAACACCACCACCACCACAAGCGTGAGACTGTACAAAGAGGCAGCTTTTTAATGAACACCCCCTGCTGACTGAAAAAAAATTGTTTTACTTTTTTAGTGGCAAGTTAGTTTTTTTTTTTCTTTTTTTAGTTTTCTTTCTTTTTTTTTCCACTCTGTTAGAGCAGAAGCTGTCTATTAGCATGAATGAACGCTTGCTGTCTTTGCTGCATTACTTGGTTCTGAAGCGGTCAGCAGGGAAGCAGTTTGTTTTGCTCAAAAACCTTTGCTTTATCACTAAAGAGAGCAAAAGGCACTCTTTCTTAACTTGAATTCCTTAGAACAGAAGCACTGTTGTTAAAAAGTGCCTTTTTGGTGCGTTGTATTGGATTCCGCTAACTCAGGATTGAACGCCATTTGAACCGTTTGGGCGCTAGACCCTCTCCCCCTTCATTTAGATACCATGATAATGAAAAAGAGCCACCACCTTGAGTTGGTATTGTTATCAAAAATGCTTTGATTGGTTCTGCTAACAAAACAAATTGGTAATACTTCTGGGATTGCAAGTATCCATTGAAAAAACTATGTGAGTAACTTGTTAATACAATGATTTCTGTTGAAAAAAGGAATTATAATCATATGTTTACAAAGTGTTACACTTTATGAGTAGTGTTCTAATAACAAATTAAGAAAAATATTTTGCCAGCTTGTTTTCATCTATAGGCCCTTTCTTAAAATAAGATGAAATCTTTATAGATTAGTTATTAGGCATATGTAATATGTCTTATGCAACCCCTTTGGTATAGTGTCACCAAGATTTTGGTTCATATTGTTAACAAAGAATATCTGCTATTGTTCTAAACAAACAAAAATCCCTTACCTGGCATTATTAGCAGAGGTTGGGTGGTGTTGTTAGCACAGAGTTTGTCTACATTTAGCAAAGGGAGTGTGGCGGGTATTGTTAGAAATTAATTTGGCTGTCAAGGAAAGCCTGACGTTGTTGACAAATGGAGCTTGGCTGGAAAAGTTACCTGAAGTGTGGCCAGTATTTAAAAAAAAAAAAAGAAAACAGAAGCCTAAAAACAGACATGGTTTTTAAACAATAAGTCGAGCAGTGTTTGATGGTACTGCTCCTATAGTTTTTTTCTTTTCAAATGTTATGAATGCCTTTTAATGTAGGGTAGTGAATACTCTGTAAAGTAAAAAAAAAAAAAATCTCAGTGCAAGTGAAAACAGCCATCGTTCACTCCCGACTTAACAGGCATTTTCATTCCAGATTGTACTTTGAACTTTTTGGGGGGAAGTGTGGACTGGCGCTGGAAAACAGAAACACGACAATTGTTCTCCCCAGTTAGTGATCTCCTCCACCGGTTAAGAGATTCATAGCTGATTAGTGGTCTCTAGCCTACATATTTTAAGTCTGAGTCAAAAGCACATAAAATTCATTGAATCTTTTATGCTTGTACTATCTTCTTTTGTTTTTTTGTGTTAACACTGTTGGCAGGTTTCAAACCCCTCACACACAAACACACGCACACCAGATTAAAAAAGTTAAAGGAGTGACTGCAAGCTGAATGATGAGATTGAAAGGGTGAAGAGCACCTAAACTGTTGTTTTGCCAACTTTTTAAGATGTTTAATTTTAGTTCATTTTGCTGCCGTTCCTTTTCGAGATCTTCAGTGCTGACTCCTTTGTGTTCTGCTGTGGAAGCCATCATCAAAGCATGGGAAAGAAAGAAACTTGAAATGTTTCACGCAGAGGTGCTTATTTGTTTTATTCTTTTTTGTCATTATGCTCTTATTTGACATCCTGTGTTTTTGCAATTTTTTCTTTTCTAAACTAATGTTAACATTTATGGGTAAAGTGAAAATAACGGTCATTAGTTTCAAATTGAGCTTATGGTTTGTTTGCATCAAGTTAAAATGGCATACAGGAACAGAAAAACACAATGCATGACATTAATACTGTAACAGGTCTTATTGTGCCATATGACTGCACCTAAAGGGATGGACACTTGCACACATATCCTTCAGTTACAGTCACAAGCATTTTCGTTCTACACATAAAACAGCAATTTATTTCTTATTGTATGTAAGGGAGTAAATTATAATCTAAATGGAAATCTGAGTGAATATCTGATTTTCCTACTTCTTTGAAAATATATAATTGATTAGAAACAAAAATACACAAAGAGATGACCATTTTTATTATTCCGCATAACAGAAATCCCTTCAGAAAACAAATTGTCTCAAGCAGCACTGAAGGTATACAAAGGAGTGAATAAAAGATAAGTATTGGAAGAGAGTGGTCGAATTAGCCTACTAGGGAACGGGTGTAGGGGATCAAAACGGATTAGTTAAACATGTGAAGGAGAATGGGAAAATTGAGTATGGAGGTAAAATAAAAAAGGGAAAATATTAATCAAATAGTGGAAGACAAGACAGGGGAACAACCAGAAAAGTATCCATCCATTTTCATAACACACTAATTCCATTATGTGTCTTGTAAAGCAGGAGATTATAAGGTAGGAAGCAGCCCTCAATTAGGCATCAGTCCATCACAGGACATACTCAGACACATTCACACACTAACACAAACAGTTACCACTCAATCTAACCTGAGCTCGAAATGCAGCCAGAGAGAACAGATGTGGACAATGCGTAAATTCTATACATTAAATGACCTGGTGGCACTGTCCTGGCACTACTCAGAAGTTACTCTGTTGCAATTGTACCTAAAGCCAGACGGCTATGGAACATAAAAGGAGCTAGGGAGGGACCAAGGTACGAAAAAATGGTTCAGTATTAAAAAGGAAGTAATAGAAAATATGGGAAAGTATGAATACACTTTGGTACAGTGGGGAGGAAATACTAGAAGAGGAATGAAAATATTTTTAGGCAGAGAAATAAATTAAAAAGGTGAAAGTGGTAGAGCACATGAGTAATAAAAAATGAGAACTAAGAGAAGGCCTATTTATAGCCTTGTTGGAGTAGTGAAGAGGAGGCTTGTGGGACAGTTGAATTAGAAAAGAGGGCGTGCACAAGGATCATTGGTACATTTTGTAGTTTTGGGGATTTTAATGTACACTCGACAGAAACATCACAACACACACAGAAACAATACAAATGAAGATTCTGTCGGCACATCTGGCAGAATGTTCACTCCGAGTACTTGTTTCACACCTTTACTGGTGTGTGTTTTAGCACCTGCCTATCACTTTGCAGTTTGCTTCTATGTTAATCATTTTTCTAGCCTAAAGCCTCATATTTTAAGGGTATGGCCACTTACTCAAAACTCCAATGTGATGGCTCGTTGTTAAGGAGGTCTTGTGAAATGCTGCCAGGAGTCAGGGCACTAGAAAATAATGGTGGTCATTAGGGGAAGACGGTATTGCTGTAATTGCTCTTGTTTGTGTAAAGTATTTCCATTAATTCCTCCATTGCCTTAGCCCATTAATTTCAAAATTAGTCGTTCAGTGGACCTTTCCCAGCAGCACTGGATGCAAAACAGAAACTCATCCTAGATGAGGCATCAGTTCATTGTAGAGTATACACTCACCCCCTCTCATACAGGGCCAGTTTAAGGTCACCAGTTCTCTCTCGGCTGTCTTTGTTGATCCAATAAATCCATCTCTCCCTTGGCTTCCATCTTGCTCTTTCTCATTCCACTTTCTGCTCATTTTCTAAATTTAATTTGTTTATTCTTTGCACTTGCCCATATCCTCTCAACCTTGAATTTTGACTTTTGCCTCCATTAGTTCTTACTTTCACTTCCTGTTATATATATTGCTCCCATATAGAGTATGATGGTCTTGTATATCTTAGGCTTTACATACTTTGACATCTTGCAGTGACCGAGGGTATCAATGACTTGGTGTCACTTTAGATAAGCCACATTAACCTAAGCTCATGCATCAGGTAATGTGTCAACCTAGTGAGCCAAGATACTTGAATTTATCAGCTTTCTTGATGTCCAGTCCATCCATGCAGATGATGCCATCTTTTTGAGGATGCTATATCTGCAAGGTTAAGCCTCCATATTGCTCTTAAGCACTTCATGTCCATAACCTAAAGAATTTTTACCTGTTGGTTTTTCACAGCCCCCATTTCTGCACTATACATTAGAGATGATCTAACTGTTGTTTCCTAAAGGGATCCATTTGTTCTATACCACTTTTGTGATTTTTCTCTATGCATTGCCTGTACTACTCTTGTTAGCTCCCTGTTGACTTCAGTCCAACTTCCAAGATATTTAAAAGATTTCACCTACCTTACTTTTTCCCAGCTTCCCACTATCACTTTCTTTGGCTTTGCACCAGCTCTTACCACCAAGACCTTTCCAAGGGCCTATAGCACTTCATTTCATTTCTGCACCTTCCCTTCTAATTCTGTTTCTGAGTCCATTCTTAAATGATGTGCCATCTGTGCATAGTATCATCACTCCTCACTTCATCTTGAGCATTCTACTGATGTAATCCATAATAATGATGAATAACAGAGGGCTCAGTGATGATCCTTAGTGTAAACTAGTTTTCAATCTGAAAGCCTCTGTTGTCCCATTATATGTTTTAATGCTCATAATCAGTATCCATCCACTATCAGATCTGTTTAATCTTATTCAGTATTGTGGGGACAAACACATGGCATCAGGTGTAAAACGAAAACAATCTCTGGTCAGTGTGTCAGCCAATCACAGACTGAGCTAATTACTTCATAAAATCCAAACAGTTACTGTCAAACACATTTAATCCAGTATATAGTTCCAAAGGGTGAACTGTTAGAACTGTTGAGCACAAGGCAGGAACCAGTCCTGCATGGGCTTTCAGTTTTTAGCATTGACAGTACTTATATCTTCATTTAATAAAAAAAAAATAATAATTATTTACATTTATATAGCACCTTTCTCACTACTCAAAGCGCTTTACATAGTGAGAGAGGAGCCTCAATCTCCAATAATGTGAGGAGCCACATGGATGATGCAGCAGCAGCCATTTTTGCACCAGTACACTCCTCACACATGAGCTATTAGGAGGTGAAGTGATGAGAGAGATAGCCAATTAGAGACAGAATGATTAAGGACATGAATGATAAAACTGTGGTAGTCAATTTAGCCTGGACATTGGGATATACCCTACTCTTTACAAAGGAGTTCCAGAAATCTTTTATGACCACAGAGGTTCAAGGTTGCTTTATTTAGTCATATTTACACAAGAAAACATAAAATATGCCTTCTCAGTTGCATCTAATAACAAGACAGAAAGAAATGAAACAAAACAAATAGAAACAAGACAGTTTAAGGTAAGGCAGTTGGATAATGGAGTCAGGAACTTGATTTTACGTGTCATCTGAAGGATGGCACCATTTTTACAGCACAGTGTCCCTGTCACATTCAGACCTCATGGTAAGCGTCCCCTGCTGGTCTCACCCACACCTCTTCTAGCAGCAACCTAAGCTTGTTCTGGTTGGTCTCCCATCCAAGAACTGACCAGACATGAGCATTAGCTTCAGGTGGACATCCTGTTGTGAAGTGCATGTGGTATGGCTGCTGGATAGGATTTAGAAACAGTTTGATGTTTTGGTGCCATTGTTAACATGAACAAATCAACAGACCTTTGGTGTTCAAATCAAAGTGATGAATATTTCAAATATTGTTCTGACCTGCAGTCAGTAATCACGCAAAGGAAGGAAAATGAATACAGCTTTGTTTTATGAGTGAGGACTGCATGAACATTTGCATTTTTAATGTGAATTTATTCAACTTAAAACTATCTTTATCAATTAAAAATTTACAGTTGCTGTAGCCATTTCTCATTAAACGTTGGTGTACTTTTTATAGGGTTTACAAATATTTTCTGGTTTGCTTAGATTTGAGAAAAGTGACTAGCTCAGGCGGAAAGTTGTTCTCCAAAGGATCTACAAAATACAAAATGATTTTGATGTGGAATAATGCTAATATTTAACAATAGTTTGAATTTTCCCAATTTGTCAGTAGTGTAGATTTCTCGGCTTCAGCAGAAGGTTAGGGTTAGTAAGCAGCAGTGTTTATGATCATGGCATTGCCAGCAAAAGTGTAGAGCAAGTCACCATATCTGCCTTCTTTTTTTATTCCTCCATGGGGAGTTTACCAATCCTCACTACTTTATTTTTGTTAGGTTCTCCCTTAAGGAATGCTTGCTATGTTGTCGTTGTTGATATACATAGAGTTTACGCATATGGCCTGTTAAAATTCAGTTTTGCCCAAGAACTAACAGATTCTAGCAAAGTCTGCCATGCTGAGTATATATTTTCATATTTTCATTTTCAGTTCTTATCAATGTGTAGAGAAGCTCATAATCGCTATAGTGTCTCTCTTTCTCATGTTAGGACAGTTTCTTGCTATTTCCATTTTTCTCTCAATGGCCTTTTAGCGGCAGCAACAGGAACTTTCATAAAGGCTCTAACATGTTGTCGCACCAAAGGGCCCAAGGCCTTTCCTGAGCAGACCACTCTGAAATACATTAGTGTAATTTAAACTCAAGTCACCATTCGGCAGCTACTAAAATTAATGGATCCTAGGCAGGTGTTAATGCACAATTTCACACAGAAAACCAAATATAAGCAGCAAGATTTCATTTTCCCAACAGGCTTGGCCAGGGCCGTAAGATGTTACAAAACCAATTCATTTATCATCTTCATCCAGATTGGTGTAGAAATTGGATTGGATTAATTTTGATTTGATTTTGCTCTACTTCACCAATATATTTGCACTTAACCCTAGTTTGGGAAGGTCGTTTTACTTGTTTTTCATTTTCTTTTTTTCAGAGGATGGCTGAATGGATAATCTTAATTGGTTCTGAGAAACCACAAATGTCACTGGCCCAGAGCCACATTTTATTTAGCAGAATCTAACTAGAAAAATGAAAGACAGTACATAGGATACCCTCAGTTCAGTTTGTGCAACTGTTAAAACTCAAGGTCAAGAGTTTAAAAAAAATGGAATCCATGTCATCTTGTGGTAAAATCCATGAGGATGGCTAAGACCCTACAGCAGTGTAGTCTGTTACTGATCTGTGATCGTGGTCCCTTACTGGAGATTAGTATGAGGATTCAATAAATCAGCCATTTCTATATCATCAAGGCATCTCACTCATTGCAGCCACCTCAGTTAATCTGTCTCTATTTTATATTGCGTAAGGAGTACCATGTCTCAAAATATTATGCTAAGCAATGAGGATTGAGGTCAAAGATAAAGCAGTATGAGCAGACATCTTAACGTCTTGCTGTGTCATCATGCACTCATGCAGGACAGTCCAACCTGGGCATCTGACACAGCTTTATAAGAAAAAGACTGAGAGTTTCACTCACACAACCCTCTTAATGAAGGCCTTCCACAATATACTGATGCCATTAAGTATCACACTAGTTTTTGAAACTTCAAAGTGGATCATATCAAAATTTTATTGCTTTAGTCTCTCAGAAATAGAAACTAAGACTGATCTTAAAACTCCTGCGGATGTGGCTGCAGTGTCAACATCTAACTAGGATTAAAGAAACATCCTTAGAAAAGGAGATAAGTGGAGGGCTGCTGTTCATTCAGTGGGTCTGGAATTTGCAGACAAAGAGCAGCTTAACTTCTTGTGCGAGATTCCCAACGAGACGACGCACTTGGCTGCAAGGGTTGCAGCATGTGACGCAAAGACACTGAGCGAAGGAATTAAAGGTGTAGCTTGTAGCAGATTAAAAAAAAAAATCATTTTTCTTTATAGCAAAAGATAATCGGTATACGAACACAGAATTGGATCCCACTGCTTTGCCATTTCCTTTTCGGAATTCAACAGCTGAGTGCATTGTTGCCAGCTGGCTTACAAGACAGTCAATCAATATTAAACAGTAAGTTACAAATGGGCTTGAAAAATAGCTCGACAACCGGTAGAAAATATACACGATTACTCCTAAATGGATTTGAGCAAAGTGTTAACTGGGATTCAGGATTATTTCTTTTTTGTAAAGATATTTTTAATAATGAAAATAATTATTATTATACCTTTAAATGATGTTAATATTGATAGATAGAGTAGTGTGTGACTGGACATAACAAATCCATCCATCATCCAACCCTCTATATCACGGGGGTATGCTGGAGCCAATCCCTGCCAACACAGGGTGCAAGGCAGGAAACCAACCCTGGGCAGGGCTCCAGCCCACCACAGGGCACACACACACACACACCAAGCACAATTTAGAATCGCCAATGAACCTAACCTGCATGTCTTTGGACTGTGGGAGGAAACCCACACAGACACGGGGAGAACATGCAAACTCCTTACAGGGAGGACCCGGGAAGCGAACCCGGGTCTCCTAACTGTGAGGCAGCAGCGCTACACACTGCGCCGCCCTAACAAAGCCATTATATGGTGATATTTAGCGAGCTGACTCATGAATCATGTTGGAAGGAAGTTATTGAAATATCGATTGAAATTGTTTTCTATGTGTAGCCTTTTCAGAATATTACAGCAGAAAATCTGAATTATTAGTGTATACAAATAATAATAATAATACATGCATTGACCTTATGCTTGAGAAGTGCTATTACCTGGATGTAAAATGCTGGATTTTTAAACAGCGCAGTGAATGGTGTGCCTCTTCAGAGCCCCCTCCACACCATTTCTACAGACCCTTTTTAGTCCTTGTCTTACCGGTCCCTGTATACTTGGAACAATCTTCTAGGACCACACCCTTACATCCGTTTCTTGTTACAACTCCGACATTCCAGAGTGGAGAGAAGCAGCACCAGCACAAAGTTTAAATATTGAATGTCAGTTAGTCCATTGCAGGGATCATAAGTCTTGTAGTAAGCTTTTACTGCCCTCTCATCCACACCCCATTATTATTACATATTCCCACATTTTCAAACTGGGCCAGACAATAGACCGCATTAGCAGAATTGCCTGCCATGTCCAATATTGATAAACAAACAGATCTGATGCAACATTTGTTAACTTAGTCTGCCCTCTGACACCTACCTGCAACTGAGCCCTGATCTGTAAATAGACTTTAACAAGAATTCTGCCTAAATGTGCTGTTAATCTGTCAAGCGACTGATGTAAAAGTAGCCCCTCCAGGTGACTCCTTTATGCAAGAGAGCAAAGAGAAACATTAAGCAGTCAAATCTCCAAAGACAACCTGTTATGCAAGCCTACATGTTCCTCTCAACTTTAACTTAAGAAGTTGTTGTCACCCCCTACAGCATGTCCAGTGCTCACCCACACATGCACTGATCTGATGGTCTTCTGTAATTGTTTTGCTTAAAGATAAAAGGAAAACACTCTCTGACCATTCTTAAGATAAAGTACATCCTTCGATGGAGCAACCTTTCAACTTATTTGCCAGTTTTGGGGACTGTAGGGTGTTTGTTTTGTAAATTATGCACTAAATGTAACCTTCTGCTCCACCCTGACCCCTTTTTCACAAAGCTGGTCAGATTTCCTTTTCAATGGATAATACCACAAGCTTTTGGTCGAGGAGGTATCATGTTTTAAACACTATGTAAGAGAGAAGAAAACTCAGACTCTGTGAGGATTCTGTCTTGAACTCCTTGCCAAAGCTACTTTAAGGTGGCTTTCTTCTGCACTATATTCCATCTCCACAAATAAATAGCCATGTAATAAAGCAAAACAGCCATACTGTGTGCCACTGCCAACCATCACTCTCAGTCTCTACACTTCAGTTGTCTGATGGCGACACCCATCCAGCCTTTCCAAACTCCTCCATCTTTGGTATCGATTTTCTGAGGCAGCATGGGGGAAGGAGAGCTAGACCACTAGGTGGCGTACATTAACTAGAAGTGCCATCCCATTGATAAACTAGTGAAGGTGTTCTGCCGAGGATGAGGGGTTACGTGGTAATTTGGGAAGGGGTAGGGTACGAGCGGGCCCGTCTATCAAGAGACTAGAGACTTTCAATTAGCCAACAAGCATAACTCACAGCCGTCACTATGTACATAATGTAGGAACTGCTTTAAACACGTTACAAATACATGAAAAATGGGAGCGTTTCTTTTGTTTGCATGTGTCTTTTTTATAATGGTCAAGATAATTATGAGAACATTATTAATGCATAATCTAAAAAAAATATAAAAAAAAAAAACAAAACAAAAAAAAAACACATTGTGTAGCAGCCCGCATGACCGTGGTTGTTTTTCAGAATGATTTCTGGTGTGTCTCATTACTCATATTGAAGAACACAGCACTGCACAGCTAAGAAGTTAAAGACTTTTTTTGTAAAATGTCAACAGCACAAATATTTTGTATTGTTGTTTGTACCATTTTGTACCAAAAAAAAGAGTAAAGGAAAACAAAATAAAAGGGATGAGAGTTATTGTTTCTAATGTGTTTCTGGTACCACTGCGGTCCTGGTTTTGAATACATAAACAGCTTTGCTGATTTATTGTATAAAAAGTATAACATGAACAGAAAAGGAAGTTCATAGAAAACAACTTAACTGGTGCCCATGCACCTGAACCCCTGTGTTATAAATAAAGTTTCCCTCCCTTTGAAAACTCCGAGGTTTGTTTCATTGGTTGCTCTTTGCATTGCCTTCTTCTTTGTTGCTTTTGTGGTCTCAAGATTTTTTCTTTATCACATCTTTATAGCTCCTTACACCTTGAGGTAAAACTATTTGTATTTATCATAAAGAACGCCTTTTATTACAAACACAATCACCAGGAGCTTTGGACGTAAATGGTGGTGGGTGTGGGGTGCTGGTCAAAATTATTGTAATAGAACAACAACAACTTTCTTTTTTTTTTTACATTTTAACTGGATTAAAGCACACAAAAATGGAAGGTAAAGATAATAAGGAAAAGGTTGTGATTGCTTTTTTTGTAGTTGACGGAGTCACTGACTTGATGGTAAAGTCTCACTTGAGGTTTAATTTAAATAAAGATTGTCTACAACAGCTATTTAAGTTTCTTAGCTTGAGATTGTCTCTTTTTTTGACCTAGACAATCATCTTATCAAAAGAAGCCTCACTAGAAATCATCCTTCCACAAACCAGATCTACCAAACAGAAATTCTTCACATTTTGCAAATCATAATGAAATTAATATGCATGTGTATGATAAATGAAAAAGCCCCAGTAAAGTTTAACCGCTGAACCCACCCTGCGGGTATTTTCACTAGACCAAGATGGAATATCTGCCAGTCTTTATCTAAAACAAAAGCGCCATACTGAAGGAGTGTAACAAACAAGGCACAACTTAAATAAACAGCAAGCATGCACCCATTTTAGTAGGTCGGTGTGGGTCATGGGAGCTCAAACTCTAAGGTATGTTGGCTATCTCAAGAAGTGCATCACATCTTTTACTCTTTCATCATTTTATATGTTCAAATCCAGCCCCCTGAGGTCCTAGAATGGAGAACATGAACACAACCTAAAATGCATTACAGCTATCAAACCCTTAAGCATTCTACTACTGGAGCTTCCAGCTTTTCCGCTGCAGGTATTTGAATGAAAAAGACTCAAATAGTACACTATTGTGATGAGCCCATACTTATTATGAAGACCCTCATGTTATAATCAGAAACTTATGTCTCTTCTGGGGTTTTGAGACCCAATGGATTCAAATTTGATTTTTATTTTGGTGTTTAGTGCATTTTGACAAAGTTCAGAATTTATGTTTTAATTGTGACAACATCAGTCATTCACACCTTACCCAGAATTCTCTGGAATACATTCACTTGTGACATCATCAGAGCAACAATATAAAGGTCGACCTTGGGCCTTCTGGGGTATAAGAAAATGACAGATATAACCTTTTGTTTGCCTCTCTAAAAGCCTTTATTTTTGATTACCAGTTTAATGAAACTTTATGCATATTCCTCATTTTACATTTTCAGTCATGTTTGTCTGTGGTGTGCACTGCTTTCTTAAGTTGTGCCCTTTGCTGTGTCATTTGCAGCTGCTAAGCGGGAACATTACTCCTGCTGGCACAAGAGTTTAGATGCTGAAGTTCCCGTTTTGAAGTAATGGTTACCCTTTTAGACTACTGGCACACAGTTTGACTTGGCAGACAGGATCTCAGCTTCCTGGTCTCCAAACTCTCAACTTTTACTTTCAGAGGTTTTCAGTGATTTTGGAGCATGTGCTCAGGAGTAACTGTCCCAGAGAATCCCTTGAGTTCCCTTTGAATTTTCCACAGAACCTCACGAGTGTGTGTCCCGAGAATGGGTGCAGCTAGTTTTTAAGAAGGCATTCTAACCTCTCGTGATTGGATTAGAGTCACTTCCAGTTACAAAATCTGTGTCTTTTATTAGGTGAATTCTTCTGTCTATCCCAGTTGTCATTCCTTAAATTATAGGTCTTTGTTCTTACTTGAGTCTATTCCACAACTTCTGGCCTGATAGAGTCCGCAGTGGGGCCTTCTGGATAGATGTCCCTTCAATTCTGACTTACACCTTTGTGATCAGATGAAGTCCAGGCAGATCCTAGTACGAGCTGGACTACAGTCACTTAGTTTGGAATGTTAGTGGGGTCAAGGAGCAACTTGATATCTGTTAAATCTGATGCCCTAACAGGCCTGGTGTGCCACTAAAGCCTAGCAAAATAGACAATGCCTTCTTTGTCCTACAAAGCCCAGGGAACAAAAAATTGAATGTTGGAGAACACTGGCCCAACAGGACGTGTTCAGCTCATCAGTTGTCCACTTCATACTTGTAACATGTCACTTCTTGGCCTTCTCAGATGTTTTCTTATAGGTTGAGTATTTTGTGCAGCAATCACACATACTTGACTGCTGAAAATGTCAGGAATCTTTTCTTCATGAAATTCTCTGATGCCATGGCAACTGAAAAACGCTGCATTATTCATGACTATCAGTACCCAAAACCTGTTCTACACTATATTTGCAGATTATCAGATGGGGCCCCCTCTAATCGTACATAGCATACTCTGTGTGTGTACTTCCACTGTGCTGACTGATGGATCTCCCATTTATGTCAGCATTTCCAGATACAGCCTCCAAACGTGATCTTTAACAAAGACATTCACACAAGACAAAGGACATACTCTAATATGAACACGTAAGATTTACTTTAAATAACTTTGCTCATCTTTAACTTAAATATCTATATTGCTTTAAGATTTCCTACTGCAAACAACTACTTTGCTCTCCCAAGGCATAAAAATATGAATGTAAAAATAAGAAAATGGGACCCGCTAGTTACGACTCTCCTCCTTCTGAATGTATCAGCAAAACCACTGAAAGAAAAAATGAAAAAGTGCCAGCAAGATTCTACTCAAGGAAATCATTGTAAAGTAACCTTTGTGTCTTCGTTGTCCTGCTCTCCCCAGAGGTATGTTGATTTATCTTGTGTAAAGCTTTGATCTTCAACCACATTTTGTGTCTTTATCAAGCTAGTGAACTAGCACAAGCAAAGTTTCATTATTATGACCTTCCATTGTCACAAGCCTGTTTCCCGGGAGAATATTTGGGCAGCCTTCATGGGGTGCCTTTACAGTGTACTCTCATTTGTTACACCATAGAATTCCTCCAAAGTTATTAAATTATCCACTTATTTCAAAAGCCTAGGGCTTCTGGGTATGACTCTCACGGGGAATCTGGAGAAATTGTGTTGGCTGAGAGGTAAGGAGACCTGCTTAGATGAGAGGAAATCAAGCAATGGCAGTTTAGTCAGAAGGAGTGAAAGGGAGGAAGTCTGACAGAAATGAATTCATTCCTTGTTATAATTTAAAAGTAGCGTAGCGAGCGGCACCTTACAGCACTTGAATCTGCCTGGAAATGTCCTCAGTATCCATGTCAGATCAATTACAATTAATAATTATTGTCATTATGTCTTAAAGGACTCTAAAAGTATTTGTCACTCATCCAAATGATGCAGGAGCATTGAGTGTCAATGCAATACCTGGTACAGTGACACCGTGGACACAAATCAATACACAATTCCATGCTCATGCCAATTCAAAGCACTGCCCTCAGATTAGTTGGCATCACTATACTGCACTGTGCTAGTGAGTGGAAAGGCATGATAAATGGTTGCATTTCTACCTATTATAAATAAAAAAATCTTGGAAGGCTTGGAAGGAGACAATACATGATTTTCTCAGAAACACTTTAGCGTCCCTGCAGAAATTCTATTCATGAACACCCCCAGTTATATGTCACTACTCCCATTTGCCACCCTTTAGGGATATAGAATTCACAGCTGCAGTCCATTTGCACTCAGGACTATGAGCTTCTGTCAGTCTTCACCTGGGTATGACTGTCACTGTAGATTATTTCTGATGAGTGTCCTCTCCCACTATGAGTAAAACATGTAATCAGGAAAACAGTCTTAATACGTTTTAACATCTCCAATAGTTATCACCACAAACAAAAGCAAACAGAATGTGCAACCCATACCATACAACCTGATAGTGTTAGATGTTCAGTCCCTAAGACAGAAATTACTTAAATACTTGGCAGTAACTCAAACCATTCTTGGTGAATTGTACTCTTCCTTGGAGACGTCTCTGTCTCTCTGTGACCTTTGTCTCCATAGTCTACTCATCATCTGTCTTTATACAGCTTTACTTAGTTGCCCAATCCCAATTGTTTTGGCACATGCATCTAAAAGCTTGTCACTGGGAAAGTTGAATGTGGAGTTTCCAAAACCACGTTAGAAGCTGAACACACTGAGGAGCAGCAGCTCTAAAGAAACTGTTAGAAGCAGTTTGCATCCAGAAACAGAGGTTGTAAAACCATGAATTGTGCTTTGTGGTAGATGCATTTGATTTAAACCAGTTATTATATCTGCACTGAGAAAAAACACAACAGCATTTTTAAAAACTCTGGACTTAGAATGCCACAGAGAATTTGACACATTTCCCTTAGTACATATGCTTAAAGTAAGCAGGTTGCTTCCTTCCTTTAAAGACATTGCATAGACAATTAACACTAAATGCCAGATGTTACAAATAACAGCAAAGTTAAACAACAGCAAACAAAATACAGAAAAGGTTCAGTCCTTCATTTCTGTTCATTCCTGGCCATATTTGTAGTCCCATTACATCTGCTAATACTGCATGTCAATTTTCAGTTTTACAAAGCAATCTCTTATCATTTCTTCCATTGTGGTGATTTGCATTTTTGGTAGAGCAACTCAGGGAAACCTTATAAAGGTAAATCCTCTTCTTCTTCTGCTCCCATTAGGGGTCACCACAGCGGATAATCTTTTTCCATATCCTCCTGTCCTCAGCATCTTGCTCTGTTACACCCACCACCCGCATGTCATCTCTCACCACATCCATAAACCTTTGCTTAGCCCTTCCTGTTTTCCTCTTGCCTGGCAGCTCTATCCTTAGCATCCTTCTCTCAATATACCTCACATCTCTTCTCTGCACATGTCCAAACCAATGCAATCTCATCTCTCTGACTTTGTCTCCAAAATGTCCAACCTTAGCTGACCCACTAATGTCCTCATTTCTAATCCTGTCCATCCTTGTCATACCCAATGCAAATCTTAACATCTTTAACTCTGCCACCTCCAGCTCTGTCTCCTGCTTTCTGGTCAGTGCCACCATCTCCAATCCATATAGCATAGCTGGTCTCAATACCATCTTGTAGACCTTCCCTTTCACTCGTGCTTGTACCCATCTGTCACAAACACAAACTCCTGTCAAATCTCCTCTGTCAACCTGTCCATCACCATTGCAAATAAGAAAGGCTCAGAGCCAATCCCTGATGTAATCCCACCTCCACCTTGAATAAGTCTGTCACTCCTACAGCTGACCTCACCACTGTCTTCTCTGCCACTCCCGACTTCCTCAAACAATACCACAACTCCTCTCGAGGCATCATGTCATATGCTTTCTCCAGGTCCACAAAGATGCAATGCAACTCCTTCTGGCCATCTCTATACTTCTCCATCAACACCCTCAGAACAAACATTGCATCTGTGGTGCTCCTTCCTGGCATGAAACCATACTGTTGCTCGCCAATCGTCATCTCCCTTCTTAACCTGGGTTTCACTACTCTTTCCCATAATTTCATTCCATGGCTCATCAATTTTATCCCCCTGTATTTACTACCGCACAGCACATCCCCTTTATTCTTAAAAATCAGTACCAGTCCACTTATTCTCCACTCCTTAGGCATCCTCTCACTTTCCAAGATTGCATTAAACAATCTGGTTAATTCCATCTCTCCTAAACACCTCCATGCTTCCACAGGTATGTTATCTGGACCAACAGCCTTTCCATTCTTCATTGTCTTCATAGCTGTTCTTACTTCCTACGTGCTAATCTGTTGCACTTCCTGATTCACTATCAAAACATCATCTAACCTTCTTTCATTCTCTCTCTCTCATTCTCTTCATTCATCATTTTCTTTCCATCTGCTCAACACACCCTCCTTGCTTGTGAGTACGTTTCCATCTTTATCCTTTATCACCCTAGCCTGCTGCACATCTTTCCCAGTGCAGTCTCTCTGTCTAGCCAATTGGTACAGGTCATTGTCTCCCTCCTTAGTGTCCAACCTCTCATACAGCTAATCATACGCCTTTTCTTTAGCTTTCGTCACATCTCTCTTCACCTTAAGCCTTATCTCCTTGTACTCCTTGCATTAACAAAATAAACAAATGTTACTAGATATTTTTAAAAAATTATTTCAAATTGGAGAATCACAATTAGTATAAGTCAAACCCATCCATTCATCCATTTTCCTAACCTGCTTACCCAGGACGAGTCAAATACTAATAAGAGGCAAAAAAGAAATTTCAAAAATAATGCAATAGAAAGAAATGAAAATGTTAAAAAGAACTCCACATAACATGGTGATGCTCAAGAATGTGACTGTGGCTAGCAGAAAGTGAAAGACATTTCACATACAGTGATACTGCCAGTATTCATGTTGCAGGGGAAAGCTCCTTCACACTCAAAATTACCTGGTTCTGCCTTCTGAGTTGCAGCACTGGTCTCTGGAAAGGTGGCAGGCTGATTGGTGGCACACAATTACTTTAATCCACCTAATAAGTAGCCATTTTAGTGTTATACACTCAGCCCCAAAGTGCAAATGTGTCTTAACAAGTAGTACAGGGCACGGCTTTTGTTTGCAGATTGTGTATCAGTGAATGATATGGTTCTCCTACTTAAGTGATGGCATTCTCCATAGCTAAAGTATTTTATATTTCACTGTGCCACAGCTCAATTTATGTATTTAGCTAATACTAGAGCACTAACAGGACTCTGGGATTAGCATGGGTGCTTGGCACACTGGCTTAAAATATTGGTTCAGCTCTGAGCTGTGGATTGTGAACTCCTTTAAAAGAAGTTAAAGAGCTTAGGAAAGTGTAATATTAGGGGCCGTAGGACAGCTTTCTGGGTCTAAAATGCCAAAAGCAAACAAAAAAGATTCCTTTACTGACAAAATAAGTGGAGAGGAGAAATGAAAACAGGCAGAACAGAAACAAACTAAGGCTAACTCTCTGGGCATATCTACACATTTCCTTCGATCTTCCTCCCAAACTCTCCTGACTTGCTATCAGTGGATATCATTTCTTCCAAGCCCCAGAACTGTTTTCTGCTAAGGGGATGCACCTTCTAGTGCCATCTGCCATCCCTTATCTTGTACGTTTTCACTTGTCCCTATAGTCTCTCAAGCAGTACCCACATGTTGTCACCTCTCTGAAAGGAATGGCTCGGACTCCTACACTCCCAAAACAAGCCCCCTCATTGGCCTCATTCTCTTCATCAGAGACATGGTCAGGAATTCCTGGCCTGCCAGCTAAGCACCCAAAGCATCCTGGGGCAACATGGCATCCTTCCACACAAGTCATTTCAGATCTCTGTGTACATCACCTCAAGCCAACCTCTCTGACAATTTTTAAAACTTAATAAAAATAAGATATCACATCTCCGTGTTTGCTCTGCAATGCACTGATGTCACATCAATGGTTGCTTCCCACATTGCACTGAAAGCTGTGATGTGGACCAGCAAATGCCCCCAAAGCCTGACATGGATGAACAAGATCAAAAATAATGAGTGGAGCATGGATGGATGTCAATGTGGACAAATAAGCTTGACAGCCACCACAACTAAATGTCCTGGCAATGTCAGCTGGGGCAGATCCTCACTGGAGATATTGTTGAACAGGGTGAGCTTCACCAGGACTATTTTCAGGGTGGCATTGTTTGTTTTCAATGTGATGTGATCACAAGCAATGTTAACAGGGCCTAATCAATTTTACAGTCTGTGCCACTTTCCATTTGAAAACTTTCCAATTACATTTGACCTTAAGCTGGTGAACACCATAGGAAGTGCTGTTAGTAAAATAATATTTTCAAATATTAGCCTGTTGGTTATTTTATCATCTCTGTAATTGTGTTAGCCAGTATAGTCTTTTAAATAGAGTTATATCTCCAGGTGCCTCTACCAGGCTTGGAGTAAAGATGGCACTTTCTGTAAATTCTGTAACTCTTTCATGAACAGGACCATCAGTTGATTTCTCACATACTGTAGGGCAATGGAAGCATGAGAAAAAAGTGTCCGCTTCTTTAAAGTTTCAGCCAAATGTTCACTTGTGCCTATAGTGACTCCATGAAATAGACAGAGGAGAACTGAAGTTCACAGACCTTGTTTCTGCCACTCTAATAGTTGTATTTACTGTCAAACCTTTGATGACAGTCCAAAAAATAACAAACAAGATGCCAGTGTATGGTATACCTTGTTAAATCTTGGGTAGGCATTTCATATGAGGTGGTGAGGTGAGCATGGTGATAATTAGGTGCTGATGAACAGTAAGACTTGGCTGTGATGTCAATTTCTTGACTAGAAGGTTTTGCCTTGGGCGGTTCTGAAGAGCGACATACAGCCCCCCCCAGCTCTTGCTCCCATTTGTTTTGATGCCGTTTAGTGAAGAAACACAAAAGAAACCCACTTTGTATAGTAATGGCTGTATCTGCTGCTGTGTGAAGTTCTCCTTGGTATCTTTTTGTTTTTGAAGAACTATAATGCTATGTTTAACCGTTTCAAGCTTCTCTGCAGATGTCACTCATTCAGTTCAGAGTCTGAAATAAAACACAGTTGCAGAACATTCTTTGTGCAACACTGAGACAGCATGAGGAATCATAAATGAGAAGTTCTGAGATGAAGGTGGGGCTGCACCAGGCATCCATTTCGAGTCCTTTGCTATTCATGATAGTATTAAAGGTGATGACCAGCACATTGTATAAAGGATTGCAATAGGGGCTCTTGAATGGTAATGATCTTATTTTGATAGCAATAAGCAAAGCAGAATTAAGGAGAATATACTGAAATGGAATGTTAGATGAGAAGTAAAATCGTCTCCTGGTAAAATGCAGGATGAACCAAATGAGGTGAAGGGGCAGGAAGAGGTTTTTATTGTTAGTACTAATGTAGAATGATTAATTACATTTTTATCGTTGTTGTGGTAAGTCATTTGTACGGTAAACCTATCGCTGCCTCAAATATATAGCTACACTAAACTTAAACTGCAAATTAATTAGGCAAGTAACTGAACTACAAACTAAAAGGCTGACAGCAGAATCTCCTTCACTCTGTAGACATTTACATGTAAACGTAAAAGGAGCAGCAGCAGCTCAGTGTCCATCAACTCGTTTATTGGCAAAGGAAACAAGAACATGGATGTAGCTGAGGCTAAAAATACTGGCTTAAAAGCAGATGATTTGGTCTCCAAACGAGCTGCCAAATCTGTTGCATGGCAGTACTTTGGCTTTAAATTGGAAGACGATTTACTAACTCAGGTATTTTGTAAATCATTTTGAGTGGAGGTAGCTTCTTTGAAAGGTAACATAACAAGTCTGTTCCACCATTTGAAACACAACCATAAAGACCAGTACGATGAGTGCTGTTCACTAAAATGTGCAAGCAGCACACCAGTCTGAAGACAAAATCTGAATCATCTCTAACACAGCCATCGATTTCCAAACGTTTTGAATGCACATCACCATAGGAGCCCGGATTCTGATACCAAAAACAAATAATGCAGGCCATTATCCACTACCTGTGTAAAGACATGGTGCCAATAGATACTGTCAAAAAAAATGGTTTTATGTACCTTATCAACAAACTGAGTAAACAATACCAGATTCCATCCTGTATGTATCTTTCCTAAGCTGCCATCCCAGAGATGTATGAGCAGTGTTGCAAACAGATGCTGTAAGAGTTGACATTTTTCGCATGCACAACCGATCTTTGGTGACACAGGACAACAGAGCCCTACTTACTCCTGACAATTCATTTTATCATCCGTGATTTGAATTTAAAGACTCTGTGCTTACAGAAGTCCTACTTCCCCAAAGAACGCAGTGGGGAAAATAAAGCTATGGGATTATGTGAGGTTTTGCGAGTGTATTTTACTACTGACAATGCTAAAAATGTGATCAAAGATACTGAAGTAAATGACTGGCTCAGACTTCACTGTTTTGGACACAGACTGCACCTTGCTGTTGGTGTTTCTTTTATCTCAGAAATGTAACTGGCTTGTAACACAGTAATATGGAGTTAAAGTGTTTATCGTTCTGTTATGCCTTGCAATACTTATATTTATCGCATTTGGCAGACACTTTTCGGGTGACTTAACACGAGTGCTATGTAATTATCAAGGGAAATGTTTCAAGTGTACTGGCAAACATAGACCAGAGCTGCTAACATACTGAATTTCTGAGCTAAAGTTAAACAAAGGCAATAGTCAGGTAAATGTATTTATTAATTTTCTCCTCTCTCCCCTCTCCTCTCTTTTCCTGAAGTGTACTGCCTGTTGTGTGATGTTGTAGTTATTTGCACCCTGTGAACTTTAGCGTAGACACAGACAGACACAGAATGTCCAAAACACCAACACGTCTATTAAAGTTAAAGTGCACAAACTCCACAAATGCTCTGTCCTTATAACTCTTTCCTGTCCTTTTCTTCTGCCACCTCTACTCCTCTCTCGCAAGCTCTGTCTTCTTCCTCCTGACTCTGGCTCCCCGAGTGGAGTGAGGCAGCCTCTTTTATACCGCACACAAAAGTGCTCCAGATGCTCCTCGATCAAGTTCCGGCAGCACTTCCAGGTGTGACGGAAGTACTGCATGGGAATCTGGCTCCTCTTAAGAGTGTGGCAGAAGTGTTGCAGACCATGGCTCCAGAACTGTCCAGGCACCACTTGGTGGTGGCCCCGATGTAAACCAGGGAGGGCTGCCCTCTCATGTCCCAGGGGAGGTACTACTGGTGATATGTCCACTGCCCCAGTCCTCTCCTCAAAAGGCCGTCCAGACCAGGCAAGGTCCCCGGCCGTCTATCACAACCCCAAAGCCTAGATTATTAAGTTTTGCTGCAATCTGATATGATAGTTTTATTTATTTAAAATGCAGTGTTATAGGTACAGAATAATTTACAGAATTTTTTTTTAATGTTTTGCAGTATGTATTGATTTTTGCGCTAAACATGTTTACTTTTTTGTAATATTGACAGCAATTTTTGAGTGTTAATAAACGCAATTACAGCTTGTACAATTGTTGATAAAGCACAGTGCACAACCTTAATCTCTGATTTATTGAATTATTTATCATTATTGCATCATCATCAAGTTTATTGTTCACTGCAATTTTTCCCAATGTTGTGCAGCTTTAGTTAGTCTTTTCATTACTTTGTGGCTTTGGAAGAGAAAGATGGATGGCTGTGTGGTGTGTGTGGTAGACATGATGGGAGAAACTCAACTCAACACAGGAGCTGTCAGAATTGTGTGTATAGATGGTCTAGTGATGTGTAGTGCAGCATACAGGTGACAATTTGTTTGTAGGAACGAGGAGTGTGGAATGCTATCATAGCAAGTGAGAATTTAGACATTGTTGGGGAGATGTTTGGAAGAGTGCAGAGAAGTTCTTTACTTACATGATATGCTGAATAAGTAAAACTATTTACACACCACCTGAGATAAACAGAATTGTTCTTCCATGGCTACTTTCTGTTGTAGCGACCTCAAAGTACAGGCTGAAAGGCAGCCTAACGCTACCAAAGTCTAATTATGACTGGACTGCGGTCCTCTCTTCCCTCTCATCTGATTATTGAGCATTGTATTTGAAGAGTAACCTTTACTGAAAAACCTCTGGCACATGCTGGCTCCTAATTTCTTTAAACCAAGAGTCTCTTGGAGGGCCTAAGTGGCTGCAGGTTGTCATTCTAACATTTCCTTAATTAGTAACCAACTTTTGCTGATTATTAACTCTTTTGCCTTAGCTTTACTTGGCTTACTATTTCAGATTCAGAACCCTTAATTATAATGTGTTTGCTCAATTAGCAGTCAAACAATAATGAGATAAATGAGCCTACACATGACCAGCTAGCCTGTGTCCATCATACAATATCTGAAAATAATAATTCTTTTCTCCATGTAGGGAGGACCCAGGAAGCGAACCCACAATCGCCTTACTGCAAAGCAGCAGTGCTACCACTGTGCCACCTGGAAATGTTGATTTGCCCAAGCCACAAAAACATTTTGACGGTGATCTTAGAAAAAATCGGGAGTGGTCTCCCCTAGACTTTCTCATATACTCAGATATGAGGATGGATATTTGAGAAGTAAACCGCGAGACAATGATTATATTTTTATACTATGTACATTAAAGAACCATCAACAACAAATCCATCCATCCATTATCCAACCCGCTATATCCTAACTACAGGGTCATGGGAGTCTGCTGGAGCCAATCCCAGCCAACATAGGGCGCAAAGGCAGGAAACAAACCCACCGCAGGGTGCGCGCACACACACACACACACACACACACGCACAGACACACACACACACACACACTCACACACCAAGCACACACTAGGGACAATTTAGTATCACCAGTACACCTAACCTGCATGTCTTTGGACTGTGGGAGGAAACCCACGCAGACACAGGGAGAACATGTAAACTCCAAGCAGGGTGGACCCGGGAAGCAAACCCAGGTCTCCTAACTGTGAGGCAGCAGTGCTACCAACTGCTCCATGGTGCCGCCCAACAACAAATCAAATCAAATAATAATATATCGGACAATTATTATTAAAGTGAAGTTAAGTAAATCGGACTCTGCATCTGCATGAATAAAAGGTAAAGTTCCACTGCCATTTGGCAGAAATAGCCTAAATCTACGTTTTGTACCTAATACTTGTATGCAAAATCTGGTTGACCTAAGTGAAAGCGTACACACACAAACACACAGACATAATTCCAAAAATGGTATTTTCGGACTCAGGGAGGTCTAAAACGCTGAGATTCATCAAAATCTCGAAATTAAATTTTTGGAGGATTAAAATACTTTACCTTAACTATAGCGGGTAAGGAAATGACTGTCTGACTGACTGACCTTAACTTCGTATACAAGAAAATAAAAAGAAAATCAACAGTTTTCGAAGTGTGTGGTGTGGTAGAATGAGAGCACCAACAGGCCATTGAATGAAATAATGGGTTTATTAACAATATATATTTGCTTCTAATTAAGAAAACATTTGGAGTGAAATTGGTGGGATTTTGAGGCCATAATTTAGCTGGTTATCTGTTAGTTCACTTCATATCTCATTTTTGTCTAGCTGCCATTTAAGGAAGTATATTAAAATGAAGGAAAGAAAGGTTAATTAGTAGGCAATATTGGTCACTAAATAAGAAAAGGGTAAGCAGAGGTGTAGCTAGGGGCAGGCAGAGGGGGTGGTCCGCCCCGGGCGGCACATTTTTGGTGGCGGCATTATTAGCCAAAAGACTCAGTACAATTCGTGTGTAAGCAGCAGAATGAAAAAAGTAAAATTCTCTGATTTTTATCCACAAATGCTTCAAAAATAATTTCAGACTGTCCTTCTGTGACGGCATCAGACACAGCAGTTGAAATGTATGAGGCAATAACAAAAATAAACATAAATATTACACCAATAATAATTTCCAAGAAGATAAACAACTAATTTACAATTTATAATTTAATTTCGTTATCAATCCGAATGCGTTCTTGCTCTGCGCAGAAAACATCCCCACCTATCACTTGTACACTACATGGGTTCTGGTTTTCGCAGCGTAATTATATTAAACTAATAATTAGAACACAGCTTATCAGTGCGTCAATACTATATTCTTGTCTAGTTGATGCTTATAAATAATTATATGTGAAAAATGATTGCTGTTTCTCTATATATGAATAAATCTATACAAAATTTATCTTACTTTTTCTCTATACGTCATTTTAATTTTCTATTTAAATAGGTTAACATTTTCAGATATGTTGGAGGGCAGCAAACTGAAGCACCACCCCACCCTGAGTGGCACGAATTCGAGCTACGCCACTGAGGGTAAGAATGAAAAGCTGAGGTCACAGTAGAGCTCCAGGACCGGAGCTGAAGACCCCTGCTTTAAAGTCCCTCTGGAAGAGCTAGAAAGGCAACTGCACTAGATACTGTTTCATGCAGTTTAAAAGTTGAATACTTAGTCTTAAAAGGAAAAACTAGTACAACATACAAAATAAACAGTAAAGACTGAGAGTATGAAATTTAAAGAAGTTGAAATTCTTATGTATTAAATGTTACTGTACTGTATATTAAATACATGAGTTACTGCTTAGCAGTTCCACATTACATAACATCAAAGAAATTACTAAAGTAAATTTTTCATATAACAATTCAATAATATTACAAATAATTTTTACTTTTTAAAAAGCATCAAAAAATTCATTTTTTCCTATATGTAATAATGGGAAAATGAAAAAAGCTTCTAAATCTGTAAAAATGATTAATACATGGCTAAGAGCCGACACATGCATCACTGGTGTTCCTCTGACTTTCAATGTGGAGCAAAGTCTCCGGTTATTTATTTATTTTTTTCCTAGTGCTGATGCACACTTAGGCATATTATCATCAGCATTATATCAAATTAACAGCTCATCACCTTATTCGTAAATGAAATTCATTCTGTGTTCTAATTTCATTGAAATTTCAAACACATTACCTGCATTTAAGAGCTGTTACTCCTGTCTCCCATGATGCCGCACCTTTTGTTTCTGCAGACTGCTGCTGCATTTACATGGCACACCACAGCAAGTTCAGGTCCAACAGTGACTTAAGAACATCTGTGCCCATATTTGTAAAGAAATACTCCTGGGAATTGTACTAAAAGTCTGACTAGGGTAAGAATTTGTGCTACTTCAGAGAAGGGCATGACCAGTGTCTGAAATCTATGCCCACCGAGAACTAGGAGTTTACTTTTGAGAATGAATCATCATGAGTCACATTTTTATGGCACTCATGATGATTTTTTGTACTTTCCTTGGAAATCAAGATGATGCTTTGTATGTTTCTGATACTAACACTAAGGTTTGACCACAAAGATGATAATAAAAACAAAAAAGAAGAAGAAGAAAATAAGGTAGGATAAGCCACACATAACACATAAGACCAACACATGCAGAGAATGAGAGTTAAAGCTGATAACAGGCTTCAGAGAGCAGGAAGTGCCGCATAAAGTAATAGTTACTGAAACTACTGTAGTCACAGCGTTCATCTTGAAGTCATGTTCACTCTTCCAGTGTTCCCAATTGTCTTCCAGAGTCACATACTAATTTCCCTTCTGTGATCGCCCCTTATCTTCAGGTTAGGCTGGCTTTATCTAATGCCCCTGGAGTTTCTGCCTGACTTCTTGATCTTATAAAACGTAAAGCAAATATTCCAGGGGTTCATTGAATGCAAAGTGCAGTATACATGTATGACATTTTGTTCTCTGTTTCCCATCCAGCTGCAGCTCTCTTCAGGAAAATATGATGGCTACTATAACACAGCGGCAACCATGACCTCTGGTGTTTCGATACTGTGGTGATGCTTGTGATTCATTTATACAGTATATGCATGCTTATCCATCCTTTGGGAAATGATTTTTATGTAAGTGCTGATTTGCAATTATGCAGCTTGTCATTACATCATATGGAGTCATGGAGAAATGTGTGAATCTGAGTATTACCTAACACATTGTGAGGCTCCTTCCGAGTTTGGTGCAACATTCAAAAAATGGATGGTTTATGACATACCCATATCATCACTAGTGTAAAGCTGTAATTCACACAAAACGTTACAAACTCTTGCATTTTGGCAAACAGTGCATGGCTATGTGTAGATCATGAAGTATACAAGACTTCTTATGGATATTATTCCATCTCTGTCTAATGAATATCTTCTGTTTTTGTGAACATTAAGCCTTTCCCTGGAAGTGCATTCCATTCCCTGCCTGAAAGTCATCTTCTAGCAGCTGTGTCACTCTGAGATTTTGGAGCTAGTTAGGACCATTTTCCTACTCAGAGATGCATGACAGATATTGGCCCTGGGTGCTGTTCTGAGTCTTTTATGATTTAGTATCTTTGGTTTTCTTTTTCCTTTATTTGCTGACGATCACTCATAGTGTCCAGAGTTTTAAGTTGGACATTTCATCATGACACCACTGCAGCATGGCCGCCACATAATATGAGGTGCAGTGATGTGACAGATATGTGAAATACCTTTAATGACCTTTTGGTTAAAGCCATCACCAGTGTGTCTGTCTGTGGAGGGAATGTTGACCTAATGGAGAGGCTTACTTATCTCGGCAGTGACATTTATGTCTCTGGTGGCTCTTCCTCTGAATTCAGTAGATGGATTGGGAGAGCATGGGGGGTCATGAGGTTGCTGGAAAGGAGTGTGGGGTGCTCCCGATATCTCTGTAAAAGGACAAAGGTCCAAGTCTTTAGAGTCCTGGTGCTCCATGTTTTGTTATATGGTTGTGAGACATGGATGCTATCCAGTAACGTGAGACAAAGACTGGACTCCTTTGGAGAATCCTTGGGTACTGCTGGTTTGACTTTGATTGTGTCGAACAAGCAGTTGCTCATTGAATCACAAATGAGGCACATTAGCTGCATTGTGAGGGAGCTTCAGTTATGGCACTACGGCCATGTGGCATGATTTCCTGAACGTGATCTGGCTTGCATAATTCTCATTGTTGAGGACCCAAGAAGTTGGACCAGGCCAAGGGGACGCCCACATAACACATGGCTAAGGCAGATAGATTGCCATTTCCAGAGAGTTTGACTGGACTAGGTGTCTGCCTGGGGGGATTGCCAACCAGGATCCCAAGGTGTTTCTTTATGTGGTGGGTGCTGCAATGCGTTGTAACAGTGCATGCTCCCCAACCTGACCTGGCATCACATATCATTTTCTGTGACACTGATTTATGAATTATCATTTTATTACCATGCTACACCTCAATCCAAATATGACAAATGCTGTAAATGTATATTTTAGGATTTTTCACATCAGTAACAGCCTGTGTGGTATGGTGTGTGTGTACTCATCAACCAGACAGATAGTCTCATGACCATAACTATACAGACAATGACAAGACCAAGAGATCTTGTGCTGAATGCACACAGTGACTGACACAAAACTTTAGAGTTCAAACTGCTGCGAGACAAACACCTTGTTTAAAAGGCACATACAAAAGACAGGAAACAGGGAGAGTACTAGAAGTTAGAAATGGACAGATACAAGGGAACATCCAGAGACAACGTGAAAACAACCTGACAATAAAGTTACATCAGCTATGAAGTTAGGGCTGGAACTTGTGGAAGAAATGGTTACCTTGAATATGCATATTTATATATATATATATAACTGCTCAAAAATTTAAAGAAACACTTTGAAAACACAATAATCTCAAAAAGAAAAGAAATCATGCTGGATATCTATATATCTATCTATATGGACAGGGTAATGTGTTTGGAACGAAAGGATGCCACATCGTTTGATGGAAATTAAATTTATCAACCTACAGATGGCTGAATTCAAAGATGCAGCAGGCTAATCCATTTTGCTGTAATTTCATTGCAGCAACTCAAAATCGTACTCAGTAGTTTGTATGGCCCCCACGTGTTTGTATGCTTCTAATGAGACAACAGATGGTGTCCTGTGGGATCTCCTCCCACATCTGAACCAGAGCATCACTGAGCTCCTGGGCAGTCTGAGGTGTAACCTGGCGGCGTCCTTAAGTTCCTTCATCCTCCAGGAACTGCCTACATACTCTCGCCACATGAGGCCGGGCCTGAAAGAGAGGGGACAAAGAGAAAGTGGGCCAGGTCATTGCCCGAATTAAAATACCACCCCATATTGGTGATCAGTCCTTGGCCGAAGTGTGCTCTGTGCAGAGAGCTGTGACCGAACTGGTTGTCGTGGTGATGAGTTTTCTATGGCCGCCGGATGCTGTACTGTGTGCCAGGGCTGCGAAGGCGCTTTTGAAGCAGGACGCGTAGCGCGGCAGGGCTACATACAGTATACGTCACAATATTATATATATATAT
>JANRMT010062856.1:60523766-60539864 GCA_026402145.1 Polypterus bichir lapradei | reverse complement strand
ATATATATATATATATATATATATATACGAGGTGTGGCAGAAAAGTAATGAGACTGGCAACACTGCAAGCGATATGGCAACGCTGCACTGTTGTCCTTGATAGAGCACGTGTATCAGTACCCTCCCATAGCTCAGTGCGAGTTTCAACTCCTTCCGTTAACTACGTGATTTTTGTGACTGCTATTAGCGAAGTTGTGTTTTTGGTTGTGCGTCACGCAAAATGGAACAGCGGAATTTGGAGCAACATTGTGCCATTAAATTTTGTGTTAAGCTTGGAGAATCGGCAAGTGTGACGTTTGAAAAGTTAAAACAGGCCTATTGGGAAGATTCTTTATCCCGAGCTCAAGTTTTTCAGGGAGGCCTTCAACTTCGAAAACCAATGAAAACATCGAACGTGTGAACACTCTTGTGAGATCAGACCGTCGTTTAACATTAAGAATGTTGAGTGAACAATTAAATTTGAACAGATTTACCGTTCATCCAATTTTGACTGAACATTTGCACATGTGAAAGGTCTGTGCCAAAATGGTGCCGAAAAACCTCACAATTGAGCAGAAGGACAATCGAAAAAACGCATTCCTGTGGTTCCCCAGCCCCCTTATTCACCTGACCTCAGTCCGTGTGACTTTTTCCTTTTTCCTAAACTGAAAAATGTCCTCAAAGGACGTCATTTCGGGACTTTAGAAAACATCCAAAAGAGTGTAACGGACATGCTGAAGACCATACCGGTTGAAGACTTCCAACGCTGCTACCAACAGTGGGAACAACGTCTCCATCGGTGTGTAGCTGCCCAAGGGAACTACTTTGAAGGGGATAACATTGATGTTTGAACAAAATAAAAACTTTGGTAAATAAAAAATCAGTCTCATTACTTTTCTACTTTTCTGCCACACCTCGTATATATATATATATATATATATATATATATATATATATATTAATAAATAACCCTAAGAACCAGGCAGAAGGAAGCTTGTCCATTGCATCTTTTATTTTGCATAATGAAGAGGGATACACTGCGCTGCAATGGTCATAAAGGAAATGCAGAGAGCTATATTTACAGATAACTGAATTTACGTAATGGTACTGAATTAATGCTTACTCTGACTGGTTCACTAGCTTGCATTCACTCTGAATGGTTAAAATACATTAGGTGTTTTAACAGAGAGCATAACCAGCTTACATACCCCAAAATAAAAGTCTCACTTCTACTACATTCTTGGTCGTATAATACTTTTCAATACTTCTTGAGTTCCTCTGTGCATGACATCTGTCAAGTCTTACTGGGTACATAAATTCCAGCCACTTTTGAAACCATCACCCAGAGCCTTCATGTTCCTTGTTGTTCACTTGACCTTTATGTGGTTTTCCTGATATGCTTGAACAGGTTTATGGCATTTATTAACCCTTTATGCTACTTCTAAGATTAAATGCTATATTTGAATGTAGAAAGCATACCAAAATACTTCATGCCTAATAACTCTATTACCCTTACACGACTATGTGACCCCTAAGTCTCATTTTTCTTCCACAAAATGTCATAAAGTTAAGGTTGGAATCATCACTTGCTGAAAGAACTTTGCCTCTCTGTGGGCACATTTGAGGTTGGACTTGTGTGGAAAATTCCATAAGTGTGTGAGACATTAATGCCGATCTTGTTTTTTATGACTATGCGACACAGTATGAAGGTCCTTTGCAAACTTTTAGTTGCAAGAAGCTTTTATCAAACTTGTCAAATGGATTTATTCATATTCTATGTGTATACTATATTTGTATATTGCTTAATTTCCAATGCCTTTTCTAGAGTCACACATAATCAATTGTATGTAACAAATGAAAAGTTCATTCTAAAAATACTCTGCACCAGACAGGTTATTGTCCCCCACTGCAATTCGCTTTTTATTTTCAGTTGATTAATTATGCAGGACGACTTGCGCATTTATAATTCTGACTTGTCATAAGATTTGAAAGAAGTAATGTTAAATATATCAGATGATTCTTGCTTTGTCTGTAATTCAAACAAAGTAACTATGGCAATTCTGAACTATACATTTGCAAGTTTAAAAACACATTAGCACCTTTTGTGTGTGACAAACAAAAGATTCATTCTAACAATTATGTGTAATAAGCTTTATTTCCTGTTAATTCGTTTAATCGTCACAAGTAGGATGGATGAATTTTTACAGAATGGCAAACAAAAGAATATATTTTTCATTTAATCTGGGCTGTGATGCACAAGCGCTCTAAGAAACTGAAACCATTTAGGAGTAAATCAATCTGCATTGTTTGTGATTAAAGAAGCAGAAGTCAAAGGAGACATCAGTAGAATAAGTCAGTCTGCAAAGACGTAAGGCAAGTTTTCAAACATATGGGTGCCGTGATCGTATGAAAAAGGATGAAGGCAAACTCGAGGGTGAAGATGTCACCTCAGCATAATGTAATGTGTCCAGAACAGCTCACAGTGAATGAAACACATGAGGGGAGTTGCTGCAGAAAGCCCCCTTTCCTGCTCACAGTGACACTCTAATGGAGAAAGAATGTGAAGAAGTACCGCTCATTACGGCTGCAGTGGTCCAATTAGAGAAGAGCAGAGTCAGTGTGTATCTTCAAAGTGGAGGCTTATTAGGCAATGTGGCACGCTTTTAATTTTCTTGGCACTAACATCAATCTACTTTCTTGGCTTATATACAGTATATTATAATAACACTCTTAAAGCTGATCATGAACTAAATTAGAAGTTAAAAGTAGCCTGTTTTTCATACAGTAAATGTATTTATGTGGAAACAGTGTAAGGCACAAGAGCTGGCAGGAGAAGCACATGGTTAAGCTGCAGATTTACTTTTCCATTAAGAAACTGCCATCAATGACTTAGTTAGTAAACAAAGTCCAGTCTGACCAATATCTCTAGATTGGGTGGATGTTGAGAATTGAATGGCTCTCTATACATGATTTAGTAATGCCAAACTGGAAGGGTTCAGGGGGCGCTCTTCTAGATGATAAGCATGGCATTACTGTTAAAGAATGATGACAATAATTCTGATGTTTTAGTTTTCCTTTATGTAACATAAAAAAATAAAAATGGTGCTGCTGGCTAGCACTGCAGATTGCATAGTCACCTCGACAGTGTGCCAGCTTTTTTCATTTGAAGTGATTTGAACAAGACAAAATTTGTCATTTGATGTGATTCGAACAAGTGAAAATTTGTAAGCTCTCAATTTTGATAAACCAGCCACGGATCAGGGGGTCTCATGTATAAACGGTGTGTACGCACAAAAATGTTGCATACGTCCGTTTCAATGCTCACATCGCGATGTATAAAAACTAAACTTGGCGTAAAGCCACACACATTCTCATTCCAGCTTAAACCATACAGCATGAAAATTTTCGGGTCAGTTTTGCAAACTGGTGGCACCCAGAGTCAAAGCACTGCTACTGTTCCTGGGTGGCTTCCCTTTAATTTTTAGTTTCACTTCCCTGAAATGGCTTTATCAAATACACTGACATTAACTGCATATCGTTTTTTATTTTAAGGCATCTGATTGTAATCAACCCGTAACCAAACAATGGTGAACGGAATGGCTAAACTATTCCAAATACTACAGCTGCTTTAGCGTTGTTACTCTCAGTGCACCACTGAGTATTTTAACCCACTGCATCTGAGTGTGAAATCACAGCTTTACAGCAGCTGATCGGAAAGCTCTACTGCAGATTGTGTCAAGAGCAGAGAGAATTATCGAGGTACAGCATCTAGCACACGCTGCCTCAGCCATGGGCACAGTCTATTTGAACTTATCCCATTCGGCAAACACTTCAGAGTCTTTCCTGTAGGGACCTCATGGTTCAGAAACAGTTTTATCCCAAGTGCTCTAAACGCACTCATTCAGTTCATCAAGTGCTCCCGGTAGAACTGTTTGTACTTATAAGTACAATTATCTCACTTTAAAGTTGCATTACAGTTGTAATAATGCACAACCTGAGCCACGTATGTTTTCATATTGTATATTTTTCACTTGTTCATCGTATTATTATTATTATTACTGTTATTATTATTGTTTTTGTTATTTTACCATCTTATAGGAAAATAACTTTATGGAGGATTTGCATATTGAATCTCAATACCATACAATAACAATAAAGGAATTAAATTCAATTCAATAGAAGAGAGCGCGTATTTACAGATTAGTAGATGTAGATTTCCAGGCGCTATCTTCTTGGAGCTCTTGATATCATTTTTCAGATGAAATGCATTACATCATACAAATACATTTTTAACTTCATTTAAATAATGTAAACTATTATTAAACGTCTGGACACAGTTTTGAAGAATTGGTTTTCTAAGCTTACAAATGGTTTGGCATTTATTAAAGAGCTGATTGTGGGGCAATTGGTTACTTGGAGAAAGAAAAGGAAGGACAGGAATTGGGGGTTAGTATGTTTAAATAAATAAATAATTTCATCAAGGATTGCGCACGGTGCAGCAAGCATCTTGCGGGAGGCAAGAACAATCTCTGGAAAGGATGTCAGTTCGTCGCTACCACTGTGCCAACGTGCTGCCATGTTTAATACATGCTTTAATTCATTTCATCATGAAAATATCAAGTATACATCTTAGTATTTAAACTGTTCACAGAAATGTAATATCATGAATGTAATGTATTCTGTGTCCTTTCGGTGTAAGAGAAAGCCCGTTTAAGAAGCAAGTACTGATACACACACACAGAGTACATAGAAGAACACACAGAATACAAAGCATTTAATGTGGTACTTTAGCTATGATGGTATTTGAGAAACTAGTAAATTAAATGATTTTAAGATTAAGTTTATGATGTTCTACTATAATGACAAAATAAACTACGTGATTAAAGTGGAAATTTCAAGATTAAAGTTGACATTTCAAGCTTTTTTTTCCCACTGTGTCCCTATTTTTTTTTTCTCTGTACCCTAATAAGCATCCATAGGACTCTCAGACGGCGGGCTACGACTCACCTTTTAACAGCAACTTCTGTATGTCAACTTCTTTTTTATTTCGGGCACTGTATGACTTTCTGAACTTGAACTTTCGATCGGCTTCCTTTTTTGTTTATACAACTGTTTAAACGAACAAATAGTACATATTTCCTTGCCTCCACTTGGCATTCGCTGATGTTCTTTTTTCCCCATGCTTTTGCCATTGTCTTTTCACTGAATGGAATATTTATATTGATTTGCATATTCAAAGAGGTGTAATTCTGGGTGGATTCTGGGTGGGGTGGCAGGCGCGTTCACGAGCGCTACATTTAATGCTGACCGGGATTTATGTAGCAGAAGTGCGTGGAAGTTGGCTTATGGACGGCTTTGTGCATCTGAATTTTTTTCTGCGTATGTACATTTCGACTTTTGTCCGTACTCCATGTTTTAGTGTGAATTCTATGCATGGCATTATGCATGAGGTCCCAGAAGTGTGCTATCATATCTGTAACATTGTTTTGTCATACAGAATCCTAGGTGACCCTGTTTTCTCCTTTTATACTGTTTATTATGTAGACTTTACTAGAAGGTCTCAAATCGTATACTCTTACCACGCCATTAAATACAGTAATTCAGCACGTCCTCCCTTACATCTGTAACCTCAGGCAATTATCTAGAGTAGAATGAACAGACAGGAGAAAGTGTTATACATTTAATTATGTATCAGTTATAATATGACCAAATTATAACAAAACAGAGTACAATGTGAGTGCTGGTTACAAAACAAACCATACAACCTGATAGTGCTAGAGGTGTAATTTCAGGCAGTGCATGAACTTGTAGTTACACTCGATTTTTTCTGGGCATCTCTCTTTAGGATGGAAAAATAACAGACAGTATAACTTTGTAAGCCTCTCTCTTTATTTTCCCTGTGCAGCTCCCTTATATGCACATATCTTCTTCCTGGGCCATTCACCAATGTAACAGCTCAGGCAAACCAAACTCAATCCAATCCAGCTTTTTTGTAGCTTCCGTCACACACGTGCGCTTAGCAGGCAGTCAACATGTCCCCAGGTGAGCAAAGAATTAACAAGATAGGGGGGCTGTACTGTGGTAATGATGCCTCTCTCTCCGACCTTACAGAAATAAAGATGACAAATAGTACAATACCTGCACCAGTCCAGATCTATGAAAATGGCGACTCATCCACTTCCTCTACAACGTCACTTCCGGTTCAGCGTGATGACGTCACATCCGGTCCTCTACAGATGACGTCACTTCCGGCTCAGCATAATGATGTCACTTCCGGCTCTCTTCAGATGATGTCACTTCCGACTCAGCATGATGATGTCACTTCCGGTTCCCTCCCTATGACATAACTTCCGTTATGATTCATTTCTGACCGCCATTTTCATATGCTATAAAAAGCCATTACAAAAGCCTAACGATGGTCGTATGTTTGATCTTTTTCTGCATATTTTGACCAACGAAATTGCTTCAGCAAAATACCGGGCTTATTCCCCAACACTTCAACTTTGTTTTGTGACTTTAATTTATCACACTTCAAACAAACAAGAAAAGAAGAATGCAATTGAATCACAAAACTTCCCCCAATTGTTCTCTTCTTATTAATAAAATTCTAGTCAGTTCTCCCCATAACCAAAGGTTTTTTCTGATCTTTGAAGCTGTAATTGCCCCCAAACAATGAATGAACAATAAAGATTCCTTGCATTTTTTAACAGTTAGACATTATTAAACTACATGATATTCTTCTCCATTACAAACATCATCAAGGCTGAGAAGCAAACTGGTATATAATTTTCAACAACTATGCAAGACTTGTCTGAGAAAACTTGTTCCAATCACACTCATGCTCAGATGGCAGCAAGTTCCACTCTCTGGCTGTGCTGGAGCGAATCCTGGACTCGGCCACACCAAATGATACCTTCAGTTGATGGACAAAATCAGATAAATTACTCAAAGATAAAGGAGCAGTAGGTATAAAATGAATATATTAGAAGAGGATAAAATGTAACACACAACCCCAAAGTCCCCAATCCTGATGCAGATTCAAATATTTATAGTGTGTGAAAGGATTCAGATAACACAGAAATAGGTTTGGGGGCAGCCACCCATATACTTGAAGTATGGCTGCCAAAAATGAAGGTTTGGTTCATATTAAACTGGTCTTAACAGATCTCAGTCCAAAAAATGAACAAACAGATGGGCAAACATGGCAGTTTAAAAGTCAGGCAGGGAAAGTGATGTCATTGGGGCAGGAACTGGAAATTATGTCCTCAGGGCCAAAGCTGGAAGTGACGTCATTGTACCAGGAACCAGAAGTGGCGTCATCGAATCCAGGCAAAATTTCCTGTAGCCAGTCTGCCGGTGAAAAAGAGAAAGGATCAGTGTACTCTGACATCCCCTGGTCTGGTGTATAATTACTTTCATTTGAGCCCTTTTACTGCCTCCCACGCACATTGTGTGACAAGTGATAGAAGAGAAAAACACAAAATGGACCCGACCTCCATTGTCTTAACTGTGAAATATATAATTTACAAAACAAAAAAAAAACATCTATGTACACACAAAGTGCAATGTGAAAACATGGTAACTGTAGAGACTGATGTGGTAGAAATTTAACATCTTATTAAAGAAAGAAACATCCTCTAACAGGACAAATCAGTTATTAAGCAGGAGAAAACCTGTTCATTGTATCTTTTAACTACTCCTTAGCAAAATGCCTTAGAGGGAGCATTCTTCAAAAGCAGTCTGTCCCAACATGGTCAGAATGATCAAAGTAACAAAGAATAGAAGTTAATTTTATAAACTACTAGCTGATTACCCAGTGGCTTCACTCACTGAGTGCAAGGGAAAAAAAATAAAATGTAGTATTTATAAAATAAGTTATTAAGTAGTAAAACATTTTGATAAAAGAATTTGAAGAACATATAAGAAGCGTATAAATTATTAAACAGTAAAACATTTCCATAAGAAAATTTGAATGATATATAAGAAGTGTATAAATTATTAAACAGTAAAACATTAACATTTAAGAAGTAAAGATACATTAAGTACTACCGCAGTGGTTTCGGGAAAACTACCTGCCTGACAACCTTGCACTACGTGCCTGTGATTTAAGAGAAACATTATTCTGAGAAATGTAGACACTGCCCTTCTGTGCTTAACAGGCAGAAGGTCCAAACAATTCAATACATGAAGAGGTTGGTACATCATCTTAGATGTAAACCCTCCATCTTCTTAAAAGAATTCATCACAAAAGCAACCTTGAATGTTGTGTGGATGTAGTGACCCAAACTCACCTTAAGGGAGAGTAAGTAGCCATGCACCGCAGTTTACCAAGAGAGTCATGCTTCGATGGCGCCGATTACACTCATTCGCAAAGATTTCCACTGTCCAAGGAGCCGACGGGGCACTTGAAGTGTCACAAACAGTGCGAGAAGAGAGAACGCTGCCCGAAACTACGAAGCTGTCAACCCGTCGGAGCAGCCCGACATGCTGTGCCTCCCAGCGTCCACTTTGTTCTCACGACCTCTCGCCGCTGAAGGTGGTCTCGTCTTCACATTGTTTACAGCTTGTCGCAGTTAAAAAGTAGAAAGACGCAAACCTGGTTTCTTCATCTCTTCTACTATCAAGTACTGCCAATTAAAAAAAAGTTACAATTTGGTAGTTTCCGCGACAGTCACACGGACAAATAAATAAAACTTCTCTGTCAGAACGCACCTGGCGGTGGACGGCTCAGCGCTGGAGTCCAGAGAGGAGGGCTGGGAGAGGGCGATGCGGGGCGCACTTCTATGGGATAGATCGGCGTGTTTGTGTTTATTTCTTTTCAATATCAGTAAAATAACTCTCACACAAATAATAATTTGTAAAGACGATATAAAAATGGCGTCCACAAACTAAGTGATTAGTTCCTGTATTATAATATGTTCTGTGGTCATACGTAATTTCCGTTTCGCGTGGTCTTACACAATTTCCGTTTCAAACGCAAAAAGAATTTTATATATATAGATTTAAATTATCTACAGTGTCATTCAATGCATAAATTTACACTGGTTGATTTACACCCAAATGAGTTATATAAAATAAAAGTCTATTATATTAAATTCTGTTTTTTCTTATACCTTTGAGTTGATCCACCACCCTTGAATTTTTTTTTTGCATATAACAACTGTCCATTATGGTTGTTTACAAGATATCTGTTGATTTCTTAGTCATCTTTCATTACATTTTGTTGTTCACTTTGGTTCCCTGATATGCCTGCAAAGGTTTCTGAAGTTTATTAGCTCTTTATGCTATTTCTTTAAGATGAATGCTGTGCTATCCTAAAATTATTGTTCCACACTGAGAAATGGATGGAGGCTGTCAAAGTCCCAAACAATGTAAAGACAACAAAACACAGTTCAAACAGGGCTAACCAAAACAGTCTCACCGGTAAGTCCAACAACAACAACAACATGGATGAAAAGTTATGATCTGTTGTACCTTTCGATGAAGTAATAGCAGCGTTTGTTATGCTAGATGTTGTTTTTTTATGCTTCCTTTTCTTTAAATGCGTGGTCATTGTCATAAACGGCCAGGACGCCTCTTCCTTGGAAGGACCAGGGAAGCAAGTGTGGATAGAGCATTACCTCCCCCGGAATGCTAAATGGCAGCCCCCCTCGGTGGCAGTGGTGCCTCAGACTCCTGCAGGGCTTCATGGGAGATGGAGTTGGATACAGCCCTGTTGGGATCTGGGGGCACTGCCAGGGAGCACTGCAGCTGCTCCAGAGCCCATATGGGTGATTCTCTCACTGCACCCAGAAGTCTGCTGCGGGAAGTAGATCATCAAGCACCTGGAGCACTTCCAGGTAACACATAAAAAGAGCCAGCAGACAGAACTCTGTGATCCAGAGTCAGGAGGAGGGAGACAAAGCTAGCCGAGGAGGAGTGGAGGAGAAGAAAAAGAGAAAAAGAAGAAGAGTATCATGCAGACGTTTTTGTGTTTTGGACTGTGTTGTGCCTGTGGGAAATGAGGAAGGCGTTTCCCATGAATTGAAGAAAAGCAAAAAAAAATGTGTGTTTTTATCAGTGTGCCTCCTGCGTCTGTCTGTCAGGTTGGGTGGCTGACACGCCCCTGTACTTGTCACACTAATTAATGCAGGTCCCTGCCCTCACAGCACGGCCAGGAATCCTGCCGACTACGCACGTGTGACAACTATAGGGCCATGATATTCTGTATATACATTTAATTATCATATTTTTTCATGGCTTCAAAATCCATACTAACCTCTACTTTCTCTGCTGTTCTTCTTCCGGTTTTCTGTGGTGGCAATCTGCGCCACCATCACCTGATCAAATCACCGTGCATTCCCTGCATTGTTGGATTGAAAGCCAGAGGTCCACATGACCATCATCATCTAATTCTTCCATGTGAAGCCTGAAAACCATGAGGACTGATTGAGATCATTTATGTTAGGTAGAATGCCCAGTGGGGTCTGGGTGGTCTCGTGGCCTCAGAAGCCCTGTAAGGTTTTGTTGTTTTCTCCAACCCTCTAGAGTTTTTCTTTTGTTTGTTTTTTCTGTCCTCCCTAGCCATTAGACCTTACTTTATTCTTTGTTAATTAGCATTGCCTAATTTTATTTTTTCATCCTCATCTTGTAAAACACTTTGAGCCACATCATTTGTATGAAAACATGCTATATAAATGTTGTTGTATATATTTTATACAAGAAAAAGATCAGACAAACACAAAACTTATAAACATTGAACAAACACAATTGACATTATGTATCCCCACTACAAAGGCAATCATCTCCTTCATAAAGCTATATATCCTCTGCAATATAATTTTCTTTTTAGCAGTTTAACAAGTGAAAGAATCCTGCAGTCATCTGTTTGTCCAGCATGGACATTGAAACATCTCTCTCCCAGTGATTTGGCACTCATTTTCATTACCTTCTCCAGTATATTCAACATTGTAATATCTCATGTAATATGCACAATTCCTGTGGTATAATAAACAAACCCTGACACCACAATCAAAGACCCATCGCCTGCCTAATAACACCTCTAAATGAAGCATGGTGGTGGCCATATCATGCTATTGGGGTTCTTCTCAGTAGCAGGGACAAGGAGACTGGTCAAATTGAGGGATGAATTTATGATGCCAAATACAGTGAAGTCCTTGAAGAAAACCTGCTCCAGGGTGAATTTGACTTCAGACCAGGGAGAGATGGTTTACCCTTCAGCACAACAAAGACCTGAAGCAAACAGTGAAGCCAACGCTGGAGTGGCATCAGGACAAGTGTCTGACTGTCCTTAAGTGGCCGAACCAAAGCCCAGATTTCAACCTCATAGACAATCTATGGAGAGATCTGAAGATGGCAGTTAGCAGACACTTCCCCTTTAATCTAATGGCACTTGAGAGGATCTGCCAAGAAGAATGGGATGAAATGCCCAAATTTAGGGCAGCTGGTGCCTATTCATGTCATAAGGTAAGTAAGTTTAATTTAGTATGGTTTACAATAAGAAGTGGTTGTTGATGTTTCAGTTTGTCTGTTGTAGAGACAGAAGCACAGCAGTGAACAAATTGTCGGGTTCAAAAGCTGTTTAACAAGGAAGTGAAGCTGCTCTGTCATAACTCTGGTGTGAACCCAAGCACAGCCTTCTCCAGTAGTCGTCAGGTACCTGTGACCATCAGAAGGGTCCTAGAGGGTAGAGGGGTAGGTTGAGTGAGCTGGAGGTCTTGGGTCTTTGCCAGGTCAATAAACCTGCCATCTTTTACAAAACTTCCCTGTAGCTCACAATGCAGACATGTGTAATTGATCATGCTTCCAACACACAGAATGAAAAAAGCCAATTCTTTCATTCTTACCCACTTTCCTTGCACAATTTTCATGAGTAAATTCTAAATTATTGCCATTTTTTTATTTGACATATTTTCTCAGCAGGAGTTCAAAGTGGGATTTTACCTTTTCTTCTACTGTTAATGGCTGCAACAACATACGCACACACCATGGGACCACCTTACTCTAGACTGGCTGTAAGGGAGTGTGCTTTTATTATTGTAGCAAATGTATTTCGTGATAAAGTCTTAAGAACAATTATAGATGATAATTGTGTTATGCTAAAACTGTAAGTGTACTTTTCTTCAGTTCACCCTTTGATTTCTGTAATAGCACATAGCCACAATCCCTCCTAACCCATTAACAGCTGTGTTTGGGGTTCTTCCAGATGGGTTTAAAGTGGAGAAAGACAAACAAACTGTGATTGCATTCACTACACTTTTGGCACGCAGACTTATTCTGCTAAACTGGAAGAACCCAAACTCTCCTCTTTTAAGTCAGTGGGAAACCGATGTTTTATACTATTTGAAATTGGAAAAAATCAAATACTCAGTTGATCTGTACAGACTTTTTTCAAAACATGGCAGGATCTAATCAGTAATATTTTAAAATAAGCTCTTAAAGCACAGAGGAAGCAATTATTTCTGTATTTCTTTGTCTTCTTCATTCATCTCTATTGGCTTATCAAACTTATTAATTTAGGTATGTCTACAAGCCTTAAATTTTACGCTGTTTGCCTTGCTCTCTCTCTCAGGGGTGGCGGTCGACTTGTTCTTAACTTAATTTTACTTTTTGTAAAAATTGATATGTATGGAATGATTGCAATAAAATTAATAAAATTAAAAAAAAAAAAAGATTTCTGTAATAGCAGTCTGCTTTAAATGCAGACAGAGAAGGCATCAGTAGAGACAGCAACCAGCAGATCAGGCAGACATATTTTGCAGAAAAGGAGGATTTAGAGAAAGGTCAAAACTTCAAACAGCAAAATTAAACATCAAGTTCTAATTGCCAGATCCCTTGACCCATTGGCTATCATGCATGCACACTTCATGAACTTGTGCTGATATAATCTGTCAAAATGACATAGGGCAGAGAGGAGCTATGGGTGTTCACCTGGGAACATATATACTTTAAAAAGTCAGCTTCAAGCATGAAGAGGGACAAACAAAGCATTCCAAAAGACCATGCCATGGAAAGCAGTAATGCAACCTTAAGAGACTGAACGTCACACACATTAGCTGTGCTGGCCAGCATCATCTAGGACTGTTCCTGAAATTTTCAAACTGTATGGTGTAATTTGCTTCACCCATTTACTTTTACACTGCGTTCATGTTACAAGACTCATTGCTCAATTTCCATTTTTTGTTCAGATTGAATTTGCTTATCTTGACAGTTCACACTCATAAGTATAAGTGACCTACACTATATCTAATTGTAATGTGATTGTATCGGTCCTCTGAAATGGCACTCATGTGCACATTGATATGTCCGTGCAGAAGTCGTCTGCATCACCAACAAGAAGAAACGCCATACTTGACTTGTGTGGTTTTAAAACTGACAAAATGGACGTGCTAGTAGCTAGTCTACGCATCACATTTCGCTCATTAGAATGGCAAACAGTTTGTTAGATGTGCATAATTAGGTTGAGAAGGTAAAAAAAAAGCCAGACTGCACTGCTGCACCGAGAGATGTGTGGGTAAATGTCTGTAATTAAGCTCTCAGAATGAGAAGTTTCTTCATTGACAGAAGACACTCTTCTCACATTGTGGACGGGGTCCTCAATTAAGCCAGGAGTAGACCTTGAAAAATCAACCCCAGAAACACATCCAGCTGGTCCTCTTATTCTACCCTAATAGTCTTTTGCTCCCAGAGATGATCAAACAAAATTTCCAAATTTTTCCACAGGAGCCTTTTCTCCTAAACCTCCCTTGTTCTACTTCCGCTGTCTACCTAAGCTATATAAATGTTTAGTCCGCAGCTCACTTCACAGAGGGGAGCCAAATTCTTCACCAGGCACTAAGATCTATAACAAGAGTCTCTGTGTCACTTATAATTATGTCATCAACAACACCCTTGTACGGTAGGACCATGGCTGTTGTCACAGCTGTTGCTCTCCTCCATTGTTGATTTGCCGCGCTGCTGGTGCTGGTTGATGACAACAGCATTCAGTCTAAGCACAGGCAAAAAAAAAAAAAACACATGAATTCCAATCCGAACGTTCTCATTGATGTTGCATATCATTCAGAAACATACACTGCCTGGCCAAAAAAAAAGTCGCCACCTGGATTTAACTAAGCAAATAGGTACGAGCCTCCTATTGGATAATTACTGCATGGGCGATTATCTTTCTAATCTAAGACTACATATGAAAATGTCTCAAATCTGATATGAAAATGTTGAATTTCTTTGTCCACACAACCTGAAAAACCTCAGAATTGTGGCACATTACGGCAAAAAATCAGATTGGAGTCGCTTGGCCAGATAATTTGAATGTAGTCTTATTTGCTTTCATTTTTTGGAACATTAAGAATATTTAAGAATGTTAAAGACTATAAGGACTGACTAAAAGCTTACTGCCTGCTCCTTTTGCTTGCCTTGTAGCTCTGTCATACCATCTGGGGTACAGAGAACAGGAGGGGATGTCCTCCAATTGGGAAAGTAAAGCCCAGTAGCAGTCCCTTCTGGGTAAAATTAGACCATATGCCCAGTGGCTAGGGCATGGCATCTGCAGGCTGTGTCTCCTTCCAGGCCAAGCGACTTCAGGATAAGAGAACAAGAGTTTGGGTGATGGAAATATATGTGGGTTTACGTGACAAAGAATCTGTGTGTAGGAATGAAAGTATCTAATGTTTTAGGATAAGTTCACTGCAAAACCTTCCACAGCAGAATTTTACTCTGGAAGGTACATCTGTGCCCCCGACAAAGACTCTGGGAGCTTTCCGTGTTGTAAGGAATGGCAGAGCATTGTGTTATTGTCTTAGTCTGAACGAGGTAATGAAATAGCTGCTCCTATAGTTCAGACCAAAACATGAGTGAGGCTTGGAGGACAACAGGCTGCTAAGGTCATACTTTAAACATCACAACTTGAAATAAGGCTACATTCATCAAATAAGCTGGAACTATAAAACGGATGCGAATTCCCAGCCTACCCCACTGTTTTTCAGCACCACTCTTTAAAAGGCATGTAATCCTTCAGCTTGTTCCAAGTCTCCTTTAACAACATCAATCAATTTCTTGATCCACAAGAGGCAGAGCCATTCATTAGGACACGTTGTTAAACAAAGACCTTCAAAAAGTATGCTATGGTCGCTTCAAGTACATTTTAAAAGTCTAACAAGGAAAGCACATTGGTTTTGTTGCTGTCACTTTGTTGTAATTTGAAACATTTCTACCAAGAGCATGCATTTAAAGTAAGGCAAAATAAATTAAATTTTCAAAACTATGTGACAGTTACATGGAAACATTTTATCCACTAAAAATGTTAAACACTAATTATGCATTATATTCTTCTTGAGAGCTGAAATAAAATGATAATAAATTAATTAGGTTTCTGAAAGATTGATGGCCCTGGTCAAACAAACTTGTAGATTCCTATTTATTTAGTTTATTTATTAATCTTAACCTTACATGAAATGTTCTAACTCAGTTAATCTTTGTTTCTAGTTAAGTTTCAGCTTTGCTTTTGATGGAAAGCACATTCAAAAGCTTCAACATGTTTGAAATTTTATCTGAAAAGTATTAGTAGAAGATGCTGTTTTTGCCAAAAAGAAAGAATTGGAGTCCTTTAACAAACTATTGTTAGGTTTCTGCCATGTTTTGTTCCCTAGCTTAAGTATGTTGTCTCATTTATTGTTATTTCTGTTGATTACGAATTATCGCTTTTCATGTATTTTTGTTATTATGTAATTTAACTGTTATTATGTTATATAAATATTAATTAGTAGTTATGTATTGTGTATGCAGGATCCATCTCATTGCTATATTCCTTGTGTTTTGTGGATTGAGCTCCAGGAGGCAGGGCCACCATGACATCATTGCCTTTTTACTTCAGGTGGAACTGTTGGTACATCAGAGGTTTTTTAAGAGTTGTTGAGTGTAGTTTATGTTAGTGAGCACTCTTCATTTTTCTGATTTTGTGATTACTTATTATTGTGCAATGGTTTTTTGCCTTGGGTTTCTTTTTAGGCGTACACTTTTGCTTTATTTTTGGATTTCCCTTTGCGTGCCATTTTTGTACTTCTTTTCTCTTCTATACTAATAAACGGCAAAGCCCTCACTCACTGACTGACTGACTGACTGACT
>JANRMT010062856.1:60489277-60523366 GCA_026402145.1 Polypterus bichir lapradei | reverse complement strand
TTTTAACAAGCAGCGTCTTGCACTGATACGAAATAGCTGTGTGTGTATATATGTAGATATGTATGTATATGTATATATATGTTTATATATGTGTGTGTGTATGTACAGTATATATATATGTATTTGTGTGTATATATGTGTGTGTATGTATGTATGTGTGTATGTATATGTATGTGTATATATGTAGATATATATATGTATGTATATATGTGTGTGTGTATATATATGTATATGTATAGATACGTATATATATATGTTTATGTGTGTGTGTGTAAATATATATATATATATTTATATATATATATATATATATATATATATGACAGCAACACTCATCACTCACAACAGTGACAAAACAATTACATTGACAATCATGTTACGTTATTTTCAAAATGTTTCCTTTTCTTTTTCATTGCTTCTTTAACACACTACTTCTCCGCTGCGAAGCGCGGGTATTTTGCTAGTATTTAATAAATCAATTAATCATAAAGGAACATTTAAGCTAGAGGTGTCTGGTTATCCTATCCATTAAAATATATTTCTGTGTATTTAAAGTGTGTTTTAACTGTTAATAGCTGAGCTCCATTTAGGGCCTATGCATGGCTGAAAGCCTACTATTTTATATATATATATGTTACCGGCAATGTATAAAAGGCGGTCATTGTATAGAATGCCTAGGCAATATATAGAATGCCTGGCATTTTTGGGCAAAGTATGAAATATCCAAATTATTTTAATATTATATATACTTTCCCTAGGCATTGTATGTAATACATTTGTATTATATAGAATGACAAATGCTATTTAGGCAAAGTATTAAAAGAGAGTCATGAAAAGGCTTTTATTGAAAAGACGTATATGAAAATGAATGAAATACAAAATAAAGTCATTCTTATTGAGGAAAACAAGAGAAAATAAAATATGAACCTACTTGTTGCCACATGACATTAAAAACGTCTTAGCGGGAGTATTTTATACTTTGCCAGTGTGTCTTTTGACATTGCATAGAATGCCTAGGAAATATGTAAAATATTAATGGTTTATTACTTTGCTGTCCAATATTCGGCATTCTATACAATGCATGCCTTTCATATATGGGCGGCATGGTGGCGCAGTGGTATTGCTGCTGCCTCACAGTAAGGAGACCTGGGTTCGCTTCCCGGGTCCTCCCTGCGTGGAGCTTGCATGTTCTCCGCATGTCTGTGTGGGTTTCCTCCCACAGTCCAAAGACATGCAGGTTTGGTGCATTGGCGATCCTAAATTGTCCCGTGTGTGTGTGCCCTGCCTTGTACCCTGTGTTGGCTGGGATTGGCTCCAGCAGACCCCTGTGACCCTGTAGTTAGGATATAGTGGGTTGGATAATGGATGGATATATATATACAGTTGTGCTTGAAAGTTTGTGAACCCTTTAGAATTTTCTATATTTCTGCATAAATATGACCTAAAACATCATCAGATTTTCACTCAAGTCCTAAAAGTTGATAAAGAGAAACCAGTTAAACAAATAAGACAAAAATATTATACTTGGTCATTTATTTAATAAGGAAAATGATCGAATATTACATATTTGCAAGTGGCAAAAGTATGTGAACCTTTGCTTTCAGTATCTGGTGTGACCCCCCCCCTTTGCAGCAATAACTGCAACTAAACGTTCCCAGTAACTTTTGATCATTCCTGCACACCAGCTTGGAGGAATTTTAGCCCATTCCTCTGTACAGAACAGCTTCAACTCTGGGATGTTGGTGGGTTTCCTCACATTAACTGTTCGCTTCTGGTCCTTCCACAACATTTTGATTGGATTAAGGTCAGGACTTTGACTTGGCCATTCCAAAACATTAACTTTATTTTTATTTAACCATTCTTTGGTAGAATAACTTGTGTGCTTAGGGTCGTTGTCTGGCTGCATGACCCACCTTCTCTTGAGATTCAGTTCATGGACAGATGTCCTGACATTTTTCTTTAGAATTCTCTGATATAATTCAGAATTCATTGTTCCATCAATGAAGGCAAGCCGTTCTAGCCCAGATGCAGCAAAACAGGCCCAAACCATGATAATACCACCACCCCGTTTCACAGATGGGATAAGGTTCTTATGCTGGAATGCAGTGTTTTCCTTTCTCCAAACATAACACTTTTCATTTAAACCAAAAAGTTCTATTTTGGTCTCATCAGTCCACAAAAAATTCTTCCAATAGCCTTCTAGTTTGTCCACGTGATCTTTAGCAAACTGCAGATGAGCAGCAATTTTTTTTTGGAGAGCAGTGGCTTTCTCCTTGCAACTCTGCCATGCACACCATTGTTGTTCAGTGTTCTCCTGATGGTGGACTCATGAACATTAGCCAATGTGAGAGAGGCCTTCAGTTGCTTAGAAGTTACCCTGGGGTCCTTTGTGACCTCGCCAACTATTACACGCCTTGCTCTTGGAGTGATCTTTGTTGGTCGACCACTCCTGGGGAGGGTAACAATGGTCTTGAATTTCCTCCATTTGTACACAATCTGTCTGACTATGGATTGGTGGAGTCCAAACTCTTTAGATATGGTTTTGTGACCTTTTCCAGCCTGATGAGCATCAACAACTCTTTTTCTGAGGTCATCAGAAATCTCCTTTGTTCATGCCATGATACACTTCTACAAACAGGTGTTATGAAGAGCAGACTTTGATAGATCCCTGTTCTTTAAATAACACAGGGTGCCCACTCACACCTGATTGTCATCCCATTGATTGAAAACACCTGACTCTAATTTCACCTTCAAACTAACTGCTAATCCTAGAGGTTCACATACTTTTGCCACTCACAAATATGTAATATTCAGGGCTGGATTTTCCTATAGGCTAACCAGGCTTCAGCCTAGGGCCTCAAGATCAAGAGGGGCCTACATTCAAATTGTTAGCAAAATTAAAATTACACTATTCTAAAAACAGTGAACACTAATACACTGAACCGAAAATAAGGAGAAATTCTACGCATATGACTTATAAACAAACGTAAAAATGGGTCTGTTCGTTTGTATATACTAGATTGCACCAAAGTATAGTTCATACGTTCACTGATTGCTATGGCAAATATTGACGTGCCTTATGCTACTAAGCTCTGGTTTGTTCTTGCATAAATAAAGTGCAGATTGGTGTAGATTGGAACAGACAAACGAACAGACCTATTGATATCCCGACGTTCGGTTATATTCGTGTTTTTTCGATAATATGAAACACGTGTTAATGTTATTAGAAAAGATTCTTATGTTAGGATTGCATACACGATCATTTGATTCTCGCCTTTTGAGTTCAGTAGGTTTAATACTTTAGTGAAGTGTTTATAGACTATTGAAAATTTTTTTGTGACAATATCTTCATTTCGCGGAATTCTAGGTAAGTTCTTAACATATGTTTTAATTTGTATATTTTAAAATGTATATTACGTACTTTATTTTATATTTTCATAATTATATATATATATATATATATATATATATATATATATATAATTCATTATTCATAATTGCTATTTTTTTCAATGAGACAAAATAACAGTTCCATACAATCTTGATTTAAAAATGATAGTTTCATTATTGAATTAAAGATATTTTGGAAATATTTTTTAAATTGATTAGTGTTTGAAATTAGGAATTTAGAAATTAACATTTATTATTTTATAAACAATGACTATTATAAGAGACGCGCTATTCACGGAAATGAGTTTTTGTTTTACTTCAATTTATTATTCGAAAATTAATTGTTTATCGAAAATTTCGATAAACAAAAGAAAACTTACCACAGTTCAAATACGTAAAATGTTATTTTTTGTATTAATAATAAACTTTTATTTATGCACAATAATTAATAACTCAAATATTTTGTTCTAGATTCTAATCTAAGAATGAGTAAAAGATTTGAAAGTGGCGCTTGCAAACGCAAGAAAAAGAAGCTACAAGAGTATGAGGCAAAGAAGCTAACACCGATTACTGCTTATATGCATGTGCCAACTAGTACTACTCAATTGGAAACAATGCAGCACGTTGTATGTGAGGACACGGCCGTTGCACCAACTCAAAGTGAAAATATGGAACTAATTCAAGAGCAACTCACTGAACACGAATATACAAACAAGCCACAAGAAAATAATACGAATATTTAGAATTTTTTTCAGACACCTAATCAGAAACACCATGTTCAAGATGTTGCAAATTTAGATAGTGATGTCAAATATATGTCTACTGTAACAGATGTTGGCTTGTGGACAAATTTATCGCAAAATGATGTATCATATCGTAGAGAAGGGCCCTTCTCAAGTTCAGTATCACTGTGGACCATTTTTAAATTCTAAGCGAGAATAGAAGAATCAGTCCAGATTTTGTACAAAAGCCAATGGAGAAAAATATACCCTAGAATGGCTTGTGTACTCTCCCTCAAAAGGCCACGTTTTTTGCTTTGTTTGTAAACTCTTTCCAAATATTGCATCTTCTGCAACAGCATTAACTTCTGAAGGATTTAATGATTGGAAAAACCCTGCTATCATTCAAACTCATGAAAATTCGGAAAATCATAGGAATGCTATGTTAACGTACTTAACAAGAGCAAAAGGGAAAACTTTAACTTCAAAGCTAGAGGAAGAAAAAAGAAAAGAGCAGAAACACTGGCGTTACGTTATAGAAAGAGTTTTCGCTGTAATTTGCACTCTTGCAGAGCGAGGCTTACCATTTAGAGGAGAAAATGAAAAGTTTGGAACTCCAAATAACGGCAATTACTTTGGTCTTCTAGAACTAGTAGCAAAATTCGATCCATTTTTAAGAGATCATATCGATCGATATGGAAATACTGGCTCAGGAAAACCTTCATATCTGTCTAAAACTATATGTGAGGAAATTATTCAACTTATGGCAAATAAACAGAAAGACACAATTGTGGCGGAAGTGAAAAAGGCTGGCTATTTTAGCTTTTCAGTAGATTCCACTCCTGACATATCTCATACTGATCAGTTGACCTTAATTATTAGATATGTGTCACCTGAAGACGGTTTGCCAACTGAGAGATTTTTAACTTTCCTTGAGCTAAAAGATCACTCAGGGGAAAGCATAGCTGATTTAGTATTTAACTATATCACTACTGAACTTGAAATTGATTTCAGAAAATGCCGAGGACAGTCTTATGATAATGCAGCCAATATGGCTGGTAGATACAATGGTATGCAGCAAAAAATTATTGAAAAAAACAAGTTTGCAAGATTTGTTCCATGCGCTGGTCACTCTTTAAATTTAGTAGGTCGTTCAGCTGTTGATTGTTGCCTTGATGCTGTTAATTTTTTTGGTGTTGTGAACGAAGTTTATATCTTTTTTTCGTCTTCCACAAAAAGATGGGCAGTTCTGAAATCACATTTGAAACCTCATTCTAAAGTGCCTAAATATTTATCAGACACTAAGTGGGAGGCACACGCAAAAGCTACAGAAGCTATTTTAGAAAATTGCAATGATATCACAGATGCACTCAATTATTTACATTCAGATAATAATACAAAGGGTGATACTAGATTGAGAGCCAACAATCTTTTAGAGAAGATGGAAGAATTTGAATTCGTGTTTATGCTCCATTTCTGGAATCGAATACTGAGACATTTTTCAAAAGTAAATAAAATTCTTCAAAGCCCTAATATTTTACTTAGTAGTTGTGCAGATTGGTACAGGTCACTTTTGGATATTTTACGTGGAATTAGGGAAGATTTTGATGCACTTGAGCAACTAGCAAAAATCACGTTGCCAAATACTGAATATAGAACTGCCAGAAGGATAATAAGAAGTAAAAGGCAAGGGAATTACGAAAATTCATCTGACCCTGATCTCTTCAAGAGATAAATTTAGGATTAAATAATTTATTCCTATATTACATGCACTAGAATCAAATTTAGGAAGAAGAGCTTCTGTTTATGATGATGTAGTGAAAATATTTTCCTTTCTTGCCGATCTTACATTATCAAAGGTAGAACTTCAAAGAGGTGTTGAGCTGTTAATGTAAGAATACCCAGAAGATGTCAACCAAAATCTTACTGAAGAACTATTTCATTTTCACACATATGTGAGACAAACGCATAAGCCTTCAAAAAATTCCACATTGTCGCATACAGACTTGTATCAAATAATATTCAAAGAAAATATTCAAGTGGCCTTCCACAATGTGGAATCAATCTTACGATTGTTTCTCAGTTTAATAGTCACTAATTGAACTGGAGAAAGGTCATTTTCAAGACTTAAAAATATCAAAAATCAATTAAGAAGCACAATAACCCAGACGAGGTTGTCTTCATTGAGTATTTTGTGCATCGAAAATGAGACCGTCAGAAAAATAGATTTTGATGAACTTATAGAAGAATTCTGTGTGAAAAAGTTCTACTATTTCGTTTTAAATGTATACTTGGATTGAATCAGTTCTTAAATAAAATAACTATTAACGTACAATTTAATATGATATACAATTTGATATTTTCTTTTTTGTGATCTGGATTTTGTTTGAATAAAGTTCCATTTTTGGTTTAGTTTAAGACTTAAAATTCATAATAATTCATACCTAAACTTTAAATGCGAATTATTATGAAATAAATTTATCTGAATTGAATTTGGTTTAATCTTCAATGTATTGAATATATTTAATTTAATTTGATAGAAAATATGATAATTTTTATTGCGAATTTTATTTTCGTAGTCAAAGATTTTCATTATTTGAATTTTGTTTCTTTGTAAATGTTGTGTGTTATGTTTGATTAGTTATTGTTACAAGTACTATATATGGTGCTGAGAATAAATGTCCAAATAAGTGTTCTCGACTTTTTTTTATTTATTATCCGTGCCACATTTTTTATAAAGGTTAGTACCAATCACAACATGTTTCATTTAACATATTGATATATATCACAGTAATGATGTATTTTATTATCTCTCATTTAATTTACAAACTTAAAAATGGGAGGTGAAAGGGCCTCATAAGTGGAATAGCCTAGGGCCTCTTTTCATCTAAATCCGGCCCTGGTAATATTCTATCATTTTCCTCAATAAATAAGTGACCAAGTATAATATTTTTGTCTCATTTGTTTAACGGGTTTCTCTTTATCTACTTTTAGGACTTGAGTAAAAATTTACTTAAAGTCAAATCTACTTAAAGTCAAAGCTTTGAGTCAATTTATTTTGTAAGTCAATGTAGAGCTACTATCTGATTCACTACAAAACAAACTATTGACACCTTTCAGATATTCTCCTGTTCACACAAAATGCATCCTCAGTGGATTGTACTTAGAGTTCAGTTTGCCCTGCTAATATTGTAATTGAGAAAATAGCTTCACAAACTGTAGCCACACCTTGAAGGCTTATTGTAGGCAATATATGAAGCACACTGAATGTTACAATGTTAGTCAAATCAGTTCCAAATTAACCTTTCATGGGCTGTGGAATATTTCACCTCTTTAGAATGCAATTTTGAATATACTGTATCAGAAGAAAAAACATTTATCATTAAGATAGAACAGGAAGGATCTCCAATAACTCTGGGAGATTTCTGTTTTAAAGACATAATTTAGGGTCTCTCTTTAGCACTGGGATCTGCCTTCCTTCAAAGACTGCTACTTGTAATCTTTTAAAAGGATGCCATTATATCATATAAAACATAATTAGGACTGCACCAACACAGCAATGAGAAGATTTCTGTAAAATGGTAAGTGGCTCATAACCACCCACTCACTCCTCAGTAGTTCAGTAGTTTCAAAATGGCTTTAAACATCTATTTTACATTATTCTGGTCTATGTATTTTCTCATCTGCTGTCTTCAAAATACACATTCTATAGCTCAGTTCACATTATTTTTTCCTTACAGTTATTTTAGAAACTAAACTATTTTTTATGTTAAAATGCAACATTCAGTATGGTGAACTACAATACAATGCGGTGTAGACATAATCAGTTTTGAAAAGTAATGAACCAAAACCACCAAAGAATGTGAATAAAAAACTCCCGTAGGAGAAAAATGAATCTAGAGTGTCAAGGCCTAGCGGTTTGCCTGCCCTCTTAGCTTTATGAAAATCACATCAAAACGTGTCTGCTGTGCGACTGAAAGAGGAGAAAAATGGTGAATGAGGGCTTTGTCCCTACTGTGTATGCGTCTGGCATGGCTCTCTGTGCTTAGAGTGCAAGCATAAAAGCTTCCAGTTGCTACATTAATCAGAGCAATTTCTTTCATATGTTCAGGCATGATGTTTATCTGAAATATTTTGAGGGATGAGGAAGAACTGTAATTGGACAACTAAAGTTTGTCCAAAGATTTATGCACAATGGGGTATGTGTGACATAGAGCTTACTTTAGCAGAATGAAGAAGTCCATTTTAGTTTATTCAGTACCTTCTTAATGAACAGACTTTTTAAAACAACAGCTGGACTGTTGGTTATTATGACAGAGCAATGATCAAAGAAACAATCTCAGAATATTTTCTTTTAAATTAAAACTTGTTTTACGTTTTCTTTAGCTAAATATTGATAAATGTGCTCATCACTGTTAGCTGTAAATGGGAACGCACTACATACAAATTAACATAATGAAAACTAGTCTATTAAGTAAAAAATTTCATGACTTGTCGCTGTCTGTCTATATTGTTTGTTAAGCTGATTTTTTCAGTGGTTTATTAGTTTTTCTATTAGTGCATGTAAACTTTACGCTAAAAAGGAGGCCACAGTGCCAGGGCTCTCATAATAAATCCACTGGTTCTTGTTACTTGCTCCATAGTTGACCACCCCCCGACGTCATTTAGTGGAGTTGTAAATGTCACTTTAATGGTAAATGCCTCAAGCAGTCCAAAGAGGCAAAACATTAACATAAGTAAAAAGTTTTTTTAGAGAAATAGAAGGATGGAGATAAGCACAGGGAGTTACATAAAATACAAAATAAACAGAAAGCAATTCATTACTTATTTGCCTTCCTGGACCTACTCAAATGGGTGTCGAAGTCCCATCTACCTATTGAGGTTGCTGTCCAATTTTGTTTCACACCAAATTTTCCCAATGTTGTCTCCATCTCTTTCCCGATCCTGGGCTGTCTCCGTCTTATCTGTCGAGCTCTTGCCCAGACACACCACTCATCTTCAAGTTCATTGAGTTAGGTTTCACAAGGGTCTTGCTGCTAGCCTTTATTTCTGTAGTTTACTTATTTTTCTTCTGTCTTTTTCGTTATGGTCCAGTTAATTATTTTTTTACTACTTAATTGTGTTCTGTTAGTAATTAAATTCCCTCTCTTCTATGTTAATTATGTTTTTTATTTAAATGAAAGTGGATGGGGTGGGTTAGCAGGTCTCAGGAACAGAACTTACTGTAGCACTTAATGGCTATTTAAACCTCACACAGCCACTGCTTCAGTGCCATGACATTAATTTTTCAAACTGTTTTCCCAGTTCTGTTAGTGTGCTGTTACTTACAATATGCTTTTACCTGCAGATGAAAGGACATAAGAATTTTGTTCAATATTAGTATTGCAATATTTCATCTGTAATTTTGTGAAAGTTACTTATGGATTCATGACTTTCAGGCCTATTTCGTTTGTGGTACCCCAACAATAACGTTAGCAGTAAAACATATGGTCATTGTAATCCAGTTTGTGCTTGTATCTTGGCCACTTCATTTCAATGGTCAAACAAAAATTCTGCAGCTGGCAAGCACAAGTTTTCATTCATTGTGTTAATTATGTTCAAAAGTAGATTTCTCAATAAAAAACAACATTTATTTATATAGCACATATTCATACAAACAGTAGCTCAAAGTGCTTTACATAATAAAGAATAGAAAAATAAAAAACACAATATGAAAACAAAATAAATCAGCATTAATTAACATCGAATAAGAGTAAGGTCCAATGGCCAGGGGGGACAGAAAAAACAAAATAAAAACTCCAGACGGCTGGAGAAAAAAAAATAAAAAAATTTTCCTCTATAGTTGTATTTAGTTTTGGCCACTGTTGTGGACTCCACTCAATTAATATCACTTTCATCATAACAAGTAAATCACCATAATATAAAATAAAGTTAATTTTATATATATATATATATATATATATATATATATATATATATATATATATATATATTTTGTCGCGCGCGCTTCGGAGGCAGTCAACAAACCATGTGGTGAGTGATCGCGAGACAAAGGGTTACAGAAGGGTACTAACCTCCTTCTCTCTTTTCCTGCAGAAGTAAAGATGAGAAGTAAACGTCCTTATTATGGAGCCAAAATGGCCGACTTGTCTTTCCATCCCTCCTGGTTGATGTCACCTCCGAGTTGATGCCATGACGTCACTTCCCTTCCTAATTTCCCGTTTTTGTTTTTGTATAAATATCCCTCTGTTGTACTGTTATTTTGTTACTGATAAGATATAATTTAAACTAGTAGTATGAACTAAGGACTCTTAACAAAAGCATTTGTTTGATAACTTGTTTTTCATGATGAATGTGATTTTTATTTGTGTAACAGTAATTGGTATAGACAGATGGAGCAATTGTCAATATGAATGTATTAGGAATTTTGCATTAGGATTAGATATAACATTAGGACACAAATTGTATGATATTGGGAGTTGGGATTAAACTTTCTAAATTAAGATACAGTGTATAGTACAAACCATTTAATGTTTGTAGAACAAGGTATAAGGGAAATAAAGTTTGTGAGATACTAGTAAAAGTATTTTTAAAAATTGGGGTACTTAGGGCCATATAGACAGACAGAAATAGTTGGTGGCAGGCAATACAGGACAAAGGATTAATACTATGGCTTCTTGGGCCTAAGTAATATAGAAGATACTACAAAATAATTATTCGGCATCACAGAGATAGAATGTCTTATACATTGAATGGTGAGTGTGCATTTTTTCAAACTGGAAAGCTCAGATACGAATCAAGGATCCCAGCTGATGGCAGGAGACTTTAACATCAAGCTTGGGTATAACCCTTGCAATTTAAATGTGAACTTGACATGAGCCGGTGGCTTGCATTATTGAGAGTAGTGCTGATATCTTCCAATGGACGGATTAACACCTACTTTTAGCAAGATAACTGTTTTTTATCTAGCAAACATAATCATCTAATTTAACACCATAGATGGATGTAATTAGGGGCAGCTTTATGAGATAAGATGAGAGCATGAGGATGTGAGCATGGTTGTTTGTATAGGGATTCTATTTTTTTTTTTTTTAATTTTAATAAATTATTAAAATCAAATAACATTCCATACAAGCAAATCAAGTTTCAGAAAACTAGATTTGAAACAAATCAACCCCCACCCCTGAGAAAGAGCGCTAGGCCAACAGAATAAAAACTTTAATAGTAGGAAAAATAAGTAAATAAATAATAAATAACTTCCTCAATTTAAATGCTTATTCTAAAATGTTATTTATTAGATCCTGCCAGGTTTTGTACAGACCCTCTAAGTGAGAATTAGATTTTTTTCCAATTTCAGGTAATATATAACATCAGTTATCCACTGACTTAAAAGAGTTGAATTTTAGGATTCTTCCAGTTAAGCAAGATACAGATGGAGCCACGTCAAATGGCGCGAATGGCGTACGGCTGCCCTATGCACGCCGTGATCCCCCCCTCCCTCTACTGACAGAAGGCGTGTCAAGATTTCACAGTAAACACGCCCATTCATGCCCTATTTATTCATTTACCTGGTTCCACCACTAGATGGCGCTTTGTTCTCAAGAACACGTTAACACACGCCAGCAATTTAGCTGTGCTGAGTTGCAATCACGTGATTTTAACAACCCACCCCCTCCCCCGCCGAACTGACGCTACCAAACTGCACTACAGAGATTAAGATGGCGGCTTAACACTAGAATTACCAGAGCCTATGAAAAAACTCGTAGATCCATCCCACCTTAAATCGCTTCTTAAAACCGTTCTCACCTCTCCGCCAGCGTCTTTTGTTAATCTAAATGTGCTGATAAAGAAAAGTTGCAAGTAGCCGGCTATTCCATCCCCCCATCAACTTAGAAAGTGCACAAACTTCTCCCAGCTCATGCCTTGATTGATTATCTGGGAGTGAAGTGGAGTTTTAGAGTGGAAATAATAGATCATTATTTGGAATACACGTATTTCACGTGTGTTCCGTTTCTACAGTAATCCGTGTAAACACATTTTTAAAACAGAAACGTTTTTCATATTGTAGTAGTAAATGACAAAATGTAGGCATAAACTATATAATGTATGAAGCCTGAAGTCCAAATATCAAATTAACAACTTCACAAAAGGTACAAATATAACAGAACAAGTATGCTTTTATTCAAAAATATAACTGCAGGAAAAAAGCCACATTAACAAGCCACATTGACACATATGTATCTCAACTGCCATGGTAGTGTAATGGTATCGGCTGCTGACTTGTAACCGAAAGGTTATGAGTTCAATCCTGCACTATTCTCTTTTGAAAAGTAAACTGCTCTTATTCTTACTATTTTAAAATAAAAACATACATTTGATTTCAGTGTGTAACAGCCAGTGTAATTTATGATACTTGTAAAGGTTAGTTTTTTTTTTATTCACTTTTCATTCTCTCAGTCGTGTTCAAGATCCTTCCCTACCTCCCCCCCCACCCCAACATACCCGGGTCGCTCAAACACAGGAACATCTGCACAAAACAAGTGCACTTTTATTCTAAACTATAAGTGAAGAAAAAATAAAGCAAGTTACAGTAGGCGGTTGATACAACAGCTTGCGTGGGGCAATGCTAAGAACTGCTGATTTCCGATCCGACCCTTCCAACATTTACGACATGTGTACTTGTTGCAGTGTACACACCTCTCTGTGCTATGGTTCCTATTACACTGAATGAGCACCTGACACTGTACTTTCTTCCCTATATAAATAACATTCGAGCTATAGCGTGTCTCCAAATAAATCACATTTGAGCTATAGCACGTCTTTATGTGAAAACAGCATTGTCAGATGGGGGGGGATCGTGAACGCGACTGACAGAATGGAACTGAATTAAAAAAAAAAAAAGCTAACCTTTACAATTATCATGCATTTACACTGGCTCTTACAGACTGACTGAAATCAAATTATGTTTTTATTCTAAAATAGTACAGTACATGCAATATTATTTGAAAACGAACAACGTCAGATCGGGTTTGAATACACGCTGACGCTCTTACAGAAGAAGTCAGCTTATTCAGTGCAGCAGTTTCAACACACAGCACATGCAATATTATCTGAAACCGAACAGCGTCAGATCGGGAGCATATTCAAACCCGATCTGACGCTAATCGTTTTCAAATAATATTGCATTAGTGCAATGATGTTTTTACATATATTGTCTCTTTCATTCAAAATAGTAAGAATAAGAGCAGTTTACTTTTCAAAAGAGAATAGTGCAGTATTGAAATCATAACCTTTCGGTTACAAGTCAGCAGCTGATACCATTAAACTACCATGGCAGTTGAGATACATATGTGTCAATGTGGCTTGTTAATGTGGCTTTTTTTCCTGCAGTTATATTTTTGAATAAAAGCATACTTGTTCTGTTATATTTGTACCTTTTGTGAAGTTGTTAATTTGATATTTGGACTTCAGGCTTCATACATTATATAGTTTATGCCTACATTTTGTCATTTACTACTACAATATGAAAAACGTTTCTGTTTTAAAAATGTGTTTACACGGATTACTGTAGAAACGGAACACACGTGAAATACGTGTATTCCAAATAATGATCTATTATTTCCACTCTAAAACTCCACTTCACTCCCAGATAATCAATCAAGGCATGAGCTGGGAGAAGTTTGTGCACTTTCTAAGTCAATGGGGGGATGGAATAGCCGGCTACTTGCAACTTTTCTTTATCAACACATTTAGATTAACAAAAGACGCTGGCGGAGAGGTGAGAACGGTTTTAAGAAGCGATTTAAGGTGGGACGGATCTAAGAGTTTTTTCGTAGGCTCTGGTAATTCTAGTGTTAATGGACTCTTCGCGGTAAGTGGTGACTTTATTTATTTATTTATTTTTATAAAATTTGTTTGGGGTAGTTTACAGATTATTTCCCAGTTTAGTTTTTTATTGGGCGTTTTGAAAATCACTGGCAGCACCAGCAGCGGTCAGATATAACTTTAGATAACTTAATGGTCTGTTTTTGTTTAATCAAAAAGATGCTTTGCAGCAAAATATAATTTATCAGTATATTAAACGGAACTAGGTAAAATACACCGTAATGTAATATACTGTACATAGCCTGCATTTGTATTCCGTACCTACAATGATCGGTATAGATAAATTACAGACGTACCATGTCTTTAAGGATTGTTAACCCAGATAGCACACACACGTCGCGGAGACGTCTATGCGACGTCATCTTTTTCATCTGGCAGATGTCTGGCAGAGGGCGTTTGTCTTTAAGGATTATTAAGGATGTCTTAAAAAATATTTTACTAACTAGTTTTCTCGACATTTCCACTTTATTCTCGACATTTACGTCGAGATTAAAGTCGACATTTCCACTTTATTCTAATAGTTTATTTTGTCAGTAGAATGTCGCAAACTAAACTTCATCTTAAAATGAATGTTTAATTTACTACATTTTCTCAAACCCCGTCATTAATTAATGTAGCACATTAAATGCTTTATATTAAGTGTTCCTCGACCCAGTTGCTAATCTCTATGCGCTTCTTAAACTGACTTCCTCTCGCACTGAGAGGCACAGACAGCGATCGCCGCACATCGACTTCATGATAATCCTGCTCTAAGAACATTCAGAATACTAAGAGAAATACTTGATATCTTCTTCACGATGAAATGCATTAAAGCATGTATTAAACACGGGTGGCGGGGGGCACGGTGGTGTGGCTATAGAGCTGCTCCCTTGCATTAAGGAGTCCCCAGTTGTATGTTCAGTGTAGTGAACTTTATGGCAGGTGTGACGAGGCTCCAAAAAACTGGATACATGAATGGGTATCGCACAGGTTTAACTTAAATATTGTGTAAATATTGGGCTCGTGATGTGGTGGTCGGAGACACGAACGCAGAATTCAATGGATGTTCTTCTGAGCGGGCTTTCTTTATTGCATGCGTGCTGTCTCTATCTGACGTACTAAACCTCCAGTTCCTATCCTTGCTTTGTCTTTCTGCACATAACCAATCACCACACGATAAACGTCTTTGTGAAATTAAAACAAGTTATAAACTTAGACCTCGGAGTTTTCAGAACTTTAAATTATTAAAGCATGTGGGGGCACGGTGCTTGCTGGGATGGAGTTTTCAGAAATTAAAAAAAAATCTTCATTATATATGTTTAATTATGCCATCCATTCAGGGTTGCGCCCATCCCAGCAAGCATCTTGAGTGAGGCAGGAGTAAATCCTGAATGAGGTGCCAACACATCGCAGGGTGAATACGTGGAACACATAAAGTAGCGGGGTCAATAATACATAACAAAACCCCACAACCTACATGTCTTTGAAAGGAAACTGAAGCACGCCGAGTAGACCCACCAGAAAAAAACATGCAAACTCAAGGCAGGGAACACCTGGGACCCCCTTGCTGCGAAGCAGCAGCGCAACCACCACGCCACCGTGCCCCCACATGCTTTAATACATTTTAAGTGCTGAAAACTCTGAGGTCTAAGTTTATAACTTGTTTTAATTTCACAAAGACGTTTATCATGTGGTGATTGGTTATGTGCAGAAAGAAAAAGCAAGGATAGGAACTGGAGGTTTAGTACGTCAGATAGAGACAGCACGCATGCAATAAAGAAAGCCAGCTCAGAAGAACATCCATTGAATTCTGCGTTCGTGTCTCCGTCCACCACATCACGAAGCCAACATTTACACGATATTCCAGTTAAACCAGTGCGATACCCATTCATATATCCAATTTTTTGGAGCCTCGTCACACCTGTCATAAAGTTCACTACACTGAACATACACCTGGGGACCCCGTAATGCAAGGGAGCAGCACTACAGCCACGCCACCGTGCCCCCCGCCACCCGTGTTTAATACATGCTTTAATGCATTTCATCGTGAAGAAGATATCATGCACTGTATGTTAGTATTCTGAATGTTCATAGAGCAGGAATATCATGAAGTCAATGTGCGGCGATCGCTGTCTGCTGTCTGTGTGCAAGAGGAAGTCAGTTTAAGAAGCGCATAGAGATTAAAAACTGGGTCGGGGAACACTTAATATAAAGCATTTAATGTGCTACATTAATTTATGACGGGGGGTTGAGAAAATGTAAATTAAACATTCATTTTAAGATGAAGTTTAGTTTGCGACATTCTACTGACAAAATAAACTACTAGAATAAAGTGGAAATGTCGACTTTAATCTCGACATAAATGGCGAGAATAAAGTGGAAATGTCGAGAATAAAGTCAACATGTCGACTTTAATCTCGACATTTTGATTTTTTTTTCTTCACTGTGTCCGTATTTTTTTTTCACCGTGGCCCTAATATGCTTCCGTATCATCATGGGTTGTGTATTGAGTGATTTAACAAATCTGTTTTATTAATCGGTTTGTTGTTTTTTTTACCACGTCATCTCTTTATGAAACTACAGTATGTTGACAATACAAGAACTGCCTATACAGTATATTAAAGATACGGTATAGGGCTTCCTGGACACTGCAGTTAACTGAAGCAGTCAATGCTCCATCTGGCGGGATTATACAGCATTGCAACCATCTTTTTAGAAAGCGCATGGGGGCGTTTATGGGGCGGGGCATCGTTAACTGCGTCATCGCGGGGGATCACATTCCGTGCACAGATCGTGCATGGACCTGTCATGCTCCAGGCGGCTGTTTGACGTGGCTCCCACTGTATGTCTACGTATCAATAGTGATGTAAAGGCAATTACCATGTGTTTATCCTTCTCCACTTTAAGCCTATCTGGAAGTGCACCAAACATAGCTGTTAGTGGATTAGGAAGGACTGTGATTCCAAGGCTGTCTGAAAGGCATTTAAAGATTTTAGTCCAAAGTGTTGTTCATTTGGTGCACATCCAAAACATATGACCCGATGAGGATGGAACTTGATTACAACGTTCGCATGTTGGGTCTTACCCTGGAAACATTTTGGACAATTTTAAATGAGACAGATGCCCTCAATATATAATTTTAAGTTGAATTATTGTATGCTTTGTGCATATGCAGGTAGAGTGAATTCTGTGCATGTCTGCCTTCCCCTCCTTTTCTGAGATGTTGAGTAAGAGATCCTTTTCTCACTGTACTATGGGATCTTTGAAAGGGAGGGACTTTAAAAGTTTTTTATATAGTGCAGAAATGCTGTTGAGTCCTCAAGACTGATCAATACTTTTTCCAGAATAGAGGTTGGTGGGAGGTAAGGAAAATTGGGCAAGTTTTGTCTAGCAAAGTTTCTAATTTGGTGGTAGTGAAAGAAATGTGTTGCTGGAAAGTTAAATTTGGAGTGTAATTGTTCACAGGGTGAGAAGATGTTGTATATGTACAGGTCTCTAAGTGATTTAATCCCAAGTGTTTTCCAGACAAACTGCGTATGTTTGAGAGGGTGGAAAATGGTGGTAATCATGCAGAGGTGCCACAGATAAACGTTTTTGTCTATCTTGAAGTACTTCCTACATTGGTTCCATATTCTGAGTGAATGAAGCACAATTGGGTTGTTAGTATGTTGGTGATAACCTGTACTTATTGGTGTGTAAAGCAAGGAATATAAAAGAAGTGCTGCAGGATTTTATTTCTATTGCGGACCAAGCCTGTGTATGTTCATTTGTTTGTGTCAATGTCCAGGTTTTTATAGCTTGTATATTTGCTGCTCAGTAATAAAATTGAAAGTTAGGTAGAGCCATGCCATCTTCTGCTATAGGTCTTTGGAGGGTTGCCCTTTGGATACATGCATGTTTTGAATTCCAAATACATGAGGCTATGATTGAATCTAACTTCTTAAAAAATAATTCATTGATGCTTATTGGAATGTTTTGAAATAGAAAAAGAAGTTTAGGAAGGATATTCATGTTGACAATGTTAATTCTTCCCGCTAAAGTGAGATGAAGGGTTGACCATCTATGCAAGTCTTGCTTACTTTTGTCCATACAGACAGCAAAATTTTGTTGATAAAGAGCTTTATTTTTACTTGTAATGTTTACTCCTAGGTAATTAACTCTTTGAGGGCTGAATATTTTTCAAAAAAACATAGTTTCTGAAGAGCAATGGTTTCACACAGAAATCAACATAAAACGTCGGTTGTTGCATGCTGTGGCTGCCAGTTTCCCAAGAATGTACGGCAGGCTTGGTACCAGGCTGTCTTCACTGGTCGCTGTGCATTGCAATCTGGTTTCTACATCTTATCATTGTTAAGTGGCAGTCCTCCTGGCGAACATTGCCGTAGGCGTGTCAGCTACATGAACCTGTTCAGCACCACAATTAGGTGGGGACCAGACAGCTGAAGCTAGAACCTCACATTCGTTTTCGATCACTTGTATCAAAATCGTAGTCTGACAACTCATAGTCCAGTTCAGAGATAATAGGCAAAACTTCGTCCACAGAGTATTTTGCTTTACGAATTTGCTTTGATCTCTCACCATTATGTCAGTGCCATTTTTACTCTTGTTTGCGCCTTACTACTCACACGAGTACAGGAAATTTCGGCCAAACCAATGAAGCGATCTTTCCTTCTAGCAAAGAGAGTCCAACTAAAACATAACGGTTGGTTTTGTCACAGTTTACAGTTGATTACTATTGTCAACTCCTCCTTTTGAAAAAAGTCAACATCAGCCCTGAAAGAGTTAAACTGATCTGCGATGATAAAAGGGAAGATATCCAATCTAATATTGTGTGCTTGAGGGTTTACTGGAAAGAGCACACTTTTATTCTAATTAATTCTGAGAACAGAAATCTTTTGAAATTCTTTTAATGCTGTTAGGACTGCAGGGACAGTATTTTGTGGATCTGAAATATATAGTACCATATCATCTGCATATAGTGAAATTTTATGTTCAAGTCCCTCTCTGATAATCCCCTTTATCTCAGAAGCATTTCGACAGTGAACTGCCAGTGGCTCAACGGCAAATGCAAAAAGCAGTGGTGACAAGGAGCATCCTTGTCTAGTACCACTTTCTAGTTTGAAGTAGTCTGAAATAATGTTGTTAATACAAACTGAAGCTTCCGGACTGGTATACAGTAGTTTGTTCCATTCACAAATGTTCAGGCCAAACTCAAGTTTCTCCAATGTAGCGAAAAGGTTGTTCAACCATATCAAATGCTTTTTCGGCATCCAACGATAATAATATCTCTGGGATGTTAGAATTTGTGGGTGAATATAGTACATTAAACATGTGTCGAAAATTGGAAGCTAAGTATCTGCCTTTGAAAAATCCAGTTTGGTCCACTTTCTCAGTCCTTCTGCTTGAACTTTGGAGAGTATCTTAACATCATTATTCAGAGGTGAGATTGGTCTTTATGATGCACAATATAATAAGTCTTTATTTTGCTTAGGAAAGACGGTAATTAATGCTTGGCAAAAAGTTTGAGGTAGAATTTTATTGTCAGTAGCTTCTGTAAATGTTGCTAATAAGAGGGGACCTAACTTAATTGAGCCACCAGGGCCTGCTGCTTTCCCACTCTGAAGTGAGTTTATAGCATCTTGTAATTCTGATAGTGCCAGAGGTTTATTCATTTTTTCTGCACTGAGAGTATCTAGTTGAGGCATCTGTAATGCATCCAAAAACATATTAGATTGTGTGTTGTCTTCTTTAAACTCAGTAGAAGATAAGGACTTGTGTCTAAATATGTGCATTATATTTTTATGGACAATAATTTTATCTCCATCTGTGTTGGTAAATCCAGGGATTGCATTGCAAACTTCCTGCTTATGGATTTGTTCAGCTAAGATTTTATTAGCTTTCTCTCCATGTTCATAGTAATGATGTCTTGATTTAAAAATTAGTTGTTCTGTTTCTTTAGCTGTCAAGAAGTTGAGTTCTGAATGCAGAGCCTGTCTTTTCCCATAAAGTGTTGCATTTGGACACCTGGGGCCTCATGCATAACGCCATGCGTAGAACTCACACTATAACATGACGTAAGCACAAAAGCCGAAATGTTCTTACGCACAGAAAAATCCAGATGCAGGAATCTGTGCGTTCACCAGCTTTCGCATTCTTCGGCTACATAAATCCCAGTCAGCGTGAAAAGTAACGCTTGTGCAGGTGCCTCCTGTCCCGCCCAAACTCCTCCCTGAATTATGCCTCTTTTAATATGCAAATCAATATAAATCACCCTTAAGCTCAGTCTTCTGTGAAAAGACAATGGGAAAAGCATGGGGGAAAATATAAGAATTTCTGCGAATACCAAGTGGAGGCAAAGGAAAAACATGCTATTTGTTGATTTAAACCATGGTATAATCAACAAAAGGAAGTTGATCGAGTGACATAGTGTGTTGGAGAAACTTGAAAGCTCAAGTTCACAAAGTTGCACAGTGCCGGAAATAAAAAAGAAGTTGTCACATATCAAAGTTGCTGTGAAAAGCCGAGTCATAGCCCACCATCTGAGTGTCATATGAAAGCTTATTAGGGTACAGAGAAAAAAAAAGGCACACAGTGGGGAAAAAGCAAGAAAAGTCAACTTCAATCTCGAAATTTACACTTTAATCATGTAGTTTATTTTGTCATTAAAGTAGAACATCATAAACTTTATCTTAAAATAGTTTAATTAACCAGTTTCTCAAATCCCATCGTAATTAAAGTAGCACGTTAAATGCTTTGTTTTGTATGTGTTCTTCTATGTGCTCTATGTGTGTGAATCACTACATGCTTCTTAAAGCGGCTCTCTTCCTCCGACAGGACACAGAATCCATTACATTCATGATATTACAGCTCTCTGAATAACTAAAATACTGAGATGTATACGTGATATCATTTTTATGATGAAAGGAGTTAAAGCACGTTATTAAACATGGGTTTCATGGTAGTGCAGTGATTGTGCGCGATCTATGATGAAATAACTTATTGCAGCAGTATTCAGGGGCTGCTCTAGGCTCATGGAGGCCCTGGGCAGAGAAAGAATCGGTGGCACCGTTGCCCGCCAATGTCAATATGGTGTCTTATGCACGGCGGATGGCCACGTCCATTGCGGACACTGCATGGCTGCCTCGTGCTCATGATACAAGTGTTTAACATTTGTCGAAATTTGCCGCTGCATTTTTAGCTGTGTCGTTATTTTCTCTTTCTGTTTTATATTCAATATATATTGGTGTGGCCGCCCCTGCAGTACTGTCTCTTTCAAACGTAACCTCTATTCATGTCCTTCCTTTTCTTTCTCCAAGTAACCGATCGCCACGCAATCAGCTCTGTAATAGACGTTAAGCCATCTGTAAGCTTAGAGCGTCGATTCTTCAAAACTTTTAAGGAACATTGAAATATCTTCGTAGTACATGTTTAATTATTCTATCCTTCACGCCAGTCCCAGTGAAGCATACAGTGCGAGGCAGGAACAATCTTTAATTATTAACAATATAGATTATTTAAATTAAGTTAAAGTTTTATCTGTGTAATATTATAAACATATTTTGCTGCATTTCATCTTAACAATGATATCGTCACCATATGTAAATACACGTTTTATAAAGTGGCTCAGGTTGTGCAATATTATAACTGTAGTGCAAGTTTACAGTGAGGTAATTCTACTTATAAGTACAGATAGTTCTACAAGTAGCACTTGATTGAGTGCGTTTAGAGATCTTGGGATGAAACTCTTTCTGAACCGCAAGGTTCGTACAGGAAAGGTTTGAAGCGTTTGCCGTGTGAGAAGCAGTTCAAATAGGAAGCATGGCTGAGGCAGCGTGTGCTTGATGCTGTATACCGATAATTCTCTTTCTGATCAGCTGCTCCGAGTGGTGCATTGAGAGTAATATGGAAAAAGATGATCTGCTGTGGCAACCCCTAACAGGAGCAGCTGAAAGAAGTAAAATAAGGTGCAGTGAGAGTAACAACGCTAAAGCAGCAATGGTATTTGGAATAGTTTGACCATTCTGTGGACCATTATATTGTTACTGGTTAATTACAATCAGATGCATTAAACTAATAAACAATATGCGGTTAATATCAGTGTATTTATAAAGCCGCGTCAGGGAAAGAAAGGATAACCACACGGGAACAGTAGCACTGCTTTGACGCTGGGTGCCGCCAGTCTGCAAAACCGAGCGCAGAATATGCGTACGACAGGGTATGAGGTACCGTGGAAATGTGTGTGGCTTTACGCCAAGTTTAGGTTTTATACATCGCGATTTGAACGTGGAAACGTTCTTACGCAACATTTCTGTGCGTACGCAGCGTTTATACATGAGGCCCCTGGCCTGTTCTTGATCTATTCTGGGAACTTCACTGATTAGCTCTGATACCTTCTTTGTTTCCAATTTATTTTTGTGGGAAAGATATGAGGTAATCTCTCCTCTTATGAAAAAATCTTCAAAGTTCCCCAGAGTATTCCTGCAGAGACCTCTGAGGCTGTATTTTACTCTCAAAAAATTGATTTGTTTGGATATAAATTCTGTACAGTTCTCGTCAGCTAATAAAAGTGGGTTAAGATGCCAGCTGCGAGAGGAGTATATGGGGTATAAGGATTTCAGCTCCATGATCAAAGGAGCGTGGTCAAAGATAACAATAGCGTCATACTTACAAGATTTAATTGTAGGCAAAAAATTATCTATAAAGAAATAATCAATTCTTGACTAGCAGTGATACACTGGCGAGTAGAATGAATATGCTCTTGAGTTTCGGTTTATCTCCAGGGTTCTGATAAGTTGTGATCAGTTATAAACTGTGTAATTCTTTTTGCAGTGAGAGCTGCATTATCATTTTATGAGTGTTCACATTACGAATGGATGTAAATATGTTTTGGATGAAGTCCCTATCTTCCACATTGGGTGCGTAGATATTTATCAAAATCACCTTACAGTTAAATAAATTGCCCATGACGATCACATACAGTATCTCTCTTCACGATCCAATACTACATCTGATACTGCAAATGAGATTGTTCTATGTATAAGAATTCCCACACCTCTAGTTTTCTTTGTAAAGTTGGAATGGAATATTTGGCCAATCCAGTCTCTGTTTAGCCGAAATTCATCCTTGTGGGTCTCTTGTAAATGACTATTTTAACATTTAGACCTGTTAGGCGAGAGAATATTTTCTATGTCTTTAATTCGTGATCGAGACCTTTAACATTCCAGCTCACTAAGTTAACTGTTTGGTCACGGTGACATTGCTTCTGAACATCTGTTGTCATTTTGTAGGCTTAATTTAAAATAAGACAGCTTTGACCTTAATTTCCAGTTTTTCAAGGATTTATTGCCATGAAGCCTATTGGTGCATTGGCACTTAAAATTATAAGAATTAAAAGGATAGATTATAAATAGCTTGCTCTTTTTCTCTTCCCCCTTAGTCCCCTGCTACCCACATTTTGCCTTCCTATGTGAGGCTAGACCACACTTCACAAAGTCGCAGTCCTCTGACATGCCTAGAGACACAACAACAAAAACAAAACAAGTCCCCCAGCAGTGGCGTATAAGGATTACGATAGAGATATCCAAATGCTATAAGCAAAAATTACAATCTTAAACAGTCTTGAGAGAGTAAACCAGGAAATGATGTTGAACAGGATAAACATAGTAAGCCCTAATACAATAAACCAAGGGTATGGTGTTAAACAGTCCCCTAAAAAAACAATTATACATACATATATGCACACATATAATTGTAATTAAAATATACACAAGAAGTGGCAGCAGGTAAGGTCTTCTTTGCCATTCCAGAACCGAATGCCACTCACAATTGTATTTCAAAAAAGTGTCAGTTTTCTTAGACTCTTTTTCTGCTTCCTCCATAGAAGTAAAAATATAGTGCTTGCCTTGAATGTCCACTTTCAGTTTGGCAGGATGCAAGAGGCTGCATCTGATCTCGGCTTTCAGTGAGTGCTGTTTAATTTTGTAAAATGGGCGACATTTAGCAGCTCTTGAGGGTGAGAGATCAGGAAAAATACGATTGTGGTTATTTTCAAAGTAACATTATATGTAATTTAAATTGTAATTTTTAAAATGCATGATTAGAGTTGTAGGTTTTGAGGTATTCAATCCACGTATATACGGTAAGCTGCTGGTTATTGTTGTACTCATCATTAGCACCACAAACTAGAAAACTTTGAAGTTTTTAAAGTAAATACTCCTGCTGTCTGTGTTTTCACAAATTATACTATTAAATGATCTCGTCATAAATGAAAATACAAGACTAGGTACATTTTTATGAACTAACATTGCTAATATTTATTGGATAGGAAAAAAATTAAATAGATGCTTAACACACAGAGACAATATGACTTTGATCAAACAGCTGTTGACAGTAATTTATCATCATACTTAGAAGTAATGAGAATATGGGAAACGAGTCTGAGATTTATGAAGGACAGCATATAATGCCAACTTATTCAGATGAAGAAAATGAATTTTGATATATGTTATTGTTTGACTTTGAATTATCATATTCACTGTTTTTGGTTTATGCAATTATCTTAGGCATTAATTATTTACACTGATTTCTATTATTCCCCTAATTTAGCTAGCTAGGGATCTTATACTTCCTTTTAGCCCCAAAGCAGGGATATATAAGCACGCAGATCAGAAATAGAGTTAAAGTAGGAGACTAGACCAGCGGTTCTCAAACTTTTGTATTTCGCGCCCCCCCCCCCTTTTCTACCTGAAATAATTCTGCACCTCCTGCATAATATAAGATAGATGAGAATAACCCAATAACAACTAACAAAGGTATGATACTCATGTGGTGCCACGGTATCCTATCATTTTTACTTCCATAGGATTTGCATGTTTTCAGCTAACTTCGATGAAATATTTGCAATTTATTTTTTTTAAAGTGCTTTAATAACTGTTAAAATGCCTTGTGTGGTTTTTGGTAGTAATTCTAATCCCACAAACAAAGAATAAATTATTTATTCTTATTTAATTATTTTTTTATGTAAAGAAATGATTAAATATGTTTTAATTTTTAAAAATCTTGTAAACAAGGACACCAATGAAGTCAATCTGCACGAGACGAACGTATTTTCGTCCGACAAATATTATACCACTGTTAGTTGTATCATGAAAATAACCTAATACGCAGTAAATTATTTAACTCAATTTGGCAATATTGGCTACGCTGCCAATTTGGTGCAGTTGTGCCGCATTATCACCTGATCTACTGTTACCCGAATGTTTGTGACAGATACCGATACGTCTCGAACTTTCTGGATTGAAAATACGCGACTATAAAAGCAGCAGTGGTGCCGCTCATCATAGAAACAAATTTCAAATAGAAAAGAAGCTCAGGGTGTCTATCTCAAATGTCAAACCAAACCTGGACAGGCTGTGTACTTTAAAGCAGGCACATATTAGTCATTAGATCTATGCCTTAGAAATTATTTATTTTAATTTTAGTTGTAATGCATTCGTTGTGATTATATGCTTACAAATTTAAATTTGAAATAAAAATGTAAAAAATTAATTTTGATGTCTTGTTCATTTATTCAACGCCTCCCTTGTACAGCTTCAGCGCCCCCCAGTTTGAAAACTGCTGGACTAGACCTTGCAGTTGTAATGGAACTTTCAGAAGTCCCAAAGAGGGGAAAATATACTGAATTAATTTTAACCAAATATTTTAATGTAATTTAATACAAGTATATACTTAAATGAAGTTGTATCAATGGATTATTAAAAGTAAATAAGTTAAAGAACTAATGGTAACTAAAGGGTTAATTAAATGTGGCTTAAAGCTTTAGCATGTGAGGGTTGCCTCATCTTAAGAGGAATCATCATGGTAATTACTAAAGTTAAAATGAAGTAAATGAGCAGTAAACACCTCTTTAAAAATTGAGAACAAACTAGTGAGAAAGCCCAAACACCAATATTATGAAGTCGTGATAAGCTCAATGGGAATACCTGTAGGACACCCCTATTAGCGATGCTTTGTTTAGAATAATGGAAGAATCAACATGTATACGAAGTTACTGGTGGCTGTAGTCGACTGGCTAGGATGATAGAATTCTGCATATTAAGAGTCAAATGATGTGATGTATTAGATAAGGTAATAGTAATAGAAAAGTGTAAAAGGGAATGAATTACTTTATTGATTGCTCATTTCATGGACTGAGACATTTGTGCATGTCTATGTGCAAATAAAAAATCACTAGCCAACCTACGGCGTACCATACGCCACATAATCAGGCTGGTTTTTTAATAATTTTTAAGCACAGGGAGAAAATTAACATTTGAAAAATCGGTAATGTAATACATCAGCAAGAAAAGCAACATTGTAACAATGCACGGAACGAACCAACACACAATCGTCCGTGCGGCTGCCTTTCCATATGTAATCCACCAAGACACCCGACCACGGTAGTAGCGAGGTGGGAGGGGGATGTGTACAAAGTGCAGGAGCATCTAAGAAGACGCATGTTTGTCGCGAAAGCGAATTGCTGTATGTAGCGTGTAAAACAGTTTGCTCTGGTGCAAACGGTCGTGCGTCATCGTTTTTAAAGACTGCTCACTTCATTGTGTTTTAACCTCAGTTGTAAAGGAATGTTTTAAGGATCCCATGGGATACCCCTCACAAACAGTTTTACACGCTGCATATGGCGACTCGCCTCCGCGAGAAACATGCCTCTATGAACAGTCAACGTGTGGGAGGGGAGTGTGTACAAAGGGTAGGGACGAAAACAGTGGGAGTGTATGAGTCGCACTTAGTGGGAATTCCACGGTTTGCAGCCCCGAATGGGGTTCAACGGCTTACCTACGCCTAGACACACGCTCAATCTCATGCATAATTATTTATTGAATGCTAAACAGTTGTGGAAAGACATGATTGTCTAAAACGGGTTGGTGTCAGAATACAACAGTAAGTGAATGAAAAGATGGAACTCTGGAGAGAGCAAAATACAACACAATAGTGAACCCGCGGCATAACAAACGGCGCATAAGTATTTATTGATGGTTGAACACTTCTGGAATAACACAGTTGTCTAAAAAGGGAGGGTTTGAGGATACAACAGAAAGTGAATGAAAAGATGGAATTCTGGAGAGAGCAACATATAATTGTCCGTGAGTGAAGAAGAAGCATTTTTGTCGCGGATGCGAATTGCTGTATGTAGCGTGTAAAACAGTTTGCTATGGTGCACGAGGTCGTGCGTCGTAACCGAAAAGTCAGTTTTTAAAGACTGCTTACGTCATTGTGTTTTAACCTCAGTTGTAAAGGATTGTTTTAAGGATTCCATGGGATACCCCTCGCAAACCGTCTCACACGCTGCATATGGCGACTCACCTCCGTGAGAAACATGCCTCTATGAACAGTCAAGGTGGCTCGGAAGTAGAGGCCTCCACGACAGACGAATATAAATGACGCTGTTCTTTCTACGTCGTCGCATCCGAATTCGTGGGCGTGGCTCTGCAACTTGTCGTTGTATCTAATGGTCTTGGAATTGGTGGGCGTGGCTCCTCCCTGCGTGCGCCATAGGTGTCTAACTTGTCGGCGGCTTAGTGAATCCACGCCCCTTCCGGCGTGTTTTCCATGGGTGTCTTGCCTTAGTAAATTATATATATAGATTCTGCATTTTCATTTGTCTACAAGAATGATTTATTGAAAAATAGAGAAAAGTTTTCTCCACAACAGGATCAGCACAGTTGTAAGAAGAGAACAGATAACTAGGATAAGCAAATGTGTGGCTAAACATAGTGAAGGGCAGAAAAGGAGTCAAGCCACAATAATCACAGAGAACAAGCAAACAAGACACAAAGGCAAACTGGAGAATCAAAGTCAAGGACACAAAGGAAATTCAAAAACCCAAATGATATCTAACACTTGGCCTACTTGTGTATACCCAAGGGACACTGAAACACGGAAATGACATTGTATTTAAACTGTCACTACCTGTGACATAAGGAGTGTGATAACTGTGTTTCTTGTGACTCATTTCCCATGTAACATAAACAAGTTACAACTTGAGAAGTGTAAAGGCAAAACACGATTTGTTTATTTATGAAGCTTTAAACATTAATGGGTTACATTTATTTCTTGAGAAGTTACTGTAATGTTACATGTTACAAAGCCCACAAGAATTTGAAATGTAAGTCTGTGTGTATTTAAACTATAGTTTAAATAAGGAACTTTCTAATCTCACTTATTGGTTAACATCCCTTTATCAGGCTCATGTCACAAGAACTCATTCAGAGCTTATTTTAGATAGCTTCCCAATGTGTGTATTATGTATCATAACTTAATTTTCCAAGTCTTACTGTAAAGTGTGGTGAGATATTTGAAATCAATTTCCACATTAAAATAGAATTAAGTGTCTTAGAGAGAAAGGCAAGGATTTTCTTTATTAGCTGCAATATGTGAAAATGTTTGTCTATAGTGATATGATTTTAAAATATATTCAGGTAAATAAAGATGAAAGGTAAACTTCAATATAGTGCAGACTTGAATCACACTTAGTAATATTTTTAAAATATAATACATTGTAATAATATTAAATCATTATGAAGTATCAGAATCATATTTTGTTGCAAGTTTAGGAGCATTAGCCACACCGCATGCAAAGATGGCCAAGCCTTTACTATATGAATAATGAGTTCACTGATGTACAACCTGCACTGTCCTCAGGCATACACTGCTTAGTCACCTCTTTTGAGCTGCACTAATTTAACTGATTGAACGTATTATATGGAGTAGCGTGCTGGTGTAAAACAATGTCTGCACATGCCACTCCACAGAGAAAACGAGTCACATCTCAAATGCACAGATTTCTAAAGACAAAGCTGAATGATCTTTTGCTACTGCAAGAGACTCTATCTGCACTGCACAGATCACTCATTGTCAGTTCTAAAGAAGGAGAGAGACAACCCCTACATGACAGGTCTTGTTCTTGAGCTAATGCTGCCTGTTGTGGTGACTTCAACTGTATCTGATGCTCTTCTGCCTCTAAGGTTTACACAGCTGATTTACCAAAAGTGAAGTAACACTACATATCCCAAAAACTAACAACCATTGCCATGGTGTAGTATGCATGAGATCATCCTCTACTGGCATATGTCACCAGACCAACATCCAATAGGTAGGTGAGTCCCAGTGACATCTCCATCTTGATTTGTCTGGCATACCCAAACAAGAATTCATGGGTTAACCAGTCAACAGACCATTCCTGATGAACACCACCTCAGACCTGGTGGGTCGTGCTATTCCTCCTTTAGATGAGGTTCTTTTTATTTTTTTTTTGAAAGCATCTCTCTTTCCTGTATTTAAAAATAAATTGCAGGTATTACATCCAAGAATTGAGAAGAAGTTACCCCGTAATCTACAGAATGGCATTTCAGACTGCATTAAATGGATGCTGAGGTGTTGTATCTAAAGTGCATTTTCAGATACAACGCCTCAAAGCATGTAGGAACTGAAAATTACGTCCTTTCAAAATATCTTCATTGAACTCTAAGATACATTATCTTGAAATAAATCCCTGTTCATTTGTTTTGCTGTGCCTATAAATGCATGTCAAGATCTTTCTAAATGTTAATGGGGCTGGCTGGAGTCCTGTACTGGCATTCATGTGTAGCATTTAACAAAAACATAAAAAGAAAGTCATGACCGAGCTTGGTGGTTTGTTCAATTTGCTCTGAAAAGCTCACTTGGTCTCTCACTCTCTCTTTCCCACAATCCCTCAGTTTTGTTTCTCTTCTGACTATGTCTAATGTTTCTTTTGGACACAGGCCATTCTTCTACCATACAGTAAGTTGAAATCACAAGTAATCATCTTGGCTGCTATCTGCAGTTGTGAGAGACAAAAGCTGATGCTGCCAAGTACCCGTCTCATAATTCATCAAGTCAGACAAAAAGGGAAGCAAGGTAAGTAGTGGAAACATGAGACTGAAATACTCAGAGTTGAAAAGAATAAAAAAAAAAGAAACAATCCTCTGCAGACTCATGAAATGAAAGCAAAAGTCATCTGGCAGCAGTTCAGCCACCTGCAGTCAATAAAGCCTTCCAAAAAACATTTATGAGCCTTCCTTTAAAATCCATGCAAATTAGAGCACTTGAGAAAAAAAATTTGAATTAACGGCACAGGACTTATCATGAAGGACCTTTAGACCTTTGAAGAGCGTTTCAGTAGAAGCACATTAGTTTTCCACTCCAGCTGATTACTTCTAAATACAAAACAAGTTAGAAGTTACCCATCTGATCAAGGTATGCTACGTACTGTACAGCAGTACAGTCAAATGGCATCTTCACCCACCCATCCATCCACCCATTCATGTATTTTCTGGACACATTTAGTCAATTCTTTAGGATTGCAGAGAGTTGGAGCTTATCCTAGAAATGTCAGGCTCAAGGTAAAAACAACTGTGGAAGGAACGTTTGTTCATCACCATGCACAATCACACTCACTCACACAAGTGCACACTCACCAGTTGATCTAGATCCAGATATAGATTAGAATTGTTAAACTTCCCAGGTAAGAGGCCTTTGGCTTTTAGTCAGAAGACTTGTCAAGCTGAACAGGAATGCAGTGCATGCCTTGGAAGTTGGAGCATGAAGAATGATCTGCTTAGTTTGCTTTGAACACTAGAAAACTAAACCTGAGCTTAGTGATAATGATGCACTTTAACATTTAATGCACATACTTTTAATGTGTTTTAGGAAACTGCAGAATGTTAATACACCCTGTTAACAGATGAACACCAGTGTTATGTCTTGATAGAGTAATAAATTACTCTACTTTCCTCTTTTGTATTATTAATATGTAGCCTTTGTCAGAATGCCTCAAATCTCACAGACTTACCACTGTTTATAGGGTACTGTACGATATAACTTCTCCCCACCTTCCGTTCTACATTTTTAACCTCAGACAATTAGGTGTAGTAAAAGACAAACAAGAATTAAGTTACAATTTTAAAAATGTATTATTGATAATATTCATAAATAATATGCAAAGTACATTTGAATATTGGCAAGCATCCATCCATCTGTTATCCAACCCGCTATATCCCAACTACAGGGTCACGGGGGTCTGCTGGAGCCAATCCCAGCCAACACAGGGTGCAAGGCAGGAAACAAACCCCAGGCCGGGCGCCAGCCCACCACAGGGCGCACACACACCAGGGACAATACAGGATCGCCAATGCACCTAACCTGCATGTCTTTGGACTGTGGGAGGAAACTGGAGTACCTAGACGAAACCTACGCAGACACGGGGAGAACATGCAAACTCCACGCAGGGAATACCCGGGAAGCAAACCTGGGTCTTCTAACTGTGATGCAGCAGCACTACCCACTGCGCCACCGTGCTGCCCCTATTGGCAACCATACAACCTGATAAATGCTGATGTGTAGCTTCAAGCGGCACACACACATGTTAGTTATTTAAAATGTCTCTAGTTAAGGCATCATTTGTGGTCAGCTTTCTTCAGAACAGGCCGCATACTTGTCTCAATATGGCTGCCGAGCTGTGCTCTTCATTGTGTTGTCCTTTTCAGTTCATGGTATGTGAGATGGCTTTGTATCAGTTTGGTGGGGGGGGGGGGGGGTTGGGTAAAGCAAGCAAATTTATAGGGTTTTTGTCCAACACCTAGAGCCAATAGGGCGTCATAGTAATTTAAGGCTTCTAATAAAAGCCAATTCCAAACAGCTATACTTAAGACCAATGGGGCAGAGAACACCTTCACACCTGCCCCCAAAACCATATTTTGTCTGTCTTTCCTGTGAGGGTTGACTGAGTGAGCCCTGCAGAGAATTACTGGCCAAACTCGTTTGAGGCACTCTCCCCTGTTGTAAAATTACAAAGGACTGGTTCTTAAAAGAGGTTCTTAACCATCACTGTTCTTATAGTGATAGACATTAGTGTTACAAGGTATCAATAAAGACAAAATATTTATCAACTTATATGCAAAATTTCACACCACAACAACCAGTAAGCCAGGCAATCTGTGTATGTACTCATTTGGGCGAGAAAAAAGTGGAACTGATGATGTTTTTTATTTTATTTTAAAAGAAGACACTTTTTAGAGGAGGCCATTGCTTTCCATGTCTTCATTTTGCTTGAGAACACATAATCTACAGCTAACAAAAGAAGCCATCTGTCAATGTTCATCAGGGACAGCATGAAGACTTAACTCAGCCAGGTTGTATGATTCTATTTATCACTTTGTACTTGCTGTTAGTGGCTTTGATGCACATAAATGTAACATGTGAGTCAAAGATTAAAGCCAGTCCCTCTGTCTAGCTGCTACTAGCAGGCCATGAGTTTAGATTGTACTGTACATTGTTGTCTAACTGCAGTCCCTTAAGTGCATGAGGGGTGCACTTTGTGATGACCTGCATTAATGGTAAACTGGACTGAAGTAAAGAAGTGAAACTGAGACAGGTATGTCATTTCAGGTAACAGATCTATAGTTTGTTTTGACATTTCTTCCTATCCCCATTAAGAAAAGAACCTAAGAGGTTAGTTGGTACTGTTCTAACTGCCTTCAGGGTATTCTTTTTAATTAATATTGGGAGATGAAACATGAGTCAGAAACCAAGCAAAATTCTTAACTCAAACATCAGTTCTGTCTTTTAACAAAGTCTAATACAGAAACTAAACAGCAACATCAAAAAGGAAAAGCAAGAAATCTAAAAACCAGGTCAAAAAATCAAAAGCACAGCACGTCAAGTTAATGATTCACAGATACCAGAAGATGTAAGGAGCTGACCTTTATACATAAACAAGCATCTAAAATGAATTATTTGGATTAAAAAACCCGAGGTAAAATGTATACTTTAAATGCAAATTACACTATAACTGATACCTCTTATGTTGGTGATCTGATCACAATGAAACATCAGAGCACCTTGAGGTAATCTACTGTATGTAGAAACTAAAAGAACACACAAACGCCACACAATCAAAGCCAAATCCCTGGACCATGATTCACCAGTGCCAACTAGAGTGACACTACTTTGTCCCTAAATGGCATCTAATGCATATCCTTTGAATAAAGAACTCCTATTAGAGAATCTGTGGCATTGCTATACTGTGGGAAATAACAAAGGGGAACTTCAAGAAGCTCCAGCTAGAAGGAATGTTCTTAAGAAAGTGGTCACTAAAGCCCAGAAACTGATGGAACATGGACAAGCCTCACCTACTGTACACAGAGTTCTGTGTAACCAACTCTTTAAAGATGCACTTATAGCAGTTAATGTCCAGAAATAAATAGATCTTACAAGGGAGAAGGTATTCTAGTCCTTTCCCATGATATATTTATGGAACTGCCATAGCTGACCACTGTATACCCATAATTTAATAGACAATATAATAAACTGTTGATGCCACTGCAAATTTAAAATTTAAGCAGTTATTTTGTCTTTGATGTACCAATGTAGATTCAGAATCTTTGCTTCAAATCCTGTGCCCAGTCACTGTGGGGTTTACATGTTCTTTCTATTGATGCCATGGTTTTCCTCCCATATGCTAATTTGGTTAATTGTCAATTCTGATTTGATGCAGTGTGTGCGTGTGAGTGCATGTGAGTGAGCGAGTCCTCAAATGGATTGACGCCCTGTCCAGGATTGTTTCCTGTTTTACACTCAGTGATGTAGGAATAGATTACAGGACCCTGATCCTGGTTTGAATCTATACTAATAAACGGCAAAGCCCTCACTCACTCACTCACTCACTCACTCACTCACTGACTGACTGACTGACTGACTGACTGACTCATCACTAATTCTCTAACTTCCCGTGTAGGTAGAAGGCTGAAATTTGGCAGGCTTATTCCTTACAGCTTCCTTACAAAAGTTGGGCAGGTTTCATTTCGAAATTCTACACGTAATGGTCATAACTGGAAGCTGTTTTTTCTCCATTTACTGTAATGGAGATGAGCTTGAAACCCGTGGGGGCGGAGTTTGACATAATCACGCCTCCCATGTAATCACGCAGTACGTAGAAAACCAGGAAGAGCCCCAAAAATCGCTGAAGAAAACATGCATTATATAATTGAGAAGGTAGCGAAACAATAAGAAGCGAGCGAGTGATATATACAACCATATTCAT
>JANRMT010062856.1:60465827-60479277 GCA_026402145.1 Polypterus bichir lapradei | reverse complement strand
CGGCTCATCTCCATTACAGTAAATGGAGAAAAACAGCTTCCAGTTATGACCATTACGCGTAGAATTTCGAAATGAAACCTGCCCAACTTTTGTAAGGAAGCTGTAAGGAATAAGCCTGCCAAATTTCAGCCTTCTACCTACACGGGAAGTTGGAGAATTAGTGATGAGTCAGTCAGTCAGTCAGTCAGTCAGTGAGGGCTTTGCCGTTTATTAGAATAGATACATAATTATAACAGGTTCCTAATTGTAGGTGTTTTCAATTTTCATGTGAATATTCAGTGTGACCCTAAAGCAAAAGAATTTATTAACTTATTGCACTCATTTAATCTTACCTAGCACATCAATATACAATACAATACAGTTTATTTTTGTATAGCCCAAAATCACACAGGAAGTGCCACAATGGGCTTTAACAGGCCCTGCCTCTTGACAGCCCCCCAGCCTTGACTCTCTAAGAAGACAAGGAAAAACTCCCAAAAAAACCTTGTAGGGAAAAATGGAAGAAACCTCGGGAAAGGCAGTTCAAAGAGAGACCCCTTTCCAGGTAGGTTGGGCGTGCAGTGGGTGTCAAAAGAAGGGGTTCAATACAATACAATACACAGAACAGAACAAATCCTTAATACAGCATAATAATAAAAATTTTAGAAGCACGGAGCAGAATTTAACTGTAGATGATATCCCATAATAAGATTTGGATATTTTTAGAGTCCTGGAGACCTCATCCATCAAGTTGCCTCCCCATTTGGCCATTCCACGGCTGAAACGTTGCTCGGCCAGCCAATCCGATGAAAGGACCCCTTTTTCCCATGATTCCTGTGATCCTCCATCAGGGATCACTTTACCATAGGCAGGCAACAACTTGGCAGGTGGGTCGTGGCACCAATTGCCACATTTGAGTACCGAGAACAGAAACAGAATAGGTGAGGGTTAGTAACAAATTATAACAATCATGTTACTTATGTTTTAGTGCTAATGACTAACAACATCAGCCAGCCTACACATAAGGGAGGACACACGCTGGATTTAGTGAATTCAAAAGGATTAAAAGTTGACGCGAGGCAGGTCATGGGTATTTGTATATCTGACCATTTCTGCATTCTGTTTTACATAGAAATACAGATGACTAGAAGTAAAGAGAAGTGTGTTGTTAACAGGTCTAAGTTTGCTAATATTCTCAATAATCAATCCAAATTTATTGCCTGTCCTAGCACAGCCCACAATGTTACCAGTAAGGTGGGGTGTTTTTTTCTAAGGTGAGAGCTTCATCCGACATAGTGGCCTCTGAAAAAAGTGTTAAGAAATCCTCTAGCACTGACATACCTTGGAAAACTGTTAGAGTGTCAGATCTTCAGAGAAAATGCCATTGAGTGTATACTAAATTAACAGTCTACTGTGAAATACTAAAGGCACATATAGCTGAATATAACAAAGTTGTTTGTCTTGATTGGCAGCCCTATTATTTTTTTATCATTAATATTAATGCAGGAAATCTAACAGTTTTATTCTCAACGACTGATCATGTTTTAAACCAGTTCATTCAACTCCTGAAAACTTCTAGCAAAATGTGTAAGGCTTTTGCCATATTTTCTTAAATACATAATAAACCACATTAGATATAATATATTCCTGCAAAATGAATCATGTTGAAATTCAGCATGCTCTTTTTAGAGAATTAAATTCCTTCACTGAAATAGGTTTATCTGAACTCCATAGAATAAAATCTTCCATTTGTGTCCTTGATCCAGTCCAAACAGGGTTTTTTATAAAGAAGTCTCTGGTGTTCTTATTGAAAGTGTACTTGACATAGTTAACTCGTCATTAGAGAGTTAAACCCCTGCTGAAGAAAAGTAATCATGACAACATTAGGTCTATTTCTAGCCTGCTGCTTTTAAATTTTGTCAAATAAATGGCTATTTAAAATAAACATTCTATTCTTGATATGTTTTAGTCAGGTTTTAGAGCAAATTAAAATACAGAAACTGAACGGCCTAAAGTAGTACATGACTTGTGGGTTAATGCCGACATAGGCCACTCTTCTAGACCTGAGGGAAGCATTTGACACCATAGACCACCGTATTCTAAGAAATCGTTTCAGTGTATATGTGGGCCTCTCAAGTGAGTCTTAAACTGGTTTCATGCTTTTTATTGGATAGAATTCTGTGGAGCTCAATAATAATAATAATAATAATAATGTGGAGTTCAGGAATCCATGATATTGTATGTAGCATATCACAAGGATCTGTTCTGAGCCTGCTGTTATTTTCCTTCTACATGCTCCCTTTAGGCCAGATTATCTCAAAAACACAAGGTGAGCTACCACAGCTATGCAGATGACATGCAGCTTTACTTATCTATAGCTCCTGATGACCCTGGCACTCTGTGCTCACTGCCCCAACGTCTGTGTTGTATTTCTGAACAGATGAGTAGCAATTTCCTCAAGTTAAATAAAGAAAAAAACAGAATTTTTAGTCATTAGTTCAAATGGAAAGAATGAGGAGATTACAAATACACTTGAACCCTTGGAATTAAAAGTCAAGATGGAAGTAAAGAATTTAGTTATAATTGCAAACTCTGACCTAAACTTTAAATCACAAATTAACTATGTTACTATGACATTTTTCCATTTAAGGATCATTATAAAAGTTTCACCTCTTATAACACCGCAAGATGCTGAGAAATAATTGAGGCTTTTGTTTTTAGTTGGTTTGATTACTGTAACACACTTCTAACTGCTGTACTGAAGAAAGACATCAATTGGCTGCAGTTAGTTCAGAATGCAGCAGCAGGATGTCTTAGCCAGAAAAATAAAACGTGAGCACATCTCACCAGTTTTAGCACCATTACATTTGGCTGTCCATGTCATTTAGAATTGACTTTATAATACTACTAATGTTAATATAAAGCCTTAAATAATCTTGCTCCTTCATTTATTTTGGAAGGCATTTCCCCCTACATTAGAAGTTGTAACATTAGATCCTTTAATGGTGAGCTGCTTTTCATTCCAAGAGCTAAAACACTTAAGAAGAGGTGAGGCAGCCTTTTCCTGTTATACAGCAAAAATCTGGAATATTTTACCATTAGAGATACTCCAGAGTAACACTGTAGAATATTTTTTTTTAATTCCAAAAAGCAACTTTTTAAACTAATTTTAATTTGTTTTTTCTTTGCTTGTAACTATTTCTTCGGCATCTTGTAAAGAACTTTGAGGTACATTCTTTACATGAAAATGTGCCATAGAAATAAAAGTTGCAGTTGTTTTTCCACTACCCTTAAAAACTTTTAACTCTAACACAACATTTTAGTGTGTTTCGCTGTTGTAAAATTGCATGTGAGATGAAGTGTAGCATCAATAATGACCTTTTATTTTGTGTTGTTATATTATGCATACCAGTAAAGGCAGACATAGTTTGCCAGACTAGCACAGTAACGGCACGTTACGTGTTTTGTTAAACATGTGTGACATAGCGGGTACACGGCTTAGAAGAAAAGGCCAGTTTTAAAATAAATAATTGGCGCACTTGCGGCTTAAATGGGGGCCTGGTAGTGTGGCCGGTGCGGTTCTTGGACGCGATGTAGCGCAGGCATTTCCTTGCTTAAGTGCACAGGTGAGAAATCGTTCGCATCCGTAATTAATAGCTGCTAATCGCCACACCTGGGCCACGTCCTCATTATAAATAGGAGAAGCGTAAGTGCAGAGGAAGGGAAAATTGAAAGTAAGATTGGAGGTTAGAGAAGGAAGAAAAATGCTGGAAGCTGAAAGCCGATGCCAGTGTGAGTGAGTGAGCGAGCGAGAACAGGCTTGCTGTGAGAAGAACAGGCAGCTGGGTGAAGTTGTCCCTAGCGGGGTGTTTGGCTGGCACCTGGGGGCAGATTGATTGAGTCGCTCCTGCTGAGCGCTTGTGAGGAGCAGGAGTGACTGGAAGGAGGTTGGCTCACCGTGGAAGGCAGCGGGAGTCCCAAAGTCTTGGTCTGGTGAGAGCCCTAAGGAGCCGGGGACTGAAAGTCTTCCAGAACAGCAGGAAGAGAAGGTCAGCTATAGGTAGGGTGACTCCCCTGCTGCAGAGTCCAGATAAGAGTAGCAGGGGAGCCACCAGTTAAGGAAGGCACCGGGTTTTCTTTTTAAAGGACTGCTTCCAGCCATTGTTTTAACCTTGTTTTTAATGGAACTATTTATTGGATTTTAACCTCCACTGTTTTGCCCTGCTTTTAATGGATTATTTATTTAATAACGATTTGGAGCATTGCACGTTTTTGAACACTTTGTTTTAGTTTTGACTGTTTTTAATAAAAGCACTGCTTGCACTTTGCACCTTCCCCTTGCTTTGTTTGGTGTCCTCATTGTCCAGCTCATCTGGTTACATTACCGATAGTGTCGGGTTCAAGAGCTCATGAAAAGTCAGGAAGGAGCATGGACCAGGACCCACATCGTCACAACGTGCAGATAGGAATTTCATTGCACTGCATATATGTAACAATAACTCTGAAATGAACTAATTACACTACATCTTCTATCATAACCTTAGTAACTATTACTGTACATTAATGGCTGACATTTATTCATGTCAATTTTATAACCAGGAACTTTAGACTTTGATGTCAGTATAGCGTTATGATTTGTAAGAATTTGAAATTTGACTACTGGAAATGTGTTTGTTAGTCAATTGTACAGAAATATAAGTAATACAATTCTAACTCTTGTCTATTGTGCTTCTCTTCTCAGTATCTAGATATGACACTTTGGCCAATGCTCTACTGCCAGGCTGCTCTAATGCATATGGGGAAGTCATCTCAGATAAAGGAGCTTGGAATCATCGGATAGCAAGATTTTCTTCTAAGATTGGGAGGACAGCACAGACTCCACTAAATAAAATCCAGGAGCAGATAGGTGGCCAGTTGGCCATGGTCTCCAAGACGGTGCCTTTATTTTTGACTTTCTCTTCTGTCCTCCTCCGTTGTCATCTGGATGTAGCTCATCGTCTAATTAATGGACAGATGTTATTGATTTTGATTTGTGTTTATCCGTTTTATGTTTCTACCTTATTGTCCATGTGCTTTGACAGACTTGTATTTTTGTGTAAACTAGTTCTGTATTTTGTGGTTAATATAATGTATACTTGGGTTTTGACTGAAAGTTGATCACAGCAATCATAAGTTCTTATTGTTGCTGAATGACTCAACTCTGAATCATCTTGATAACATTATCAAATACCACATCTGGTATTGTCTCCTGTAATGATATGGAGACCTGCAATGGTGCCTGTGAACTCCAGTCCTCCCAGATTCCCCTACTGTAGATGTTTTTGATGGTTCTTCCACAAGCAATTCAGCCTATTAATGTCAGATGTAACATCTATTAATGAAACCACAGTATATCAGCAAATACCAAAAAAAGCAGCATTCATAGTTCCAAACACAGCAAGGAGTTACCGCAGTTATGGAAACCAGTCATACATAAAGAGAACAAATTTCTGACTCATGAGAGCGGAGAAACTGATAGAGAGGTAGTGTAGATTCCGAATGGGAAACTTGTATTTCAGCCACCATGGACAGAAGGGTCAACATTTAAAAATACATACTGCAGATATTTGCTTTGTTTCTTTATTAATCCATTGTAAAAATATACTCAGGCAATGCCAGGGACTCCTGTTGCTAACTACATAAATGCCAACTAAAAATAAGAATACTCCTCAGGATTGTGTTTTAGTGCTGTAAAATTGGCAGAAATGAACTTCTGTCTAATGTGGCGATGTCCTTTTAACACAGTGAAGAAAACGTCTAAACAAATGTTAATGACAGGACCACACCATATTGATACTAATGTGAGCCCACATAAAGCTCTTGGAATTAGGTCAGTGATTCATTTGGATTTGTAATTTGTGTACGTCACTAAACTAAGTTTGTTTCAAGTTGCCTAATTGTGTCACTTTTAAAGAAATATTCCTTTTAAAGTATTTCTGAACAAAGCTTGCACTCTATTTGTCTGTTGTTTTTCCAGTCCCCACAAGAGGCTCTCAGTGTAAAGGAAAAATATGCAAAAGAGATAATACAAAATGAAATTACGTTGAAAAGTTTAAAAAGTAGAACACAAAGTGAAGAACAAATTCAAATTAAATCATGTAAATGAATATTATAAATATTCAAATAAATAAATATGAAAGAAGAAGGAAATGACAATAGAATGCCTACAGCTGGAGAACAGAGGGAAGCAACATGCAGAAAAACGTGACAGCAATAAAACAGTAAATCGGTTTGATTGGGGAAAAAAAAGATCATTACTGACAGAAGGAATTGTTTAAATTTGTTTTAGAATTGATAAGCAGGGAAAGCCATAGCCTGCAAGGAAATGTCCTAATAGACGCTCTATTGCGGCACTCAAAGCAACAATTTGTCCTGCGTGTGGCATGCATGACTTACTGATCCCAGCAATGCAGAGAGACACAAACCCCCATCAGGTGCCTCATTAAAATGGCACGTCATCCAGCAATACGTTAATACAATCGGCTTGCTGGCTACAGCTTCCAATCTCAATTTGTTTGAAAATATTTCACCGGGGGCCACACTGAGATGAAAAACATCATTATAATATACAGACCTGGAGCTGAACAGCAGGGCGACAGATTCAAATAACACATAACCTTTAAAATTACAATGATAAGATGTACAAAATAACACTGATCATAAAAATGAAAATCCTGAGGACATAAAGCTAGCAATAAATATCCAACAAAAAATAAAATAAAAAATATCCTGGGAAAACATTTTTGAACAGATGCACAAAAACTGAAATGAAGCCATTCACCATTTTTATGCAAGGTAGATAGCTTTATTCCTGAGAGAAAGAAAGAAAGTGTAGAGAATAAGTGGCTCCTTACGATTGCTCCCTATTTGCTACATGGCTGTACTTGTTCCAACCAAAGCCGCACTCCGGGCCTACTCCTTCTTATACCGTGCATGTATGTGAATGATTGTGATGAACCTGCTATTCCCAAATGGATTTTATTGTAAGCGCAGTGATGTTAAAGGTTCATTTCAAACTGACACCTACACATTCACACATTTATATCTAGAGACATGATAGGCTTTCAGCTGTCGGTGCAGTTTGCACACCAGTCCATTAACTTTACCAGCCCACTCCTACACCACAACAATGATAGGAGACATTTTTATAAAAGAAATATGGTGTAAATGATTCCATTCCAAAGAAAAACTGCACAACATGTTAAATCTTATTGCATACTAAACGGGATTCCTCTGGAGGGCATGGCGGTGCAGTGATTGGCAATGCTGCCTCATTATTCCAGGGACTCGTGATTGTGGCATGTCCTTATGACCCAAACCAATGAAGTGCACATTTACAGTCACTGAACTTGCCTAATGTGCAATGGCTGAGCATCCCATCTCAAGAATGGTCCCTACCTTGTAATATGTAGCTACCTGCCAGTCTACAATACAAAACGTAGGTTTGGAATGAAAATGAATGTTGTTTCCTTGGCAGCTGTTAAGTTTCTTAGCTTTGTCAAATGGAATAAAAAACAATCTGGTATTCTTAGGCATATTTTTCCAATAGACCCATGAACAAGTAGGTATACACACACAGAGTGAAATTTCTCAGCAGCTTTTATTTTATTTTTATTTTTCATTTCAAACATCCTTCCCAGATCAAAACTAAAACCAAAAAAAATACATAATTTTAGAAAAAAGGAAATTACCACCTGACCTGACATATTCTTTGGCTATCTAACACCATGGGTAGCCACATTTCTTGGATTGGGAAGCTCCTTACTCTTCATTCTAAACATAATTGCAATTTGTTTCCATTTTTAACAATATCCCAAATGGACCTCATCAAGTGCTGTGATTGTGGGCCAATTAGGGCTCAGTTTAGGACAACATCCTGTGGTGAAAAGTCACTGAAATAAATGTTTTATAAATAGTAATTTCTGAGTGGAGAAAAATTCTAAAAAATAATGACAGAAAATCAAAGCTTCCTTGTGTTTAAGAAACTGCGTGGCTCCTACTTTGAGATTTCCAGGGCTGCCCCTAACGCACTCTTTGAGTGTTTTTCCTTGACTTGCACTGGGGGTGATGACCTTGTGTCTCATGCTGCCGGGACAGACACTGTGTGATTGTAAAAAGCGAGGGTTGAGTTTACTAGAAATCTAATGAAGTTCTTAGCGGGAACTCTGTTATCTAGCTAGCATTTTTGCTAGAGTTCTTTTTTAACCAGTTATATGTTTAGTGATGAGGCTACTTATTCACCAGAGACTAATTTTTACAAGTCTGTAAAGCAAAGACCGATGATGAAGCTACAGAACAAAAAATCACCTAAGCAACCCGAAAAAGTCGTAAATCTAATATGGAAAAATATTCCAACGTCTTAGCAGAAGTACGCATTGAGAAAGCTGTTAGTTCAATGTTCTTTAGCTTCAATACTTGCAACTTGTAGAGATGATAACAGGATACAATTTTCAAAATACTCTTTTGTGATTCTTGCAGATAAGATTTATATTTTGAATAATTGATTCTCATATTGGTCTAATGAAATTTCATGCCTAAACAGTTGCTTTTCTTGATAAATATAAACTGTGACAATTTCCCGTCGTTTCTACTATAACTGCACATCTATCTGATCATAAAATTGGTACCTTTGAGCAATTATTCTTTTTCAATAACTAAAATACTATAATGGAGCTGACTCTAGCAGAGGTGGGTTGGTGGATGGAATTAGTATTGTGTCAACATGATGGCCAGGGGTGGCCGTAGACTGAGACGGCAGACTGTTGTTCAGATAAACAGCTTCAGCACCAGACACAGGGAAGCCTATAAAAAAGCAAACCTGCTGCAGCCACACTGTCACCATCGTAGTGTGGAATATACAAAAAAGTCGTTTGTCAGGGCAGCAAAGAAATAAAAGAGCAAAGTGAGTGAAAAGTCCATTTGGTTGGCACTATGCAGTGCTGTAATATAGTAATGTACACACCTTCAGGAAAACTGACACACAAGAAACACACCCCACCACTCTCAGGCGCAGCACACACCCACACACACACACGTCCATATCGCTTCTCATAATAAGCAAAAGGCAGATTGCAGTGGTCTGTTGTCAATTATGTGCTGTCTAATGAAATCAGCAATTATTACTTGTTTATGGAAGCATGGCTCATCTCTTTCTGTTTTATCTTAGATAATGCAATCAAAGTTTTGTGATGAACAAAGGCCACTTTTGCATTTTCTAACAATGAGAGCTGGCTAGCTTTGTTTCTAATAAACTGATGATAGCAAAATCCAGAAGCAGCTTCATTATTCCTTGGAAGACACACATCAGCGCTTCTGAGCCCTCGCCTGTAAGTGCGCAGGGACAGACCTTTGTCAGCTAATCACTCATTCAACTCTGCCTGGTGAACACTGTGCTGCACCACAGCCGATCATGTTAAACATAAGAGCCAGGCCTCAGCAGGATCTGGACTTGAAGAAATCAAAGATTTCAAGGAAAAATGGTGTCACCTTAATGAAGGCAGAGAATCAAACTCAAAACCCACAAGCTGTAATAAGGCAGTAGCAACAATAACTTCCATATCACCAGGCCTCCTATCAACTCATCAGAAGCTTGCTTTTCAAGGGTGATTTGTTATAATGTAAGCTCAGAAAGACTGCTTCATCAGCAAAATCGAGATAATTAAAGAATCCGTTTGGCATTAATAAGCTTTAATAGGCCCCAGCTAACTCGCTGATAAGCAGTTTGGATATTATTTAATCATTTTGGTTTTGTTCCTTCATTTTTCCCTCTTCATTTTTCATGGCTCAGCTGCATTTCTTAATATTCTTTTCCTTTCATGAGGTTTTGTCTTATATTTCCACCCCCAGATTTAAAAAGGAATTTAATTTGCAAACTTAGCAAGCGATAAATAAATGAATAACTACTCATATACTTTAATTAAAAACCCAGTTAATCATCTCGATTCACAGTTTGCAAAAGTTTTTGGGTGCTAGGCTTTCAGTGTTCATACAATACAGTTAAAAGTCAAGGTGATTTTAAAAATGTGAAAAGTAAAGGAATAATTCTGGGATGTAGTTGTGGCCAATGAACATGAATGTAATCTTTAATAAACAAACCTTACAGCTGTTCTAATGAAAGTCAACAAAGCAAGTAACCCATACTGAGGAAGGAGTGAAGCATTTCAATATGTGATCATGGAAGATATTCAATGGATGAATTGGAAAGGCAACTGCTACAAAGTCCTTTCCATAATCCCCTTTTGTCCAAAGCAATCGGCATGCTGCACAACGAGATGCACACAGAATTGATTATTTGATTAGGTGGCTTTCAAGGGTCAATCCAAAAGAATAAGCTGGGTCAGTTAGGACTTACTTCACCAAAGTGACCAAAACCAAATCTGGTAAGCAGAAATGGTAAGTCCTTAAGCAAGCAAGAAAACAAATTTCTAAAGCAGAAATCCTAAAGCAAGCAAGAGATGAAATTGCTCAGGATGCTAACCTTTGTGTCAATGAGTTTCTACTATGAGAAACAAAGCGCAGACACAAAGTGATCACCATCTCAGTGTTTTAAACATTGCTTACTTCATACATACTCACACCCAGAAGAAATCCTACAGAATGATAAAAATAAATACAAACAAAATGGAAGAATCACTTCATTCCTGAAAGTCATTCATTTTTCCCCTCACAGTGAGTCTCCTCTGTACCAACTCCCACTTTCAGAATATCCTTTATCACCTCTGTATCCACCTTTTCCATCCAATACAAAGATGTGATCCCATGTGACCAGGTTTCCTGTTTGTAAACAACTTTTAATGTCTAGACATATTTATTTAACAATAGTTTAGCAAAAAAATGTATACAATTTTTCGAAATTGTTTGCTGCTGTCCAGCGTAGGTCACCATAGACGACTATTCAATCAGAAAATGTTTTCTCTCATTCTGCATGAAAAATATTTCTTTGACATCATTAAAAATAACATGGGATAAGTAACATATAAAAAGACAACATTTTTGGGTTAAGTATTCCTTTAATGTTGTAATGCAAAACCACTTCCTGAAGGTGGTCTTAGTCTTCTTAAGAAGCAAGACAGTTTCATAATCATTCATGTTGAGTTTAATATTTAAACCAATAAGAATAGAAAAAAATGGCAGAAAACAGCTAAAAGTGCATGCATCATTTTCCAAACCCATTCACCCAGTTCAGCGTTTTGAGTCTTTTCTCCGAACCAGTACAGTACAGATTTAGTTACTGACGGGCTCTAGTCTATCACAGGACGTAGCCACACGCACCCAAACATACTCATACTGGATCAATTCAGTGTCACCAAGTAACGTAACATGTACATTTTTTGGATAGTGAGGGGTTAGTCAGGAGTTTGTAGAGAGAGCCCCACAGACACCAGGAGAAAATACAAACTTCACATAGACTGTGAATAAATCAGAAGGTAAAGCTCTGACACAAATCTTTGTAAGAATCTTTTAAAGAACAACAGTAGGTGAGGTTCAAGAGGCAGTTTCAGTGGCAAATAAGGAATGACTAAAAAGTGTTCCTACAGATAAGAAGATTAATTACAAAACTGGAAGTCAACTACAAAACAGGGGGTAGCTAGTAACAAACAATATCTTATTGAAGTCCAAATCATGAACATTTTTAGGCAAACTCCTGTCAGACCAACAAAAGAAGAAATCCATAAATTTATCAGTCTGTGCAAAGAGACGTCTTCTTATGCATAAGTGTATATCTGTTTCTTAATGTGGGGATATGACAATTAACATCAAATATCATATGACCATTTAATAATAATAATAATGATAATTCTTAACATTTTTACATTGCTTTTCTCGCAACTGAAAGTGCTTATCATAGTGAGTGGGGATCCACTTCAATCACCAGTAATGTGTAGCATCCACCTAAATGATGCAATGGCATTAGCTGTTAGGTGGTGAAGTGGTGAGTAACATTCAGGTTCATCTACATAAGCTTGTACAACCTCTCCAAAAAAATCAATAAACTCAGTACAGTACCTCTGTATCTTTGAAAAGCACAATGCCTGAATAGCCTTTCTTACCTTGTCAATGTAAATACATTATATGAAACAAGATCCCACCTATATGAACCTCCCCATTGCTGAACCCTATTAGGCTGAAGCAGCTCTCTGGGCCTCTGTGAGTTACTCATGATCTGTCCATTTCACTTCAGAGCTCAGGGCATAATTACTCAGGGTGTACTCATTAAGCAAATCACCCTACTATCCTGTGACAGCCCCTAATTCCACAAAGTGGCACTTTGAGCAGCTTTTTAGTCAACAATGCGGCGCCTCTTTTAATTCTTATGACTGTTACTGCTTTCAACACAGACACATACTGCATGTGTTCACTGGAAAAGCTTACAAGCGTCCAGTAGCAGACATGGATGCTGGCACTTCACATCAAACTGATTTTCTACAGTACAACTGAGGTAGCTTTACACAGTCCTTGGAGCATCAATTTATAGCATTATCTGATGGCTCCTGGACATTTTAGAACACAACCCACCCCACGAAAGATTTGATCAAAAGCATGATGGTGGTATTAAATTTCCCCTCTGTAACACTTATGTTAGAGTGTGGTATGGTCTAATACTGAGTGTTGTAGAAAAGCTCTGGTCAGGAAAAAGGTGGGACCTCTAGAGAAAGCAGGAGCTGCAGGAGGGTGTGTGTGTGTTTATGTTGGCAAGTGGATGAGCCACTCTAGTTATCACAATAAGACACAGGAAACATCAAAAGTTTGGGGCAGCCACCCATATAATATCCCTGGCTGCAAAATAGATATTTTTCTGTGAGTTGTGAATGGTACAATGTTTAAAACAGAACTGATTTGAGTTTGGCAAAATGGCAGCTTTAAAGGCTGTCACCGGAAGTGACGTCATCTGGACCCGAACTGGAAGTGATGTCATAGAGACTGGAACTGATGTCAACTGGAGTACCAGTACCGGAAGTGGTATCTTTGGGACTGGACGTGATGTCATCCATGGCGCCAGTACTGGAAGTGACATTATCAATGGCACTAGTACTGGAAGTGATGTCATCAATGGCGCTGGTACCTAGTGGGATTTCCTGAACATAGTCTGCAGAGGATAGAGAGAAAGTTATTGCAGCTCATTACCCCATGGTCTGGCGTGGTACTACTATTATTTAAGCCCTCTAGCTGTCTCCCATACGCGCGTGTGTGACATAGTGAATGACCTGGTGTGCTGCCCTGGTCCCAGTAAATTCAGGCTTTTCTTCTTTTACTTATTTGACATGACTTTCTTCATCCTTGGGTTTCATTTTGCCCTGTGTTTCTCATCACATTGCATTCATGTATAAAACATCTTTGACAATGTAAATGGCGAAGGCTTATTAGATAGATAGATAGATAGATAGATAGATAGATAGATAGATAGATAGATAGATAGATAGATAGATAGATA
>JANRMT010062856.1:60446872-60465817 GCA_026402145.1 Polypterus bichir lapradei | reverse complement strand
ATAGATAGATAGATAGATAGATAGATAGATAGATAGATAGATAGATACTTTATTATTAAAAGTAAAATGTATCTGTTTTTAGGTAAAATGCATGAAGTCTTTAAAAATATGGGTGTTTGTTTGCCCCACTTTCTTACACGAAGAGCATGCTGCAGAAATGTGTAGTGCCTCATGCTGTGACACCTCTCGTAGGAAATGGATACCTGTGAATAAAAGGAGGTGACATAAAAGATGGAGACACCTTTGTCAAGGCTTTTGCATTGGTTCCATAAGTATGCTGTGATCAAATGTTTTCGCTGACTTAGAAGTTCCTCAGATTTGCTTCTTAAAGATAGCTTATTTCAGTGGGGTCCAAGGATCCATTTTACTTTTTAACACTTATTGCTATTTATTGTATATTAGGGCAATGCCTTTAGCCAAGGTAACTTACAATTTGAAGATAAATTACAACTGTTGACAGATATTTTTTTTACATTTGAAGTGACCTGTTTGGCATTACACAGTGAGGCAGAAATGAACTGTTAACCTATAGATTTAAGGTCCAGTATCTTAGCCACTAGACCAGAGATATCAATCTCAGATCTTGGAATCCACAGTGGCTGTAGGGTTCTGGTCCAGCCACTTTTTAAATTAGTAATCAAATTCTGTTAGTGGTAACAACTACTGGTGAAATCCTTATTGCTTAGGGTTGCATTTCTGCCTCAGGGCCTGGACACCTTGCACATGAATTCCATGTTGTACCTAAGAGTACCTCAGGAAAATGGGATGCAAAGTGTCAAAAAACTGAAGTTGAAACTTAAGTGAACTATATGACAATACCATGAACTAAAATACTCAAACAAATCAACAGAAGAATGTCTCAAAAAGTAGAAACTGAGGATTATGGAACCAACAAGTGAAAGCACATTCATGGTTAGACTTGAAGTGGGAAAAACACACAAAAAAAGCCCTCCCTGTTTTTTATTTCTCTGTGTGTGTTTTTAAATAAATTATTTCAAAGAACTTTTGACATTATTACTTAATTATAGCAACTTTATGTACCATCCATCCATCCATTTTCCAACCCGCTGAATCCGAACACAGGGGTCCGCTGGAGCCAATCCCAGCCAAAACAGGGCACAAGGCAGAAATCCAATCCCGGGCAGGGTGCCAACCCACTGCAGGACACACACAAACACCAAGCACACACTAGGGCCAATGTAGAATCGCCAATCCACCTAACCTGCATGTCTTTGGACTGTGGGAGGAAACCCACGCAGACACGGGGAGAACATGCAAACTCCACGCAGGGAGGACCCGGGAAGCGAAGCCAGGTGTCCTAACTGCGAGGCAGCAGCGCTACCACTGCGCCACCGTGCCGCCCACTTTATGTACCGATATCCCTAAATGTAAATACAATATGTTGCAGTACACACTCCTTCTAATGGGGTGCTCTTACTTTTTCACAGCACTGTTGGTTCTCTTCCTGACTCTTACATTTATCTTTTTATCTTCAAGAACTGTCCCCTTCTTATGACACAATTCTTTCAGCCAGACTCCTTTATGGTGTGTGTACATCGATGATATTTCAGATTTGAATATACATCACAGGCCATATTTTTAACAATTACCTCATAATAGCCTGATCCTGTCATACATCAGACACAAAGCAAGGTCAGATGTGAGATAATGAGAGAAAGCTTTTTATCTTCAGGCCCACAAACTCTACCTACATTAATAGGACACAATGACTGTAATTGCCACATGACAAGCTACAGAGACGGTGGGCGACTTTTAGGACTGGAATATAATGAATTAAATTGATGTGGAATACAGACTTGAAGAGCACTACAATATCATGCCTAATGGAACTATTTAAATTTATAATCAGATTAGATACGAGAGGAGGAATCTGCATCAGTCTCTGGACGAAATTAAAGGTCCACTCACTGGTCTAAGGACTGCACATCATTAAAGGCAAACATTGTTTTTATTTTTGCTTTGAAAGGAATGACATAATAGGGATTAATTTGAGTCTGCTCAGCACATCCACTTGTGTAAACCTAAGAAGCATTGTTTGGTTTTTTTTCAGCCTTTTTGTCTACCATTTAAACAGAGAAAGAATGGTGAGGCTTGCAGATGAGGAATTGTTGTTTGCTAAGGCTTCCTTAATTGTCTCTCGTCACTCATCATTGAACAGTATATTAAGCAAGCTTTGGGGTTTTCCAAAATTAATATGATATACAATAATTGACCATGCTAGCAAGAGAACATTTAAAACACTTACCTGGCACAGACTGAGATGAGAAGGACATTGGTTTTGAATTCAAAACTCCTCTTTTATTTGTTGTTTGTGGTAGGATTCCACTATCCTGAGAGGCAAAGGGGAATGACTTGTATCATATCTAGGTCAGGTTGTCTTTCTTGTGCCTAATGCTATCATAGGAAGCTTCCACCCCCAACAACCCTGAAAATTAGATAAACTGTTTCATAAAAGGAGATATGGGTGAGTGTACATCTTCATATATACCTATTTCACAAAAAGAGACATGGGTGAGTGTACACTTTCATAGGCCATAGAACAGCTGTTTCGGCCTTAGGCTCTCCAGTAATGGGTGTGCAAATTTCAATGCCATTCCACTGGACATTTCAAGTTTATCTATCCTTTGTCCTTTCTAATATTAAATAACTATTAGGAATAAAAGACAAACACAAATGTTTATTCATATATCAACATGCAAACCTGGTGGCAACACGAAAGGATTGTAGCCAAAGACTGTTTTAAAGCAATTATAAAAATCAAATTAAGTGCTAGAAATTAATCCACAGAAGTAATCCACAAAACGTGGAAGAAGATGTACCTGCTACTCAGAAAATACTTTGAACCTGGGGTGAAAAGGTATGGATAAAACACTTGAGATGCATCCAAAAATAAAGGTAACAAGGTACAATTAAATAAAATGTAAAGCAAAAGCATGTGGCAAAATTAAAATAAACCTCCAGGAAACAAAGATCACTTTACTGTCTAAGAAAGCAAACATAATTTATTATTGGGATAATACTGTTAGATTAATTGAAAATGCTAATTTTGTACATCTGTTGCTGTGAAGGTTTTGAAATTTAGGAGCTGTTGTTCAATAAAAACATCCTTGCAGTTTCTAAGCCTGCTTCATTTAATTCTGTGGTCATGGAGGGCTGGAGCCTGGAGCATCTCAGCAGCATCAGGTACTAGGTAAGAACCGGCTTTGGACTGAGCACCAGGGGTCTCATGGGGCCAATACCAATCAAAATCAATTTAAAATCATCAGTTAGCCAAAGAAGCAGGATGTGCTTAAGGAAAGTTGCACACAGACATAGTGAGAACATACTAACCTTATACAGACAGAGCATCACTAACCGGCAGGCCCCATGCCCCTACTTTTCCAAATGTGCATTTTTAAGGAGCTAACTAAAATGAGTCTTTAAAAAAAGGAATTGGATTTTAAATTGAGGAATCTTTTTCTTTAAAGAAGGAAACTATTTTTCGAAAGTGTGTTGAAAAAGTAAGAGTTTAAGGCTATAACAGCAGCTTGACCTCTTGGCCATCCAATTCTCCTTGAGTTATTAGGAAGAAAAATGTCTGCTTCCTTTGCTTGATTTTGTCTGAGCACATTTGAGCTTCCCCAAGTGGTTAATGGTGTATGAAAAGGAGAACATAATGTCAAAGAGCGCTTTGGAAACATATTGTACTGTGAATGATAGAGCTAATAATGCTCAATAACAATTACTAAGATGCTAACCTTCTTAGATAAAAGTAAGAATTTAAATGCATTCTCACACAAAAATCGTTGTTACTTCATTCAGATTTACCGATGTATTTAAACAGAATCCCAGCTATTGTTGTCAGGACCCAACGTATTTCATACCCACCAGTCAATATAATGGCAGTCAGCTTTCATCTGTTGTGGGGTTTTGCTCTTTTTTTTGTTTCTACCAATATAAATTTAGTGGTGTTTGAAAAAAAATATTCATTAACAACTAGTGTTTCCACCAGGCCAGCCATCAGATTAATGGCATCTCATTCATCTGCATTATGTTGTCTGTTTAATCCATGTCACCTTTTATAGCTTAATTGCCTTCAGAGAGAGGCAGAGTCCAATTTCCTGGTCTTAGTAATCATTTTTGATTGCCCATTATTAAATGGAGTGCATCCAATTCAACAGTTTGTCTTTATTCCCAAATGCATTTTCCCATATGCTAAAAAGATCATTTACTTTTGAAACTCTGCATGTTTGTTGTGTGTCTCTTCCAAAAAGTAGGAGCTCCAAAGCTGAGGGCACAGCATGGCCAATCATTGAGAGAGTTTAAAAGTGATTGTATGTATACTGTAAATAGAAGATGAATAGTACAGAGCCATCTGAAGGGAAAGGTGGTTGTTTTTGAAGTTTAATTCAAGTGTTTGGTTGATTTATTACTTTATATGCAGTGTTTTGTCCGTAAAAAACAAAAGAAGAGAATTGCATAATCCATCACATAACTAATGAGAGCTGGAAAGGATATTTGTTCATATATGATGGAAAGGGTCAGCTTGGTCAGTGTTTCCAAAAGTTAGTCAGGAGTTTAGCCAGCGATACATCTCACATGCCTCTTCATTTTCACTTATATTAGCCATATGAGAAAGACCTACAGTATATCTATACAGCGTTGGAGAAAGTTGGCTCATTAATTTGTCATGTAGTGCTTGGAGATTTCCCATTTGCCAGGAAATCCCTGAGATTAATCATCATGACAAGGGATGCAGAATTATAAATCCCATCTGAGCAGTAGATTTGGTGTAGAACAGAGAATCATTGTACAAAAAGGGCCAGAGCTAGATCTTCTATCCGATGACCCTCTCATAATCTAAAGGTGATGTTCTAACGGTTCAATGTGGTCAGTGCACTGTTCTGGTCTGCTGGGAGAGTAGCACCAGCTCAGGGGATGCCAATTTCCTAAATAAACTGTATTTACAAGATTCACCGTAGATGTAAAGGGTATCATCCACTGTCTCTAGTACACATTGACCCTAAGAACCATTAGTTACTGGTGTGCCAAACAGCTCACAGAAATCACACTATATGAAGCCTACTGCACTCCCATTGTACCATCTACACCTTTTACAGTTAAAAGTAACACACTGACATAAGGACAGGAATTATTTTGTTATGCTATTCGTTAGGGGTTCTCTGGATATAGTATGGTTATAGGTCAGGATACTACATTTAAGTTAGAGTTTGTAGTCTGTTTAAATTGTCTTGCATTATAATTGTATGTCCTTTGCTGCTATCAGAGCAAGACAATTTCTTCTTAGGGAATAATAAAGTATTATATATCTGTCTTTTATGGCACCATTCACACCTATTTATTAATCAATCTATCTACAATCTCTATATATTATCTTCATTTGGATCTTGATCTTTGTTTGTCCGTGAATGAATTAGAAGAAGAAGCACTAGATGGCAGTAGAGAGACAGCTAAAACATAGGCATTGCATTAAGAATCTCCTCCAGGCTTATACTACTGAAGACTGTAGTACTCCAGTCACATCTCAAAACACAGACATTCAAACTAAACAAATTGTTGTGCTTTAAATTAACTAAAGAGATTTTCATTTAGATCTTGATCTTTGTTTGTCCGCGAATTCCACGCATGCGTAGACCACCTTCCAGTTTAGTACATTGTTGTTACTCACAGATGTCAACAATGTGCCGGAATAACGAAAAGGGTGGTGGACAGTGTTACGCTGGTTAGCTCCTGAGGCCTGGTTAGAGAATGAGATTGCCGAAGATAAAAGGTATGTGCCTACGTAACATATGATTGAAAGAAAGACAGTGGGTAAAATGAATGACAACGTAACAGCACGTTCCGGAAATTATTATTGTTACGTTGTAGCCGACGAGTGCTGCGTGTCTCACAGTTGTACCGTGGCTTGCTCACATGTCAGTGAAGTGATCCCTATTTATGCTTTAAAGAGCCTGGATACCTATGCGTCCCCCTTTTATAACCATTGCTCCGTGTATATTGCCTTACTCTTTGGATTGCCACAAAGCAACCTGCGAGATTAGAGAAAGGTTGAGAAGACATCGTGAGAGGAAACGACAGCGTCGTGAAAACGAGATGGACTGTGAACGGACAGAAACAGAAATGCTCCTACACCACCACATAATTACTATTCGGACAGTGATTCTGAGTAGGCCGTTCCTATCAAATCAATGTCCAAGGGTTTTCTTTTGTAATTTTGTTTCCCTTATAAAAAAATCATAATGCTGTGCGACAAAGGGCCCAGTTCACGACTGGGCCCTTCGGTTAAACAAGGAGCCCTTCACAGACAACTTTAACACGCGCAACGTAGTTGGGCGCACATGGCTAGTATCTAATAATGATTCAGTTTTGGTCATTTTTTGGGTGAGTAGCACTTTCTTAACCAGAATGATTGAGGAATGCCCAGCCTTCCTATGAGGGTATAAATGTATACATGGGCACAGCGCATTGCACAGGTCACTGAAAGCAGAAATATCATTTCAGTGTTGACACTTTCAACTGACCTCATGTGAATAAGTATGTGCTGCAAGCTGGTGGTACTTCAAGATAGGTCTTATCCCCTCACAACTCTATAGTAGACTAAGAAGAATTAAAAGTTGGTGGATGGATAAAGAAATCTCTCTATTATAAAAAAAAAATCTCAGAAGGCTTGGAAGGAGACGAGACGTGATTTTCTTGGAGATACTTTAAAGTCCCGCAAGACAAAAGGACAGCTGCTGTACAGGCTTTTAAATGTTCAAAGCGCTGCGCAACATGCAGGTCACGTAGCATGGCAGCAGCAGCAGCATCATTCCTGCAGCTGATTGAGTAAAGAGGAGGTAAAAAAAATGTATTTGTTTCCCAATGTATTACCGTTTAAGAGGGGGTTTCAAGGAGCGACCGCATCTCCTTAGCAGTGCGTTCAGCCCCCCTCTTCACAACGCGAGTGGCAGAGACACGAAGTGGCTGGCGTGTAGTGCGCTGTGGAATAACTCATTCACTACAGCTTTATTACTGGCAAATATCAAGAAATAAAAAAATGAATGAAGTGAAAATAACAATCTCTTTATATTGTACATCTGGTTCACCAAACCCGGGGGTGGGTAAGCGAAGCGAGCAGGGTGCAGAGCCCCTTAGTTTATCAAAAATAAAACTTACAATGGTTAGCATTGACACACATTTGTTTCAGTGGAGATTTAAATTACTAACCTAATATAGTTTTGAGTTTTTTATTCTTTTGAATACTTTGCTAATCTACCCATCTGCTTTTCAAATTTTCACCAGTTTCATCTAAATTTATTAATTACCTCCACTGTAAGATGAGAACTATTACTGGTGTACTGGACTCCATCCCCAACACACTTCTTAATTCCTGTCTCCGTGTTATTACCCCGACTGTTATGACATTAATAAATACATCCCTTGACAGTGGCTTTGTGCCAACTACTTTGAAAATCATTGGTCTAACTCCAATGTTTAAAAGTCTGGTCATTTTCAGACCAATCTCTCAGTTTTGCTGTCTATAGTTCTTGAACATGTTGTTGTCTCCCACCTCATTAGTTACTTTACTTGTAACACACTTATGGAACTCTTTCAGCACAGCTCTGAAACTGCACTGCTTTGAGTAACTAATGCTTTGTTTATGGCAGCAGGCTCTGGGCAACTCCGTTACATCTTTCAAATATGATGTTCTACTGTCCAGAATGGAGAACACTCTTTGTATCTCTGGCACTGCCCCTTAGTGGCCTAAGTCCTATTTGATGATAAGAGTTTTTCAATCTTGCCAACAGCAGGTCCAGCTCAACTGCTGTCACACAAGCTGTTGCTCAAGGCTCCATCCTCAGTCCTTTACTGTTCAGTCTACACATCCTCCCCCTTATATTATTTGTAGCTTTGGACTGGGTTATCATTTTTATGCAGATGATGGTCAGATTTATGTCAGTGTTAAATGTGAAAGTTCATCAGAATTTACTCAGCTCACAACCTGCATCAGTTAAATTAAAATTTTGATGGAGCATAACTCTTTAAAATTAAATTGCAACAAAACGCAAGTCATACTAATTGGCACTAAAGCTAAATTTAAGAAAGTGACCTCCTTTTCAGTCATTCCTGGTGATTATATCATAACACCTCCTTTTACTGTAAGGAATTTTGGTCTCATTTTTTGATTCCTGCCTTAATTATTTTTTTTCCTCATAAATCAAATTAAGAGATTTTCCTACTTCCATGTCTGTAACATATCGCATGTTTGCTCATTCCTGTCCTTTTCTGATGCTGGGAAACTTGTCCGTACTTTTATTGCATCCCACATCAACCACCATAACTCCCTAATGGCAGGTGTATCTCCTAATCTGTTATCACAGCTCCAATTGGTTCAAAACCGTGCTGCTTGAGTCCATACAGAGACCTGCAACAGCAAGTACATAACACCCATCCTACTTTGCCTTGGCTGGTTGCCTGTGTCTATTACTAACATATAAAGCTTTATGTAGCCTTATAACTGAACTACATCAGTAAGCTCCTCGATCACTATGCTCTTGTTAACCCACTGAGGTCCACTCATTCTGGCAATCTGGCGGTGCCCAAACTAACCTGTGCTCAGGGGGTGACTGAGCCTTCAGTTCAATGGCACACAGTCTTTGTAGAGGTGGCCCCGGAATTAATGAGATCAGCTGGCTCAATTCATTCTTATAAAAAACAGCTTAAAACAAATTTTGTCCAGGAAGCCTTTGAACCATCCCTGACATTCTGACCCTTCGCTCAGTCCTGGGGCCTCATGTATAAATGGTGTGTACGCACAAAAATGCTGCGTAAGAACGTTTCCACACTCAAATCGCGATGCATAAAACCTAAACACATTTTCATAGTAGCTTATACCCTGTCGTACGCAAGTTCTGTGCTTGGTTTTGCAGACTGGTGACACCCAGTGTCAAAGCAATGCTACTATTCCTGTGTGGTTATCCTTTCTTTTTTAGATCCACATCCCTGATGCGGCTTTATAAATACACTGGAATTAACCGCATATTGTTTATTAGTTTAATGCATCTGATTGTAATTAACCTGTAACAATATAATGGTCCACAGAATGGTCAAACTATTCCAAATACCATAACTGCTTTAGCGTTGTTACTCTCACTGCACCTCGGATCCCACATCAGATCATCTTTTTCCATATTACTGTTACTGCACCACTCGGAGTATTTATATCACTGTATCTGAGTGTGAATCACAGCTGTACAGCAGCTGATCAGAAAGAGAATTATCGGTATACAGCATCAAGCACACGCTGCCTCAGCCATGCTGTCTATTGAACTGCTCTCATATGACAAACACTTCAGAGCCTTTCCTGTACTGACCTCACGGTTCAGAAACAGTTTCATCCCAAGAACTCTGAACGCACTCAATCAGTCCATCAGTTGCTCCTTGTAGAACTGTTTGTACTTGTAAGTACAATCACCGCACTGTAAACTTATGATACAGTTATAATATTGCACAACCTGAGACACTTTATAAAGCACGTATTTACATATGATGACGATATTTTTAAGATGAAATGCAGCAAAATATGTTTATTATATTATACAGATAAAACTTTAACTACACTGTGCTGCAGTGCTAGCAAGCCGCTGGTGCTCCGTTCACGGATTGTTCCTGCCTCGCGCTGTATTCTTGCTGGGGCTGACACTGCATGGATAGGTGGATAGAATAATTAAACATGTACTATAAAGATATTTTGATGTTCCTTAAAAGTTTTGAAGAATCTGTGTTCTAAGCTTACAGATGGCTTAACGTCTATTACAGAGCTGATTGTGTGGCGATTGGGTATTTGGAGAAAGAAAAGTAAGGACAGGAATTTGAGGTAAGTATGTTTGAAAGGGACAGTACTGCTACAATAAAGTATTTCATCGAAGGTAGCACACGGCGCAGCAAGCATCTTGCGTGAGACATGAATAATCACTGCTCCACCGTGTTCCCATGTTTAATAACATGCTTTAACTCCAATCATCATGAAAATGATATCACGTATACATCTCAGTATTTTAATTATTCAGAGAGCTGTAATATCATGAATGTAATGGATTCTGTTTCCTGTTGGAGGAAGAGAAAGCCGAAGCACATAGTGATTCACACATAGAGCACATAGAAGATCAAACACAAAAGAAAGCATTTAACGTGCTACTTTAGTTACGATGGGATTGAGAAACTAGTAAATTAAACGATTTTAAGATTAAGTTTACGATGTTCTACTTTAATGACAAAATAAACTACATGATTAAAGTGGAAATTTAGAGATTAAAGTTGACATTTCATACTTTTTCCCCACTGTGTGTCTTTTTTTCTCTGTACCCTAATAAGCTTTCATATGACACTCAGACAGTGGGCTACGACTCGCCTTTTCACAGTGACTTTGATATCTGACAACTTCTTTTTTATTTCGGGCACTGTGCGACTTTGTGTACGTGAGCTTTCGAGTTTCTCCGACACGCTATGTCACTCGATCAACTTCCTTTTGTTGTTTATACCAATGTTTAAACCAACAAATAGTACATTTTTCTTTAATCTCCAGTTGGTATTCACTGAAATTCTTCTATTTTCCCTCTTGCTTTTGTTATTGTCTTTTCACAGAACGCTGAGCTTAAGGGCTATTTATACTGATTTGCATATTCAAAGAGGCATAATTCTGGGAGGAGTTGGGGCAGGACAGCAGGCGCGTGCACATGCATTACCTTTCGCACTGATTGGGATTTATGTAGCGGAAGAACGTGGAAGTTGGTGAACACACAGATTTATGCATCTGGATTTTTCTGTGCATATGCACATTCCTGCTTTTGTGCTTATGCCATGTTATAGTGTGAGTTCTACGCATGGCGTTATACATGAGGGCCCTGGTGATCAAGGTGGTTTGCATTTGGATCACAATTTATGTTATTTGTTCAGGATTTGATTATAGTATATGCATTTTTATTCTGGGTTATTGGCCCTTATTCTAAACAACACTTTGTATTTCCTGTATTTATCTTTAGTTGGAGTTTTATACTAGGACTGTTTCCAATGTTATATATGCTCTCTTGTTCTTTTTGAGTTTTTGTGAAGTGCTTTGAGCACAGGAAAGGTGGGATATAAATAAAATTTATTATTATTATTATTATTATTATTATTATTATTATTATTATTATTATAGACACTTATAGATGTAAGACCTGTGTAGTCATTTTCCTATTGCTAGTGGTGAAATGAAGGTTAGTATAGTTTATACATACTTTAAATCTCTAGCAGTTTTAGCATCTTATCTATACTAATAAAAGGCAAAGCCCTCACTGACTGACTGACTCATTGACTCACTGACTCATCACTAATTCTCCAACTTCCCGTGTAGGTAGAAGGCTGAAATTTGGCAGGCTCATTCCTTACAGCTTACTTACAAAAGTTAGGCAGGTTTCATTTCGAAATTCTAAGCGTAACGGTCATAACTGGAACCTACTTACGTACATATATACGGCCATAGCCTGCAGCTTGTTCGCCGTGTGAGGCGGAGTTGCGTCCCTCATCGTCATGCCTCCCACGTAATTGAGTGCCTGCCCATATAAGGCCGTCCGTGAGCAGCAATCCAATAGGCACGCTGCCACTAAATATTTGTGGGTGAAGGACTGTGCTTATGCAAACGAAGATGAGATGGTCAGGGATAGACTAGTGTTTGGCACAAACTCAGCGAAAGTGCGAGAGAAACATTTAAGTGCCAGCTCTTAGGTAACATTAAATAAAGCTGTGGACATCGCAAGATCGCACAAGATAGCACAAGCACAGCTGAGAACCTTTGATGCATGTACTCTGAGTGGCTCACGTGAACTGACTGTGAACGCAGTATGCAGAGAACAAGCAACAGCTCCAAAGAGCGCTGAACAAAAAACGCATTACACAATTGAGAAGGCAGCAAAAGAATATGAAGCGAGTGACACATACAAGCATATTCATAAGTGCAGCTACTGCGGAAACAAAGCACAGTGTAAACCTTAAGTTTAAATTAAGTTCATAGACACACTGCTGCTGGCGTTTGTCATGCCTACGACGAATACGATATTCGCGAGATACACGTTTAATGAGAAGACACGGGGTATAAACAAGACTTTTGATCACTTTGTAACAGAGTTAAAATTGCTGTAACGGAGTTTAAATTACTGGTGAAGGACTGTGCTTATGCAAATGAATAGGAAAGCAAGGTGTAAAGCTTAAGTTTAAATTAAGCTCTTAGACACACTGCCGCTGGCATTTGTCATGCCTAAGACGAATACGATATTCGCGAGATACAAGTTTACTGAGAGGATGCAGGGTATAAACGAGACTTTTGATCACTTTGTAACAGAGTTAAAATTGCTGGCGAAGGACTGTGCTTATGCAAACGAAGATGAGATGGTCAGGGATAGAATAGTGTTTGGCACAAACTCGGCGAAAGTGCGAGAGAAACTTTTAAGTGCCGGTTCTGAGTTAACATTAAATAAAGCTGTGGACATCACAAGATCACACGAGATATTCGCGAGATACAAGTTTAATGAGAAGACGCAGGATATAAACGAGACTTTTGATCACATTGTAACAGAGTTAAAATTGCTGGTGAAGGACTGTGCTGATGCAAACAAAGATGAGATGGTCAGAGAGAGAATAGTGTTTGGCACAAACTCAGCGAAAGTGTGAAAGAAACTTTTAAGTGCCGGGTCTGAGCTAACATTAAATAAAGCCGTGGACATCACGAGATAGCACAACCACAGCTGAGAACCTTCAATGCATGTACTCCGAGCGGCTCACTTGAACTGACTGTGAACGCAGTACGCACACAAAAAGCAAGACCTCCAAAGAGCGCTGAACAAAAAACGCATTACACAATTGAGAAGGCAGCAAAAGAATATGAAGCGTGTGACGCATACAAGCGTATTCATAAGTGCAGGTACTGTGGAAACAAAGCACACGGTGGAAAAAGTCAATGTCCAGCTAAAGGAAGACAGTGTAAAAAATGTGGTAAATTGAACCACTTCGCTAAAGTTTGCAGGACTGGGAAAGGTAAACCCGTGCATGCAGTGTGTGATGTCTCCAATAAAGAGGAAGACAAGCTGTTTATTGATGCAGTAAGAAAGGAACAACCCTCTGAATCTGAACAAGCCTTTGTAGACATATCAATAGGAAAGCAAGGTGTAAAGCTTAAGTTTAAATTAAGTTCATAGACACGCTGCCGCTAAATATTCGCAGGCAAATCCACAACTTAATACCAGGAATGCCTGTTAAACATCTTAGATTCATGAGTACCGATTTTGGTAGTAACAACTTCGATGAATGAAACCTGTTATCTTTACAACGGTTGACAAACACAGAATATAATTTGAACACAACTTGAACCTGATTGAAAGAAATAATGATAATCAAATCCTTGATGACAGCAACACTCATAACAGTCACAAAACAATTACATTGACAATCATGTTACGTTATTTTTAAAATGTTTCCTTTTCTTTTTCATAACTTCTTTAACACACTACTTCTCCGCTGCGAAGCGCGGGTATTTTGCTAGTATAAAAATAAAGGTGAATTGTTTAACTACAGGCAACTGAAAATGAGTTGCATTCCTAATTACTTACTTGATCCAATAAAATAATGTTTAAAAGCCAGTATATTTTTATATAAGTTGGTGGTATAATGTACCTGTTTGACTCTTGTGCTTTTGTTTGAATAGTGCTGATGCATCGTTGCTGAAGTGATGATGGTTTGACCCTTAGCCCTGTCAGTCAGACATTGGGTGTGTGTGAAGGGTTTCCATATTTTCCCCATGTCCACTTTGGCCTTCTCCCTCACCTCATTTATGTACATTAGTTTAATTTGTGACTCTTGAAGTGAGGGCGAGTGGTGTACACTCTGTCTGTGCTGTCTGGTAGCCTGTTGACATTAAGTGCTTCCACATACCTTACAACCTTGTAAAGGAATAAATGCGTTCTTGAAAATGGATGGCCAAGTATGTGTGAACATGGCAGTGTGTATGTGTGCCCAATGAAGGATTGGTGTCTAGTCCAAGGTTGTTGTCTGCATTATGCCCAAGGCTGGTCAGGTAGGCCACACAGTAATGAAAAAACAAATTTGTAAAATGAATAATAGTAGAATTTTTAGCATATTCCAGAGGTCAAAAACTTGACAATAGACAATAAGGTAACTTTAAATCTTAGACAGACAAACCAAACAGGCATAGACCTCATTGAAATACCAGAAAAACTGCCCTGGTATGTGTCCAGTGTACAATGATGATTTCAGTCAAATAGCCTGCTCACTCTTTCCAAAGTAGCCAACAGCAAAATGACCAGCATTGGCCCTTATCACCATTTGTTTTCAGTTAAACAAAGTATGAGAGTAAATCAAAAAATAAAGGCAATTTGAAAACTACACGGTAACTGCAATGGGTAGAAGCTGATGCAATACAATAAATTTGTGATGGCTTATGGGTAGTTCAAACATGCACAGTGCAGCACTCTGCCATTAGTCCAGTTGAAGCCAAGGTCACTTCGCTGTAGGACCGCACCATTGTTGAACGATGTGTTAAAGTGAGATTTCTTTGGATATAGGGAGGGAAACCTGCTGAAATTCACCAAAGGATGTTGGCTTGTGCAGATCAGTAAGCTGTTTGAGTACCCATCTTGTGCACACTTTATTCTTAAACATTTCACTGAGACATGCTGTTTTCACTTCCGTGATGGGCCAAAATCATTTGGTGAATTTCAGCAGGTTTTACTCCCTCTGCCTAAAGAAATCTCGCTATGGTGTGTTGTTCAACAATGGTGCAATGCTGCAGCAGAGTGTCCATGTTCTGTTGACACCTCAAATTCAACTAGACTGATGGCAGAGAAGCCAGAAGTCATTGGAAATGTGTTGTGTTGCATCAGCTTCTATCTGTTTTGGTACCTGGGTAATTTTCAAACTGCCTTTAATCTTTGATTTACCCTCAAATAAAGCTATTACAAATTAGGAGGGAGATAACATGAACACGCTTCTAAGTTGCCTAGGGGGTGTGGGTCACAATTAACTTAATGCCCCTTGGGTTTCATATGGTAGAAATAGATTTCTGGCGGGGAGAGTTTATTGAAAAAATAAGACAAAAACCCAGAAGACACCAGAAGAAACTGAAAAAGAGAAGGACACTGAAACAAATGCTTAAGCTGATTTTATTTGTATTTCGTCAGAGTGTTCACATTTTGTCCGACAGGCATTGCAGTCCAGTAGTGGATGTGCACATGCGGGGAAAATTCCTAAGAAAAGAAAACCTCATAAACTGTAAAGAAAATACTGGATCTACTGGTCAGGTTCAACAATTTCAAGGGAACATTCCATTGGTTGCTAACATATGGGGTCTTTTTGCAGTTATTTCTTCTGGCATTTTAAAAATTGCAAATAATTCTTTTAGGGTTAATATTTATAGTAGTTAATTATGTATTTGTATTTCTAATCTGCCAAGAGCATTTTATGTAAAAAAAAAATTGTTCCCCATAAAAAAACACCCTGTCCATTTTACCCAATTTCCTCTACTTTGTGGTTCAGTTAGCTGACTGAGAATGCATATTAAGAGGCCAGCAGTCTATTAACCTCCAGGAGATCGATAACGTTGCAGATTCTACTGTGCTTATGAAGCCATCGAACTGTGAAAGATGACATTGGGACTACATTTCCAGTTTTGTATTTTAAGTGGCTTGTGCACAGTAGACATGCCTAATTAATAAATTCAAAAGGAAATATGTCAGTAAATTTGTATAATGAAAAGAATTATTAAATAGGCAAGTCAAATCAACCATCAAATAGATATGTAAAAGTGAGGATAGGATTTAATAAGCAATGGTATTAAGGTGCCAAATAATGGAGCAGGAATACACATAAACTGATTCCTTATTATTACTACTGCCATACAATTCCAATGGTCATATCCTTAGAATGGTAAAATAATATTTGTGACTCACTGAGGTGCTCATACTTCACATATTCACACTTGACATGCTTTTGCAAATTTAATTTCAAAATTGAATTACTTCTAATTATTAAATCACCATATTTTCCCTATGGCTAAGTAGGTTCTACTGCACATACTCTGGTTTTCCTCCAATGTCTCCAAAGATATTCATGTTAAATGTATTAGTAACCATAATGTGAGTTGAGGTGTGTGTACAAATGGGAACCATCATGGACAGGCACCCTGTCCAGGGATGGTCCCTAGTTTACACCAGATGCTGCCAAGAAATGCTCCACCCCGACAACTTGAAATAAATTAAAGAGTTTGAGGATATTCTGTACTTGCTAAGGAGACTCAGGCCTTTTGATGTTTGCAGCAAGTTTTCTGCTAGTCCATAGTAGCCAGTGTGGTATTCTACACTGCAGTCTCCTGGGAAAGCAGCCTGAGCAAAAAAGAAGCACAATCCCTGACTGAACTTATCAAGAAATCCTGCGCCATCACAGGGCGAACCCTGGAAACACTGTAAGTTGCTGTAGAAAAAAGAGGACAGTGGCAAAATTAGATGCCATCATGAAAAATCCCCTCCAGGGTGCACTTTTAGCTACAGACTCATTCCGCCATGGTGTGCTAAGAAGCACCTCTGGGTGTCTTTTCTGCCCACTGCTATCAGCCAATTAAATGCTTCCATCTGACGTACTTGTTAAGTTTATTCATTGATTGATTGATTGATTGATTGGATGTATTATCTGTCTCGTGACTCTTTATTCTTGTTTTTTTGTTTCTACTGCTGTATGCTCTTGAATTTTCCCATGTGAAAAATGAAGTTTATCTAATCTAATCTATATTATCATGGAATGTCAGATGGCTAACATTTTTGCTTCGGACCAAAGAAACATGGACAGTGGAGATATGATGTGTACACAAGTCAATGTCTTATGTTTATCCTCAGGCACTGATGTTACATTTAAATTTCTGAAAAAATGGAACCATAGGTAAACCATGAAATATATGTGCTACCTTAGGTGATTCATATTAGTGCAGTGCTGCTCAATGAAGAACAACTTTAATTGTGCAAGGATTCAAATTAATAGTTCTTTCCAGCCGCTCTCTTCTAAGCCTTCCACATAAAGCTGGCCATGGGAGAAGCAGTAAATGGAAAGAATACATAATGCCATTATGGATATCATTTGATGCCTCCCAGTTCCATGAAACAGGGCTTGAATTTTAGTATGGCTTCTGTCTCAAAGCATTATCATGGTTTTCCTATATCCATGTGAAGTGATGCAAGTTTGATCAATTGGTGACTCTGATTTGGCTCAGTGTGAGTGCATATGGGTGTCTATGTGTGTCAGAAAGATAAAGCCAATCAGGGTTCATCTTTATTACTAGTACAATTCAATAGCATCACTGGGAAAGCTACAGTAGAGTGAAACTTGGCTAAAAGTAAGGTTGTTTCATAAACATAAGTAGAGTTTTTTGCCTATTAATATTAATTTATGGGGCAGCATGATGATGCAGGGGTAGCACTGCAGCCTCACAACAAGGAGACTGGGCTTCATGTGTGCTCTGGTTTCCTCCCACACTTCAAAAACATGGAGGTTAGGTGGATTGGCATCAAAAAATTGTCCCCAGGTTGTGTGTGTGTGTGGTGTGTGTGTTCACCGTGTGATGGACTGGCACCATGCCCAGGGTTTATTCCTGCCTTGTGCCCAATGTTTGGGCTTCAGTTGTGCCATGATCCTGCTGTGGATAAGCTGCTTTGATAATGGATGGATGGATTGAATCTTAGAAGAATTAGAGATGGAGTTGACAGAAGAGAGAACCAAAATGTCAGATGGAAGGATGTGGAAGAAAAGGTTATACAGGAGACTGGGTGTAATGAGGAGAAGACTGGAAGCAGGTGATGAAAACATGAGAGCTGTGTGCTCTACATGAGGATATGTAAGTCCTTTCAGACGTTTTGTTTGAGTAATGATTTCTGTTACATTTAGATACTTAACATTCCAAAGGATATCAGGTCACCATTACTGTTATAAAGGTGACATAATTATAGTTAAGATTTAAATAATTCATGAATCGCAGTTGTTACCACATTATTTTAATTGTTTATAAATGTTTTGTAAGATGTTATTCTATATTTCAAGTGTACGACACAGCTAAATCCTGTGCTATGTTCTCCCTCTAGTGGAACATCTAAGTATTTAAATGTTTTTAACTTTTTATTGTAATATTAGAGCTGAGTAAATTTCTGAATGATTTGTTCACTTCTCCTTAGCACATATGCACTTCCTCCATTTGAGTCAACATCAGGAATATTATTTGAAAGTATTTAGGCTTCCAAGTGTTGAGGATTAGGTATCGTTTTGGTCAAGTTTAGTCCTAGTCACTCATCCACATACTGATACCGCAAACCAGTTATCAGTCCTCCTCTTAGAGTTTTCATAGGATTTCCTCCATTATGATTTGAGTGTGTTGTTCTGCCTCATCTGGGGTTGGCTCATGCTATAAATTAAAGTAGCTTTCTTAATTTTTCTCTTTGTAAAAACTTGATTGCTTTGTATGGATTGTAATAAAATTAATAAAAATAAAAAAAAATAATAATAAATTAAAGTAGCTAAGTCACAATAATGGATGGATGGATAGAAATTATTGAAATATTGTATGATATATTGTAGTGATTTATCGAATCAGAAAAGATTATGCTCAAAAGTTTAATCTTTAAAGTTCTACAAAGAGTTTTGGTCAGTGGGTGGTCAGCACCTTTAATGGTTGAAAATCCCAGAAAGAAGTCCAAAGAAAGAGACCATCAGGCTAATGTTTGTTAAAGCTGTCTTACTCTAAAGGAGAAGCACTGACCTTGCAAAAAAGCCCATTAGACAGTTATTACCATAGCAAACAGCTACATCTATCTATCTATCTATCTATCTATCTATCTATCTATCTATCTATCTATCTAT
>JANRMT010062856.1:60435528-60446862 GCA_026402145.1 Polypterus bichir lapradei | reverse complement strand
TATCTATCTATCTATCTATCTATCTATCTATCTATCTATCTATCTATGCAGATAGAGCTGGAATAAATCTAAGGGGTGAACAATAGGATTGCCTTAAAGCTGTTTGTGCCAACCAGCTGGAACATCAGATGAGGGAACTGAATCATTTTAAGGTTGTTTTCAGTTATAAAATCCTCATTTGTAGGTGGAAGAAGTGCTTCAATAAATATTTTAACACAAAGAACATCTCCTATTTCAACAGCTTTGCCCAAACTTCTTGTGAAGTTGATTCAGTCACTGTGGTTGAGGTCAGTGTTGAATGTCAGTGGGGATAAAATCCATCTTTAGATGATGAAGGTGTTGAACAAGTAAAGAATGGTGTGGTGTCTTCTGTTTAATGCAACATATGAATTATGAACTTTGCTTTTATAACAGTTGATGAGTGTCAGGGTGGTGGCATTTCATTGTAGGGCTCACTCGCGCTCACACTCACACTTGCACTCACACAAGGTCACATAAGAACATTAGAATATTACAAATGTTGATGACAACAGGCCATTCAGCCCAACAAGGCTCACTAAATCCTTTCCATCTAGTTTCTCCAAAATAATATTTAATCATGTTTTGAAAATTCTACTTTCCATCACACTTCGTGGTAGCCTATTCCATGTGTCTATGGTTCACTGTGTGAACAAAAACTTCCTAATATTTTGCGAACTTTGCCCTTAAAGCATTTCCAACTGTATTCCTGTGTTCTTGTTGAACTAATTTTAAAATAACGGTCTTGATCCACCGTACTAATTCCCTTCAAAATGTAAACACTTCAATCATACCTCCTTTTAGTTTCCATTTGGCTAAACCAGTGGTTCTCAACCTGTGGGGCGGGCCCCCCTAGGGGGCCACGAAGTAACAAAAAGGGGGGCGTGAAGATGTGAAAAAAAGAAAACAAGAATCAAAAATATGAAAAAAACATCTGTTGAAACCAAAACAAATTAACTTAAACTACATTCTGATACTAGAACAATAAATATAGAGTTAGATAAATGTCGATAAAAGTTAAGTAGGTATAATAAAATATGCATCTACATTTCAAAAAAATGTTAGCGGGGGCGCGATTAAAACTGTTATGAAAACTCGGGTCGCAAATACTTAAAGGTTGAGAAACGCTGGGCTTAACTGAAATGGTTACATTTCTTTAATCTCTCCTGGTAACTCATACCTCTTATATCCTTATCTGAACCTGCCCTTTCATATTATTAAAAAGATACACATTGAAATTACTGTCTGCATTGGGGAGATCTATCAATGATTTTAGGAAAATAAAGACAGCAGACCCAGATATGGAAATAAATGGTGAACTAGTAGAACAAGTTGCATCCTACCAAAAGTTAGAGGTGGAGGCTGATAACCAATTACGCTTCAATGAAAGTGCCAGGAAATTTCAGGAAAGGCCATTACTCTTACATACACTGAATGATGTTAGTGTGAACCGTGACATTCTTCATATGTTTTACTTATCTGTTCTGCCGAGATTTCTCTCATTTGGTTTAACCTGCCTCTTTAGCAACATGCGTGCAAAAAAGACAAAGTCAAACTTCAGTGCCTGGTTAAAGCAGTGAGTGCAGTCATCGGAGTAGAACAAAAAATCAGTGCCACAGCTACTGTTTATGAGGACCTGGTTCTTAAAAAGCTCCATCAAATCCTCAATGATCCTGCACACCCACTACATTATAAATTTAATTTCAGTTCTGTGGCATTAAACAGATTGTTACAAAGTTGCATACTGTCAACATTTAGGCTTTTTAGCGAGAACAGATAACTGGAATATACATTTATACAAGTCATTATATAGGTGAGTGTAGTTTTTTAGTTATGTATTTGCATATGTATGTATGTATTGTGGACCACCAGGGTGCGTACAGTCACCCTAACCTGACACAAACAGGCAGAGACACAAGTGCAGCACACAACACACTTTTATTTGTGTGGGGAAGCGGTTTTCCCTCGATTCCCACAGCAGTACAATATAAATAAGCACAGAAACACAGTCGTTCTCTTTGTCTCTGTCTTTCTTCACCTCCACTCCTCTCCTGGCAAGCTTAGTCCACCTCCTTCCAACTCTGGCTCCCTGAATGGAGTAAAGCGGCCCCATTTATGGTGGCTCATTAGAGTTACCTGGAATCACTTCCAGGTGGGAATGAAGTTCACCGTAAGGCTCTGCAGCTCCCCCTGGTGACCCCCATGGACTCAACAAGGCTACAGCAAACTCTCAGCATGCCCTCTGGGAATCTACGGAGCCACAGCCGCCCAGGAGGGCTGCCCTCTAACATCCCAGGGGAAGAAGCATCTCGCAGATGTTCTCTCCCCCTGGTTCTTCCATCCAGTGGGTGTCCTGGCTGGGTAATGGCTGTGGCCGCCTATAACAGTATGTTTCACATATGTATGCATGTTGGTGTTCAGATAAATGTGATTTTTATATTGTATTTTTTCTTGTTTTTAATATTAAATCCTGTGTTTGTGTAAGTTTATTGTTGATATACAAAGCAAATGAAATTCCCTATATGGGATAAAAAAGTTAAAGTTGAATTGAGTTATTACACATTTCTAATGCATCCTTAATGCATTCTAGTTGTAACCAGACGTCCTCACTAAGATGTGGCTCATTATACTACTAAAGGAGACTTGCCTTTAAATCCTGCTTTACATAAATTGCAACTCTGCTTCCTTTTCTTTTTTGTCTAGCCAACCTAAAAATGTGTAACCATATATTTTATACTCATCTACATCTATGTTATTGCAATAATATAATTACACTCAGCTACAGGCAACTCCAACTGAATTGTTTTATTTTTGATACTCCTAACACTCAAGCAAGAAATTATTAATGAGTTACTTATTTTACTTTAGTACTTTCGCTTTGGGCTAGTAATGAAGTTACTGTGTATATTTGTCATTCCACTACATTGCTTCCTAAGAAGCTTTATCCTGACCTGCCCTAAACATGCTGCCCTCCCATTTTTAAGTAATCATTGACTAACCTACTCTTATGCCTCCCCAACACATTGGTGCCCCTCCAGTTCAAATGAAATAAGTCATGGCAGAACAAGTTTCATCAGTCCCATAAGGATTTCCAATGCCCCATAAATCTATAGCCTTCTATCCCACACCAAGATTTGACCCACATCTTAAGCCTTCTGAACTCCTTGACCTTACATGGACTGGTGTGCGGTATAGCTAGAACTATGGAGAAGACTACCTTGTCAGTTCTGCTCCTCAGCCTGACTCTAAACTCTTTAAAGAATCCTTAGGCCAGGTCTGTTGAGTGTGTGAAGCAAACTGATACAGACTTGGTGAAAACGTGCAATATACTGTATATTCATATACTGTTTATTACACTACACAGAATAATACAAAAGATGTGTGTAATGAGTATCAAACATTATATTTGTTGGTTCATATATAAATATACAATGAAAGCAAAGGACAGAGTAATTTATAACAATATATCTGTGCAGGTGGCAAGTATCCTGATAGATGTATTTAAAAAAAAAAAATGAAAAAAATTATTTTGTTTTAAGTAACATATTGATTAATTTTTTTGCTTTCTTTGTAATTTAAAATGGCAATATTATGTCATTTAATGAAAATATTGCATGTCTTAATTCATCTGTGTACATAATTTTCTGCTAAATATTCATACACTTAGATTGTCAATGTAGCATTTTAACTCCTGCAATTAGACGCAAGCTGTAAATTACTTGAGTATTTTACTTCTTTATAAATACGGTGTATAAATAAAAATGAACCTTGTTTAAGTAATCAAGAGGGCTGGCATTTCTGCATCTAATGAAAATAAAGATTACATTAGGAAAATGCATGATATGGCTTATCAACAGCGGATACGCACATACAAACAAGTGTTTCATAATTATTAGAATACTTTAAAGTATACTGTAATTACATTTATATCCTTTTCAGAAATGTTATATTTAATTACAACCATTTATTTTTAGAAAGATGTTAGACATCATAGACAGCACCTCTTGGGGCAAAAAAGCAATAAAGAGCAAGTAGCCCCTGCAACTAGAACAAGTGTCTAACACTGTGGAAAAGAAAAGGGAGAATTATACCACTTGACCACTAGGGCCAGATAAATAAAGATAGGGTTATAATGGTATGGATTATCTACTATGGTCAGCGTAGGAGGAGCTCTGTGTGGGGATCCCAACTACATCTGGGGAGTGCCTCAGACAATCAATAGACCGTCAGAAGGAGGTAAGACCAGAGTGGTGAGAGAAAAGGAATAGGAGTTGAATAGGCAGAGAAGAAGACTGTACAATGATGGAAAAGCAGGGCAGTCATCCCAGGGCAGGCTCTACAGGTTAGAAAGCTTGGAATGGGACAGGAGTATTGACATATTTCTGTTTATTCATTAATATTGCTCTGCTTGTGCTCATCTCTCGTTGTGTACACTATTTTTGTATACCCAAAACATGTTTATGCTAATTATTGGCATTATTCAGACTTAAAGGATTACTCAGGAGCAATCCTCTATTCATTAATGAATTCATTTCTGTTGGTGACGGATGTCCGTCTTTTCTACCTGCAGCTGCAGTAAAGTATCTAGTGAGCAAAACATTAAAATACTGTAAATGATCCATTCAGGATCTTGACCAAATATACAGTACTTGAAAGAGTAAAGTCCATCAATAGTCCACAAAATTTAACAGTGCTTTACTTGTTACATTAGAAACAAATCTACAACTTCTGCATTGGCACAGACATGTCAAAAACAAAAATGGTTGCAATTCAAGCAAAAGCTCTACAAAGTGCAGACTCAAAAAGTGTGTGCTCATCTGACTTTAATTTTGATGAGTTTTATAAAAATGCATGCATCTTCTTTCATTAGTTGTTTGTCTTTTCTGATGTGTAAAATAAAGCATATACTTTAATGTGTCTTGAATGTGGGCTGTAATGACAAAGCTGTGATAAAAGCTGACAAGGTTAATAAACTGGGAAGACCCATTGAAGCTGAGCCTCTAACTATTGTGTGTCAAAGTAACTGCGGGTTTTTAGCCATGTTTGTCATTGAGATTACGTGTTCCCTGCTCACAGTTTATTTCCAACTTAAAGTCAAAAGAAAGCAAAAGCTTCAAACTATTTGACAAATTTAAAATTGAAGGAAAAATGACACAGTGAATTCCGTGCAGTTGGACTAAAATCATAATTGTTTTGCTGGATAGAGCTGTACACATATGGTACATGCATAAAATTGATGTGGAAATGTTCTTAAGACACCCCTGTAGTAGAGCATGTGTCTAGAAATTTGTTCTGTTTCTAAAATGGACACATTTCTCATTGTGCAAGCAGTAGGAACAAACAGGGCACGGTGCAGTGGAAGGATGAAATGCATTTTCATTTAATCCAAAGACCACTTTCTAAAGAATCAATTTTTAGAGACCCTCGCCTCTTTTCTTTCAATGCCTATGGTTTGTTAACAATGTCCAGGCCCACCCATCTAACCATTCAGCCTTGCCAGTAAATGCTCTGCTATGTGAAGTCTGATATACAGAAGGTTATGTGGATAGTGCTGGATGCGTTCCACTGCTCAAACTGAACATATGGAGGAGCTAAATCAAGGGGTGAATATAACATTTGTAATGACTTATTAACGTTTTGTCATGCTGTCTAGCCCATGGTCAAAGATGACAACAAAGTCTAAGGTCAATGCTGTTATAAATTTTTTGGAATTACTGTAGTTATGTTTAGTTTTTCACCCAAAAGAGCAATGACCTGACCCGCAATTTAGCATTCCAATTCATCCCAAAGGTGTGCAGTGGGATTGTGGTCTTGACTTTGTGCTGACCACTCGAGTTCCTCCACACCAAACCTATCCAGCTATATATTTAAGGATCTGGCTTTGGGAGCAGCAGCACAATCATGCTGAAACAGAAAAGGGCCTAACTCAAACTGTTGACAAAGAGTTGTAAGCACACAATATTCTAAAATGTCTTTTAATGCTGTAGCATTAACAGTACTGGAACTCACTGGAATCAAGAGGCCTAGCCCAATCCCTAAAAAACAGCCTGGACTAATAGCCCTCCTCCACCAAACTTTAAAGTAGGCACTATGCAGTATGAAAGGTGGAGTTCTCCTGGCATCCAACAAACCCAGATTCATTCATCAGACTGCCAGCGTGATTCATCACTCCAGAAAACAATTTCCAAAGCTCCAGGTTCCAATGGTGGAGTGGTTTATACCACATAGTAATCCACATAGTGATCTTAGGTTTGTGTGCAGCTGATCGGTCATGGAAGCCCATTTCATGATGTTCGTGTGTTAATGTTGCTTCCAGAGGAAGTTTGGAAGTCTATTATTAGGGACGGATCACATGATAGGCCATTTTTACTCACTATATGCCTCTGCATTTGGTGGCTCTGCTCTGTGAGTTTGCATAGTCTACCCCATCGTGAGCTGTTTTTGTTTCTTGATGCTTCTACTTCACAATAAAAGCACTTACAGTTGACCAGGGCAGATCTAACAAAGCAGAAATGTCAAATATTGACATTGGTAAAGGTGGCATCCTGTAATAGAGTCACATTTAAAGTCATTTAAAGCTCTTTAGTATGACCCATTCTACTGTTTGCTTGATTCTATGTACCTGTTAACAATGGATGCAGATGAAACACCTGAACTCAATATTTAGTAGGGGTGTCCACATACCTTTGGCCATATAGTGTGTATGTAAACAATTATTATTTTGGTTTTTACCTCTAATTTATTAATCTCCTGATCCTCTTCTTATTCTTTTGAACACTAAATATTACACTTTCAGTAGACTTGCATGATTAAATATATTATATACAGATATGTATACAACTGACAGAGTGAGAAGGAATGGGGTCACAAGTAGCAAAAAACCTTTTAATGAGATGCTTTGACTTAGCAGGTAGAAATAGCCTTGGATGAGCGGTGGTGACCATTACCACAGAGGTGGTGCACTTCCAATGTGCCAAGAAGCCTCTGAGACCAGTCACCATTTCTGGGGGGGGAGGCGTCGGGGGGCGTGTAAGTGGTTCAGAGCTACAAGTACCTGGGGATTGTGTTGTGGAAAGGAGGATGATGGCAAATTTGGATGCCATCATGAAGAATTCCCTCAGTCCTTTCCAGGAGGGATTTTTAGCCTTAGCCTCATTCCACCACAGTGTGTTAAGAAGCACCTTTGGGGGGCTTTTCTGCCCACTGCCATTTGATTTATTATAAGACATTGTTCCAAAAATTAAACTGACTCCTGAGCAAATGCTGTTGTTTGTCCCTCAGCATCTATTGTGTATATACTGCACAGAAATGCACAACAATCATCTGATTTTAACTAATGCATGCATATGTGGGTATAGTGATATATGGCAGATAAGTGCTCCTGGAATGCCCTTTAACAATAATATAATGCTGGGTACTAGTGGCCCAGTGCTAAGTGGTGTGGCCTCAAAGTGTCATGTTTGAATCCACTGCACTGACTTTACTTACTGCTTTTTCTCCATATACTGCTGTACAGTTTGTCTAACTGGAGAGCTTGTGTTTGTACTCTCTAAACAAGTTTTTTTTTTTTTTTGTATACATGTGTTCTATAAGGGTTATGGCACCCCATCTAGGGCTGGTTCTCACCTTTTTCCCAAAGATGTCAGAGTAGGCACAGGTCCAATTGTCCCCATACTAGATAACTTGTACTTTCATCGAGCTCAACCATCCCTTCATCTTTTGACAGCATTACAGGTCAGCTCACACCATTGAACCTGATCCCTTGCCAGGCTTGTGAGATGCACCAGCCATGTCTTATTATAGTTCTTTCTGTTCAAGCCAAATTGGACCATAATAATATTTTCACTTGATTTTTGAAGTTGCTGCTTCATTGTTAGGCGAACTCCTCCTCTAAGTGTTTTCAGGTTCCAAGAAGAGACGGGCATTAGGAATTCTAGATGGTACCATTCTCAACACATGCCCCACATTAATTTCAACGTCTTAAGGGTGAAGTTTCTGATAAATTTTGGTTTATGACACATAGCTTTATAAGATTTTCATTTGAAATACGGTCACATGGTATACCAACAATAGTTCTAAGACAGTTGCGGTCAAAGACATCAAGTAGGTTTTAGCCTTTAGTGGCCAAGTTTCACAGCCATACAAGAATACTGATAAAATAGTAGAATGGTAAATTCTAACTTTGGTTTTTATTGAGATATCCTTTTGTTGCCAAAATTTCTTACACATTCTAAAAGCCTTATGTGCCTGTTGCAGATGGTATTCTGTATCACATGAAGTGTTTCATTACTACAGATCTGGCTAGCAAGAAATTGAAACTGTTTCACAAATTCTGTGCTTACTTCTTTTGTTGGTTGGGAGCATGTGCTGATTACAGGACATTGCTGCATCCTTTTGTTGATATTATAATATTATTTGTATCAAAACAGTTTTTTAAAAGTTTACACTTTTTAGGGTTTAGGTTCAGGACAATTTTTGATGATATTTCTGATATACAGTTGATCATTAGTTGAAGATCCTCTCTATTGTCACATCATCAGCGAATGTCAAGTCTATTTGTCACCTACTGCTTGGAAACAGACTGATATCACCTGTTGCTTGGAAAGCATCCAGTGCAGTTGGTATTATGTGATCAATAGCCAGGTTGAAGAGTATAGGTGATAAAATGTAGCCCTGACGTACCCCTGATGTGACTTCAAAAGGAGTACTTAACTCGCCATATGCTTTAATTTGGCACAAAGTCCTTTCATACATTGATGAAACCATGTTAATCACTTTTGGTGGGATGACACATTGATTAAGTAGACCTCATAGGGTGGGCCTGTGCACACTGACAAATGCAGCCGCAAAATCGAGGAATGCAACAAGGGTTGGTTGCCTATATTCATATCAGTGCTCTATAATTTGTCTTAAGGAAAATATTTGGTCAAGACAGCTTCTGCCTGCATGGAAACATTGATGGTTTTCTCTTGTATTTCAATCACATTGTTGTAGTATGCGATTGAGTATTACTGCTTCTAAAATTTTGTAAGTCAGTGGTAGAAAGGAGATCCCTCGAAACTTGCAGTTTTTTTGTGAAGTGGTAGCAGTTGAGCAGTTTCCCGTTCTGATGGGATTGTTTCAATTTCCCACACCATTTTAAGTAGTAGATAAAATGATTTAATAAATGCTGGTCCACCAGCTTTAAATAATTCTTCCAGTATGGTATCATGACCAGGTGCCTTGTTATTTCTTAGCTTCTTGATGGCACACTCAGTTTTGGATACAGTGGGTGCATTGATTCATATTTTATAGTTTGTAGAGGTGAAAGGGACAGAATCAATGGATCAGTAGGTTTCTGGATGATTTGACATATTATTAAAATATTCCCTCCATCTTGACACATGATTTTGCAGGACTGTTATCATTTCCCCATGTTCATCTTTAACTGTTTGACCAATTTTGGAGAATTTTCTACTCAATGTTTTTGTTACCTGAAACAATTCTCTACTTTTGCCAGTAGAACTAGCAATTTCAAGTTGTTCAGCTAATTTATTCTAACATAACTCTTTATCATGACATGTGCTTCTTTTGTATTTCTTTATGAAGAACTCTGCTTTCTTGTATATTTCCACAATTGACAGCATGTTTCCTTGTCTCAACCAGATGATTGATTTTACAAAGATCCATTCATTGATTTTCTTATGTTGTGAAGCAAGGGGTCGTTTCAGCAGCTGTGAGGATTGCTGACTTTATTATTCTCCAGTGGAGGTCTACATTTTATTTAGGTTCATTACTGAGGTTTGCTGCAGTTTAGTTTGTAAGTCTCATTTATATTTGCATTTTTTAGTTTTTCAGAATTGAATCTAGTAGGTTTATTTTATTTCCCTTTCTAAAATATTTAAAATGTATATTGACATTGACTGTTCGAAATGCATGGTCAGTTATGAGGCTGATACCCCAGTAACTACAACTATCTTGAACCCCACTCCTGACCCCCATCTATGATGGATAAAGATGTAGTCAATTTGATTATGTGTTATAATATATATTGTGAAATGAATAGCCTTGACACGCGAGAAAGGTTTGAGGCAGCCACCCATATACTTGAATCCAGGCTGCAAAAAGGCAAGCATTAAGTACAGATGTGTATAGATTTGAGTCTAGAGCAGAACTTAGTAAAAGCAGTGGTCTGCCTTTTATGGCTGGTTGGCTGAAGTGACATCATCCAGGCCAGAACCGGAAATAGTTTGGTCTGTAAGGGAAAGGTTTAGTCCACCCCACCACCTCCTGGTCTGGTGTGGAATTACCCTCTACTGGTCCTTTTAGCTGCCTCCCATGTGCACGTGTGTGACAATATATATATATATATATATATATATATATATATATATGATATGATATGATATGATATGATATATCTGCGGTGGGCTGGCGCCCTGCCCGGGGTTTGTTTCCTACCTTGTGCCATGTGTTGGCTGGGATTGGCTCCAGCAGGCCCCCGTGGCCCATTAGTTAGGATATAGCGGGTTGTGTAATGGATGGACGGATATGATATATTATTATATGATTGATATATATTTATATATATATATAGTGATGCCTGGACACGTACAGCCACCCTAACCCTGACACAGACAGGCAGGACACTGGTTTGGCACACAAAACATACTTTTATTTACAGTCAGGGAGTGCTTTTCTCTGCTCCCCACAGCAAAACACAGTATACAAAGCACCAACTCAGTCCCTTCTCTCTGTCAGTCCTCCACACAGGCTTTGTCTTCCTCCTCCTAACTCTGTCCATTGACTCCTAGTGACTGGCCCCTTTTATAGGACACCCGGAAGGACTCCAGGTGCCTAACGAGCTTCTTCCAGGTGTGGCAGAAATACTGCCAAATAAGGCTGTGAAAACGTCCATGCGCCCCCTGACGGTGGCCACAGGCCCCAACAGGGTTAAGCTTCTATGGCCCCTATTGTGTCCGCATCAGAAACCAAAGGTGAAGTCCTCTCTCGGTCTGAGGGAAAAACTGTCCTGGAAATACTCTCATCCCTGGTCCTTCAATAATCGGGGCGTCCTGGTTGGGGAAGGGCCCCGGCCATCCACCACAATATATATATTATATGATGTATTTATTATTATACTAGCAAAATACCCGCGCTTCGCAGCGGAGAAGTAGTGTGTTAAAGAAGTAATAAAAAAGAAAATGAAACATTTTGAAAATAACGTAACATGATTGTCAATGTAATTGTTTTGTCACTGTTGTAAGTGATGAGTGTTGCTCTCACATATATATATATATATATATATATATATATATATATATATATATATATATA
>JANRMT010062856.1:60415515-60435179 GCA_026402145.1 Polypterus bichir lapradei | reverse complement strand
ATATATATATATATATATATATATATATATATATATATACATACACTCTTTGGGGTGCAAGCAACTGTTGCTGGGTGTGGCAGAATCCATCAAGGAAGAAAAATGAAAAACATTATTTGTACAAAATCTTAATTTATTTATCCATTCCTAAATAATTAAATGGACAGGCTATTTTGTATCAGTGCAATACGCTGTTTGTTAAAACGGATGACTCCCACTCTTACGTGCAAGTCTGCGTGGATATTATGAACTATCGTATCTGTTCAAGTTCTATTTAAATTTTAAATAGAAGGAATTTTTATTTAGTCGACAGAAATATCTTTGGTAGGAATGGTAAAAACAGACAGGAATATTATTCCTGAATAAATCAACTCAGACCTTAAATAACTTATAATATTTTGCTCTCCATAAAAATATATCCTGTCTAAATTATACAAGTTAGAAATAAATTAAACGTCAAAAGAACAAACATTCAAATTTCTTTACACTTATGTAATTTTATATAAAAAATAAACTTAGATTTTAAATATCCCAAAAGATTTTGCTCTCCATAAAAATATATCCTGTCAAAATTATACAAATTCAAATATGAACATGCTGCATAACAAAACTTGGAAATATAAATAAAATGTGTTCTTTTCAGTAATAATAAATCAAATCATTCAGTTGTCTTTGCTCATATGTCATTTTAGAGCTGGACGCCTGGTATCTTTTTTTGGCAACAAGTTCGTTTATGTTTGGTGTGAGGTTCTGTGTTGTGGAGATTCTCAAGATGGACTGCAGGTGCTCATCAGTGAGGCGACTCCTGTGTGCTGTTTTGTTAGTCTTCATCACTGAGAAGAGCTTCTCACACAGATATGTGCTACCAAAGATGCACAAGGTTCGAGCCGCATGTAGATGGAGCTGGAGCATTTCTGCGGTAATGGAGTGAATAAACTGTGCAGGCCCTGCAGTATCTTTGCCTTCAGTGTGCCATTACACTGCAGCTCAATCACCTCCATCTGAATCTGCACAAGTGCAGTTTCCACATCGACGGCAAATGGGTTGCGAAACAAGTCAAAATTCTTTTTTTGTTCTTCAAAGTCACCAAAGCGCCGTGCGAACTCAGTGCGCAGTGCGCTCAGTTTATCAGCAAAGTGCGTATTTGGGAACACCGTTGTGCCGAATTGGTTCAACATTACTTGGCAACAGGGAAAGTGGGGCAAGTTGCACTGGTGCATTTGTGTCTCCCATAAAAGCAGCTTCACTTGAAATCACTTTGTGATTGTGCACGGGTAAAAACGTCTGCTGAAGTGTCAGATTCTTCTTTAACTCTTCTGCTTTCTGTATCTTCTGCATTGCATTCAGGTCTTTCAGGTTATCCTGATGTTTTGTCTCATAGTGCCGTCTTAGATTAAATTCTGTAATTACAGCCACATTAGCTCCACAAATGAGAGACACGGGTTTACCGGCAATGTCAGTAAACATATACAAAGCCTCCCATCGGTTTTTAAAGGCTCTATTTTCAGAATCAACTTTTCTCTTCAGCATCGTGTGGGCTAGCTTCGCAATAACTTGCAGCATCATAAGCTAGACTTGATTAACGCGGTAAGTGTTCAGCAAGGCAGCTGAAGCGCTGCATTATGGGATCTGTAGTTTATTTTGTTACCAGCGCTTCATATACCCGGGCCATTAATAACAATAATACAGTATATAAAATGATCTCGCGGGCCGGATATAATTACACGCCGGGCCGGATGTGGCCCGCGGCCCTTGAGTTTGACACATATGGACTAAATAGAACTTGAAAAGATATATTTTTTCGTACATCGAGCCCGCGTGCTATTGTGGTTTTGCCTGCATGCCTCAATAAGTCACCCTCCCCTCGCTCTTTTTTGATTTTTTACCGTTCATCTAATGAATACACTGAGTATGGCTTTACCAAAACAATCATTGATGGCGAATAAAGTATCCATTATTCGAGTATGTAGATCGGGGTATATATACATATATATATACCCGCGTATCGCAGCGGAGAAGTAGTGTGTTAAAGAAGATATGAAAAAGAAAAGGGAACATTTTAAAAATAACGTAACATGACTGTCAATATACAGTAATTGTTTTGTGAGTGTTACTGAGTGTTGCTGTCATCAAGGACTTGATTATCATTATTTCTTTCAATCAGGTTCGTATTTGTAGGATGTGTTGTGTTCAAGTTACATTCCGTGTTTGTCAATCGTTGTAAAGATAACAGGTTTCATTCATCGATTCGTTTCTTACTGCATCAATAAACAGCTCGTCTTCTTCTTTATCTGAGACCTGACACACTGCATGCACGGGTTTTTTTTTTTTTACACTGTCTTCCTTTAACGGGACATTGACTTTTTCCACCGTGTGCTTTGTTTCCGCAGTAGCTGCACTTATGAATATGCTTGTATGTATCAGACGCTTCATATTTTTTTGCTGCCTTTTCAATTGTGTAATTCGGTTTTTGTTCAGCGCTCTTTGGAACTGTTGCTTTTTGTCTGTGCACTGCGTCAGTTCACGTGAGCCGCTCGGTGTACATGCATGGAAGTTTCCCAGCTGTGCTGGTGCCATGTCGTGCTATGTCCATGGCTGTATTTAATGTTACCGAAGTCCCGGCTCTTAAAACTTTCTCTCGCAGTTTCGCTGAGTTTGTGCCAAACACCACCCTGACCATCTCATCTTCCTCTGCATAAGCACAGTCCTTCACCCGTGAATATTTAGTGGCAGTGTTTCTATTGGATTGCCGCTGACGGACGGCCTTATATGGGCAGGCACTAAATTACAAACGCCAGCGGCAGCCTGTCTATGAACTTAATTTAAAGTTTAGGTTTACACCGTGCTTTGTTTCCGTAGTAGCATCACTCATGAATATGGTTGTATGTCACTCGCTCGCTTCTTATTGTTTCGCTGCCTTCTCAATTATATAATGCATGTTTTCTTCAGCGCTTTTTGGAGGTTTTCCTGGTTTTCTTCATACTGCGTAATTACGTGGGAGGCGTGATGATGTCACACGAAACTCCGCCCCCATGGCTTTCGCGCTCATCTCCATTACAGTAAATGGAGAAAAACAGCTTCCAGTTATGACCATTACGTGTAGAATTTCAAAATGAAACCTGCTTAACTTTTGTAAGTGAGCTGTAAGGAATGAGCCTTTCAAATTTCAGCCTTCTACCTACACGGGAAGTTGGAGAATTAGTGATGAGTGAGTGAGTCAGTCAGTGAGGGCTTTGCCTTTTATTAGTATAGATGTATATATTATATATATCATCATCTGGACTTGTTGACAGACGGCATCTTTTATGTTAAAAACAGGTATTTACTGATGTGAAGTAATTGGCACTGACAAAATTATAGAGATATAGTATATATAATTTCTACAATATGTGCCAAGGGATAATTTTCCTGTAGCTATTAATCTATCTGTATATTTAAGTTGCGCATTAAAGTCACTGCAATGACAAGGAAATGAGAATTGTAGATGTGGTTAATGATATTTTGAAGTTGTTTGTAAAACTCTTCGATTTCTAGTTGTGTGGAAGCATTTGTTGGAGAATACAGTGATCCCCCACCTATCGCTGAAGTTACGTTCCAGACCCATCAGCGATAGGTGAAAATCCACAGTATAGAAAGACCATATAAATACATTTTATTTTATACTTTAAGCCTTAAAATACCCCTCCCACACACTTTAAACACATGTAAAATTATTAAAACACACTTTGTAAACACATATGATATGTGGATGTCAGGCTAAGGATATGAGTAACATATAAATAATAATAATAATAATAATAATAATAATAATAATAATAATGTAGCGTACCGTCAATTCATTCAAGCTATAAATGGTGAGCGACGTCCGCATAACACTTTCCTTCCCTTAGAAGATGCAGGATGCTTGGTAGCCATTGTAGGGCTTAAAACAAAACGAAAAGTTAACAAAAAGTTTGCTCACAACAATCGGACTACAAGCAAGGTACGCGATACGCAGAGAACTGAGATGTGTCGGGACCCACGCTCACTGTTCTTGCGAGATTACACCATGTTAGCAGCAGCCAATCACAGCCCAAGAGAATGAAAATCCTGCTCTGATTGGTTGAGTCTCCTCCTTCAGCGAATAACAGGCCTTGTAAGAAATCATCTGGGTACTGTAACACAAAATTCTTTGTCTACCGTAGTGATTGCTGAAAACTGCTTTGTTATGAATTGGCTGCAAAGTACACTACAGGTAGGATGTACTTATTGAATTTTTCTGCGATATAGCGGGGGCATGATAGCTGAACCGCGATACAGTGGGAGATCACTGTATATCACTCATTTGTCTTTAAACTGTACATGTACTAGTTGGTCTGAAACAAGGTTTAATGATATAAGTGACCTGTAGGTTTTGTTGTTTAATGCAAATCCCACACCTGTCAATCTAAGTCTACCAGCTTGTCCTACCCTATGTCCAGAGTACAATGCATAGATTATTGAGTTGGAGCCTGGAATATTTGTACTAAACATTCCTGTGTCTAGTAATCTAGTAATACTCCGGCAACACATATCCACATGTCTTTCCTCAATTGTTTTTGCCAGAAGTTTCTGTTGACCAGTTTCTAATAATTCAAGGTCCCAATATAGCTAATACATGGGTTTGGCCCTAAAAAGGACTGTTTGGTTTGAGGCAGCCTTGCTGCACTATGAATCATTTCTCAAAACAAGACAAAAGACCTGTAGGGTAAGCTCAATAATATCTGTATTGTGCTGTTCATATAATGATTCTAGGCTAAAGAATTTACTCCCATCAACCATTCAGTATATATGACATTATTGCATTGCTTGTCAAAGAAACCTATGCGAACTATGAAGGAGTCACGGGCTACAGTTGATGGCAATTGAGGGACTGTGCAGACAACAACTGCTCCCCACAGATTTATGGGAGAGTGGCAAAGAGAAAGTCACTGTTACAAAAACACACATGACATCTCAGCAGAAGGCACTGCAAGAGGGTTCCGTGGTCTGAAGAGACCGAAATTGAGTTTTTTGGACATCAGACTAAATGGGTAAATGCCATGTTTGGTATTAGATAATATCAAAATACATTGTCCTCACTGTGGAGCATGGTGGTGGCAGCATCATGCTATGAAGATGTTTCTCTGCAGAAGGCCCTGGAAGGCTTGTGAGGGTAGAGGGTAAAATGAATACAACACTATATGAGGTAACCTAGAGGAAAACCTGTGCCTTGAGAGAAGATTTGTTTTCCCACAAAACAACAACCCTAAGCATAAAGTCAAAGCTACACAGTAATGGCTTTAAAAACAACGTCAATGTCCAGGAGTGGCCGAGTCAGAGTTTAGGTCTAAGACCAAGTGAGAGTTTGTGGCTGATCTTCATCATGACACCTGACAGAGCTTGAGCAGTTTTGCAAAGGAGAATGGGGAAAAATGACAGTGTCCAGATGTGCAAAGCTAAGCTGAGCAAAGACCTGAGCACACAGACTCAAGGCTGTCATGGCTGCATTTACTAATACTGACTGAATACTTATGTGTGCACTCAGTTATTTTGTGTTTTCTATTTGTAATTTATTTGGACCACTGTGCAGAGATCTGCTTTCACTTTGATATTAAAGAGTCTTTTTCTGTTAGTCAGTGTCAAAAAATAATAAATTCCACCATTATTTAATGTTGCATAATAAAAAACAGTGAAACTTTCCAAAAGTTGGGTACTTTTAATAGGCACTGAGCTTTGCAACCCCTGTCATCAGCAGGTAGGTCTCATCTAAAATGTTTTGCAGGAGATACCTTTTTCATAGCCGTAGCACAAGAAGGATTCCCAAGGCATAAAAAGAAAGGCTAGCACTGGCAAATCTCACTAATTCTATTTGACATGGTACATTCCCATCAGAAACAGAATGAATACCTGGATGAAGAAATTAGAGACAACCTAGACAGTAGAAACTGCGTGGAGGAGTGCCATTGCTATAGGCAGATGCCTCCCACAGCTGGCTCTGAGCTAAGTCTGATTTTTTTAAATCTGTCTCTGTTGTATAAGGAATAACCTTACACAAATGTATTAACACTTATTACACCTTTTACTAAACTCAGTTGCAATAGAATTCCTATTAAGAAGTAGAAATATATCAGCACAGCTGGTTTGCTATGAGGTAATTGCAGGTTATTATTGAATAAAGAACCCACAGATGGCAGCACGCAAGGATAGTTAAATAATGATAGGTAATTGGGGCTTGAAATTGGAATTGTCTTACTTAATTGAAAAGAAGTAGCGGGTAGGAAATTGAATATATTCCCTATTGAGATAGAGCTTCAAACATCATCCACAATTTTCTGATGGTGTTCAGAGCTTCAAGGCTTTAATAACTTACTTCAAATAAATAAATAAATTCTGACAGAAGAAAATTCAAGAGGAGAGGCCCATTAAACCCAGCAAGCCCCTGCCTCTCGATGTCTCTCTTGTTCTCTTTCTTTCTCTCTGGAAGGTTACACCTTGCTGATTTCCCTCCATATTTTACAACTAATTCTCTCTTAAAGTATTTAGTATTCATTGCTTCATTGAACTTCCCCGGTAACATATTCAATTTGTTGATCATATTTCTGCCTAAATTCTCAATTTGCACTTCATTTTCTACTTTTCAGGTTAGAAGACATCTCTCAATGTTTCTGAACTTCACACTTTTTTTTTCTCTCTTCCTTTTGCTAAACCGACTGACTCTTATTCCCCTTTTAAGTGTTTATTAATGGCACTTCATTTCAAGTACAGCCACTTCAACGGCACTTCTTGCTGGATATCAATTATCAGCAACAGCTTTAACTCTAACTAATATCGGCTTTTCAAGGAGCTCCTTTCTTCCGAGAAGATTGGCATACAAGAAAAAAATAAAATAAAATGACGCCCTTTAATAGTTGCCTGGTGTCAAACAATGCCGGGTGATGCTTTCAGGTGCCTTTCATCTTATTCCATTTGTAGAACCCATGTCATCTGAGGAACAACCCTGATGGCTAAAAATAAAAAAAGTCACCTTGGTTGCAAAAAGCCTTAATTCTTTAACGAGTATTGATGGAGTTGTCATTCCTTACAGTCTTTTCTGTCATTTTAGTTTTTCAGATTAGATCCATTATGATTACTCGAGAGCTTTTACAGCATGGCACCATGGTGTGAGTATATTTAAACATGATATTTTAAAAAAAGTAAAATGCATTAAACATTTATAAAGTATTAACCAGCCTTCACTTTGAATTCCAAAAGACTTCTGAACAAAGTAGAGCAGAGAATAAAGCTGGCTAACACAATAATGTCAGTATACAGCACCCCCAACTCTGGGATGTTCTTGAGTGTCTGTCTTATAAGGATGATGGCGCAAATCTTACATCTTATTTCACACATTAGGAAAATTCACACACAGCCAGGAATATTAAAAATTACAGTATTTGACAAGAATGTCACAGGCACATCAAAGTTGTTCTGAACACCATGTATGCAGGAAGGAAAAATGGAAGAAAAAAAACTTAAAGGGAATTGAAATGAAAGTAACCAAAGCAGCAGTCCGGAACTAAAGTCAAAGAGCAGGCAGGGCTCATGTTCTCACAAGTCAGACTGAAACGATTGTAGCAACCAGGAACACAAAGCCAGAGTCAAAATAAGAAGAGGGACCCACAAATTCCTGGAACTATTTAAAAAAAATCCCTTATTATAAAAAACTTACAGCAATTCCCTTTTAGTCACCTTCACAATATTGTCCTTGAGATGTAATACACTTCTGGTACTTGTGACAGATAGAGGGCGCTATCGTCCTCTTGAACCCTCAGACTATACGCCAGACACCAGGTAAAAGTCCAATAAGTTGACTTTTTATTAATTTTCAGTGCACAAAGCACCCTCCTCTCCACAATACTCATACAAATAATCAATAATCACAATAATACAATCCTCCACTACTCCCAGACGCGTTGCCAAAATTCCACCCAGTTCAGCTCGACGTCTGGGATTTCCCATCGTCCTTTTATGTTCCCTGACCCGGAAGTGTTTCCAATCCTTCAGTCCATGTGACTTCCTATCACTTCCGGGTCAGATAAAAAGTCCTCTTCTTCATCCCGGAAGTATGTCATTTCCCCTGTCGCTTTGACTAAGACATACTTCCGGGTTATAGGGCACAACAGTGCAAAGTACCAACAGATATTAGCAGTACAGACTTTATGAACTTCTTCAATGAGAAAATTAAAAATATAAGATCCCAGATCTCAGCATCACAGTACAAACCAAATACTATCTTAGCAGACCCTGCTGCACATTGCATTCAGCACTTTAGTAATTTTAATCCTGTAACTGAGCAGGAAGTCTTAACTTTAATTACTAAAATGAAGCCCTCTACTTGTTCCCTAGATCCAGTGCCAACAAAACTAGTAAAAAGTGCAATGGATGTTCTTGCAGCACCTATTCTAACCATTATCAATAGTTCATTACTGCATGGCACAGTACCTGATGCACTAAAAGTGTCAGTCATTAAACCTTTACTTAAAAAGTCAGACCTAGACCCACACATACTAAATAATTATAGGCCTATTTCAAATTTACCATTTCTCTCTAAAATACTAGAAAAAGTAGTCGCCAGTCAGCTTCAGTCACACCTTATGCATTACAATTTATTTGAGAAATTCCAGTCTGGTTTTCGCACTGGTCATAGTACACAAACTGCACTAACACGGGTTGTAAATGATATTCTGATATCCTCTGATGAAGGAAACTCCACTGTTATTATGTTATTAGACTTAAGTGCAGCATTTGACACCATTGACCATTCTATTTTACTGCACAGGCTAGAAAATGATGTTGGTCTTACAGGCCACGTGCTCGCTTGGTTCAGTTCTTATTTATCAAATCGATTCCAATATGTACAGAAATATGCTGACAGTACTCCATCATTATACACAGAAGTTCAATATGGTGTCCCACAGGGCTCAGTACTGGGACCTTTACTGTTTTCACTTTACATGCTTCCACTGGGATCTCTCATTAGGAAACATAATGTTAATTTTCACTCGTATGCAGATGACACCCAGTTATACCTTTCATTTAAATCAAATGAAGTTTCTCCGATGTTGTCTTTAATTAGTTGTGTTAGTGAATTAAAGGAATGGATGAATGAGAACTACTTGTCTTTAAATACAGATAAAACAGAGATGTTAATTGTTGGAGGGAATGACGCTGATCACAGCAATATTTTGTCGACATTTAACTCAGTTGGAATCCCAATTAATTTTACTGAATCAGCCCGCAATCTAGGAGTTATCTTTGATTCTAGCATGTCATTTAAAGCACATATTACAAAGTTGTCCAAAACATGTTTCTTCCATCTTAAAAATGTTAAGAAATTAAGGCGCTTTCTAAATAAACAGGATTGTGAGAAATTAATTCATGCATTTATCTCTAGTAGGATTGACTAGTAGTAATGCGGTGTTCACTGGCTGTTCAAACTGTTCTTTATACAGCCTCCAGTTAATCCAAAATGCGGCTGCAAGAATTATTACAAGAACAAGAAAATATGAACACATAACTCCAGTTCTTAAATCCTTACACTGGCTCCCGGTTAAGTTTAGGGCAGATTTCAAAATCCTCCTTTTAACATATAAAGCATTAAATGGCCAAGGTCCGGCTTACTTTTCTGAACTTATCATGACTTACAAACCTGAGGACACATTAAGATCTCAAGATGCCGGTCTGCTTATGATTCCAAGGATTAATAAAATAACAGTGAGAGGTCGAGCTTTTAGTTACAGGGCCCCTAAACTGTGGAATGGTCTTCCTGCTTCTATAAGAGATGCCCCTTCGGTCCCAGCCTTTAAATCCCGGCTGAAGACTTACTACTTCAGTTTAGCATATCCTGACTAGAGCTGCTGATTAACTGTACATACTGCATCTCTGTTGTTAGTCATTAGCACTAAAACATAAGTAACATGATAAGTATAATTGAATACTAACCCTCACCTATTCTGTTTCTGTTCTCGGTACTCAAATGTGGCAATTGGTGCCACGGCCAACCTGCCAAGTTGTTTGCCTGCCTATGGTAAAGTCATCCCTGGTGGAAGATCACAGGAATCATGGGAAAGAGGGGCCCTTTCATCGGATTGGCTGGCCGAGCAACGTTTCAGCCGTGGAATGGCCAAATGGGGAGGCAGCTTGACGGATGAGGTCTCCAGCACTCTAAAAATATCAAAATCTTATTATATGATATCATCTACTGTTAAATTCTGCTCTGTACTTCTAAAATTTTTATTATTATGCTGTATTAAGGATTTGTTCTGTTCTGTGTATTGTATTGTATTGAACCCCTTCTTTTGACACCCACTGCACGCCCAACCTACCTGGAAAGGGGTCTCTCTTTGAACTGCCTTTCCCGAGGTTTCTTCCATTTTTCCCTACAAGGTTTTTTTGGGAGTTTTTCCTTGTCTTCTTAGAGAGTCAAGGCTGGGGGGCTGTCAAGAGGCAGGGCCTGTTAAAGCCCATTGTGGCACTTCCTGTGTGATTTTGGGCTATACAAAAATAAACTGTATTGTATTGTATTGTATATGACTCTCTGGGCCTCCCTGAAGCGTCCTCTGTTGGCTCCTGTGGTATCCAGCAGGGCTGTAAAGGAAAACTCTATCGTCCATGATTCTCTGCTGGTATTCGGGGCACCTCCATGCTGCAGGGAGAGCTCCACCTGGCGGCCTGGGGGTATTGGCCGGGATGACAAGCCGGCCATAGACCACATACTTTATCCACTCCTAGAAACATTTCCTGTACTCATCTTTTGTTACCATGTCTAGAGCCTTTTTTTACTTGGACTTCTTCAATTTCATCCATGGTAGCAAATCTTCCTCTCTTTAATCTTAATTTTAATTTTGGGAACACAGGGAATGAGATCTGGTGAATATGAGGTGCACAAAGCAACAGCCACATAGTTTTTGTTCAAGAACTCAAGTACAAAATGCAGTTTGGCCTTCACCTGACTTTTTCCTACTGTTTTACCATGGATGCCTCAGCATTTGAGCATAATGTTACCAATTTATTTAAATGAAAACTAACTGGACTGGGACCGGTGGTTGTCTGAGTTCTGGTTTGCAATTAATACAGCAAATCATGAAACAACAGGTATGGCTCCAGCTGAACTCCAATAGGGACGTAACTTCAATAGTCCTCTAGAACGTCAACTCCACACGGCAACTCCTCAACAACCTTCCTATAACATCCTAGAATGACAAAATCAGACTGCTAAAGAAGAATAGGGTTAGCCAAAGGCAGACAAACCTAATATTATGATATGAAAGATGCACAGTTTCTACTTGATGATTTGGTCTGGGTATGGTCACACTCAATTTCCGATGCAGCCTTTAGATTCTTAGGTAAACTTGTGCCTAAGTTTGTAGGTCCAGTTAAAACTATGAAAAAATAAATCCTGTTAATTATCACTTATAATGGCAGGACCCTAAGATGAAGATAGAGATGGTTCACGTGGCTAATCTGAAGCTGTACACTGCTCCCCATAAACCTATTTTGAGGGGTGAGTGTGTCACAATGCCTCAGTGAGCTATAATTTTTTACTTGGAAGGGTTTTGGTGTTATGGAAATACCTTGCTAAGCTTTTAATTTGAAAAGACTGCCTGGGGTAATGTGAAGACAGCAAGTACTTTTATAGTGAAGCAAAGTGTGATGGGAATTTCATCATCTTGTAGGAAGGTAGAATCAAAAAAAAAAAAAAGAACTGGAAAAAGAAGCTCCATCCTCCATCCTGGGAAACAGGCTGCTTGAACTGGTATCAAGGATTACAACGTGGTTATGGGTTCTAAATGGAATGAAGAAGCTTCCAGATAATTCATTTAATGAATTATGCTTATGGGATGTTCTCAGACTTTAGAAAAAGAAAAACAACCAGTATTGAATGAAGGAAAAAAGTTCAGTTGGATGGTTGAGATCAATCATATTTCATAAAGAAAACAGAGACTATTCCCTTGTTTTGAAAATAACAGACATATTCTTCTTTAGTTTATTCTAACCTTTTTCTTTTGTTTTTATATATCCCTGTTTTTCTTATTTATTTAAATTTAAATTCTAAATACATTTAATTTTGTTACATCATAGATTAAAGGGGTATAGTTATTTTTTTTCCTTTAGCATCCTAGAATTTAACCTTGGTGTTTTAGTATCCCAATATGGTGATAGTTGACTGTTACAGCCTGTCCATTGGAATCAAACTCTTTCTTCATTTTTGTTTAATCCAAGGCAACTTACATTTGAGATACAATTGGTTACATTTAATATTGGTTTTTTTCCCTCCCAGTTGGAGCCCAGGGGCCTCATGCATAACGCAGTGCGTGGAATTCACACTATAACATGACGCATGAACAAAAGTGGAAATATGCTTATGCACAAAAAAATCCAGATCCATAAATATGAGTATACGCCTTCTTCCACTACAGAAATCCCGGTCAGCGTGAAAAGTAACGCACGTGCACATGCCTGCTGTCCTGCCCCCAACTCCTCCCAGAATTACGCCTCTTTGAATATGCACATCAATATTAATAGCCCTTAAGCTCAGCCTTCTGTTAAAAGGCAATGGCAAAAGCAAGAGGGAAAATAGAAGAATTTCACAAATTCCAAGTGGAGGCAAAGAAAAATGTACTATTTGCTGGTGGAGGCAAAGAAAAACGTACTATTTGTTGGTTTAAACAGTAGTATAAACAACAAAAGGAAGTTGATCGAGTGACATAGCGTGTCAGAGAAACTCAAAAGCTCATGTTCACAAAGTCGCACAGTGCCCGAAATAAAAAAGAAGTTGTCAGATATCAAAGTCGCCATGAAAAAGCGAGTTGTAGCCCACCGTCTGAGTGTCATATGAAAGCTTATTAGGGTACAGAGAAAAAAAAATAGGCACACAGTGAGGAAAAGCATGAAATGTCAACTTTAATCTCTAAATTTCCACTTTAATCACTTAGTTTATTTTGTCATTAAAGTAGGACATCATAAACTTAATCTTAAAATCATTTAATTTACTAGTTTCTCAATCCCATCGTAACTAAAGTAGCATGTTAAATGCTTTCTTTTGTATTTGATCTTCTATGTGCTCTATGTGTGCAAATCACTACGTGCTTCCGGGCTTTTTCTTCCTCCGACAGGACACAAAATTCATTACATTCGTGATATTACAGCTCTCTGAATAATTAAAATACTGAGATGTATACATGATATCATTTTCATGATGATTGGCGTTAAAGCATGTTATTAAACATGGTGTCACAGATGTACGGGGACACTGCCCGGCCGGGATGCCTGGATAGTCCCCGACTTGAGCAATACTTCTCCTCGGCCACGAGAGGGCAGCCGCCCGGGTCTATTTGGGGGCCACAAGGATGGAGCTGGGACGCTCGTGAGAGGATGTGGCCACCGCCAGGGGGCGCACGGACAGTGAGGGAATCCTGGATGGCAGCACTTCCGCCACACCAGGAAGTGCTGCCAGAAATAATTCCAAGAAGACCCGGAGTGCTTCCAGGTGCTTTCCTGACACTTCCGCCACACCAGGAAGTGACGTCAGGGAGAGCACCTGGGGCTCATCCGGGTCATAATAAAAGGGGCCGCCTCCTTCCCGTAGACGAGCCAGAGTTGGGAGGAAGGAGACGAAGCTTGTGAGGAGGAGGAAGAAGGAGGTAGAGAGAGAGAGAGAGAAAGAAAGAGAAAGAAGAAGAAGAAGAAAACAGTGGAGAGAGTTGGTGTGAGAACATTGTGGTGGTGCAGTGAAAAAGAAATAAAAGAAGTGTGTTTTGGACATCCTGGTGTCAGTCTGTCTGTGTCTGGGGGTATGCTTTCCACAATGGGAACACGATGGCGCAGTGATTGTTCATGTCTCATGCAAGATGCTTGCTGCGCCGTGTGCTACCTTTGATGAAATACTTTATTGTAGCAGTACAGTCTCTTTCAAACGTACTAACCTCCAATTCCTGTCCTTACTTTTCTTTCTCCAAATACCCAATCGCCACACAATCAGTTCTGTAATAGACGTTAAGCCATCTGTAAGCTTAGAATGCCGATTCTCCAAAACTTTTAAGGAACATTTAAATATATTCGTAGTATGTGTTTAATTATTCTAACCATCTATCCTTCCAATGTCGCGTCAGCACCAGCAAGAATACAGCGCGAGGCAGGAATATCCATGAATGGAGCGCCAGCAGCTCGCTAGCACTGTGGCATCATGTAGTTAAAGTTTTATTTGTATAATATAATAAACATATGTTGCTGCATTTCATCTTAAAAAGTATATCGTCACCATATGTAAGTACGCGCTTTATAAAGTGGCTCAGGTTGTGCAATATTATAACTGTAGTGCAAGTTTACAGTTGAGGTGATTGTACTAATAAGTACAAACAGTTCTACAAGGAGCACTTGATGGACTGATTGAGTGCGTTTAGAGTTCTTAGGATCAAAATAATTCTGAACTGTGATGTCCCTACAGGAAAGGCTCTGAAGCATTTGTCATATGAGAGCAGTTCAATAGACAGCATGGCTAAGGCAGCGTGTGCTTGATGCTGTATACCGCTAATTTTCTTTCCGATCAGCTGCTGTACAGCCGTGATTCACACTCAGTTACAGTGATATAAATACTCCGAGTTGTGCAGTGGAAGTAATATGAAAAAAGATGATCTGATGTGGGATCTGAGGTGTAGTGAGAGTAACAACGCTAAAGCAGTTGTGGTTTTTGGAATAGTTTGACCGTTCTGTGGACCATTATATTGTTACAGGTTAATTACAATCAGATGCATTAAACTAATAAACAATATGCGTTAATTTCAGTGTATTTATAAAGCCGCGTCATGGATGTGGATCTAAAAAAAGAAAGGATAACCACACAGGAACAGTAGCACTGCTTTGACGCTGGGTGCCACCAGTCTGCAAAACCGAGCAGAGAACTTGTGTACGACATGGTATGAGCTACCGTGGAAATGTGCGTGGCTTTACGCCAAGTTTAGGTTTTATACATCGCGATTTGAACATGGAAACGTTCTTATGCAACATTTTTGTGCGTACGCACCATTTATACATGAGGCCCCAGGTTAAGACTTTATCACACAGTTTCAGTAGCAGCATTTGAATAATGAAAAACTCGCTTGAAAGTCTGCCATGGTCAATTGGGAAAAAAAATTGCCCAAATTACAATTGTAAAATAGTTGCTGAAAATCAGCACAATGCCACTCAACAGACTGGTTAACCAGACGTTTAGGCATACAATACCAGCTGTGTAGGTCATAACTTCACCCTACTCGTGTGCTATTCAGTGATTCTTGTCATTTTTGGGTTCCCCCTCGTACATGACCAAAACTGAACACTAACTTTAATTGCCCCTAACTATCTTTAACAAAGGTGTTTGTTTTTGTTGTGTATGTGAAAGTCTTTGTTGAAAGAAGCTGTGCATTTCCATCTGATATGAGTGTCAAATGGTGGCACAGTTCATTATATGACATGGAGTGGTAACAAGCTTAGCAAACATAAACAATATGACCATATGCAGGGAAAAATTGTCACAAAACTGCAGGGACAAACCAGAATAATGATTAAAAATATAAAGCAGTACAAATATAAATATAAATGCTTCAAAAGTTAAACAGGATACCAAAGTCCAGATTCATGACAAAAGGCAAGGATGTGGCAAAGAAGAGTGCTTGCAGAAAAAAAATTGTCATGATCTGCCTTTTGATTTTAATTATTTTTGACAGTTCCTTGGTTATTTATTTGTTTATTTATTTATTATTGAACGTAATTTCCTTGGTTTTGAAAACCAAGGAATCTATTGCTAACATATATGTTTTAATTTTAATGCATTTTAATGATGTTGAAAACAAGTTACATTCTTCCATGGCACCATACAATTTTCTCATGGGTAGCAGCACTACTTTGATACCTTTTTGTGTGATGGTTACTATGACATTGCTAGGTAAGTCCAGGAGTATGTGACACATGACATCATTATTGTGATGATATAAAGATCAGTAAAGGTCATAAACTTTGTTGTGTCAGTGAACTGAGAAGATTTGAGAGGTGCTCAGGAGATAGACATTTGAAAAGAAGTGGTGTCAAAACTGGGAGATGAAAAATTATGATCAACAAGGACAAAATTTGTGGTCAAATGGACTAAAGCAAAAGGTCAGAACTAGAAACATGATTGTAAATAAAGAATTCAGCAAATAAATATTTAGCAAAAAGTGTTTTGAATCTGGAACTTGGATAAGGAATTGATCATTCAGATAATTTTGTTAACTCTTTATATTGTTTACCTACAGGTCATGACCTCTGAGAACACTCCCTTAGCAATGTGGGACTGCTGACCAGATGTCAAGTGCCTAAAATGGAAGTGATTGTTCAGAATTTAAAATGGAAACCAAATTGGCCCAAAATAATATACAACAGTTAAAGTAAATAGGGAGTTCAAAGATCAAAATCTGACCCCAAAAAAACCTAAAAAAAATGCCATTCATTCATTCATTCATTCATTTATTCATTCATTCATTTTCCACCGCTTATCCAAACAAAGGTCGTGGGGGGAATAGTTTTAATAGTTGAGGCTCATGTGCCCTTTTCCCCCCGCCATACTTGCCAAATCATACTTGTTCCGAGGCCACCTGGGAGATTCTCTCAGCGAGCCCTGTCTTCCCTGGGGTCTTCTCCTCGTTCGTCGTGACTGTAAAACCTCCACGAGAGTTATCAATATCAGCTGCTCCAGCCACCACAATTGGTGCACAGCCACCCTGCTGAGAAAGTTCATTTCAGCTGCTTGCAAACGCAATTTCATTCTTTTGGTCATAACCCAAAGCTTGTGTCCATAGGTAAGGGTAGTAATGTACATCGACCGGTAAATCAAGAATTTTGCCTTCTTAATCAGCTCCTTCTTCAGCACTGCAGATTGGTATAGCGATTGCATAACTGTGCTTATTGTCCCAATCCGTCTGTTGATCATCACCATCCCTTTTCCCTTCACTCATGAATAAGACTAAAGCTACTTAAACTCCTCCACTTGAAGTAGTAACTTACCTCTCACTTGGAGAGAACAGTAATCCTTATTCCTACTGAGGACCATGGCCTTACATTTGGATGTGATGTTTCTTGTTCCTGCCACTTCACACTTGGTTGCAAACTGTCCCAGTGCATGCTAGAGTTCTCAGTCTGATGAAGCCATTAGGACCACATTATCTGCAAAAATCAGAAACACAATTCTAAGGCCACTGAACTAGACTTTCTACCTTCCTTGATATCCTGCCCATGAAAATCACAAACAGGACAGGAGACAAAGCACAGCCCTGGTAGAGTCCCACACCCACTGGAAATGGTGTCTATTTTTTTCACAGTGCTCAATGTGATTATATACGGACCAAATGCCCCTTATTAGGGGCCAATGAACCCTATACTCTGTCAACAGCCTCAAAAAAATTGTCAGTAAATTAATAATTAAATAATTCAAATTAAGCCCTGAGATGGTGTAGGCAGTTTTGGTTCAGGTAAGTCACAATAGCTGAACATTTTCTCTCTAATAGGCTTTGCTGACTGAAGTCAATGTCTACTGATCTTCACATTTAATTTGACAATTTTCTCAACAATTCTCAATACAGGGAGTGCAGAATTATTAGGCAAGTTGTATTTTTGAGGAATAATTTTATTATTGAACAACAACCATGTTCTCAATGAACCCAAAAAACTCATTAATATCAAAGCTGAATATTTTTGGAAGTAGTTTTTAGTTTGTTTTTAGTTTTAGCTATTTTAGGGGGATATCTGTGTGTGCAGGTGACTATTACTGTGCATAATTATTAGGCAACTTAACAAAAAACAAATATATACCCATTTCAATTATTTATTTTTACCAGTGAAACCAATATAACATCTCCACATTCACAAATATACATTTCTGACATTCAAAAACAAAACAAAAACAAATCAGTGACCAATATAGCCACCTTTCTTTGCAAGGACACTCAAAAGCCTGCCATCCATGGATTCTGTCAGTGTTTTGATCTGTTCACCATCAACATTGCGTGCAGCAGCAACCACAGCCTCCCAGACACTGTTCAGAGAGGTGTACTGTTTTCCCTCCTTGTAAATCTCACATTTGATGATGGACCACAGGTTCTCAATGGGGTTCAGATCAGGTGAACAAGGAGGCCATGTCATTAGTTTTTCTTCTTTCATACCCTTTCTTGCCAGCCACGCTGTGGAGTACTTGGATGCGTGTGATGGAGCATTGTCCTGCATGAAAATCATGTTTTTCTTGAAGGATGCAGACTTCTTCCTGTACCACTGCTTGAAGAAGGTGTCTTCCAGAAACTGGCAGTAGGACTGGGAGTTGAGCTTGACTCCATCCTCAACCTGAAAAGGCCCCACAAGCTCATCTTTGATGATACCAGCCCAAACCAGTACTCCACCTCCACCTTGCTGGCGTCTGAGTCGGACTGGAGCTCTCTGCCCTTTACCAATCCAGCCACGGGCCCATCAAGACTCACTCTCATTTCATCAGTCCATAAAACCTTAGAAAAATCAGTCTTGAGATATTTCTTGGCCCAGTCTTGACGTTTCAGCTTGTGTGTCTTGTTCAGTGGTGGTCGTCTTTCAGCCTTTCTTACCTTGGCCATGTCTCTGAGTATTGCACACCTTGTGCTTTTGGACACTCCAGTGATGTTGCAGCTCTGAAATATGGCCAAACTGGTGGCAAGTGGCATCTTGGCAGCTGCACGCTTGACTTTTCTCAGTTCATGGGCAGTTATTTTGCGCCTTGGTTTTTCCACACGCTTCTTGCGACCCTGTTGACTATTTTGAATGAAACGCTTGATTGTTCGATGATCATGCTTCAGAAGCTTTGCAATTTTAAGAGTGCTGCATCCCTCTGCAAGATATCTTTCTATTTTTGACTTTTCTGAGCCTGTCAAGTCCTTCTTTTGACCCATTTTGCCAAAGGAAAGGAAGTTGCCTAATAATTATGCACACCTGATATAGGGCGTTGATGTCATTAGACCACACCCCTTCTCATTACAGAGATGCACATCACCTAATATGCTTAATTGGTAGTAGGCTTTCGAGCCTATACAGCTTGGAGTAAGACAACATGCATAAAGAGGATGATGTGGACAAAATACTCATTTGCCTAATAATTCTGCACTCCCTGTAGTATGTTTTCAGAAAGATTTCTTTTTCACACTCTTTAATGCACATAAGTCTATTCATTCAACACATTTGTTTGCTTCACTTAAACTATTGACTCTTGCTAAATTTAGAGTTCTTAAATAGTTTCTTTACTCTTAACCAACAGCCAATTAACAATGAGGTGTCAATAGCTAACCCAGTAGCACAACACAATTTGCACCTATGAGAGAGAGTCATGGTGAAGCTATTTTAGCACTGTATTTATACAGAAACAAGAACATATTTTTGAAGATTGCCATTTCCCATGGCCGACACAGTATTCAAATCATGGAAGTCGTATGTCATTCAAACCTTTAGAGACCTCTGCTATGACAAACTGTATATATCATTTGCTCAACCACATCCCAAATCTGTGACCCTCTAATTCTTAAGTGCAATTTACAGTACAAACATTAGCAGAATGCACATGCCCAACTTCCCTAATTTTCCATATATATATATATATATAT
>JANRMT010062856.1:60404207-60415415 GCA_026402145.1 Polypterus bichir lapradei | reverse complement strand
CCATATATATATATATATATATATATATATATATATATATATATATATATATTATATATTTTAGCCATTAACGAGGACAATGCTGGTAGTATTTCTAGACTCTGTCATCTAATTTTATAGTGTGCATGTCAAGATGGTCTTTGACAATGGTGGGAAAAAGACCATAAATAACAGACAAGGAATGGAACTTAATTATTCACAACATTCACTCCTTGTCTCTCTGTGCACAGCATAGTGTAATTCAACTTAAAATTATACATTGCATACATTTTTTAAGGCTAAAATTAGTGATAATATAGGAGCAACAGGAGCCACTCATCAAGCACTGGTCTTGCAAGGTCATAGAGTTTGGGACTGTACTAAATTAAGACCAATTTGAGAGACAACATTTGCTTATTTGGCAGATAGTGTTGGATTTGCCATTATTGCTAATCGTGTAATCGCAGAATTCATAGTGACACCAGATGGAAAAAATAGAATTTAACAATAAATTTACTGTGATTTCTGATGCTGGTTTTCTCTACACTATTTTGTTCAATTGGAAGAATCCTAACCCATCTTCTACAACTCAAAGGGAAGAAGCTTGTAAAGCTTCTCCAAAATTTTGCAAGAATTCCTTAATGTTGCTCTAATGTCGCTTTTCTGTTCTTCTTTAAATGTTTTAGTATATGTGAGAGATATCTATAGAGGTGGGAATGTAGGTGTTAATTATAAAAGAATGCTTTTTATAATTCTTAATGATCTTCTTTTGGAACATCTTACTAATTGTATTTTGAATGGACTGTGTTTACAGACAGTAATATGGTCTTTAAGATTAAAAGAACTTACTAAAAAAGAGAGAGATTTCCTTGAAACATGCAAGTGGCCACTGATGTCATTTTTTATGCTATCTTTATTAAAAAGTAAATTGGTTCTTCCAGTGCTCCTTCAGTAGCCCTGATGCTGCTAATTACAATGGCAGAGGTGAGTTAATGCAGCCACTGCATGGTGTCGCAGTAGTTGGTTCCAATGGCTGAGTACATGTATCTGCATGAGTATTCCAAAGTGGCTACAGATGTCACTAGTCAGTTAATTGACAATTATACTGAAATGTTTCTCCATGTGGCTGAGTCGGCCCTATACTGCATGTCTCCCTCTCCATTTGGTTCCCGCCATGCATCCAATGCTGTTGGTCTAGGCTGCTGCTGCCACTCTGCCACTCTCTATTAGATTAAGCAGATTTGAGAATGTTGGCCATTGATGCAGGCAAATCCTGCTCAGAAACTGTTGATTAATCAACAATTTGGTACAGAGGACATTTTCTTTAAAGGGAGGGGTACCTTAATGGCATCTCTGTACACCCAGCATAATGCTAAGGAACCCAAAAGTACAAGCAATGATGTTTTCTTGTCATAAAGAAGGAATAAGCGAGACAGCACAAATTATCAAAAGAAATGCAAAATAAGGCAATCTGCTTCTGATACTCACTAATCAGTTGAAAACCTGTGTCTGCCAAATCAAACCACACACCTTCTCATCTTCCATCTCCCCTCAGTGACTTGTAGCTCCAAAATCTCCTCCCCTCTTCAGACTCAATCCAGTCTCTGCATAAGGCATCCTGAAACCCACTCCCTGAGTTCGTTTACAGCTCCGTCTAGCAAACAGTTCTTAACTACAGAGAAAACAGTGATCCCACAACCTTTGAACCGTCAAAAGCCCTGAAATGATTGGCTTTGCTCTGTCTTAGTTACTAAAAAGGCCAGTGCTTGGAGTGAGGCAACAAGGTGATCACAATATCCGGCACTTTGGTCAGGGTGGCATTTTCAAGTCACTTTTTTTTTACTTTGTTGTATACGCAGTAGAGAGAAAGTATTGTAATTATCCAAAAATTCAACCTTGAGATTTTGATGAATCTTGACCTTTTAGACCTCCCCGAGTCCTAAAATACCATTTATGGAATTATGTCTGTGTGTCTGTCTGTGCGTGTGTGGTGTGTATGTAAACAAGATAACCTGAATACACTTTCAGTTAGGTCTACCAAATTTTGGTAGACAAGTATTAGGTAGGGTGGCACAGTGGTAGCGCTGCTGCCTTGCAGTTGGGAGACCTGGGTTCGCTTCCCAGGTCCTCCCTGTGTGGAGTTTGCATGTTCTCCCTGTGTCTGTGGATTTCCTCCAGGCGCTCCGGTTTCCTCCTACAGTCTAAAGCAGCATTTCCCAAACTATGGGTTGCGAGCGAATATTGAGTGGGCCCTGAAACATAAGAAGATATTCCGACTGATCGGGCTAACAGCTGGACGTCTTTTGTTTTTGTGACATTCTTTATCGCGTTGTGTTGTGTTCGTTAGCATACACCCTTATAATCTTTTTAAAAACAATTATTAACGTTTGAATATAATAATGGAAAAGTGGTTGAAACGGATACCAAAAACTATGTCGCCGCTGCCGGTTGATTGTGATGAAAAGACAGAAGATGTTCTTATAAATGACAAAAGTGGCACTGTGGCTGACTTCCAAGCTCCCCCAACGAGTTCGCATGAATCGAAACGACGGAAAGTTGTAAGAAAATATGACCCTGAATATCTAAAACTAGGATTCACTTGGAATCATGATACGATAGATCCGCGTCCTCAATGCGTGATTTGCTACTAAATATTAGCGAACGAAAGTATGCGCCCAAGTAAGTTGACGCGTCATATAGAAACAAAGCATTCCCATTTTACGAATAAGCCAGTAGATTTTTTTCAAAGAAAATTGTTGGATATGAAATCTTCAAAAAATATTGTTTCACATTTCATTAATATTAATGAAAATGCTGTATATGCCTCGTACCTCATTAGCTTAAGGATCTCCAGAGCAGGAAAGCCTCATACCATTGGCGGAGATTTAGTGTTACCATCGATTAAAGATGCTGTTGGAGCGATGTTTGGAGAAAAAGAAGTAAAGGAAATCAAGCGCATACTACTGTCCAATAATACTGTTGCACGACGAATCGACGAAATGGCTGAATGGGCAGAGGACGAATTAATCCGGAGGGTAGTTTGTAGTAAATATTATACGCTACAACTAGATGAGTCTACTGACGTGCAAGGCCTATCTCAACTACTTGTTTTTGTGTGTTATATATGGCAAAACGATGCGCATGAAGATATCTTGTTCTGCAAGCCAATTAGTCGTGGAACGGCCGAGGAAATTTTCAATGCAATTGATTCCTATATAAAAGAGAAAAGTTTACAGTGGAAGAACTGTTTCGGTATATGCACTGATGGTGCGCGGGCTATGTGTGGGAAAAATAGCAGTGTCGTTACAAGAGTTCTTAAACAAAGCCCCTGTGCTTTGTGGACACACTGTAGCCTTCACAGAGAAGCACTGGTTTCAAAAGCATTACCTAATGATTTCAAAACAGTACTAAATACAGCTGTGAAAATTGTAAATTACTGTATACTCAGATATTTGGGGTGGATATTTGAGGAGTACACTGCAAGACAATGATTATATTTTTATATTATGTACATTAAAGCAACCATCAACATCAAAACAATTATTATAAAAGTAAAGCTGAATAAATCGGACTCTGCAACTGCATGAATAAAAAAAGTACCACTTCCAGTTAACAGAAATAGCTCAAAAGTTGATAGAAATCTACGTCTTGTACCTAATACTTCCATCCATTATCCAACACGCTGAATCCGAACACAGGGTCACGGGGGTCTGCTGGAGCCAATCCCAGCCAACACAGGGCACAAGGCAGGAACCAATCCCGGGCAGGGTGCCAACCCACCACAGGACACACACAAACACACCCAGACCCCAAGCACACACTAGGGCCAATTTAGAATCGCCAATCCACCTAACCTGCATGTCTTTAGACCAGTGGTTCCCAAAGTTGACTGGGCTCCGACCCACCTAACAAAAACTGCCAAATTCGGGACCCACCTCTTAGCCGTCTTAAAAAGGGGGCATAAAATATTGGTAACGCTCAGATTCCCTAGTAGCGAGTCGCGGAACTACTTAATGGTGTCTTATTTGTTCGGGCTGTTTATTTTGTTTAAAGTATTTTTTTCATTTGACAATAATTTGTTATCATCACAGACAACATATATTGTACTTTAGCTCACAAACAGTCACTATGGAAATTTAAGCATCACCAATATGAATGAAGGACTTTTCAAATAAGAAAAAAAACAACTTTAAGTTACAATTTTTTATTACTTAAATACCTACAAGGACTGTTATTTCAATGAGAAGGGTGTATTTGTTTCCTATTTTTTGTCATTACAGCTTTAGCATCAACTTCAATTTTAGTTACTTTTAATCGCAGTAAGTTTGATACGTCCAATTTATTTCGGTATTTAGTTTTAATGCTGATCATAGCCGGAAATCTGGCCTCACATAGATATGAGGTACTGAAGGGGAGGAGGACTTTTATAGCTTCATCAAACAGGCAAGGATAGTTCCCAGCAACTGAGAGCCAGAATTTCGTTAACTGCTTGCGATTGAAACTATTTTTCAGTGACGTATCTTCTGATAAATCAATGAGTTCTTCACTTGCTTTTGTTGACATACTACTTGGTAGGCGGTCTTGAAATGGGTTACAAATCCAATTCAACGAGTTGAGCTTTTTCATCTCTTCCCCGAAATAGGCATCAAAGTTATTTTTTAACAATGATAAATGAGTGGAAATTGCAGACAGTACGTTCGTCTTTGGCTGCACTTGGTTTTCTATAATAAAAGTTTCAAGAGTTTCAAAACAATCATACTTGCCATCCTCAATACAACTTTTCCACAACATAAGCTTTTTCATAAACGCTCGAATTCTATCATGAACTGCAAAAATGTCTGATTCGTTTGAACCTTGCAAATACAAATTGAGTTTGTTTAATTTCGAAAAAATATCCGCCAAGTATGTGAGCTTGAGAATGAATTCTTTGTCCTGTAGAGATTCAATACATTCAGTTTTTCCTTCCAAGTAAATTGTAACTTCATTGCGTAATTCCACTAATCGTGTCAGTACGTTCCCCCTGGATAACCAACGTACCTCCGTATGCAGAAGAAGAGATGTATGAAGACTACCCATTTCTTCACACAACTTTTGAAATAAACGTGCTTGTAAGGGTTTTGTTTTAATATACTGTATGAGAAAGTCTAGGGGAGACCACTCCCATTTTTTTTTTTTTTAGCATTACAATATATCAATATAAAAAGTTAATTGACCAACTTAATAATTACATACACATCCAGCATTTTTTTATATACTATCTTTAAAAAATGGGAGAAATAAATAATTTTAAAAATTACAAAATTTGTACAATACAATCATAATGCAGTTCACAAGACCTCAGCACACTGTTGATTGAAGTCCTGCTGAAGTGATGCTGGTGAAAAGTTTCAGTTGTAAAAATGATTTCCATCTTCCATACCAACTGTGTTTGACTCTAAACCTACTGAGACTACATTCTGACCGTAATTAAAAGTGTGTTAGTTCTGTTTTGCAAGAGATTCAAATCGAAAGTGACTGTGTACTGATATTTACCCTGATATCTGCAAAATTATAAAAATTTGATTCATCAGATAGATTTGACCTAATAAACAAACATGGATACACGCTACATAATAATTTAAATTTCTTTACAGTGTAGGATGTCTGATAATTGGTTAGCTCATGATGGCAAGTGTACAAAAGTGCTTTGAGTGGAATCATCACTGCTGAGACTGTCTGCAATACTCTCTCAGAAACATACATGTTCTAGGTTTGACATGACATAAAAAAATATAACAATTGGCCTATGTTACCATACCTTCATTTTTCTGCATTTCACATTTATGTGGAAGGATACATTTGATGTCATATGAGTGAAAAAGTTTTCTTTCAATGGCAGTATAAAAAATATTGGTTACGTTAATTCTATTTAACCTGTATGAAGTCTATACTGTAGTGATGGTGACAGCATCATTATAGTTTTACTATGCAGCCCTATAAACTTTAATCATATAAATTTTATTAAGGCCCTTGAAATAATTCAAATAGCCTAATATAATTACAAAATTCAATGAAAGTGAAGTTAAATGATTGCCTCTAAACATTTACCAAAGATTTCTGTTTTCTTATCCTCAGTAATGTATGCAAATAATTCAATATCACCCTCCAATCAATACTCAACGTCAGTTTTTTCAGTTTGGGAGAACTGTTTTAGCATTCTAGGAGCAAGAATAAATGTGAAGAGTATATGATCATCAAGTTATTGATACTGGCGAAAGAACAGAGAAAGGATATACAGAATTATAATGCTAGTTTTAATGTAAGCTTGCTTCAGGGATGCTTATACTTTGAATTAAACCACTTTTAACCAACAAATTCAATTGTTGTTGGTCATTTCATTTTACTTGGCCACATCTGTTCAAAAATTTACCTCGCTTCAGGCAGCATTATGCAATGCACCAGCTCTGGTTGCAAGGTACTTACTGCCTCCTACAACCAGTGATGTCTTCTGACCTCCTGCCAGTCCCCCTTGCCCGCTTTCTTTTTTTAAGAAGGTGTTCAGGGAATCACATAATGTACAGAGCTCCCTGCTCTCTACTATCCTGCAGACATCTTTCAGAAGATCATTCTTACACCATTCACTCTATCTCTTTTTCTCTTCTTTGCACTGATGACCCTACTACGTGTCAGCCAAGGGGCACTACACATGACAATTGTCTCTGCTTCCCACACCTACTCTTTTCTGAGGCCTACCTTGCATCTTCTTTTTAGGCTTTGCCACTTTGGCTTCCGAGCCATCATATCCTAACTTCAATATATTTGAATTTAGATTTAGTAAAAGTATTGGAATCTGAACTGAAAAATTCGACAAGTCTCCTGTCAGTATCTTATGACTCCAGATGTCACTAAATAACATTTCAGCATTTTATAGAATCCCATCTTATATACTGTATATAAACCACTTCCAAAAAGAGCTTATTCTTTTCTTTGATTAGAGAGCTAATATGCTAAATAATTAAACGGAAGAACTTACTAATGACAAATAAAGAGTGTGAATGAAGCCTCACTCTCAGTTATAGGGGTCAGTTGATGCAAGGATCTCTAGTATCTTAACTCCTACTGACAGTCACATCTAAATGCTGAATTATACAATATGCAGAGTTGAATTTTGCACTGTGCTTTTTGGTCAGGAATTTTTTTGTTAACACAGCCTCACAGTGTTAAGACAGAACAGGAGAATCATATTATGCTCTGCTGCTTGTTGTCAATACTATGGCTGCAGGAAGTTTACATGGAAAAAAATCATTTGTAATTAGTTACATATGTTAAGACAGCATTCATACTCCCTATTGGTAAGATCAATAGACAGATAACAGTCAAAGTTAAGGAGTCAAGCAGCAGCAGTCTTGTAGTATGGACCAGGAGAACAGAAGCCAATATTCCACAAAAAGACAGAAAAAGAGAGCATTCAAATCTGGTAACAAAGAGGCTCTGAAGGACATACAGCATGTGCTAAAGAAAAAAACATAATGAAGGAAAGAAAGCTTACAAAGCTAAAATAGAAAACAAAAAAAACGTCTGGAATGGACTGAGTTGAGGGTTGTGCTGGTGTTACCAGTGTTCCCAGAAGGAGGTGTTTCATCTCACAGGGCACTCTGGATATCATCGAGAGGAGCTGCAATGCATGGCTTGATGGCAACTCCGGTCTATACCGGGAACCGAGAAGAATGGCTGCAAGGGCTCTGAGAGCAGATAACCAGGCGTTTGTTAGAGAAATCTGTGAGCAAGTGAAGCATCATATACATCTGAATCTGTTCCTTGGAGAATCACAGTCATAATGGCTGATTGAATGGTCCTTACAGATAACCCTGCAGTTGTGACCCTCTAGGGTGGCTACTTTGAGCAGCTGTTTAAAGCTGATCCTCTGGCTAGAACGTTGGATATCTTTGGGTCCATGGTTCTGGAGGCTGATCCTCCAATTAGTTGTGAACCACCCAGTCTCACTTAAATTGTACAGGTGGTGAACCAGCTGAGGGTAGAGAAGGGTGCAGGGATGTGTGGTATTCGGTTTGAACTTCCCTAGGTTGGTGGCAAGGCTGTCCTCCTGGCATCATAAGCAATCTTTGCTTCTATTTGGGAGACTGGCATTATCCCAACTGACTAGAAAATGGGACTTGTCGTCCCTCTCTGGAAAGTGAAGCGTGATCACCTGGATTGCAGCAACTACAGGTGGATAATACTGCTCTTGGTGCCGGGTAAGTCCTTGCTAAGATTGGCCTCAATAGAATCCGTGATAACCTGCTCACCTACCAGCGAATGGAGCAGTCTGGTTTTAAGCCTAAGTAGTCTACCATCAACCGCATCCTAGCAATGAGGGTTCTCATGGAGCACAAGTGCGAATATCAGCAGAGTTCTTTTGCAGCTTTTGTTAATTTTCATAAACTGTTCTACTCATTTGATCAAGCTGCCCTGTGGGACATCCTGAGACTTCATGGGAACCCTCAAGGTTGCTGTATATTATGGCTGGTCTGTACACTGGTACTTTGAGTGCTGTGCAGAGTTGGAGCCGAACCTCTGCGTTTTTCTCTATTGATTCAGGGGTTCGTCAGGGGTGTGTTCTTGCTCCTACTCTGTTTGCATGGACTGGGTGTTGGGCAAGGTCATGTGATCCAGCAGCTATGGGGCATCTGTTGGTGAAGAAAGATTCACTGATCTTGACTTTGCTGATGATGCTGTGATCTTTGCAGAGTCAATGGAAGCTCTGATCGGGGCTCTTGAGAGACTGAGTGAGGAGTCTGAGTGTCTGAGCTTGCGAGTGTCCTGGATAAAAACCAAGATCCAAGCCTTTAATGATCTCTTAGGCACAGCCAACAGCAGTGTGTCTGTCTGTGGAGAGAGTATTGACCTTGTCGAGAGGTTTACTTACCACGGTAGTGACATTCATGCCTCTGGTGACTCTTCCTATAAAGTCAGTAGATGGATTGGGAGAGTATGGGGGGTCATGAAGTCACTGGAAAGGGGTGTGTGGTGCTCCCGATATTTATGCAAAAGGACAAAGGTCTAAGTCTTTAGAGTCCTGGTGCTTCATGTCTTGCTATATGGTTGTGAAACATGGATACTATCTAGTGACCTGATACGAAGACTGGACTCCTTTGATACTGTGTCTCTTCGGAGCATCCTTGGGTACCGCTGGTTTGACTTTGTGTCAAATGAGCAGTTGCTCACGGAGACACAAATGAGGCACATTACCTGCATTGTGAGGGAGCATCATTACGGCCATGTGACGTGATTCCCATAGGATGATCCAGCTTGCAGGATCTTCATTGTTGAGAGCCTGAGTGGGTGGACCAGGCCAAGGCAACACCCATGTAACACCTGGCTGCTGCGGATAGATGGTCATTTCCGGAGGGTGTGACTGGACCAAGTGTCTGCCTGGGAAGTTGCCAACCAGGATCACAAGCTGTTTCATTGAGTGTTGGGTGTGGCAATGTGCTGTACCAGTGCAGGATTCCCCAACCTGACCTGACCTGACCATCTATCTATCTAAACACATACACAAACGAAAGTGTCCTGGTACTTTAAATATCTTGGAAATGTCTTCTAGCTTGCTTTAATGCTAAGAGAAATGCCTAAAGGCTGGGCAGAGCAGTGACATGGTCATCAACAGATAGATGTGTCAGATTTCCAGAGAATGTCAAAAGTACTGATCAAAAGCCCAATACACATTCATGTAATTTGTAGTCAAAAGAAGGGAAGAAAACATTTTTTTCTTGATTTCTTGCACTTAACTGTCACAAGACACAAGTTTATTGTGTACATGAATCCAAAACACAGATATCCATGTTACCATAAAACCATCTTTTAAAGAAACCGCATGCTGACGTCATGCATAACAAAGTGAGCTGGTGAGCTTTGCTGGGCTGAATGGCCTGTTGTTGTCTCTAATATCCTAATGTTACAAAGTTCTAAACATAAATCAAAGTCAGAAATTAAAGCTAGATTAAATTTTATAAAACATCAAACTAAATAATTTAACTTAGCAGAAGTTTATTTTTAGTTTCATCCACAATCTTTGATACCGGCCGACACACAGTGCCAGCTTTTGTACCATCAAAGTGATGACTACATATGGCACAATGTCTGGGAGGTAGACCTTGGCAACAAGTTGTCATGTGTAAGAAATGCCACTACAAAATGGTGACAACCAAGTGGAACAACAAGACATCATAAATAAAAAATGCAACACATTTATTTCTAATGAAATGATATCATCATCATATGTAAATACGCGCTTTATAAAGTGGCGCAGGTTGTGCAATATTATAACTGTGGTGCAAGTTTACAGTGAGGTGATTGTACTTATAAGTTCAAACAGTTCTACAAGGAGAAATTGATTCAGTGCGTTTATAGTTCTTGGGATGAAACTGTTTCTGAACTGTGAGGTCCGTACAGGAAAGGCTTTGAAACGTTTTGCCATGGCTGAGACAGCGTTTGCTTGATGCTGTATACCGATAATTCTCTTTCCGATCAGCTGCTGCTGTGATTCCCCACTCAGATACAGTGATGTAAATACTCCGAGTGGTGCAGTGAGAGTAATATGGAAAAAGATGATCCGCTGTGGCAACCCTTAAAGAGAGCTGCTGAAAGAAGAAAAAGAAGAAGAAGGTGCAGTGAAAGTAACAACGCTAAAGCAGTTATGGTATTTGGAATACTATGGCTATTCCCTGGGCCATTATATTGTTACAGGTTGATTACAATCAGATGCATTTACACTAATCTACTGTATACTAATAAAAGGCAAAGCCCTCACTGACTCACTCATCACTAATTCTCCAACTTCCCGTGTAGGTAGAAGGCTGAAATTTGGCAGGCTCATTCCTTACAGCTTACTTACAAAAGTTAAGTAGGTTTCATTTCGAAATTCTACGCATAATGGTCATAGCGGTCGACAACGTTCGCCATGTTGAGGTTTCTTATTTATGGCCCCATCTTCACGAAATTTGGTAGGCGGCTTCCCTGCGCTAACTGAAACCGATGTACGTACTTATTTCAGTGGTATGACGCCACTGTCGGCCGCCATATTGAACTTTCCAACGTCACTAATTCTCCAACTTCCCGTGTAGGTAGAAGGCTGAAATTTGGCAGGCTCATTCCTTACAGCTTACTTACAAAAGTTAAGCAGGTTTCATTTCGAAATTCTACGCATAACGGTCAACAACGTCCGCCATGTTGAACTTTCTTATTTATGGC
>JANRMT010062856.1:60388287-60404107 GCA_026402145.1 Polypterus bichir lapradei | reverse complement strand
GCCGCCATATTGAACTTTCCAACGGTCTTTGTTACTTATGGGCCCATCTTCAAGAAATTTGGTACGCAGGTTCCCAACGCTAACTGAATCCTACTTGCATACATATATACGTCCATAGCCTGCAGCTCGGTCACCATGTGAGGCGGCGTTGGGTCCCCTATCCCAACGCCTCCCACGTTGTTGGCTGCCTGTCTATATAGGCCTGTCCATTGCTCCAGTCTCTACATTCCCTTCCTTGCTTCGCCACGGGATTCACATCTCCCTGCTGATAACTACAGCCTTTTTATTTAATCCACGGCTTCTCCGCTGTTTCATTGTTCGTTTATTATGATTATAGTTATTGTGTAGGTATTAATGTGAAGTTATCAATGAAACCAGTTGTATGCTTACAACGCTTGACAGATGCCAAATGTCACTTCAACACAAGTCCTGCAAATACTGTCGTAATTGAAACAAACCATGAAACTCAAACCGATTGTGACAGCAGCAATACAAGCTGTGAGATTTGAAACGAGATTACTTTTCACATGGCCAACTGTACGTTGCATGCTCAAGAGTAAGCTCAGCGCACAGCTTGGTCATATTACAACCGGAGGGCCGAAATGACAATGTGGTACACAAAGAGACCCTTAACAAGTAATTATTGGTATATTTTCCCTCAGTTTAAAAAGGTTTAATTTTCTTCTTAATAAAAATTTTAAGGCCATACTTTGCCGCTGCAAACCGCGGGTATTTTGCTAGTAAACAATATATGGTTAGTTTCAGTGTATTTATAAAACCACGTCAGGAATGTGGTTCTAAGTAATAAAGGGTAACCACACAGGAACAGTAGCACTGCTTTGACGCTAAGTGCAGCCAGTCTGCAAAACCGAGCGGAGAACTTGCGTACGACAAGGTATGAGATACCGTGGAAATGTGTGTGGCTTTATGCCAAGTGTAGGTTTTATACATCGTGATTTGAACATGGAAACGTTCTGATACAATATTTCTGTGCATACGCACTGTTTATACATGAGGCCCCTGGTGTATTTTAGAGTACTCCTTAGGCTACCTAGCTAGAACTATCGCAGTTGGTCCCAGGATGTAACTGTGACACTGGTCCCCAACCTCAGGTCACCAGTCCATCACAGGAAACAGGATGACATGTATGTCACAATGGGTCTCCCAGCTTTCATCTGCTTGTGATTCCTCTTACTATTTCCCTGACTGGTCCCTGCATTCATTTGTGCTCAAGGCATATAAATTCCCCCAGGGCTCCTAAATCTTACTTTGTGACATATTTCCCTCAGTTAACAGTTCAGTAGAGCCACCAGCGCATCTTAAAACTCAACTCCTAACTTTCATCATTTCATTTTTGCTGCAGTTGCAGTCCATACTGGTACATCTTTTACACTCTCATCATGATTTCAATATGACTTCCATTTCACCTTACTTCTTTCCTTTAAATAGCAAATTCTTGTTCTTGTTTTCCTTTAAATAGCAATTCTACTAATTAATCAGAATGTTTTTGATAATCCATCTCTGTCATTATATGGGGTTCATTATGTTTAAAGGCAGAGACATGCATAATGTGGTAGAAATCAAACATATTAAAGAAAGAAACATATCCTCTACCAGGACAAGTCTGATAAATCTTTTTTGAGTAAGTAATCAGGCAAGAGGAAAGTTGTCCATTTGCATTATTTATTACTCTTGCAGCAGCATGCTGCATGCTGGAGAGGGAGCACTCATCACAGCAGTCTGTGACAGCATCATCAGAATGATCAAAGAAACAAAAGTGTTGGGGTTCATTTTATAAATTACTTAATTTACATACAGTGTCACAATCAATGCATACATTTACTCTGGTTGGTACATTGGTTTACACCTAAATGACTTATATAGAATAAAAGTCTATTTTATTATATTCTTATTGTTCCTATATCTATAGGTTTAGCTATTATCCTTGAAATTTCTGTGTATGTGACAACTGTTAAATCTTGCTTACAGAACATCTGGTGATCTCTTAGTCACCTTTTAGTATGTTTTATGTGTTACATCTTTGTCTTTGTTGTTCGCTTGACCTTTATCTGATATCCTGATATGCCTGAGCAGGTTTCTGATATTTATTGGCCCTCTATGCTATTTTCTAAGGTGAATTCTATGCTACCCTAAAATTTTTCTCTCATAATAATTACATATATATATAAAACAACATACATGGCCTGAACCAGTCATGTGTTCCAGGATGTAGAAGAGAACGGAAAAAAAGTCATATTGCCTTGAATGTAATAATTACAGGCCCTGTACTTTATAATGCGATAAACTTAATGCATACCAAATTGTATTGATTTTGAAAGTATCAACTTCTTATTTTGCCCATCACTCCAGTTTTTATATGATTTGGTGTTACAGTACTTGAAAAAGCTAAGATAAGAAATTCAAGAAGGCATATCCCGTAATCCACCTTGAAACAGCTTCAGATACTGTCACACATGCGATGTGCCACAGCAGGTGCTTCCTCAAGCTGAAATATTGGTGCCCATTTGCCACATGGGTGCTCATTTATGTCAAGGGATGCTTACAGATCCTCTGGGATCCCTCTTACGCCAGATAATAGTATTGACTTTTGCTGTGCATTATGATCATTTAGAAGCTGTCTGACAAGCAATTTTCTAGCCAGTTGCACTGTTACCATTATTATATCTCAGTGGCGATTTGTTTCAATTTAAGTATTTACTAGTGTTTCGTTAATAATAGGCACTGACTGTTAAATAACAGCAGGGGACAACGAGCAACGACCTTGAAGTTTTGAAAGCAGACACCAGGACTGTATGTGAAGAGCCTTATCAGACATATGCTGTATTATCACTGATGCTGATGAAGTCACCTATTCTGTATGTAGGGGATACAAAAAAACCCACTAAAGTAATGTCTTGTTATTCATGTTTTAGCATCCCTATCATGACAATGCCAAACCTGCATTTATTTTTGTTGCATGGTAAACATTGCTGTTCTGTAACACTTAATTGATCTGTCTGTTTTAGGTGCATTTAATACTTATGCATTTGTGACCAGGGCTGCCCACTGGTCAGTGTTGATGATTCACAGATCTCACATCTTGGGTTTAAATCCTGCACACAGTCATTGTTGTAAACATCGATTGTTTTCTTGGCTGTTCTGTTTTCACTTTCTTGACAGCTCTTACAGTTCTGAGTTGCTGTGAGTTTTCTTTCATTCTAATATGGAATTTATGTATGTATTATTAAATTAATTAATATTGAAATATTTGAACCTCTTGTATGTGGACCATTTTGCATTTGTGAAAACCCTCATGTTTTTTTGATTACTATGTCATCATTGTGCATGATGTTATCAGCGTTCTGCTGTTAAATGACCATGCCAGTTTCTTCAGTTTCCTTCTGTGAATTGAATAAATGTCAGGAAAAGTGATTTATGATTTAGCCAGGTAAATCATAAATTTGCCAAGTAAAATTGGCAAAATGGTGACCAGAAAATGATTAAATAACAGTAAATAAATCAAGTCATAAAAAATAAAATTGATAAGTGAATATATATATACCATATTGCTAATAATGTGGAAAAATACAAACAATAAACAACCTGTTGCCCAGTCCCCAAGGTTAAACATAAAATATGCACAAAAAATTAAGATGCATAAAACTGTGTGTACACCAAGTTTCACGTTCTTCCGCTACATAAATCCCAGTCAGAGTGAAGTGTAACGCCTGTTGCCCCATCCCGTCTCCTCCCAGAATTATGGCTCTTTGAATATGCAAATCAATATAAATAGCCTCTTAAGTTCAGCGTTCTGTGAAAAGACAATGGCAAAAGCACAGGGAAAACAGAAGAATTTCAGAGAATACCAAATGAAGGCAAAAAAAATGTACTATTTGTTGGTTTAAACAGTGGTATAAACAGCGAAAGGAAGTTGATTGAGTGACGTAGAGTGTCAGAGTAACTCGAAAGTTTGAGTTCAGAAAGTCACACAGTACCTGAAATAAAAAACAAGTTCTCATATTGCAGCCCACCATGTGAGTGTCATATGGAAGCTTATTATGGTACAGAGAAAAGAAAAAGAATAGGGACACAGTGGATAAAAAAAAACTCAAAATGTCAACTTTAATCTCGAAATGTCCATTTTAATCACGTAATTTAATTTTGTCATTAAAGCAGAACATCATAAACTTCATCTTAGAATATTTTAATTTACTAGTTTCTCAAATACTATTGGAACTAAAGTACCACGTTAAATGTTTTGTATTCTATGTGTTCTTCTATGTACTCTATGTGTGTGAATCACTATGTTCTTTTTAAACTGGCTTTCTCTTACGCCGACAGGACACAGAATACATTACATTCATGATAATACAGCTCTCTGAACAATTTATATACTAAGTATGCTTGATGTCATTTTCATGATGAAATGTATTAAAGCATGTATCAAACATGGGGGAACATTGGCACAGTGGTAGCAACAAGCTGGCACCCCAAACAGAGATTGTTACTGCCTCCCTCAAGATGCTTGCTGCGTAGTGCGCAACCTCTGATGAAATAATTTATTGCAGCAGTACTGTCTCTTTCAAACGTACCAATTCCTGTCCTTCCTTTTCTTTCTCCAAGTAACCAATTGCCACACAATTAGCTCTTTAATAAATGTCAAGCCACCTGTGAACTTAGAACATAGAGTCTTTACAACTTTTAAGGAACATTGAAATATCTTCGTAGTACATGTTTAATTATTACATCCATCTATCTATCCAGTGTCATGCCAGTCCCAGCAAAAATACAACACGAGGCAGGAACGATCCCTGAATGGGGCTCCAGATCATCTCTGCCGTTGGCCTCCACATATTCACATGTTTACTTATTAACAATATACTTTATTTAAATTAAGTTAAAATATATCTGTATAATGTAATATATATATACTTCTTTGTGTTTCATCTTACAAATGATATCAACAGCTCCAAGAAGAAAACACCTGGAAATCTAAATTGACTTAGAAGCTAGTTGTCACCATCTCTCAATATGTGCTCTCTTCTATTGAAATGAATTCTTTTATTGTTATTGTATGGTACAATGAGATTCAGTATGCAAATCCTCCATAAACATATTTTCCTTTAAAATGGTAAAATAACAACAACAATAATAATAATTATATTATAAAAAAAATAATGAAAAATATACAATATGAACGCATAAGTGGCTCAGGTTGTGCAATATTACAACTATAATGCATGTTTACAGTTAGGTAATTGTACTTATATGTACAAACAGTTCTATCGGGAGCACTTAAAGGACTGATTGAGTGCATTTAGAGCTCTTGGGATGAAACTGTTTCTGAACTGTGAGGTTCGTGCAGGAAAGCCTTTGAAGCGTTTGCTGAATGAGAAAAGTTCAAATAGACTGTCCACATGGCTGTTGCAGTGTGTGCTACAAGCTATACCCCAATAATTCTCTCTTCTCTTGACACAATCTGCCATAGAGCTTTCTGATCAGCTGCTGTATTACTGTGATTCCACACTCAGATACAGAGTAACAACACTAAAGCAGCTATAGTATTTGGAATAGTTTGGACATTCCGTCCACCATTATATGGTTACAGGTTAATTACAATCAAATGCCTTAAATTAAAAAATGATATGCAGTTAATTTTAGTGTATTTGATAAAGCCATGTCAATAATGTGAATCAAGAACAGTAGCATTGCTTTGACGCTGAGTGCCGCCAGTTTGCAAAACCGAGCTGAAAACTTGCATACTCTATGGTTTGAGCTGACGTGAGAATGTGAGTGACTTTAAGCCAAGTTTAGTTTTCATATATTGCGATGAGAGCATGGAAACAGGTGTACATAACATTTTTGTGCGTACGCACCATTTATACATGAGGCCCCAGGACTTTACTAGTCTTCTCAGAAGAGGCTTGCCCCAAAGCAGCCTGACCTCCCAAATCCATAAACCGGCTTTGGCCTAATTAGATAAATTAAAATATTTATTAAAAACTCGCAAACACAATCCAAGAGAAGACTCCCAATAAAACTCAACAAAACAAAATCCAAGCGTGAAAAGCAATACTTGGAGAACCCCTACAAACTCAAACTTGACTCAGTGGAACGCTACTGCCATTGCCCCCTGAACATGTCACCATTTTATTTCATCAGTCAAGGCCAGGAATCCTGGTGTGATTTCGGACTCCCTAATTTAAAAATTTTATGTATTTCTTCAATGACCCAATCCTGTTGCTTTTTTGTTCATACTATACAGAGGATCTGACTCTTCGCCACTAATTATTCCACTCAACTCCTTGTTCAGGCACTGGTTCCGTCTTTACTGGACTTCTCTCCTGTTGGGACTTCTTTCAGCTGCTATCAGACCTCTCCAAGTCCTCCCAATTGGTGTTCTCTCTTCCTTATTTCACTCCTACTACTCCTCTCCTTCGGTCACCCCATTGGCTTTCTCTTGCTGCAAGAATCCACTTCAAAACTGTTCTCTTGACCCACAGCTCTATGACTGTTTCTGCTTCTCAATATCTCCAGTCATTAGTCTCACCCTGTCCCTTCGAAAAGTCGGTATTCTGCTTCTGCCTGTCTGTTAACCGACATGCCAAGACTAGACAACGTCTCTAAGTTTTTGCTTTAAATCTGTAGAATGATCTCCCTTTGGCTATTCAAACTGAATCTTTTGAAAATGAAATATTTTCCATAAATATTTTGGAAGTCCTAATAGTCGCTTCTATTGAATATCTGCTGTTGAACTAAAAGAGAGTTTATGACACAGCTTCATCTTAACGTAGTTGCAGGTATAATTATATAGTGCTAGTACTACCCCATCTTGCTTAGCTTTATTTCTGGCTCTCTGTTCCTCTTGATGTTTGCACCTGCTAATTATTCTTCTATGTGGTATAACTTGCTTTGTAAGTTGCCTTGCATGAAGACATCTGCTAAATAATAATAATAATAATAATAATAATACTTTTATTACTATTTAATTTAATATTGTTTCTTTGTATCAGTATACTGCTGCTGGATTATGTGAATTTCCCCTTGGGATTAATAAAGTATCTATCTATCTATCTATCTATCTTTCTATCTATCTATCTATCTATCTATCTCTTCCCTGGTTCAGTAACTAGCCAGGGGGAAAATTTCAGCAAATGTGCTGTCAGGTTGGCTCCGTCTGTTGATGTACATCTCACAAAGCACACAGGTCAAAAAAGAACAATACATTACATGGAGGCACTAAATTAAATATAAATATTATATAAAAAATATATAAGTACCTGAAAACCACTTTAGGATAAGGCAGAAAGAGAAGAATAAGAACGTAATCCTAAGCAAGAAATAAACCTGGCTAAAACAGAATAGTCCCGCTACAACCCATTACACACTCACACTAGTGTTCATAAAACACACACATCTCTTTACAAACAAAGTGATATACAGTACTGTGTGTCCCTCTCATGAGCCAATCATGCATTCAGTGGAGCGACCCACAGCTAAAGCCATGGGTTCTGATGGCCATCACTATTAAGGATTTGACACCTAAAGACATTGTAAAGAATAAGAAAATTATCAAGCATAATATATAGCACTAATTAAACTAAAGATTAAATGACACAATTAATAAACCAAAGGAAAAGAATTACACACATCCCCAGCAATAAATCAAGGCACAGAAAGTAGGCTGAGATGTAACCAGCACCGAATGACTGTGTTGCATGTGAAGCATGTGATCTAGTTTAATATGCATGGGACATCTGTTCCATCTGGCATGCTCTGGGGATGCCCTCGTTCTATGTTCATGGACACCAGTGGGCAAACGTCTTCATCCAAAATCTGCTGCACATTATACGCTGAATGGAAACGCAGCTGTCAGCAAGGTGGTGGCTTTAACTCCCAACCACCCCCACCCTCACCGCTACAGCCCAAATCCAAGAGCAATGAAAGTAAATGTTATCCACTAAATGAAAAATCAAATTCCTCATCTAACACACATTCATTATGTCAAGAGCCCTGATTCAACTCATCATCTCCTAAATTAAGTCACCATTTGAAGCCATTGATAAACAGAAGGATGCAACTAACTGCTTCTCCCTCAAGTGTCATTCGTCTGTATGTCAGGGCCTTCTAATCAAGTCAAAAGCTTACTTTAAGGAGATTTCTGACATCTCTGGATTAAAAAGAAAATCCACCACCCACTACTCTTGTTAATCTGATTTGACTGAGCAAACTGATGTGGCAGGGGTATATAACCAGGGAGCGGGTGTCACAGCAGACTATTAAATAAAAAGTCAATCGCAGCTGGATTGAAGCAGAAGAAATGGCAGCCTGGGGAATTTGTTAAAAAAAACTTTGAATATAAATCCATTGGTGGTTTGTCAGATTTGTAATACACAGCTGCCCAAAGATGGCACATGACAGGTTTCAAATCATCTCTCCCTTGCAAGAAAGCTACAACTGAAATTCTACCATACTCAAAATAATGAATGCTTTCCATTATATAGTGCCTTCTATCTATCTATCTATCTATCTATCTATCTATCTATCTATCTATCTATCTATCATGGCCACTGTGGGACACTTTGTCATCCAGGTTAAGGGACACATGCTTCAGCCATTCCATTGTTATGTAAAATGATTTATTTTTCTTGAGAAAATTGATGCAAGCTGTAAAAAAGCAGCTTTGCACTCTTAGCTCAGCAGTGAAAGAAAAAGCCATTAGTTCAGTTTATTAGGTAGCTCTTCCTAGACCACAGCCTTGGCCATAAGAAGGTCTCCTTCCTTATAAACGGCCTTCAAGGCAATACATATACAGTAAGTCTTTTTATACAGTGCTTGCACCCATAACAGGGTGGAGATCCATTCCTCTCCATGGCTGAAGCCGAACTGCTTGTAGAACCTCTGATCATACTTTTATGTTCAGTCCCTGGATCGGTTGTTTGACCAGATGTGATTGGGAAAGGCAGTAAATTTGTTGCATAGACTTGGTGGTCTTTTGGTTTTCAGTGTCCTTCTTTGGCTAGTTTCTGGGGCATCAAGTGTTCCAAGGAAAATCCAGGAATCTAGACAAGGCCTGTCCCTTGGGTAAGGTGACTAAAGTGGCCACCCTGTGCCAATGCTTGTGACAGCCCTTCTACTTTTTACTGAAAATTGTTAAATGTTAAAATTTCTGCCTTTAAGGGCCTATGAAAGAAGAGCAGATGTCTTTTCTAGTGCATTTATCCTGGATAAATGAAGCCAGAGTTTAGAACAGCAACTTGTAGTAAAAATTACCTGAGAGAAATATTTAATATTTAGAGATTCCTGAATAGAAATATTTAACAAAACTGTGATCAGAAATTAAAGCTCCCTTGGATTGATAAAACTGCACAGCACCTTCTGTGTGCCCTGTGTGTTTGTGCAGCGACAGAGCTGATTTAGTCCTTCTCCTTGAGCTGAATCCATTTAAACAAGAAATGCCTTGCACCTCATGCTGCCAGAATTGTGTGATCAAGAAAAACATGGATCAAGTGAGTTCAGTTTGCTGGAAATCCAAATAAAGATCCTAGCAATCAATCAATCAATCAATCAACATTTATTTATATAGCACATTTTCATAGAAAAAAATGTAGCTCAAAGTGCTTTACAAAATGAATAGAAAAATAAAAGACACAATAAAAAATAAACATAAGTCAACATTAATTAACATAGAATAAGTAAGGTCCGATGGCCAGGGTGGACAGAAAAAACAAAAAAAAAACTCTGGAGAAAAAAAAATAAAATCTGTAGGGGTTCCAGACCAAGAGACCGCCCAGTCCCCTCTGGGCAATCTACCTAACATAAATCAAACAGTCCTCTTTGTATTTAGGGTTTTCAAGGAAGGACCTGATGATGATGGTCACGTAGACTTCTGGCTTTCAGTCCATCAATGTTGGAGCATCATGATGCTTTGGGTAGGTGGTGGTGGTGCAGGCCGCCACCACAAAGAAACCGGAAAAAGAAGCAGAAGAGAGAGTAGGGGTCAGTATGGATTTTGGAGCCACTGTAAATAGGTATTATGAGGAATTGAACATACAGACTATCAGTATTACGTTAAAGTGAAGTTTTAAAAAGGCCATGTTAAAGTAATGTGTTTTCAGCAGTGTTTTAAAGTGCTCTACTGTTTTAGCCTGGCGAATTCCTATTGGCAGGCTATTCCAGATTTTAGGTGCATAACAGCAGCAGGCCGCCTCACTACTTCTTTTAAGTTTAGCTTTTGGAATTATAAGGAGACACTCATTTGAAGATCTAAGGTTACGATTTGGAATATAACGTGTCAGGCATTCCGATATATAAGATGGAGTGAGATTATTTAAGGCTTTATAAACCATAAGCAGTATTTTAAAGTCAATCCTGAATGACACAGGCAACCAGTGTAGTGACATCAAAACTGGAGAAATGTGTTCGGATTTTCTTTTCCTAGTTAGGATTCTAGCAGCTGCATTCTGCACTCGTTGCAAGTGATTTATGTCTATTTTGGGTAGTCCTGAGAGGAGTGCGTTACAGTAATCTAGTCTACTGAAAACAAAAGCGTGAATTAATTTCTCAGCATCTTTCAATGATATAAGAGGTCTAACTTTTGCTATGTTTCTTAAGTGAAAAAATGCTGTCCTAGTGGTCTGATGAATATGCGATTTAAAATTCAGATTACAGTCAACGGTTACCCCTAAGTTTTTACTTCCGTCTTAACTTTTAATCCTAGTGCATCAAGTTTATTTCTGATAACCTCATTGAATCCATTATTACCAATTACTAAAATTTCAGTTTTCTCTTTATTTAGTTTGAGAAAATTACTATTCATCCATTCAGAAATACCAGTAATACATTGTGTTAGTGAATCGATAGCAAGGATGCTTTTAACTGGTGTTTTGCTGTTCGATCCTTTATTGTCAAGCAGCCATATGTTATATTAGCTGGATTTCTAACAAGGTTGATGTTGCTGATCCACTTGGAACTACTAATTCATACATGTCTGTAAAGCAATGAACAATGATGAAGTAACAGCGCAAGAAAACACCAAGACTTTAAAAGGCAAAGTACACTTTTATAACAATATTCAGCATCTTAACAAATGTTTTGAGGAAACATAATATAGTGTTGATTGCTTTTGTTAGTTGCAACTTACAGAGTTGAGAGCAGAAATAAATTTTTAAATTATCTGCCATGACTCTCATGAATATGCCTTACATTAGACATAAATGAAACTGATATTTTAATGAAATGTGAATACAATATCATCACCTAATCCATCCATCTGTCCATTTTATCAAACTGCTTATCCATAGCAGGGGGGTGTGCATCTCAGTTGAAAATTTGTTTTCCTTGATAAATAATATATAAAATGTGACAATGTCACATTATTTCTACTGCTGATATTTACATTTATCTGAAAATAAAACGGACACCTCTTCTTTATTCACTTTTTTTCCCACATCTGCCAGTCTTTTTTAGCAAGTATCTATCTATCTATCTATCTATCTATCTATCTATCTATCTATCTATGCCTACAGCAGTTCCACATACTGCCTTATCCTATTTTCGGCCATGCACCAGGTTTCTTTAGCAGCATCTGGTCCCCTGCTAAGAAATAAGCTGGCATGAGCAGTTATTTTTGTTTCTATTTTTGCATTCAAACATTTCTCCACCTGTTTACCTTCCAGGAAGTACGAAAAAGCTGCACGTTACAGACACTCCAAAGTGTGCCCCCTGGGTGGAGGGCAGAGTTCTGACAGCATGATTTCCATTTCACTCCTCTACATATAGAAGATGACAGATTAAGGTGCCCTTTTTGTCATGTACTTCCAAAGTGGGGATGCACCTTGCCTCTGACAGCCTTCAAGCAGAGAACTGTTAGCTGTAAGCAAACCTTCAAGTGATGACAGAATGTGTTCAGGTCATTTGGAAGACAAGATTCAACTTTGAGGGCTATAAGAAGGTGCCTTCTTTATGAAGATGGGTAAAATCACGGCAAATCATGCAGTGATATTTTATTTCACTCTTTTAACAAAGGATTACCTTAGAGAGATTGCACATCATCGATCAGTCCTTTAGTCTTAATGTTTTATAATGTATTTCAAAGAAAATATCATGACAAAGTGTTATACAGAGTGCTTTCCACAACTATAATGTATAATATCAATCACTAAGACAACACTGCAATAGTTGAATTGCAGTCCCAGAAAAGTTCACATATCAGGGTAAAGCTTTCAAAAGTCTTATTAGGTGAACAGCACACATTAGTACCGAGCACATTATGGTGTGTATTATCACGGAGAAGACCAGGAGGAAATGTCTGGAAAATTGTATCTGAAGACGTGGCTGTTAAAAAACTGTGAGGAGGCAGGTGAGTCGTTCGTCTCAATTTGAATTTCAAGACAGGCAGAGCCTGACAAACAGACCTGGGATGACAGTAAGAGATTCAAAGCTGCCAAGAATTTAGTGGCATGGCTTTTTAGCAGTAAGGAAGCCAGCATCAGACAGGCTCTGCGATTTAATAGGGATACACAGCATAAATAGCAAAGACAGTTGAAAGGAAAGGTTTATTTTAAGAGATAAGGAGATGAAGATTTAATTTAGCAGAAGAACCACACACATGGGCATACACTTCTAGCCCAGGACATTTTACAAGGATTCTACAAATGTTTGCTTCCCAGCCACTTTTGTGAGGTAACTAACTGAGACTTGCATCATTGTCACCGTAAGTCTGAAGGTTCGGTACCCTGCTACTTGTGGCCTTGTAGTTAGTACATGAGTTACTATGGTGCCACAAACATATGTGCCCATCTACTAGTTTGCACCAAAAAACAGAAGAGTTGCAGCTTGTTTATGGCAGAAGGTGTTAAATGAGCTGCAAATGACACCTGCTGTGGTGTATATGAGATCCTTCTGCTTCACCTTCCACCCGGGACTATGAGAACTATGAAAAGATCTTCACAATTTATAAATGAAGTTCATAAATTGGTCAAAGTCTACATTAAATACCTTTTTGTTTTTTTTTAGTTCAGACGTGGTGACAGACAAGTAACAAGTAACTCCGGCACATCCACTGCAATAAGCCAATTAAAATAATTTATTATAAGGATAATAGAAGATGGATATTTGCACATGCAGGATATCCAGATGAATGACAATAACAAACAACACTAAACATAAACCCGTGCTAGCTTAGTTTGATTGTTTTCTCTCATGTAACACTTAAGAAATTATCAGACTCGACACACTTAAAAAGTTTTGGGGCAGCCACCCATATATTATCCCTGGCTGCAATGGGTTTGGTTTTGAAGACAGAAGTGTCTTTGTTGGAGTCCAGATATGAACTGCCTGAGGTTCAGGAAGATGGTGGTTTTAAGTGGGAAGACCGGAAGTGATGTAGGAGAACCGGAAGTGACCTTCTTCTGACATGATCATATGTGCCGGAACTGGAAGTGACCTCAGTCTAGCCACCAGAACCGGAAGTGAGGTCATCTCAGGCACACAACTGGAAGTAACATCGTCTTAGGTGCTGGAACTGGAAGTGAGATCTTCAATGATGGGTCAAACAGGTTTTCCCACGGCTGGTCTGCTGAGATGACAGGAGAAGGTTTAGTGCACCCCGCCACCCCCTGGCCTGGTGTGGAATTACCTTCACTTGGTCCATACAACGTCCTCCTACTCGCACTTGCGTGACACACTACAAACTTTGTTCTGTTCAGACTTTAAAATGTTCTTGTTAGAATTCTATGTCTTTCAGCAAGTTTGATTAATAGGTCCTGAGCTAGTTATAATATTACTAGCACCTACACATTAACTGCAGCATTGATTTCTTCATAGCTAGTCTGCACTGGTTTATTTTCACACACCAGTCCTATTTATAGATCTGTCTTTCAAATAGATCTATATTCATTTTAGTATTGTACACACAGCATTTGAGTGTGTATGTGTCATGGGATGCATCTGCTCTGCGTTATTCTCATCAGAAGTATAAGTAGCAATGGCTTTTCATGAATTTTCTACTTAAGATATGCTTACCCTAAATGATAACTTTCTGAATAACTATTTTATTGCATATTCCGTGGTTCCAGAGTAAAAGTTCAGTTTTCATCCAACACTGGAGCACTAACAGGCAGATCCTGCAAATATTTCCAGCCCAATGACAGCTAATGGGCCAGCCCAAAATATTGACGCTGTCAATTAAATTGGAGCTTCAGTAGCTGGTGACATCTGCTCCCGTTGAAGTATTTTCAAAATGGAATTCTGGGGAAAGGAGAGCTCCCCATTAGGTCCCCCATTATGTTGTTACAGCTGTAGAAGTCCAGGGGTGTAGTGCCATCTAGGAATATTGTTGCTGTATATGTTTGGGGGTGCAGGAGGTGGGGGGATTTTGGGTCTTTGGCCGGTCACATGAACCTTTACAAAAGAGCACAAAAAACACCAAAACAATATCATTTCCCACACAATGATTTAAAAAACAGCCCAATTTGCTGTGGAAAATGCACATCTGGCAACACTGCTAACAGGACCCTCTGTTTACCATGGGGTATATGTAATATGTATAATAATAATAATAATATAATAGTAATATAATAATAATATAATAGTAATAATAATAATAGTAATATAATAAGAATGTATAATATATGTTCTAGTGACAGATATTGTGGTTAGATGCATTGTAACATAAGAAAAGGAAAAGATAAAGAGGTGGGGAACCTTACAGGGAAGTTAGTTTAACTGCATGGCTGGGTAGGCCTGATGCATCAAAATAAAGAAAAGAAAGCAACGGTGAGTTCTTCAGTCAGTGCTTCAATGCCGATCTCTGTCATTCATAGTCGGTGATCCAATACTGAATAATGACTTCCAGTGTTTCCTAATTTTATATATGCGTCATGGCGGAAGGGGCATTACCAACAGCACCACCACACGTATTGGAGTGGCATTACAATTAGACTCAGACCCCTGAAATGCCCCCTAAGCACACGTGTCCTTTCAATTATCATAGTGTGTAATGTTTCTGGAGTTATGGATTTTTCAATTGACTTCATTGTCACAGAATTACATGAGTTACCAATGCACTAGATAAAGACTAAATCTATAATGCAGATATTATCAACAACATCTCTTTCATTTCTGGCCTCAATGGAATTCAAGGTCATTAAAATGTATTTTAATAAAAAAAATTATCTTCATTTCAAATACAACCAAGTCCGACTATATGTTGTCTGAAACAGTGATTTCCACACATCTCAATATGTTTTTATCTGGAAAAGATTTCTGGGCTTGTAATAAAAGTGAAGGAAATGTCTCCTATAAATGTGCTGCAATGTGAGTGTGAAATGAAACCCAAAGCATCAAGTGTTATGCATTAATGCTGCATCAGTTTAGCTATTGTTTGCATGTTACTAAGTAATGTCTACCAAATGTATTGTAACGGATCTTAATTATGCTGGTAAAATGTGGAAACGAAACAGCCATAAAAATGGATATTATAAAAGCAGTGATGATTGTAAATTCTCTTTCTCGCTCTCTGTGAAGACTGGCAAGATTGAGGAACCTCAGAAAGGCCACCTCTAAATTGACTCCTGAATAAGTAAGTCTGGCTAGTAGGAGGCCTCCTCTTTTACTGCAAAGACATGGAGGAGTTCACCACTGATAGGTAGATATGTATATCTCCAGATCAGATCCTGGACAGAGTAAGGCATTTGGCATTATAGTAGCAATCCTTTTATTTTCAGTAAAGATTAGAGAACTGCCTATTTATCGATCAAATAGTGACTTTCCTATCTATCTATCTATCTATCTATCTATCTATCTATCTATCTATCTA
>JANRMT010062856.1:60365876-60388277 GCA_026402145.1 Polypterus bichir lapradei | reverse complement strand
CTATCTATCTATCTATCTATCTATCTATCTATCTATCTATCTATCTATCTATCTATCTATCTATCTATCTTTTTGTTCTCATTGTTTTTGATCATCGGTTGCCCAATAATTAGAATGTTTAGCAATTGGCAGAAATCAGGCACTCATGTTTCAAATGTAAAACCTTTTCAATAATTCATTCCGAATTGAAAATCCAGTTACACCTGCCATTTCTCTGTAAGTTGTCATTTCACTGTAAGATAACACTTTGTGTGTTCGCATTACTCATGTTTTGGAAGGAGAGGTTATATTACAATTCAGGACAAGAGCTTCTCACGGTCTAGAATGGTTATACTGTTCATAATCTAGGAACACGGTTGCACACTGAGTCAGTTTAAGGGATTGAACTTTATTAAAGTTAAATTCCCTAGCCACTAGCGAGTACTTACAGCCCCCATATTTCTGCAATCTATGGATTCATGCGTATTCTTAAAATACTAATCCGATTGAAATGTATTGGCTTGCTAACATCTACTAAACCAGGACCGTTGGTGGCATTAGGCCTTTGAAAATGCAGATATGGAATGAGAATTTTCTTCTTTCGGTCTGTCATTTTAGGTTACAGCTCTTCCACTGACTCCTTCCACTGAATATGAAATATGTTTCTATTGCACTGTATTACAAAAATTGCTTTGATTGAAATCACCCTGTGTATAGAGCAATTGTAGTAAACATAGGCAGATAATACAGACAATGAAATGATAATGGTAGTAATGCTATTTAACAACTATAGAAGCCTAAAAATTCATTGGTTCTGGCAAAACTGCTTATCTATTTTTAATAAATGCAGAACTTAAAATTTTGAAAAAGCTGCCATTGTTCTCAATCTCTGCTATAAAGTGACCCAATCAAAAACTGTGTTAAGGAAATAAATCTGTACAGGCAGTCCTTCAAATTTTACTTTGAGTGCCACAGTTGTTCCTTTCGACATTCACTGCTTAGCTATAGGTGGGACTGAAAACTGCTAAATTGTTTTCTCAAAATTGATTTTTCATTGTTGTAAAGCAGTGGTACTCCTAATGGCTTATTTAATACATTAGTCTCTTTTTTTTTGAAGAAATTTCTAATCTTTTCACCTTCAGCTTTTGTTGGCTACCCACCATTCAATAAAACTTTTGCAAAAAAATACCTGTGGTTTAAGTGCATAATGACAGTAACTTTTTGCCTGACCTCCAAAAAGTTATACTAAACATGAGGTGGCACTGAATGAATTTATGTGCCAGACCAACTGAAGTCCATTAGTGTTTCTTGGGCTAAGTGAGGCAAGAAATCTAAAAGTTCAAAGACAGGAAAAAAAGCTGACATGGGGCTGAACTAATCTTTAAAAGAGGACAGACAAAAAGACTGATGAAGCAGATTTGACACTCGCTGTGAGCAAATACAGCTGAAACATGAGGGTGAGGGGTGGCAAAGCAGGAGTTGTGCAAAGATTGCACTCTTGTTTTAGATTCCTCCTTTACATTTAGTCCTGGTTATTAGTCTGCTACTAAAACTTTTCATTTTCTAACAATTATTCAGTTATCATCTTACATTTTCCAAACACAATTATACCAGTAAGGAGTTGAACAGAAGCTGGTGCCTATGGCAGCAGCATAATGAAAAGAAGAGGAATCAGTTGTTGTTGGAAGGCAAGTCCATTGCAGGACATAATGATTTACTCCTTTATTCACTCATTCAATTCCTTATCCACATATTACCATAGAAGGAATCGTAGGGTGTGCATGGAGAAAGTTTATACTGGAAGTATCAGAAAGGCAACAACCTTGAGAGGAACAGCCCTCAGCGGGGCACACACTTATTCACCACGCCACAATTTACACTAAATGTTATATGTGTATAAGAAGTGTCATGAACAGATGGCCATCTGTTAGTATGAGTGGTGCCTGTTGTTCTTAAAAAAGGAAAGGAAGTGTCCCCCACTGATCTTGTGGCCCAGTTTCTTTGTCATTATTTAAAGGAAAGAGATACTACATTAAATATATGGATTTGCAAAGTCCTGCGGTGGGTTGGCACCCTGCCCGGGATTGGTTCCTGCCTTGTGCCCTGTGTTGGCTGGGATTAGCTCCAGCAGACCCCCGTGACCCTGTGTTTGGATTCAGCGGGTTGGAAAATGGATGGATGGGTGGATGGATTTGCAAAGTCTGAAGAACGTGGAGTATCCAGAAAAAGCAAATCATTAAGAAATAGAAGGTAAATGTTCAAATTCCACACCTGCCATGAATAAGCAAGCATTTGAGCCTGAGATTACAGAAATGTGATTCTCAACAACCAAGAATAAAGGTGGAGCTCCCTTAACCAGTCAATAACAATACATAGCAGTCAATTGATCTTTATTTAACACTGTGCCCCATCAAAACATGTTTTACAAGTAAAACAATATTGCAACACTGCATCAAATATAAAAAATAGCTCAGCTAGTATATAAAATGCAACCCCAGCAGACACCGGGAGGGCTTAGAAAGAATAAGAGTAAAAATTCAACAACAGCTCTAGAAATCAAGGGGATTTGCAGTGTGAAAATGAAAAACGAGCAGCAAAATAAGAGAGGTAAAGAAATTAAAAAATATTTAGGTAGAGCTTTCATAGAGAGCGGATGAAATTAGTACCAATCAGTATGGTAGCAAAAATACATTCTCATTAAAGAGAACTCATAAATAAAGGGACAACAGATATAAATCTAGAAGAGACACTAAACAAAAGAGTTCTAGAGAGCAGATGTGTGGCAACCTACTGCAAATTTATATAGATTTATTGCTTTTTTAATCATTTTATGCAATTTTTTTATGACTAGCCACTAGCCAAAGACAGGTAGAATCTGTTTTTAAATATTTGATGTTTCTTGCAATACATGTACCTTTTAGTCCCTTTCCTCGATATCCTCATATGCCTGAACCTCTCTTGACCGGTGCTACCTCTCTCGAACATGCTTCCCATGCTCCCGTAAAGCCTATTTCTCAGACTGTTTTTTTTTCAAGACACCTTTTATAATTCTTGTCTTTGAAGATGACTCTCAGTTTGCCTCCTACGCCTTTATTGTTCTTCATGTTTCCTGCACTTCCTCTTTCAGTCACACCAAAGCTACATGGACCAATCAGATTGCTGATAGGGACAAGAAACACACAAGTCTTAGTGTTTTATTATATAGTAGATTATATAGTCAGTATATATTTTAATATAATATGAACAGTAGAGCTTTTGAACTTTAACTCTTTGAGGCCACCATAATTGAGTTCTGTTAACAGACTTTAGTGTAAATGCAGAAAGAGGTCTACTTACCTTAAGGGCAGCAGCTAGAGTTGGTGGTTTGGATATTGAGTACATTTACAGTATTGGCAACAGTAAAACAACATGCATAAGGATTTTAATTACAATAAGGAACACATGGACCCCCAGTCCTCAAATAAAAGGGAATGGAAAACAATTGGATCAACAGGAGAGCTTAAAATGGATAGGCGCCAGAGTTTGTCTTCTTTGGAGAAAATGGCTAAATTTATTTGTGGTGATGTTTGCCTGTTGTTTCCAGGGAACAGAGCAGCAATAATATTTGCTGTTGGAAAATGATAACGTTGTCTATCATTTTTACTTCTTCAACCTGAGTGACATCTGTCTGTGCTTTTTGTTAATAAAGTAAAGATTGGCATAGACTGGAGGTTGGTCTGTGCAGGGGTGTAGTCAACCAATATAATAATAAGCTTGATTATGAATTTTGAACACATAGCCACGATGATCTGAGTGATTATCAGCAGAGGCTCCCATCCATCCATCCTCTTCCGCTTATCCGAGGTCGGGTCGCGGGGGCAGCAGCTTAAGCAGAGAGGCCCAGACTTCCCTCTCCCTGGCCACTTCTTCCAGCTCTTCCGGGAGAATCTCAAGGCGTTCCCAGGCCAGCCGGGAGACATAGTCCCTCCAGCGTGTCCTGGGTCTTCCCCGGGGCCTCCTCCCGGTTGGACGTGCCCGGAACACCTCACCAGGGAGGCGTCCAGGAGGCATCCTGATCAGATGCCTGAGCCACCTCATCTGACTCCTCTCGATGCAGAGAAGCAGCGGCTCTACTCTGAGCCCCTCCCGGATGACTGAGCTTCTCACCCTATCTTTAAGGGAAAGCCCAGACACCCTGAGGAGGAAACTCATTTCAGCCACTTGTATTCGCGATCTCGTTCTTTCGGTCACTACCCATAGCTCATGACCATAGGTGAGGGTAGGAACGTAGATCGACTGGTAAATTGAGAGCTTTGCCTTACGGCTCAGCTCTTTTTTCACCAAGACAGATCGATGCAGAGCCCGCATCACTGCGGATGCCGCACCGATCCGCCTGTCGATCTCACGGTCCATTCTTCCCTCACTCATGAACAAGACCCTGAGATACTTGAACTCCTCCACTTGGGGCAGGATTTCTCCCCCAACCCTGAAAGGGCACTCCACCCTTTTCCGGCTGAGGACCATGGTCTTGGATTTGGAGGTGCTGATTCTCATCCCAGCCGCTTCACACTCAGCTGCGAACCGTTGTAGAGAAATCTGCAGAGGCTCCATGGATGAAAATGATAAGAAGGTGTTAATACAGTGTGAATGCTATAAATAGTGGTGCCTTACACTTGCATGTGGAAGTTGCCAATTAAATGTACATGTATTAGATCTTGTGTAAAAGTCATGAGGAGGTGCTTTTTAAGGTGTGGAACCTGCCTGTCGCCTCTCTGCACTTGTTGGTTTTTCTTCATGTTCAATTTGCTTTTTGTTTCTAAAGGCTTTGGTATAAGGCCTGTTTACATTAATGAATTAATGTATTTTTCTAAGCAAATGAGTTGAGATGTTTATTTAATCAGGCCATGAAAGTGTTAGCTTAATCACAGGTTTGTACATGATGAGTTATTGACCCTGTCAGGCATCTGTGTGTGATTTTTTTTTTCCATGTTCAACTCATCCAAGCCTGAATGCACTGTACCTGAGAGGCTCCCATGTATGCACAATTTATGGAGCTGCTGATACTGTGTATGGGTTGTAAATGTGTGTTAGTTTTGTGGGTTTTTAAAATATTTTTTTTTTATTTTCATTTGGAAACAGATAATATTCCATACAGTCAAGTCAAAGTTGACAAATCAAAGCAAAATTCAACCCCCACCCAAGAGAAAGAGAGAGGAGCCAGCAACTGAAGGTACTCTATAAAAGGAGCAAGAAAAGAAGGGCATCCTTTTCCCCAAAATGGAAGCTTATTCTAAAATGTTATTGATCAGATTCTCTAAGTGAGACTTTGATTTTTTCTGATTTCAAGTACTATAGAACATCAGCTACCTACTGACTTAAGAGTGGTGGGGTGGGATTCTTCCAGTTAAGCAAAATAATTCTACGTGCTAGTAGTGATGTAATGGAAATTACAGTTTTTTTGTCCTTCTCTATTTTAAGCCTGTCTGGGAGTACACCAAACATGGGCGTTAATGGGTTAGGAGTGACCGTGACACCAAAGCTTGCAAAGATTTTTGTCCAAAATGTTGTTAATTTGGTGCATGCCCAGAACATGTGGCCCAGTGAGGCTGGATGTAGATTGCAACGTTTGTAGGTTGAATCTTGCCCTGGAAACATTTTGGACAATGTTAAACGAAATAATTGCGCTCGGTTAAAGATTTTAATTTGAATGACTGAATGTTTTGCACATATGGATCTCAAGTGTACTCGGTGCAAGGCTGCCTTCCAGTCCTTTTCTGAAATATTGAGTGATAGATTCTTTCCTCAATATACTCTGAGGTCATTGAAAAAAAGAGAGTTTAAAATATTTTTATACATTGTAGAGATGATATGTGAGTCCTCAAGACTGATCAATAATTTGTCTGAAATAGAACAAGGTGGAAGGTGAGGAATAGTGGGCAGGCTCTGTTTAGCAAAGTTTCTAGCTTGAAAGTAGTGGAGGAATTGTGTTGATGAAAAGTTGTACTTCAAGTGTAATTGTTCATAGGATGCAAAGACATTATCTATGTACAAGTCTCTAAGTGTTTTAATCCCTGACATTTTCAAGATTTTTTATAGTTTATATGTTTGAGAAGGTAGAAGAAGGTGGTTGTTATGTAGAGGTGCAACAGATAAAAGCTTCTCTGTGTTAAAGTGCTTTTTACATTGGTTCCATATTCTGTTTACTTCTAGATATTTAAATTGATCTGCTAAGATAAATGGGAAGGTGTCCTGTCCAATATTACGAGCTAGAGAATTCATTGGAAAAAGCACACTTTTATTCAAATTGATTTTAAATCCATATATCTTTTGAAAATCTGCTAATGATTATTGGACTGCTGGCACAGAATATTGTGTGTCCGAAATATACAGTACCATACCAAATGTATATATAGTGATATTTTCTTTTCAAGTTCTCTGAGAATCCCCTTTATCTTTGATGCAAATTCGAAAGTATACAGCCAACAGTTCAGTGGTGATTACAAAGAGCAAAGGTGATAAGGGACATCCTTGTCGAGTACCACGTTCTAGTTTCAAGTTACCTAAAATAATGTTTTTAATAAGAACTGAGGCTTCTGGACTAGTATAAAGTAGTCTGATCCGTGCATGTATGTTTGGGCCAAACCTAGATTTGTGCAATGTGGTGAACAGGCAGTCCCCATTCAACCATGCTTTTTCTGCATCTAAAGATAATAGGATCTCTGGGGTATTAGATATAATGGGTGAATAAATTATATTAAACAAACGTCGAAGTGTCTGACTTTAATAAATTCTGTTTGGTCTTGTTACATTTCAGAATGAAGCACTTTCTCTATCCTTCTGGCTAGAACTTTGGAGATTATCTTACCATCATTATTAAGAAGAGAGATCGGTCTGTCTTTAGCTTCTATAAATGTTGCTAATAATAGTGAAGCTAATTTATTTAAGAATTTTTTTATAAAATTCTACTGGGTAGCCATCAGGGCCAGCTGCATTTCCACTTTGAAGTGAGTTTATCGCATCTACTGATTTTGAAAGTGTCAGAGGTTTTTCCAGTTCCACAGCACTAAGAGTATCTAGCTGTGGTATCCCTAATGAATCGAGAAACTCATTAGACTGTGTCTTATCTCTCTATTATAAAAAAAATCTTGGAAGGGAGACGAGACTTGATTTTCTCGGTAGACACTTTGATGTCACACAAGACAAGGCAGTGAGACAAAAGGACAGCTGCTGTACAGGCTTTTAAATGATTGATGCGCAGCTCGCCAGCAGCAGCAGCAAGCCAGCAGATGATCCAACTGCATTTCCTTAGCTTGTGTTCAGCCCCGCTGCCTTCACAACGCGAGTGGCAGAGATGCGTAATGGCAAAAGTACAGCTGCTATACAGGCTTTAAATAATCGATCATGCAGCATGGCACTAGTAGTCCCGGGGTTGGGTTAAATTCATTCACTACAGCTTTATTATTGGCAAATATCAAGAAATAAAAAATGAATAACATGAAAATAACAGTCTCTTTAAATTGTATATCTGGTTATCCAAACCCAGGGGTTGGCGAGCAAAGTGAGCAGGGGGTAGAGCCCCCTTGTCTTTTTTAATCTCCATAGCATTACATTTTTTTTAAATAACATGCAAAAATGTTGCATTTTTAGCTTGAAAAAATTGCATTTTTATTAAATCTCATTTTTCTACTGTAAAATGTGCAAAAAGTACAAAGTCAGAAGTGTTGAAAATATAATAATGATAAAAAATAATAATAATGAATAATAATGATAATAATAATAAAATGAACAGCACACTTCACATGATGCTTGGGTTTAACACTAAGCTGGTTAAACTGAATAGAATATAAGGACTTAGAGTACTCTCTAAATGTGTAGGTTATACTTTTATGGTTAATAATTTTATCTCCATCTGTGTTTCTAGTTGGTGTTATTACATTACGGACATCTTGCTTGTGGATTTGTTGGACTAAAATCTTATTGGCCTTTTCTCCGTGTTCATAATAATGATGTTGTGATTTAAAGATAAGCTGTTCCATTTCTTTAGTAGTCAATAGGTTAAATCGTGATTGCAAAACCTGTCTTTTCCTATAGAGTGCCTCATTTGAAAATCGGGGGATCATGTATAACAGTGTGTACGCACAAAAATGTTGCGTAAAAACGTTTCCACATTCAAATCGCTATGTATAAAACCTAAACTTGCCATAAAGCCACGCACATTTCCGCGGTAGCTCATACCCTGTCGTACGCAAGTTCTGCACTCGGTTTTGCAGACTGGCGGCAGCATCAAAGCAGTGCTACTGTTCCTGTGTGGTTACCCTTTCTTTTTTTTTAGATCCACATCCATGATGTGGCTTTATAAATACACTGAAATTAACCGCATATTGTTTATTAGTTTAATGCATCTGATTGTAATTAACCTGTAACAATATAATGGTCCACAGAATGGTCAAACTATTCTAAATACAATAGCTGCTTTAGCGTTGTTACTCTCACTTTACCTTCTTCTTCTTCTTTCAGCTGCTCCCATTAGGGGTTTCCACAGCGGATCATCTTTTTCCAGATTACTCTCATTGCACCACTCAAAGTATTTATATCACTGTATCTGAGTGGGGAATCACAGCTGTACAGCAGCTGATCAGAAACAGAATTATCAGTATACAGCATCTAGCACACGCTGCCTCAGCCATGCTGTCTATTGAACTGGTCTCACACGACAAACGCTTCAGAGCCTTTCCTATACTGACCTCGCGGTTCAGAAACAGTTTCATCCCAAGAACTATAAATGCACTCAATCAGTCCATCAAGTGCTCCTTGTAGAATGCTTTGTACTTATAAGTACAATTACCTCACTGTAAACTTGTGATACAGTTATAATATGTATTTACATATGAAGATGATATCATTTTTAAGATGAAATGCAGTAAAATATGTTTATTATATTATACAGATAAAACTTTAACTTCATTTAAATAATATATTTTGTTAATAATTAAACATGTGAGGACACGGTAAGCAGCGCTAGCGAGTTGCTGGTGCTCCGTTCACAGATTGTTCCTGCCTCGCGTTGTTTTCTTGCTGGTGCTGGCACAACCCTGGAAGGATAGATGGATAGAATAATTTAACATGTACTATGAAGATATTTCAATGTTCCTTAAATGTTTTGAAGAATCGGCGTTCTAAGCTTACAGATGGCTTAACGTCTATTACAGAGCTGATTGTGTGGTGATTGGATATTTGGAGAAACAAAAGTAAGGACAGGAATTGGAAGTTAGTACGTTTGAAAGAGACAGCACTGCTACAATAAAGTATTTCATCGAAGGTCACACATGGCGCAGCAAGCATCTTGCGTGAGACATGAACAATCACTGCGCCACCGTGTTCCCATGTTTAATAACATGGTTTAACTCTTATCATATTGAAAATGATATCACGTATACATCTCAGTATTTTAATTATTCAGAGAGCTGTAATATTACTAACGTAATGAATTCTGTGTCCTGTCGGAGGAAGAGAAAGCCCGGAAGCACGTAGTGATTCACACACAGAGCACATAGAAGATCAAATACAAAACAAAGCATTTAACGTGCTACTTTAGTTATGATGGGATTTGAGAAACTAGTAAATTAAATGATTTTAAGATGAAGTTTATGATGTTCTGCTTTAATGACAAAATAAACTACGTGATTAAAGTGGAAATTTAGACATTTTGTGCTTTTTTCCCACTCTGTGCCTTTTTTTTCTCTGTACCCTAATAAGCTTTCATATGAATCTCAGACGGTGGGCTACGACTCGCCTTTTCATGGCGACTTTGATATCTGACAACTTCTTTTTTATTTCGGGCACTGTGCGACTTTGTGAACTTGAGCTTTCGAGTTTCTTCGACATGCTATGTCACTCAATCAACTTCCTTTTGTTGTTTTTACCAATGTTTAAACCAACAAATAGAACGTTTTTCCTTGCCTCCACTTGGTATTCGCTGAAATTCTTCTATTTTCCCTCATGCTTTTGTCATTGGGGGTATTTTCCATACGTTGCTTAAATCATCTGAGATCAGATGCCTTATCTTGGATGAGTTAATGCTGATGAAACTCAGATAAGTCAGTTTTTCAAACGCAGCTGTGTAGTAGACTAGTCTAGCTGGATCCAATCATCCGAGATGATTGCACGCGCCTGCGCTGATTGAAAAGCCCATATATATTGAGTCTAGAAAACATGATCAGCAAGTCTTTGATAAGCTGCAACAAAATGACGAATGAACGGGCACATTTTTACACACAAGTGGAGCAGGACCTTTTACTCGAGGGTTTGAAGAATTTCAAGATTTAATATGCACAAGGGGTAACACTGCAAAAGCAGCCCAAACCAGAAAAGACAGCTGGCAAAAAGTGGCCAACAAATTAAACGTGTAAGTACTGTGCATTGTATTTACTGAATGCAGCGTTTCATTTCCGGTGTGTCAGATTAATTATTATTTAATATGTCAGAATTCCAGATCAAACGTGAGCACAAGGAGAACATGGGAACAGGTTAAAGTAAAGCACAAGAATATACTTCAAACTGGTAAATATTGGTATATAACTATTTAAAGAATTGTTGTCATAAAGAATAATAAATAATATAAAAAACATTAATTTTAAAGCTAATAAGAAGGCAGACAAGCAAAAAACAGGTGGAGGTCCACGCGGTCCAGACCTAACCCCTGCAGAAGAGTTGGCTCTCCAGCAAAATGCCCATCGCCCTGTTTCTGAGGGCATTCCTGGGGGAAGCTCCTCCTCAAAACCAGTGGCAGGATGCAGTGGTCACTTCATTTCAGGTAAAGGATGGTCATTGCATATATTTGTCCTCAATGTGTGCCATACTGTAGGTATGTTCCATATAGCCCTCATTTTTGTTGGGTCAGTTGCAGGGAATGTCATATCCCTAGAACCTGTGCCTGACCAACGAGATATTGACGAAGGTCAAATATTTGATGAAGACACTGTGTCTGATTATTCATCAGGAGGACAGGTAAATTTTCCAAATAATGTTTGAACAAACTTCACTCTGATCAGTCCCATGTGCTAATCGTGATATAACTCTTTTGCAGGAGCCTGTAGCCAGCACACATGTCCCTTTTGGAACAAAGTCCACATCAAAAAAAGGAGATGGTGAGGTTGGTTGAGCCATTTATTGTACTTTATACAAAATGATTCAAAATGATATACTGCGTATACAATATAGAGGAAAAAAAAGCATTTGTAATTGTGTATTTATTTGCAGAAAAATGTGAGGACTCTATACAAGACATATCTTCAACAGAAAATTGCATACAGAAAACTAAAAATGAGAAAAATACAGCAGGACATGGAACTTCATGAACTGAGGACAACCAAAATAAAGTTGCAGATACAAATACTAGAAAAAGAATTGATAACAAAATTCTCTTATCTCTTTCCCATATGTATATGTGTATGCGTGAGTGTATCCTTAATTATGTTCTCCTCCTTACAGACTGAAGGGCTGTAATATACAATAAATAACTTTTGTGTAAAACCACTGTTGTCTTTTTAATTGAAAATATTGGGCCACAATTCTGTCTCTAGCAGCTCTGCCACTGGTTTGCTCAAGGTGCACTGGGTCAAGGTCATCATTAGGCTGCACCAAAACCTCAGGGACTCTCACTTTTCTGATGGTCGCTATGTTGTGTAAGAAAGAGCATGCAAAAATTATGTCACATGCTTTGTCAGATGCAACCCTCAGCCTTTTTAGACATTGAAATCTCTCCTTCAGGTGGCTAAAGGTAATTTCAATTCGTGCCCTTGTCCTAGACAGAGCTGCATTATATCGAGTTTGTGGCCCAGGGTTGGGGTTAGGAAACGGGGTCATTAGAAAATGCCTACAGGCATATCCCCTGTCCCCAAGCAGGATTCCATCATGTTGACCTATGGAATATGTAAAAATTATGAATACAATACACACATCACCATAATTTACTTAAACATTCTTGAGTCATGAACAGACCCTGGCCATTTGGTCTCCACATTTGATACAAGGTAGGATGCATCACAGATCAACTGAGAATTTATAGCATTTAGGTCAAACAATTTTATTGTATGTCACCATGCCTATTGGCTATTTTCAACTCTTACAAAAAGTTACATTACCTGCACGTTAATACTGTGGAAGCCTTTTCTGTTTATGTAACCTGGCTCATTTGGACCTGATGGGGCCTTTATTCGGATCTGCGTACAATTCAGTGCCCCAATCACATTTGGAAATCCTGAGTAATGAGAATGTTGGGCTGATTGTGAGATTCTTTATGAAACTGTGGGTGTTTTTGCCTGTGCATTGCCTACCTGCAATGGCATGAAACGCCTCTTTTATTGTCTGCACATGCAGGTGTCCAGGAAACACTATGAAAACCTGAAGGAAATATTTCAGAGCCAAACGGACTTTATGAATTGCCTGACAAACTGCACTTTTAGATGGATTTCTCACATTCTGGGAAGAGTTTGGGGAGTGGCAGCAGGTGTGTACACATGCGTTACTTTTCACGCTGACCGGGATTTATGGAGTGGAAGAACGTGGAAGTTGGCGAACGCACAGATTTATGCATCTGGATTTTTTTGTGCACAAGCACATTTCCGCTTTTGTCCACACACCATGTTATAGTGTGAATTCTACGCACGGCGTTATGCATGAGGCCCCAGGTGTATTCTAGATCGATTCTGGCAATTTCACTGATTAACTCAGACACCTTCTTGGTTTCCAGTTTATTTTTGTGAGAAAGATATGAAATAATCTGTCCTCTTAAAAATACCTTCAGAGTTTCTGAGAGTATACCAGCTGAAACCTCTGAGGATGCATTTCCTTCAAGAAAATAATCAATTTGCTTGGATATGAATTATGTACGGTTTTCATCAGCTAATGACTGGGGGTTAAGACACCAGCTATGAGATGAGTGTGCAGGATGCATTAATTTAAGCTCCATGATCAGAGATGGGCAGAGATAACGATATTATCGTACTTATAAAATTTGATAGTGGGCAAAAAATTATTGTCTGTGTGGAAATGATCAATTCTTGAATAACAATGATGTATACTGTAGGTGAGAAGGAGTATGTTCTTAGGTTAGGATTTAAGAAACCCCATTGTTCAGATGAGTTATGATCTGTTACAAACTGTGCAATTATCTTTGCAGTATTAGATGTTATCGCTGGTGTATTTGAGGATCTATCCAGGTCTGGATTTAAAGCACAATTAAAGTCTATATTATAATTTTGTCAGTGTCCACATTAAGGATAAATGCAAATACATTTTGGAAGAACGCTCTATCATCCACATTAGGTGCGTAGATATTAATCAAAATTATTTTAGTGTTAGATGAATTGCTCTTCACCATGACATATTGCCCTTCACAATCAGATATTGCATCTGACACTACAAATGGGATAGTTCTGTGTGTTAAGATTCCCACACCCCTGTTTTGTATAGCTAGAGTGAAAAATTTGGCCAGACCACTCTAATTCATCATTGAGACCCTTGAAATTCCAGTTCACACAGTTCACTATTTGGTTATGGGAATATTTCTTCTAAACTTTTGATATTTTGTATTTTTAGGTTAGGGTAGTACATTGTGCACACGATAGCTTTGATATAGATTTCATATTATTGCTAAGTGATACAGCTATGGAATGTATTGTTATGTTGTCATTAACAGTTATGGACGTATAAGGGAGTCTTCAACATCATCTCTTACTGAACTCACAACTCCACCTAGAGATCGGGAAATATCGAAACACATTCTGTGAGCTGAAGGTAATGATCGCCATGCACGAGGAGAACATAAATGACTTTAGGGAGATGCAAAGAAGAACAATTGAGAACTATAGAGAAATAAAGAATGAAATAAAGGTCCTAAACAAGAAAAATTAAAAACTGCATCAGGATATAAAAGACCTGGAGGAACATTTAAGTAGTAAGTTTACTACAACCTTTACAGAAATACAAAAAATTGATGAAAAAATACAGGAAAATACAAGTAAGTTAGAGAGTGAAATTAAAGTACTTGCTGCTCAGCTTGAAGATGTTAAGCAAACGTTCATGACCTGTATTGAAATAGTTGAACAATTGACTTCTGTCACGGATGAAAAAGCAATGGCTGCAAAATCAGAATTCTAAGTGCTCGCGGACAAAATGACAGCAATGGAAAATAGATGCATGAAGGAACAACATCAGAATTGAAGGTCTTGCTGAAAAACGGGAAAGTTCAAACCCTGTGAAATTCATAGCTGAATTATTCTCTAATATAACTGGAGAAGACTTTAAATCAGGCATCTCTGATCTCTGCAGCCTACTATATACGTGGATCAAATGCCTCCAAACCAAAAAGCCTAATTGTCAGTTTTGAGAAAATACATCAAATTCAGCCTCTTGTACTCTGCCAAAATTAAAGTGGTTATTGAATATCAGTGTTACATTTTTAGCTTTCCGGACGAAGCAAATAAAGAGCTGAGAAGACTGATCCCGACTTTCTTTTGAAACACATGATGATGAGTTACACTGTGTTCTGGCAAGGCAAAGAAGATTGTACTTGAAGCTTGCATTTTGGTCTGTTTGTAAAGAGACATTTTCCACATATATATATATTTTATATTTTACTTCATTTTTGCCCATCCCTTTCCCTTTTCTTTTTTTTTTAAATTAAGCTGCAATGACTATATTGTGTAACAGATGGCCGGCAGCTTCCACAGAATGAAAGGGTGGGGGAAAGGCAACATATTTTGGATACTACATCCCCCAAGATGTTAGATGGCAGCTTCTCTGCAGTGTAGCAGTGACCTGGATTCCCATAGGGCATTATGGGACATGTAGTTTAATACCTCAGCCCTGCTGGGTACGGACGCTGCGAGAGAACCTGGGGAGTCATGCTTCCCTTATAGTCCGGAAGTACTAGGAAGTCATGAGGACGGAAGCCCCAAAGTACTTCCGGGCTGATTAAAGAACTTGAATTCTCGATCTGACCCAGAAGTGTGGCAAGTCACATGGGAGGAATAACAGAAGCACTTCCAGGTCAAGCACTATATAAAGGACTACTGAAAACCCAGCAAGCGAGCCACAGTTGGGAGGTAGTAGACAATGCTTGCTGAGAGGTGTGAAGGTAGAGAATTATAATTAGTATTGTGCTTGGGGTATTACTTGCCTGTTTATTGTGGCTGTGGTGCTTGGAGGGCACTGTTATAAGAAAAAAATAATTAGAAAGATCTTCTTGATGCTTTTACCTGGTGTCCTGTGTTGTGTCTGTTGGGTTTAACACTAGAATTACCGGAGCCTACGAAAAAACTCGTAGATCCGTCCCACCTCAAATTGCTTCTCACCTCTCCATCAGTGTCCTTTGTCCTGTAAATGTTTCGATAAGCAGCAAATAGCAAGCAGCCTGCTATCACATGGTCCCCCCCCCGGGCACAGTTTTCTCAGTTCAAGTCTGTTTACCTGCGCGTCAGTTGCTTAGAGTTGTATAGAGTGAGAAGTCAAGCAAAATCACACCTTTTATAAATACTATATTGTTATTTGGAACACATGCATTTCATGTGTGTTCTGTGTCTACAACGATCTATGTAAACACATCGTTAAAACAGAAACGTTTTTCATGTTTTAGTAATAATTGACAAAATGTAGGCATGAAGTTTATAATGTGTGAAGCCTGAAGTCCAAATATCAAAGAAACACTTTCACAAAAGGTACAAATATAACAGAACAAGTGCGCTTTTATTCAAAAAAAGAACCCGCATTAGGGTGCGACATTGACACACATTTACTATGACCGCTTTGGTGGTGCAACGGTATCAACTGTAGGCTAGTAATCAAAACTTCATGGGTTCAATCCCTGATGACTCCATTTTGAGAAATGAGCTGCTTTTATTCTTACTATTTTAGAATAAAAACATACATTTGATTTCAGTCTGTAACAGCCGGTGTAAATGTATGATACTTGTAATGGTTAGCTTTGTTTTTTTTTTATTCAGTTTCATTCTCTCAGTCATGTTCACGATCCTACCCTAACCCCTGCCCCTTCCATCTGACACTGCTGGTTTCACATAAAGACGCGCTATAGCTCTGCACTGTACTTATGACTTTACACTGTAGGATGCTTGCGAACTGAAGTGTCTGTGTGCATTTTTTGTGGCATCACACGTGTATTTTTTGAGCATGCCTACTTTATGACCACAGACTTGGAAAGTCTTTCTCCCGTGGGACAACTGGGATCTTTTCCTAAATAAGGAGTGGCATTGCACATGTACTTTGTCTTCAAATCTGCCAGAATCCAAAACTTTAACCAAATTTGTCAGTCTTGGTCACGATGTATTGTAAGAAAGGACAACGGTCCTTTGTTGGAAACAGTTGCTCATCAACTGTAATAAGTTGCCCTGGGTTGTAACTCAGAACACAGTTCTCAACAAAACATTGCCAGATGTCCGAAATTGCAGCAAGTCTGTTATTTTTCACACATCCTGCACAGGTGTCTTTGTTTTCAAAGCATTTATCTCCATTCTTTTGACAAGAGCAGTGATGACTACAGTTGGTGCTGTGGCTGATGCCTGGTCAGAGCTATTTGTTGTACCGGCAATCAAAGATACGATGCCCCGTCACCGCTATCAGACTATCATGTGGCATTTGTGCTTTGACAACAAAGACACCCGTGCAGAACGCTCTAGACGTGCTCCTTCTCTTGGTCTGTCAGAGCTCTGGAACTTTGCGAAGTGCAGTTTGCCTCACATGCAGAGGCACAATCGGGGCTGGGGGCTAGGGGGTTAGTTTTGCGATTGGAGTGTAAGTTTGTGCAGGAAGCTGTCAGTATTTGACATACTTGTATTCTGTGTCTCTCAGTTCACGTACATGTTTTGGGTTGTGCAATGTGCTTCACAGAGTTTTTTGTGATTCCTATCAGAAATTCGATGTGCACCCTGTGTGCCTGTTTCAGTACCTGACATTCAGTGTGATCACTTGGCCATTGTCTACATGTCAGCTAAGTTGCTTGCGTTTGTGGCCAGCCGTGTAATTCCTATCATTCAAAGTGCACTGCCATTTCTGTGGCTGTGAAAAGGAGTCAGAGCCTAGTTTTATGTATGTTGTGTATGTGTCATGGCAAGCTGATGATTTAGACCAAGATGAAGTGCCAAGTGTCAGGGGTGCAAGGTTTTTTGCATGACAAACAGAAAACACTTAGCATTATATATTTATATATAATTATTCATACATCAGGACAGTGTCATTTGTTTTGTTGGAGCTAACTGTATAATACTACTCTAGAGACCTCCCATCAAAATTACTACTCTGGGTATCCAAACCTCCAGGGTTGGATGCAGTCTGTTTCATTGGCATCATGTTTTTTACTTACATTTTAAAAAGACTCTGCAATACACTCTTTGGACAGTGTGCTTTCATTGTTATTGTTCATTTCTTGGATTATGCCATGTATTTTTATGGTAATATTTGTTTCACTGTATACATTTAGCAAGCTGATCTTTCACAAACTAATAATTTTTCATATCTGTTTGTTATTTAGAAAATTGAGAAGCTTTCTGGTGCTGGCAACCGATAAGAAACAAAGCCAGTTCTTAAAGGGCCAGAGCATGTCTTAAAGGATAAACTTAGCGTTATTTATTTCAGCAGCTAACATGTTCTGTGGAACATGGCAGAAGACCCAAGGAAAAAGTATATAGCGAGTGGCACAGACATGAAGGTGGTTTGCTTAGTAGTTGGTAGGACGATAATTGTAAAGATTAGCTAAGTCCACATGTGGAATTTGCCATATATCTTTCTTCATCATATTAATATTGAACTACTGTACAATCAAAGGCATGACATGAAGTCAAAGTCATATTTTCTAATCCTAAAATATTTTTTCTTTTGGTTGCTGTTTGAGCGCTAATCTCTAAGAAACTGTTTCTTTTGATCATAAAATGTTTGGACTCTTCACAGTGTATGCAGTATTCTTTTACAATGTCTACTTCTAGCAAAGAAAAAAAAACTACCAGTAAGTAGTGAAAAAGATCAGAAGAGGAGAAGGTGTCAAAGAATTCAGTAACCTTTTGACAATCCTAACTAATCCTGTGAATGTAAAATCAATGTCAAAAAGGACGTGCTTGAAATGCATTAACCTAAAGAACAAATAGACCTCTAATTCAAAGTGCTACAGAGTTTAAGTTATCCATAATCTCAGATGAAAATAGGACATCAGTGATGACCTAATATCATATCGCTTGACTGTGGGTCATGTCCAGGAAAACATATCCACACATGGCAGTGGAAGCAAAAATGGCTATGAAATAGCATCATTTTATTGTATTAATGTCAAAGCAAGAAACCAACACAATAATCAAAATCTTCACAATTGCAATTCATAACTGGTTTGAGACAAATCTAAAGGAAATATGACGGAATTTATAAAAAAAATTAAATATGACATGCCATCATAACAAGTGCAATTGCACTGGCACAAGTACACAGTATGTTGCCTGGCAATGAGCTACATCCCCCTTGTCTTAAATTGCAGTGCCCATTGCAAATGCAGAAAATAATTTTAAAAAATCAAAACAGCAAAAATGAATAATTAACAATACATCATAACAAAAGGAATATTTCAGAAATGTTACCGTATTCATTACATATGATCTATGAAAGGTAATTACAGACGGAGGAAAAAGACTGTTTCATACTGACACAAAAACATATTTCCACAGTGAAAGTAGAATAGAAAAGTGTTCTGGAGTGTTAAAAAAGGGGCTTAGTAAGTTAAGATGAGAGAGATGAGAGCAGACAGTTCGATATCTGATAGGAAGCCAGTGTAGACAAGCCATCTGAAGGGTAATACGGTCACAATATTCTGTTTAGGCAATGATTTAAGCTGTGGCATTCTAAAACTCTTGATAATTTGAAATGAGAGCTGTGGTAGTTTAAGCACAAAGTGATAAAAGGATTTAGAAAGGGAGGGTTGAACTCGATTCATGTTTTTTTAGACGACTCAAGGTTCTGACTACTGTCAAGTATAAGTTCACAACTGGCTGGAGAGGAAGAGAGGATAATTATGTACAAGCAAAAGTGGAGCAAGAAGCTGTGAACCTTCTTCTAAATGTTTAAGTGATCCTATGATTTGGAGTTCAGGGGTGTGTGTATTGAGTTGGAGGAGTATAGCCAATATCTGGGCTAATGACTCCAATGGTAGGAAACTTTGACCAATTGTGACCACTTCCATTTAGAAACATTCTAGCACCTCAGATGACAAAACTTAAATTATCATTGTCTGTAACATAATAGTCACAAACCTGCTTAATCCAATTCATTGGCACATGATGATGGGTCTGAGAATGTCATGTGTATTACCTTTAACCACTGAAAAATTCTATGTAAGCTAGCCTAGTCACATTTTCTAGACATCCTTGCACCATCTCAATTCTGAAGTATTTTTGTCTGCTGAGAATAGTAAAAGCAAAATAAGCAATACAATGTGTTACCCATCACATAAATATTCGAATTTGGATGTCATGAAAGTCAAAACTTGGACAACCTGGTGTAAGTCAATAGGCTTAAAAAAGATCAGCCCAAGTTGATCTATCCATCCATTGGTTTCTTGAGTTTGACTTTTTAGCACATGGCCACAAAAGGGTGAAGCCAGTCCTAGTAGCACTGGGGCCTAGTCAGAAAATGACCTTGCATGGGATTTCAGTCTGTACTCATTTAGGAAAAGGTAGTTCAGAGTCACCAAATAACCTAATATAAACTTCTTCAAAGAAAACACATTGGGAGAATATGCAAGATCTGTACACAAGGAGATCATGCCAGTATTTGAACCCTGCAAGACAGTGGTGTTCCCCATCCAAAATGAGCCCACAAGAGCTGAACTCAGGCCTGTTCCACCTAACGCATAGCTGTAATTGGGCTGTACTGTTGAAACCAATGCTGATATTTGCTCTTGTACCTGGAAGCCATAATGATTAACATACATGGGGCACACACACATACAGTAAATAAATCCATATGTGGCTGAATATTGTACATAATCCACCCAGCCCAACACTATTCTTCAGTAAAGCTTACTGATTTATACATTTTACCTGATTCAAGTATCTTTCAGTTATAGCAAACCAAAAGCTTAAACGGTCATAAACCATTTTGTAAGGTATATAGTAAGACAATCTAGGATGGGTAATGCATGCAGTAAGACATATTCCCCAGGCGTTTAACCTGGCTTGGTAACACTAAATTACTTTAAGGTGTTTCTAACTGCTGTATTGACTATATTGACTCCCCAATTAAGTGTGGGTGTTTTGAAAGACGCAGGGGATTGAGAGACAGAGCAAAGAATCACCTGCTTAAGCAAGATTCTTGAATGAAATTAAACCGTTTTATTGTTAGCCTAAAGCTAAGGGTGTTCATACCATTATAATGATAGCATTTTAAGGAATGCTGTCCTCAGCATACATAAGCTTTTATTATTGATAAAGCAAGGTACATATGGAAATTGGGGGTATTTAAAGAGCATTAAAATTGTGTTTTTTTCTATATAACAATAATCTTTACCCTACACATACTTACCCTGGGGGATGCTCATATCTGAGTTTGACTTTTCTCCTATTTCTCCTGATGGCCTTACTAATGTACTCCATCCACTTTATCAATATTTCTTCCCGGTACATGGATGACATGCTTGACCCCTAAGATATTCAAAAGCCACTTACTCTTCAGCTGAGTTCATTCTTATTTAGAGCTCTACTCAGTGGGCTGGCTCTGATTTCAAATATAAGGCAACACAACTAAAATGGAGAGGCAACAGCACAGACTGACAGAGCAATATCCATTAAGCATATGTACTGTAGGCTCTCTTTTTGTCATTACTCTAAAGTGACTTTTCATATACAGGCATATAACATTTTTCAACAGATGATGCGAGGACAGCATATTGGATTTGCAGTCTATGGAGTCCATGGTGTCAATCCATCTCAGGTAAATGTCCATGTAAAGTTTCAATATTCAACCCATGCTAGTTTTTAGCTAAAGACTGCTCTTTCTGAAAATATAAATTAAAATAAAGTGCAATCATTACAGATTAGGCTCATCAGGCCTCTTGGCAATACGTCTTCTTTTCTGTGGTCCACGTTGGTCCATTTGACTTGCATTTAAAAATGTATTTTTTAAGCACACTCTCATTCCATTCCATCATTAAAACACAAAATAACTGATTGCATAAGTATGTACAACAATAAAATGTGACCACTTCCAAGGGGGTGAATACTCTTTATAAACACGGCACATCTCAAAAGCTTGGGACACAGAATCACAGGTACAAACACAGCATCCCCACATGAGTGCCATTTATTGTCAACATGCGACTTGACTGCATGAATCTGAGACTAGAGACCCTCGGGGAAAATTAATGTAGTTTGAAAGAACATTGCCTGTTCTACACACTGCTGGGTGTGCCAGAGAAAACATTAATTCATAATAAGAGCCATGCTCCAAGTAAATATAAAACAAAAAGATATGCAACTGGGACTTCTCTGACTTCCATGTAACAATTCAATCTATAAAATTAGTCTTTTGGGAATCCTGACACCCTTGCCACACTCTCAGGACTACTAAGTGGAAAAAGGCAAAAGTGTACAGTGATGTACAATGTCAAACGACAAACGTCCATGAGAAAAAAAATCAGGTTACACATGCCACATAACCCACATGTCTGTTTTCCATTTGTATGCTCAAAACATGCCAAGAGAATTTTTTATGCTTATTTTTTAACATAACTTTAAACAGTTACTTCCGATATAATTTGCACACATCATAAACAGGAAACTAAAGCCTCATGGGAAGGAATTGAAGTCAGGACACTTAATCAAGGAATGAGGGTAAAAAGTGGGTCTTCAGGTCAATAAGTCAACCCCCATGAGGCTTTAGGTTTCCTATTCATGTTCGTACTGATAATTCTGGAGGTAACCAACAAAAGTTTCAGAGAAAAACGTGTATGAAGGGCCGTTCAGGAAAAAAGACTGGTTTGTATATATATAAATTGGTTCAGATATATACTGTATATCGATTCAGATATACACAGGACATTGATTTGAATACATCCATTCAGATATAGACATTGGTTCAGATAACATTGTTATGATATACTGTATATACTGTACATTGGTTTATATAGGTCTGCACTGACATATATACATTGGTTTGAATACACCCATTCAGATATAGTATGTACATTGGTTGATATAAATATATCGATTAATATACATTATTTTTTTTTATATATATATATCTATACTAATAAAAGGCAAAGCCCTCACTGACTCACTCACTCACTGACTGACTGACTGACTGACTGACTGACTCATCACTAATTCTCCAACTTCCCGTGTAGGTAGAAGGCTGAAATTTGGCAGGCTTATTCCTTACAGCTTCCTTACAAAA
>JANRMT010062856.1:60311599-60365210 GCA_026402145.1 Polypterus bichir lapradei | reverse complement strand
ATTAACAATCATGTTACGTTATTTTTAAAAATTTTCCTTTTCTTTTTCATACCTTCTTTAACACACTACTTCTCCGTTGCGAAGCGCGGGTATTCTGCTATATATATATATAGATAGATATGACAACAACACTCATATCAATGACAAAACAATTACTGTACATTAACAATCAAGTTACGTTATTTTTAAAATTTTTCCTTTTCTTTTTCATAACTTCTTTAACACAGTACTTCTCCGCTGCGAAGCGCGGGTATTCTGCTAGTATATATATATATATAGGTTTAAATATATCAGTTTAGATATAAATACACTGGTTCAGATGCATCCATTCAGATGTATACAGTACATTGGTTATGATACCTTGGTTTAGATATACACATTGGTTATGATACATCTGTTTGGATATATAGGTTGGTTCATTTACATATAGTTAAGTCCTTAAGTATTTGGACAGTGATACAATTTGTATCCAAACTAATGTATATAAACCAATGAATCTGAACTGATATATATATCTCTGAAACAATTTACGTATTTACAAACCAATTTTTTTTTTCCTGAATGGCCCCACATACACGTGTTTTGAAAGTTGTGAGCATACAACTGGAAAATGTATTTATTTTTTTTTAACCATGGAGGTTTTTCATATAATTTACTATTGTACAGCACTATTGCCTTATTTTATATCGTAAAGTTCATTGTCTCCATTCTGCACGAACCCATGAGAGTAATTTTTTTTCTCAGCCACCACTTCAAAGTACATTGGGTAAGTAACATATTCAAAATATCATTTTTGGGTGGAGTGCTCATTTAGTATCATTCTTATTATCCTCATTATTGCCCATTTTATAGATATAACCCAGGTTATCCCTTTCCCCTCTAAATCTGCATTTTCTACTCTGGCCATCCTTTGGGTTAAACCCATTTCATTTGACACAACCTCCAAACACATCTTCTTTGGCCTGCCTCTGGGCTTTATGTGTACTTCACGTACTTTAATAAGATGCCAACAAAAACTCAACTGTCTTTATTTTTTGTTCTTGCCTTTATGTTTCTGGTTGACTGCAGAATCCCCTGCCCTTTGTAATTGCCGATGCTCTCCGCTTCCAATTTATCTTTGCCTCTCCTAATGCCGACGTCTCTAGTGGCCAAGTTCATTTGTTGTGTTTAAGCAACTTTACAACCAGTACATTTATAATAATTTGCAAACTGCTAAGTTAACAGTGCAATAATAGAGAGCATTTATACAGCTGTTGTCTCCATTGTGCAAGGATCTGTGTTATACAGCACCTTCCTAGAAAACTTTGAAGTAGTAGGCAAGTCTTTCTTTTAATCTGTCTAGCATGTAGTGAGAAGTCAAGCAAAATGACACCTTTTATTGGCTGACTAAAAATATTACAATATGCAAGCTTCTGAGGCAACTCAGGCCCCGTCTTCAGACAAGATGTAATTTGAAGAATACCTCAAGAAGGGGCTTGAGTTACCTTGAAAGCTTACATATTGTAAAATTTTTAGTTAGACAATCAAAGGTGTCATTTTGCTTGACTTCTCACTACATCCATAATGGCTAACAGGGCACAACACCCTAGTCCTCTATCTAGCATGAAAGCAGAAGAGTTAGTGTCCTCACCACACCAAAATGCACATTAAGCACTGCTATGTATGATTTAAAGTAACCATCTTTAGAAAGCAAAATGATACCAAAAGACAAAAGTCAAATCTGGGTGTTTCACGGTGCAGAAGGAGTCCTGGGTTAATTGGAAAAAATTAAAAGTAGCACATTAACAGGAGTTCAGTCCATGATTAGTATGCAGCTGTGGTCTCTATGTGTGCTGCACCTTAAGCCCGATTGTGGCAGACGTGCCATTGAGTTTAGTCTGTAGCAGCCTTTTCTCAATTGTTATGACGCCAAATCAATCTCTGCTACCTTCTACAGGTGAGAGACATAGCATTACTATGGGGTAAACAGGTTAGTATCATACTTAGTGTGGTTATATGACAAAGCAAAATAGACTGGCCTTGTTTGCTTTGCTAGGTGCCTGAATTGATGAAGATCAACAAAGAAATGAAGTGTACTACAAGCAAAAATGTCACCACAAGACACCAAGGTGACATGAGGACAGGATGGCAAATAATAGATAAAGACTATCGTAAACAAGAATATGTAAAGAAAGACACAGACTAATCAATAAGACTATTGACTGTATTAAGTATTTGTATTTGATGGTGCTGCTGTTCTAGTATCTTGCCGGCCCATGCTGCTGCTAGAGTCAGTGCTATTAAAGACTTGCTGCAGCAGAGAAACAAACAGAGACCTCTGAACAAGGCTCATTAAATAACGACTCAGACTTCTAATGTCAGAGAATCACCCAGCCAAGAGCCAGAGTACATGAGGGAAGAGAGTTCTAAAGAGCTACACTACTGGGTGCACCTGAGTGCCTCCCTTGGCTATCATATATCCATTTGGAAAGTATTCTTAAACATTGAACTGTTCTTGTTGTTGAAGTTTAAAGCACTATCAAATTTTTTGAAATTTGTTTTAGTCTGTGGAGAGAGTGTCACCCTTGTCAAGAGGCTTACTTACCTCGGCAGCAGCATTCATGTCTCTGGTAACTGTTCCTATTGAAGTCAGTAGACGGATTGGCAGAGCATGGGGGGTCATGATATCGATGTAAAGGGGTGTGTGGTGCTCCTGGTATCTATTCAAAAGGACAAAGGTCCAAGTCTTTAGAGTCCTGTGCTTCCTGTCTTGCAATATGGTTGCAAGACATGGACGCTATCCAGTGACCTGAGACAAAGACTAGACTCCTTGGATACTGTGTCTCTTCAGAGAATCCTTGGGTACTGCTGGTTTGACTTTGTGTCAAATGAGCTATTGCTCATGGAATCTCATATGAGGCATATTACCTGCATTGTGAGGGAGCATCAGTTACGGCACTTTGGCCATGTGGCATGTTTCCTTGAGGGTGATCCGGCTCACAGGATCCTCATTGTTGAGGACCCGAACGGCTGGACCAGGCGAAGGGGATGCCCATTTAACACTTGGCTGCAGCAGATAGAGGGTCATTTCTGGAGGGTGGAACTGGACCATGTGTCTGCCTGGGGGGGTTGCATGATGTTCCATTGGGTCTGGCAACTCGCTGTACATGCATGCTTCCCAAACTGACCTGACCTGTTTTGGTCAAGATTGCTGAGTATTTTTGTCAGTTTTTCATGGCCTTTGTAAACTATTTTGGATACTTGTTTACTTTCATTTTGAGATACATAGAACTCAAATATACTTTCATTTTCTTACTAAACTCATGTTTAGGACTAGTTGCATTTTTTATTGTTTCATTTTCAATTTCAGTTGTGCCTTTTTTTAACAAGAACAATTGTTTTGAACACAGGTTGCTACGACAGATTGCTTGAAAGTGTGGCTTATGTGACGTCATCAGCATTACGGTGCTTAAGCTATTGATTCTGATTTTTTATTTGCCTTAGACACATGTTAGATTGTCATGTGGTTGTGATGTCTGCTTTGTTTAATGATAATATTTCATCTCTTGATTCACCCTTTTTTGCAGCTGGCCTCAGACCTCAGCGTCTATCAGTACAGTGTTGCTTATTGCTGAACACTTAATAACATCATAGTTTGTCTGTCATTGCTCCATCCTAGATACTTAAAAAGTGCCCATATAAAAAATATTCAGTGATAGAGTAAGGTTCCAAATATATGGTTGAAATAATATTGGTGCAATATTTTTCATTTTTAATGCATCCATTATTTGGAAAATTATAGTACTGTTTAACTAAAGTGTCTTAGCTGTTATAGCACATTTATCCATCCATCCCTTATCCAACCCGCTATATCCTAATACAGGGTCACGGGGGTCCGCTGGAGACAATCCCAGTCAACACAGGGCGCAAGGCAGGAACAAATCCCGGGCAGGGTGCCAGCCCACCACATAGCACATTTATTAATAATTAAATTTATTAACATGTTGACTGCTAAATATTGTTGTGGCAAAAAATTGTCACCAATAGGTTTTTACCTGAAATGAAGGCTATTAGGAACTCAGAGGATAGGCAAACAGAGTTTATAGCTTTATTGCAATAAAACAATAACACAGATTCAACCCAATTTGGCCAAATTGAGCTGAGCCCCGAACATTTCAGAAATCAAAGTTTATATAATAATTTGTTATCACACCGACCTCGCTCAAATTAGCTCATTCGCTGTTCTCTCTGACTCCTCTCTGCACCTGTCCAGCCAATACTTTAAGTTCTCATGGGAACCATTATTATCGCCTGACTTCCTTCTGCAGCTGGCCTCCGGTATTTTTACTGTCTATTGTCCATCTTTATTTTCTGTTTTGCTTATTATGATTGGCCTAGACTGAGCAGATGTTCCCTTCTTCCATTTTTGGGCATTTCCCCTTCCTTGGCTTTCAAGCTATTTCATATTTGGTGGCTGAAGCTAAGCTTTAATTAAAAAGAAATATGGCATGTACCTTTATTTAATCATTTGCTTGGCATGCCTGACTTACATTAATTTTCTGCACTAAGGTTAATGCTAATATATTTTTCTATATTTATTTATGCTAGTGTATTTTTATTTTCCATACATTACATCATCTTGACCTTGTTTTATCAATGCCTTTGTCGTTTCTGCTGACTCACTATTCCAGCTGGCTTCTCAAGTGCCTACCATGACGATTTTTCTGTATTATGACGCATGACATAACATCTGGGTTTGGTGTGCCTGAACTCACCCATTCTGCCTCACCAACTTCACATCCAGCACAATCGCCATTTTTTTCCCAGTCTGGTTGGAGACTTCCATCTGTAAAGATGGACCAACTTGTTTTTTTTGTGTACAACAATATACGTATAATTTTAATATATTTATTAAAAACAATCAAACAAAGACAAGTGCTTAAAAAGTGCAGTGCTTCAAAACTCATAGCTCAATAAATAAATAATCCATAAAACAAGTGCAAAGGTGGAGGGTAAAATAATCCCAATAAATTAAAAAAAAACCCAAGTCGTAAAAACGAGGTTAAAAACAACTGGCAGGAACAGTTCTTTTTTAAACCCTGGTGCCTTCTTCTTTTAATACTGGCAACTTCCCTGCTTAGGAATCGCCCTAACAGCAAACCTTCCTCGGGTCTGGTTCCCTCTCCAGACAAAGACTTGGGTCCCCAACGGCCAGGGCACTCACAATGGGGCTCTCTTCCAAAGCCTCCTCAACCCCCGCTACCTTCCCGGTCTTATACGGTGAGTCACTCCCTTTACACACATGGCTGTTGCTCCCTGAGTTGCTCAGCCAGAGGGATCACTCCCTCAGCCCCCAGGCGTCAACCTCTCGTGCTACTCAAGGGGTTCTCCTTCCCAGTTGCCTGTCTTCTCATCCTTGAACGTGCTCTCCTCAGCTCGCTCACTCCTGCACCGGCTCCTTCTGCCTCCTGCCTTCTTTTTTCTTTAACCTCCATTCGTTTTCCTTTCTTGATCCTTTTTTTTCTCCTCCTCACACTCACACTTACCCTTTTAGATTGGGGACATGGCACAGCTGTGACAATTAGCAGCTTCCGGTACCCTAAGCGTGCACTTAGTGTAGAACCACCCACTCCAGCATTCACCACACTACTACGCCCCCTCCTACCAAAACACATGTGGTGAATTATTAATTTAAAAAGATGCCGATTCGCCAATTAGCTGCGGACGTCACTTTACCCCTTTGGGTTAATGAGGAAATGGAGACATCAAGAGTAATATGTGTATTATTATGTCTCACTACTCTAAGCACATCAGTAGGTGGAGAGCCACTTCAACCACCATTAATGTGTATCATCCAACTGGATGATGCAATGGTAGCCATTTTTGCACCAGTATGCTCACCACAAATTAGCTGTTAGGTAATGAAGTGATGAGAGAGATACATAGCCAATTAGAGACAAGGGATGATTAGGGAGCCAGAATGACTAGACCGTGGTGGACAATTTAGCCTGGACATTGGAACATACTCTACTCTTTACGAAGGATGCCCTGGGGTCTTCTATGACCAAAAAGAGTCTGGAACTCGGTTTTATATCTCATCTGAAAGACGACACCATTTATACAGGACTGTACTAGGGCATTGGGATCCAGACCACAAGTTAAGTGCTTCCTGCTGGCCTCACCAACATCTCTTCCAGGAGCAAACCAAGCTTTTTCCTGAATAGTCTCCCATTCAAATACTGGCCGGACCCGAACATACTTTCTTTAGGTGGATGCATGTTCTGAAATGTATGTGTATAGGCAAATACAAACTGGAGTTTAAAAGCTTTTGGATGAACCACTGCATCCTTCTCCTCCAGTCTAACAGCTGCTTATTCTCACACACTTCCATCATTCACATCACATTGAGACTGATGTGCCACTGTGAAACAATGCAGCAGATATGCTGATACAACACAACAGTCATTGTATCACACCACCTCAAAGCTTAGACCACTTTTCAGACATCACATCCAAACAGATGACATTCTCTGAAGCCACAAGGCCAGACTGACTCTGACAGTGAAGGTTCCTCTGGCCAGGATGCATGTCTCACTTGGTGTATTGGAGCTGAGGGTGCTGGTGTGGAAGACAATGAGAGTGAGGGAGGAGTAGAAGCACAGACAGATCAGAAGTATTATCAAGAAGTCTCACAAATTTGAATGAGTGCTTTTACAGTACTAGGAGTACATTAGGTAAGTTGATATACAGTACAGGCCAAAAGTTTGGACACACCTCCTCATTCAATGTGCTTTCTTTATTTTCATGACTGAAGGCATCAAAACTATGAATGAACACATGTGGAGTTATGTACTTAACAAAAAAAGGTGAAATAACTGAAAACATGTTTTATATTCTAATTTCTTCAAAATAGCCACCCTTTGCTCTGATTACTGCTTTGCACACTCTTGGCATTCTCTCGATGAGCTTCAACAGGTAGTCACCTGAAATGGTTTTCACTTCACAGGTGTGCCTTATCAGGGTTATTTAGTGGAATTTCTTGCTTTATCAATGGGGTTGGGACCAGCAGTTGTGTTGTGCAGAAGTCAGGTTAGTTGGACGATCATTTATTTTTCAACAGGACAATGACCCCAAACACACCTCCAGGCTGTGTAAGGGCTATTTGACCAAGAAGGAGAGTGATGGAGTGCTGTAAATGGTCATGAAAATAAAGAAAACAAATTTGAATGAGGAGGTGTGTCCAAACTTTTGGCCTGTACTGTATATAATATGTTTTCTATTAATTACTATTAAGCTGTGGATTTGAAGGCATTCTTCTTTATCATGTTACATGATCATTGAACATGCATGTAAGATTTTCATTCCACTTTGTACACATAACAATACTACTGATTCTTTGCTGAGTATCACTGCACCAAGCTTTTTCTAGGTTTCAAAGTAAGATATTGGAACTTACTAATAAATAATTCAATTTGAAAGAAACCTCCTACTGTCGTGGCGAAAAATTCATCATCAGAAGGCTTTTTACCTAAAAATAAAGGCTATTAGGACTCGAGATAGACAGACAGAGTTTTAAGGCTTTATTGCAATAAATCAACAACACGGACTCAACCCAATTCGGCCGAATGAGATTGAGCGATGATCATTTCAGCCATTGAAGCTTTTATAACAATTTCTTATCATTTTGGCTCATTCATTAAGCTGACTCTGCATCTGGTTCAACTGTCCATTGTTCCTCTTGGTGTCTGTTTGGCTTATTCTGATTGGTCTAAGACTGGGTGGATGGCTTCCTCTTTCCATCTTTGGGCTTTCCTGATGTAATTTCCTATCTTTTTTGACCTTGCTCTAATGAGCTGGTTTGCTTACCTCCGCTGATTCCCTCTTACTCCCATTCGACCAAATCTTGAGTTTCCATGGGAACCCTTATTATCTCCTTAGACTGGTCTCCTAGTGGAATGTGTTATCTTTCTATTCTGTTCCCATTTTTTCTAACTGGTCAAGGCTTCTAATCCATATATGGGTTTTCCTCTCTTAGGTTTTCCAAACTTTTTACTATAGTGACCTGAAGCTTAAGCTTTAATTAAAAAGAAGTATAGTATGTGCTTTCATTTGATCATTGCTTGCCATGCTTGATTTGTCTTAATTTCTACACTAAAGTTAATTGCTAATATATTCTTATAATATTTTTGCTAATGCCTGCATTTGCTAAGATTTTCTCTTCATGCATTACAGTGTGACCTTGCTTGCAGCAAAGGCCTTTTGTTGCCTTTCTGCTGATTCAGCAACTCAGCTGAATACAGAGGCCTCTTCTCTATGTTATCTCTTCCTAGCCTTGAATCACAGGTGTCCTCAAACTCTTATCCTGTCCAAAACTGGTTTTGCTGCATCTATTAGCTATTCTTTTCTTTACTATAATTTGCTGTAAGCCTATAAAATAATGCAATATAACTGATTTTTTTAGTTAACCATTTGCTAGACCTATCGTATTTGCTTTTATATTCTAATTTATGCTTAATCTAATGTTTTAGAAGCTTTTAATTACTTTCTATGGCTCGTATGCTAATTTGCTATTCTCTTATGCTAATAAAAAATTTTCCTTCTACACTACCAGGGCAGGAAAAGAGAGAGAGAAAAAAATAAATTAAAAAATTTGTAAAATGTAGCTTCATTTATCTAGGTTACTTTCATATTGGCCGACTTCAAGTTGAAAGGTCTTTCTTTCATCTATTAAACGCAGCAGTATGTCTTTAAACTTGAGAAACCAAGCTACTGCTTTCTTTAGGCGTAACCATTCTGAAAAGATGTTGATGATTTTGTTCACGGGTACCACAATCTCTTCTACACGTATCAGGTTAACTGCACAGGTTTTAATTTCTGGGTCGTCTTCAGAAAGTAAGTCATTCAGTTGCTCAAGTTTTTGTGGCCACTCATGTTCTGGCATCAGTAACAAACTTGAACCTCATGATCATGTGGTGCTTTTTGAGAAAGGTTTCTATGCTTAGTGCTCTTGATGCTTGGTCTCCTGGAATTAGGGAAGATGTAATATACCTCCACTGTAAAGGTTGTGAATGATCTCTGATAACTGTGAATCTGTTGGCAACAAAGGTCTTGAATCAAGTGTTTTCATTTGAAATGTATTTTAGCACTATGGTGATGTCAGTCCAAAATGTGGATTCTTATAGTTTTTTTTTTTAAATTTAATTTATTAAAAAACAAGTAACGTTTCATGCAAACAATTCAAACTTAACAAAACTAAATTCAATTCAACCCACAACCATGAGAAAGAGAGGAAGGGCAACAATCAGAGTAAAACTTTAAGAGTAGAAAAGAGGGAAAATAATCCTTTTTCCCAATATAAATGCTTATTCTAAAATGTTAGGCATTTTAAAGATTTTGGTCCAGAAAAATGTTAATTTGGTGCACGCATAAAACATATGACCAAATGAGGCTGGAGCTCGATTCCAATGTTCGCAGGTTGGATCTCACCCTGGAAACATTTTGGACAATTTTAAATGAGATAGATGAGCTTGATAAAAGATTTTAAGTTGAATAATTGTATGCTTTGCACATATGGACCTATTGTGAATTCTATGCATATCTGCCTTCCACTCCATTTCTGAAATGTTGAGAAAGAGATCCTTTTCCCACTGTACTCTAGGTTCTTTGAAAGGAAGGGACTTTAAAATGTTTTTATATATTATAGAAATGCTGCCTGAGTCCTCAAGACTGATCAATATTTCTTCTGGAATAGAAACAGGTAGGAGGTCAAGAAAATTGGGCAGATTTTGTTTAGCAAAGTTTCTAATTTGGAAATAGTGGAAAATGTGTGTTGAATGGAAGTTAAATTTGGAATGTAATTGTCTGTAAGATGCAAAAACATGATCTATGTACAAATCTCTAAATGATTAAATCTCGTACATTTTCTAAACATTAAGAACTGTGTCAGTTTGAGAGGGTATAAAAATGTGGTTATTTTGTAGAGGTGCCACAGATAAAAGCTTCTCTATCTTTAAGTACTTCCTACTTTTGGTTCCATATTCTAAGTGAATGAAGCACAATTGGGTTGTTAATATATTGTTATTATTATATATAAATTGTATTTACTGGAATATAAAGAAGTACTGCAGGATTTTTTTCCATTGCAGACCATGCCTGTGTGTTTTCATCTATTTGTGTCAATGTCCAGGTTTTTATAGCTTGTATATTTACCGCCCAGTAAAAAAACTGAAAGTTAGGTGGAGACATGCGATCTTCTGCCTTAGGTTTTTGTTGGGTTCCCCTTTGGATGCATGGATGTTTTGAATTCCAAATAAATGAGGTGATGATTGACTCTATTTCTTAAAAAATGATTTGCTAATGGGTACGGGGATGCTTTGAAATAGAAAAAGAAGCTTAGGAAGGATATTCATCTTGACAGTGTTAATTCTCCCTGCTAAAGTGAGATGGAGGGTAGACCGTCTTGCTCAAGTTTTTCCATGTAGACAGCAAAATTTTTACTTGTAATGTTTACCCCCAGGTATTTAAACTGATCTATGCTGATAAAAAGGAAGGTGTCCAATGTGCTAGAGAGTTCACTGGAAAGAGCACAGTTTTATTCAAATTAATTCTGAGTCCAGATATCTTTTAAAATTCTGCTAGCGCTGTTAGGACTTAAGGCACAGTGTTTTGTGGATCTGATATATATAGTACCATATAATCTGCATATAGTAATATTTTCTGTTCAAGTCCTTCTCTGATAACCCCGTTTATCTCAGAGGCATTTTGAAAATGAACTGCCAGTGGCTCAATGGCAATTGCAAATATCAGTGGTGACAGAGAGCATCCTTGTCTAGTATCACATTCTAGTTTGAAGTAGTCTGAAACAATGTTGTTAATACAAACTGAAGCTTCTGGACTGGTATACAGTAGTTTGATCCATGCACATACTGTATGTTTGGACAAAACCTCAAATTTGTTCATTTCCGGCGCCGCATCCGAGTGGCAGCCTTTTCCAGCAGCTCCGTATATGACTTTATCTTTTTACCTTTTTATCTCTATTTTTATCTATTTCACTGACCACTTCTACCACTTTCTTTTATGTGGAATTGCTCCCTGGACACTTTTTACTATTTTTACTACTTGACATGGATTTTTACACTCCGAGAATCGCCTATTCAAGTAGTCAGCTTAAAGCACTGAGAAGAAATGCACATGCCGGTGTGGTTGCTTATTTACCTGACGAGGTAAGAAGACGATATCGGGGCAGCCGAGCCGGCGCAAAGATAAAAGATAAGATTAAATCGAGACAACTTGAGAGAAAATGGCGTTATAAACCGTCGGTGCCTTCTGTGATCCTGGGAAATGTGAACTCACTACCAAATAAGATTGACGAACTGGCTGTGCTGGTGAAAACTGTCAGAACCTACAGAGAATGCAGCTTGCTGTGTTTTAGTGAAACGTGGCTAACAACTACCATCCCAGATGCTAACGTGGAGCTACCCGGGTTTAGCACAGTTAGAGCGGACAGAGACGCAAGTACCTGCGGGAAGAAGAAAGGAGGAGGACTCGCTCTCTATGTCAATACAAAGTGGTGCAACTCAGGACATGTAAACGTTAAAATCTCCAATTGCTGCAGGGACATCGAACTGTTGGCCGTAAGTCTGCGTCCGTATTACTTGCCCAGAGAGTTTGGACACGTGATTGCTGTCATTGTTTACATCCCCCCTCAAGCAAACGCGGAGATAGCGAGTGACATCATCCATTCCGCAGTTGCTAAGTTACAAACGCAGCACCCTGAGGCACTTGTGCTAATCGCTGGAGACTTTAACCATGTAACGCTGGACAAAACATTACCTGCCTTCTCCCAGTATGTGGATTGTAACACCAGGGGAAACAGGACTATCGACCTACTGTATGCAAACGTTAAAGACGCATACAGCGCCACCCCGCTGCCTGCGCTTGGGAAAGCAGATCATAACCTGGTTCTGCTACAGCCTCAATACAAACCAAGAGTGAGGGCGCTACCTTCAACCACACGCTCATTCAGGAAGTGGTCCCCTGAGGCAGAGCAGGCTCTGAGAGACTGCTTTGGAACTACAGACTGGGATATATTCCTGGGGTCACATAGTGAGAACATTGAAGAGGCTGTTGAATGCACAACTGATTACATCAACTTCTGTATGGACATTGTAGTTCCAGTAAGAACAGTACGCTGCTATGCTAACAACAAGCCATGGGTTACAAGTGACATCAAGGGCCTTTTGAACCAGAAGAAAAGGGCTTTTAAAGGTGGTGATCAGCATGAGCTCAAGCGCGTGCAGAAGGAACTCCGAGTCCAACTCAGGGCAGCGAAAGAGCAGTACAGGAGAAATCTGGAGCAGAAGTGGCAGAACAACAGCATGAAGGAAGTGTGGGATGGGATGAAGATTATCACTGGCTGCAGCTCGAAGCGGGGTGCCGCCATCGAGACAGACGTGGAGAGAGCAAACCAAATGAACAACTTCTTTAATAGGTTTGATCACCCTAACCCACTATCACCTCGTAGTACTGCATCCTCCAACCATCCTTCTGCTGGTACCAGCATAGGTGAGACATCCCCACCCACAATTACAGCAGCCCATGTGAGCAGAGAGTTGAAAAGACTTCGTGCCAGCAAAGCAGCGGGTCCAGATGGTGTATCGCCACGACTACTGAAGGCCTGTGCGTTGGAACTAGGGAGTCCTCTACAGCGCATCTTCAACCTGAGCCTGGATCAGGGGAGAGTCCCAAGGCTTTGGAAAACATCTTGTATCACCCCTGTCCTAAAGGTATCACGGCCTAGTGAGCTGAATGACTTCCGGCCTGTTGCTCTGACGTCACATCTGATGAAGACCATGGAGCGGCTGCTGCTTCACCACCTGAGGCCACAGGTCCGCCACGCCCTCGACCCTCTGCAGTTCGCATACCAGGAGAAGGTGGGAGCGGAGGATGCCATCATCTATATGCTACACCGATCCCTCTCCCACCTGGACAGAGGCAGTGGTGCTGTAAGAATTATGTTTTTGGACTTCTCTAGCGCCTTCAACACCATCCAACCTCTGCTCCTTAGAGACAAGCTGACTGAGATGGGAGTAGACTCACACCTGGTGGCATGGATTGTGGACTATCTTACAGACAGACCTCAATATGTGCGTCTTGGGAACTGCAGGTCTGACATTGTGTTCAGCAATACAGGGGCACCGCAGGGGACTGTACTTTCTCCGGTCCTGTTCAATCTATATACATCAGACTTCCAATATGACTCAGAGTCCTGTCACGTGCAAAAGTTCGCTGATGACACTGCTATTGTGGGCTGCATCAGGAGTGGGCAGGAGGAGGAGTACAGGAAGCTAATCAAAGACTTTGTTAAATGGTGCGACTCAAACCACTTACATCTTAACACCAGCAAAACCAAGGAACTGGTGGTGGATTTTAGGAGGCCCAGGCCCCTCATGGACCCTGTGATCATCAGAGGTGACTGTGTGCAGAGGGTGCAGACCTATAAATACCTGGGAGTGCAGCTGGATGACAAATTGGACTGGACTGCCAATACTGATGCTCTATGTAAGAAAGGTCAGAGCAGACTATACTTTCTGAGAAGGTTGGCATCGTTCAACATCTGCAGTAAGATGCTGCAGATGTTCTACCAGACGGTTGTGGTGAGTGCCCTCTTCTACGCGGTGGTGTGCTGGGGTGGCAGCATAAAGATGAAAGACGCCTCACGCCTGGACAAACTTGTTAAGAAGGCAGGCTCTATTGTAGGAGTAAAGTTGGACAGTTTAACATCTGTGGCAGAGCAACGGGCACTAAGCAAACTCCTGTCAATCATGAATAATCCACTGCATCCACTGAACAGTGTCATCTCCAGGCAGAGGAGTAGCTTCAGTGACAGACTTTTGTCACTGTCCTGCTCCACTGACAGACTGAGGAGATCGTTCCTCCCCCACACTATGCGACTCTTCAATTCCACCCGGGGGAGTAAATGCTAACTTTTTTTTCATTTTTATTACTATTTAATTTAATATTGTTTCTTTGTATCAGTATACTGCTGCTGGATTATGTGAATTTACCCTTGGGATTAATAAAGTATCTATCTATCTATCTATCTATCTATCTATCTATCTATTTGTGCAATAGGCAGACCCATTCAACCATATCAAATGCTTTTTCTGCATCCAATGATAATAAGATCTCTGGGGTGTTAGACTTTGTGGGTAAGTATATTAAACAGGCATCGAAGATTGGAAGCTAAGTGTCTGCCTTTAATAAATCCAGTTTGGTCTTGTGATATTACCGAGGAAGCACTTTCTCAATCCTTCTAGCTAGAACTTTGGAGAGTATCTTAACCTCATTATTTAGACGTGAGATCAGTTTGTATGATGCACATTGTAATAAGTCCTTATTTTTCTTTGGAAAGATGGAAATTAATGCTTGGCGAAAAGTTTGAGGTAGAATTTATAAAAATATAAACATAATAAAATATACAAATATAATAATAAAAGCATTTTTTAAGAAATAGAGTCAATCATCACCTCATAAAAGAGGAGCTAGCTGAATTTTTATTTTTTTTTTTATATAATTTGTCAAGGTAGTCATCAGGGTCTGCTGCTTTTCCACTCTGAAGTGAGTTTATAGTGTCTAGTAATTCTGAGAGTGTCAGTGGTTTATCCAATTCCTCTGCACTGAGAGTATATAGCTGTGGGATCTGTAATGCATCAATAAACTCATTAGATTGTATCTTGTCTTCTTTAACTGAGTTGGTAGAATATAAGGACTTATTGTAGTCTCTTAAAGTGTGCATTATATTTTTATGGTCAATGATTTTGTCTCCGCCTGTAATGGTAATTACTAGTACAGTAATCCCTCCTCGATTGCGGGGGTTGCGTTCCAGACCCCCCCGTGATAGGTGAAAATCCGCGAAGTAGAAACCATATGTTTGTATGGTTATTTTTATATATTTTAAGCCCTTATAAACTCTCCCGCACTGTTTATAAATATTCCCCGCAGAGTTATACAGCATAATCCCTTTGTATTCTCTTAGATATTAGGTAAGATTCATTGAAATTATGTATATAAACACACTGTTTATATACAGTAAAACCTAAATATTATTTTAAAGATATTGAGTGTCTCCGATATCACATATGTTATAGCCATTACGATAGACAGGCCACCAGCAATAAATACGTACAATGCAAGGAAAATAGTATACAGTAAATGTGTGTACAGTGACACTAAACGTACGTACATGTACTAAGCACTGTAAGAAGAAAATTAATTATGGTTACTCACCAACAATGACACGATGACTTGTCCGATAACAATGAGTTTAATTTTACTGCACAACAAAGGAGAGCGTTACAGCCCTTGTAAAGGAGCCACTTCAGGCGATTGTGCAGCACTGCCGTTGTTCTTCTTCTGGCAGTCTTCAATCCAAATCCCTAAAGCAGATTCCATCCAGACTACTGCCTTATTACATCCACTTACAACTCGTTTTGCACCCTGGTTAAAAGGACACTGCAGCCGTAGATCTTATATTCCTTTCCTACTTTTTAAATTAAAAGAATCGTAGCCTTTAACAAATCCAAAACGTTTACCTTTTCAGCAATCGTTAACATCTTCTCCTTGCGCTTGGGCACGGCCCCTGAAGCAGTAGCAGATTGTTTTGGAGCCATAATGAAGGGCTTGACTATGCACAAAGATAAACACAAAAGAGCACAACTCTTTACACAGCGAAACACGTTGATGCTGAATGAGCGAGAGGAGACTTCCTGGTTAACACTGTATTCAGCACGCAGGAGCTCAACTGCGTGCTCTGATTGGTTAGCTTCTCAGTCAGGAGAACTTAACTGCTTGCTCTGATTGGTTAGCTTCTCAGTCATCCGCCAATAGCGTCCCTTGTATGAAATCAACTGGGCAAACCAACTGAGGAAGCATATACAGGAAGTAAAAAGACACATTGTCCGCAGAACCCGCGAAGCAGCGAAAAATCCGTGTTATATATTTAGTTATGCTTTCATATAAAATCAGCGATAGAGTGAAGCCGCGAAAGTCGAAGCGCAATATAGCGAGGGATTACTGTATTGCATTGTGAACTTCCTGCTTGTGGATTTGTTGAGCTAAGTGTTTATTAACCTTAACAATGAGTTGTTCCTTTCCTTTGTTGTGAAGAGGTTGAGTTCTGAATGTAAAACCTGTCTTTCCCTATAAAGTGCCTCATTTGGGAACCTGGCGTGTTATCGATCTATTCTTGTAATTTCACCGATTAACTCTGATGCCTTCTTGGTTTCCGAATTATTTTTATGGAAGAGATACTAAATAACCTGTCCTCTTAAAAATGCCTTTGGAGTTTCCCAGAGTATTCCTGCAGAGACCTCTGAGGATGCATTTGTCTGTAAAAAAATCAGTTTGCTTGGATATAAACTCTATACAGTTCTCATCAGATAATAAAAGTGGGTTAAGACGCCAGCTGTGAGGTGAGTATGTGGGGCATAATGATTTCAACTCCATGATCAAAGTGGTGTGGTCGGAGATAACAATAGCATTGTACGTGCAAAATTTGATCTTGGGCGAAAAATTGTTATCTATAAACAAATAATCAATTCTTGAGTAACAGTGACAGAGTGGTAAGAAGAAGGAATATGCTCTTAAGCTTGGATTTAGAAATCTCCAAGGGTCTTATAAGTTGTGATCAATTACAAACTGTGTACTTGTTTTTGTGTTAGATGTTATCACCTCTGTGGCAGAAGATCTATCCAGGGCTGGATTTAAAACACAGTTAAAGTGTCCGGCCATCATAATTTTATGAGTGTTCATATTAGGAGTGAAAACAAATATATTTTGGATGAAATCTCTCTCATCCACATTTATTAAAATCATTTTACAATTAAATAAATTATCCATGATGATCACATATCGCCCTTCAGAATTAGGTACTACATCTGATACTACAAATGAAACTGTTTTAGGTTTTAAAATTCCTACACCTCTAGTTTTCTTTGTATAGCTGGAATGGAATTTTTGGGCAATCCAATCTCGTTGCAACTGAAACTGATCCTTGCTTAAAAAGTGTGTCTCCTGTAAAAATACTATCTTGGCCCCACGTGAGGCTAGACCACACTTCACAAAGTCCTAGTCCCCTGACATGCCTAGAGACAGACCACGTCCAAAACAAAGCAAGCTCCCCAGCAGCGGTGTAGAAGGATAAAAGTAGAGATATCTATTGACAATACATTCCAAATACTATAAACCTAGAATATAATCTTAAACAGTCCCGAAAGAGTAAACCCAGGGATTAATGTTAAACAAAAACCATGTAAAAGCAGATAATATATGATAGTACAATCCTATTACAATAAACCAAGGGTATGATGTTAAACAGTCCCCTTGGGGGGGAAAATATAACTGTAACTAAAATGTAAAAATATTCAACAAAGAAATGGAATGTATAATTACAACAATAGTCTCAATTGTGAATGGACCAAATAACAGGTAAAATCTTCAATCACGATCGTATTTCAAAAAGTGCCGGGATCAGTTTTCTTAGCTATTTTCTGCTTAATTCGGAGAACTGAAAATTAAGAACTTCCTTTGAATATCCACTTATCTGAATATCTAATTTCGGTTTTCCGTAAGCGCTGTTTAATACTGTAAAATGCGGTACTTTTAGCAGCTGTTGAAGGTGAGGAATCAGGGAAAATATGAAGGTGGTTATTTTTAGATATAATCTCCTGTTTCAGTCTGAGAGGTAACATCCCATTTAATCTATATTGTAATTCGTCAAAATGTACAATGTGGCTCCTAGGTTTTGAGGCATTCAATCCACATATGGGGTAAGTTGCTGATATTTCGGTGTTTGATTTGAAGTCCTCTCCAATTATTTTAGAGAATAGTTCAGCTATGAATGTCACAGGGTTTGGTCTTTCATAGTTTTCAGGAAGACATTCGATTCTGATATTGCTCCTCTTGTATCCATCTTCCAGTGCACCTAATCTGCCTCCAAGCACTTTGCATTCAGAATTTGCAGCTGTTGCTTTTTCATCAGCAGTAGATGCCACTTTTTCAGCTCTTTTAATACGAGTCATGAACGTTTGCTTAACATACCATACCTTACCATTTTTATTTGTTGAGCGCTTAAAAACACAGCATTACAACTGACCGAAGCGCTGTACAGTTAAAAAGAAGCAAGACTAAAAACAAAATATTAAAAACAAACATTGAGAGAGAATTAAAACAGAGATACTAAAAACAGGTCAGAGGACCCAATAAAATAGAGAAATAGGAAGAAGCAAGTGGAAATGAGACAGGTTAAGAATTAAAAGCCAATGTGAAGAAGTGTGTTTTTAGGCGTGATTTAAATGAGTCGACTGAGGCGGCTTGCCTAACCACTAAATGTAGGGAGTTCCAGAGCCTGGGTGCACAGACGGAGAAAGCCCTTTCACCACGAGCTTTAAAACGTGCCTTGGGAACAGTTAGGAGCAACTGATCTGCGGATCTAAGAACACGAAGAGGATTGTGACGATGGAGCAAGACACTCAAATAGGCGGGGGCTAGACCGTTTAGTGCCTTATAGGTTAAGAGGAGTATCTTATAATCAACTCTGAAACTAACCGGCAGCCAGTGTAGGGTTTTTAAAATCGGTGTAATGTGTTGGCTTCTGCTGCTTCCAGTTAGAAGCCTTGCAGCCGCATTTTGAGCCAGTTGGAGTCTAGAAAGAGTGGCTTTACTGATACCATATAGGCAGGAATTAGAGTAGTCGAGCCGGGACGTAATGAATGCATGGATTACTGATTCCAGGAGGTGGTTAGACAGAAAAGGCTTAAGTTTAGCGATTCACCTAAGATGGAAAAAGCAGGATTTTACTGTGCTATTGACTTGAGCATCCATTTTCAGGACCGTATCCATTTTGATTCCAAGATTGGAGACAGACGAAGTTACTGGAATGGGAAGAGAGTCGAGGCCAAGGGGTGGGGTCTGTTTGCAGTCAGGACTAAAAACAATGACCTCGGTTTTTGAATTGTTCAGGTGAAGAAAGTTTACAGCCAGCCAGTCCTTAATGTCAGATAGGCAGTCGAGGAGAGGTTTAGTGGAGTCAGTTGGTTTGAGGGAAAAATAAATTTGGCAGTTGTCAGCATATAGGTGATATGAAATTGCATGTTTTCTAAAAATTGCACCTAAAGGCAGGATATAGATTGAAAAAAGTAGTGGCCCTAAAATGGAACCCTGGGGGACTCCACATGGGAGTGGGACTGATTCAGATGAAAAATCGTCTAGCATGACTCTAAGAGTCCTGTTGCAGAAATATGACCTGAACCAGTCGAGGGTTAAGCCAGATACACCAGCCCAGGATTCGAGTCGGGAGATCATGATGTCGTGATCAATTGTGTCAAAGGCAGCAGATAAGTCGAGAAGAACCATAATCACATGGAGTCCTGAGTCCAATGCCAAAAGGACGTCATTTAGGACACGTAAATATGCGGTTTCTGTGCTGTGTTGGGGCCTAAAGCCTGACTGAAAAAGGTCCATTACCTGATGGTCCTGTAGGTGATGAGTTAATTGCTCATAAACTACTTTTTCGAGTATTTTTGACAAGAAAGGTAGTTTGGAGATTGGACGAAGATTAGAGAGAATGGCAGGGTCAAGATCAGGTTTTTTCAAGATTGGATGTACAACTGCGTGTTTGAAAGCCAGGAGAGCTGCAAATTCATCTCGGCGTGTTGATAAAGGAACATCCCGGGGGCAAAACTTCAGTGAGTGGGAGGGTCTCGCCCAGTAAAATCCAGGTTTCAGCGGTACATAAAAAATCCAGGCCATTGGAAAGAAAAAAGTCTTTCAGGATGAAAGTTTTGTTCACGACTGATCTGGCATTTATCAGCGTGAAACAAACCAGCTGGGACGACGTTAACAGAGACGCACCAGCAGTGGCAGCTGACATTGTCATGATGCGGCGTAGGTTGTTAAAGTTCACCCCCGGCGGCGGTGACGGAGCGAGGCAGGGAGGTACACCGGAGCGTCCAAGGGCAAGTGGCAATTCGGCAGCATTACCTCATGTTGGGAGCCAGGAGAGTTGTTCCTAGAGAGGATCCGGGAAACTCGGAGCCGAGCCCTGGTGCCTCTGCGCTTCCCCTGGCGGCAGCGTTTCTATCGGCGACCGGCCAAGCCATAGGCAATGATGAGGAAGGCTGAGAGTTCCTCAAACAGTCGGCCAAAGGTTTGACTGAACTCAGGGGTCAGATGTTGAGAAACCCCCACATTCGTTCGAAGAGCCAGAAGGGTGAGGCGATCATAACGAATCATCGAGTCAGGAAGATCATCACAGGAGCAGGTAAGCCAAGGAAAAAGCAGGACTAACGAGAAACAAAAAAGACAGAGCAGCTGACGGCGTGCCACAACAGTCGGCGCCATACTGTTCTCATCTTTAAGCTGAGCACAAAGTGTTCTAAATTTATTGTCAAACTTACTCCTATTGTCCTGTATTTATTCCTGATGTTTTTCCTCAATTTCTTCTACCATACCTTTAAAGGTTGCTTCAAAGTGATTACTTAAACGTTTCTCCAAGTCTTTAATAAGCTGAAGCAGCTTCTCATTTGTCATGTTTATGTCTTTTATATCTTTCCTTCTATACTTTGTAACCTTCTTTATGTTACTCTTTATCTCATTTTTGGCCCCCCCCCCCCCAAGTGCAATAGTTAATGCAGTAATCATTGTGGTGATCGTTACCTTCAGCTCAGACTGTTCAGTTTAGTCTTGTCCATGCTTCGCAGATGAAGTAGCAAGCCCAGTTGGAGTCAGTGCCATTGACACACTGGGTGAAGCTGACAGTGAGAATATTAAGGCCATTTTCAACTTCAATAAATCTTCTGGAATCAACAAGTTCTCCGGGCCCAACTCACTTGCACTTTCGCTCCCACTTTCACTCTTGGCTGGAGGCATTGCTGCAGCAGTATGTCCCAGGGGATCTATTCTTTCGCCTATCTGTTCCAGGTCAGTCTCTGGCAGGCCGTACCTTGAACTTGAGCTTAGTCTTTTCCATTTCTTTCTGAGACCTTGGTCTGCTATTTATGCTTGTATATACTTGCACTTACTTTAAATAAAGCCCCTCAGGTTCAGTAAATACAGGATACCTTGGAATGATGATAAAAAATAGTAAAATAACATCGCTGCTAATGGAGTTCCACTTCAGACGTCCATCTTCTGAAATTGACGAGACCAAAAAAGAGGTAGGGGTATTTGAAGTTCACCTTTTAGCATCTTGTCCATTTTGACCACCACAATGGCTGCTGTCACCTCCAGTCTTGGAATTGTGACAATGTGATTCAATGGTGTTACTCTTGATTTCAAGAAGACATTTTTCTGACAAAAAATTTAGCTGCTTTTATCTAAAATTACTAAAGTTCTGCAGCTATTAGTTGGCTTCATAGGATGATTCACGTGCCAGTGTAAAGCATGATCAAATAACCCCACAGACAAATATCTTCATTTTAAAAGTTTTAATAAAAGTTTAGAGCAAAACGGTTCAAACAGTTGTGTTAGAGAAAGAACTGATATAGCAAAGAAAAGTTTTAATTATATACTAACATGATGTCCATTTTAGCCTGCTAGTTGGATTAAATGTAAAGTTCTGATACATAGTCCCCTACTAATGAGTACAATAACACCAGGGGCTTCAAGCATAATGCCGTGCGTAGAATTCACACTAAAACATAACGTAAGGATAAAAATGGAAATGTGCGTATGCACAAAAAAATCCAGATGCATAAATCTGTGCGCTTGCCAGCTTCCACATTCTTCCACTCCTTAAATCCCGGTTAGCATGAAAAGTAACGCACGTGCCTGCTGTCCCACCCTGTCTCCTCCCAGAATTACGCCTCTTTGAATATGCAAATCAATATAAATAGCCCTTGAGCTTTTCTGAGAAAAGACAATGGCAAAAGCATGGGGGAAAATAGAAGAATTTCAGCGAATACCAAGTGTAGGGAAGGAAAAACATACTATTTGTTGGTTTAAACAGTGGCATATACAACAAAAGGAAGTTGATCGAGTGACATAGAGTGTCGGAGAAACTTGAAAGCTCAAGTTCACAAAGTCACACAGTGCCCGAAATAAAAAAGAAGTTGTTAGATATCAAAGTCACAGTGAAAAGGTGAGTTGTAGCCCACCGTTTGAGTGTAATATGAAAGCTTATTAGGGTACAGAGAAAAGAAAAAAAAAATAGGGAAACAGTGAGAAAAAAGCTTGAAATGTCAACTTTAATCTCGGAATTTCCACTTTAATCACGTAGTTTATTTTGTCATTAAAGTAGAATATCATAAACTTCATTTTAAATCGTTTAATTTACTAGTTTCTCAAATCCCATCATAACTAAAGTAGCACGTTAAATGCTTTGTTTTGTATTTGTTCTTCTATGTGCTCCATGTGTGTGAATCATTATGTGCTTCTTAAACAGGCTTTCTCTTCCTCTGACTGGACACAGAATCCATCACATTTGTGATATTGCAGCTCTCTGAATAATTAAAATACTGAGATGTATACTTGATATAATTTTCATGCTGGCGCCCTGTTCAGAGACTGCCTCATGCAAGATGCTTGCTGCGCCGTGTGCAACCTTCGATGAAATAATTTATTGTAGCAGTACTGCCTCTTTCAAACATACTATCCTTTAATTCCTGTCCTTACTTTTCTTTCTCCAAGTAACCAGTCGCCACACAATCAACTGTGTAATAGATATTAAGCCATCTGTAAGCTTAGAACGCCGATTCTTCAAAACTTTAAAGGAACATTGAAATATCTTTGCAGTATATGTTTAATTATTCTACCCATCTATCCTTCCAGTGTTGTGCCAGCTCCAGCAAGAATACAGCACGAGGCAGGAACAATCCCTGAACTAGCTAGCACTGCGACACTGTGTCCTCACATGTTTAATTATTAACAATGCAGATTATTTAAAATGATGTTAACATTTTATCTGTATAATGTAATAAACATATTTTGCTGCATTTCATCTTAAAATGATATCGTCATCATATGTAATTACGTGCTTTATAAAGTGGCTCAGGTTGTGCAATATTATAACTGTATTGCAAGTTTACAGTGAAGTAATTATACTAATAAGTACAAACAGTTCTACAAGGAGCACTTGATGGACTTATTGAGTGCATTTATAGTTCTTGGTATGAAACTGTTTCTGAACCGTGATGTCCCTTCAGTAAAGGCTCTGAAGCATTTGCCGTTGGAGAGCAGTTCAATAGACTGTGCGCATGGCTGAGGCAGCGTGTGCTTGATGCTGTACACCAATATTTCTCTTTCCGATCAACTGCTGTAGAGCTGTGATTCCACACTCAGATACAGTGGGATAAATACTCTTGAGTGGTGCATTGAGAGGAACAACGGTAAAGCAGCTGTGGTATTTGGAATAGTTTGGCCATTCCGTGGACCATTAAATTGTTACAGGTTAATTACAATCAGATGCCTTAAACGAATAAACAATATACGGTTAATTACAGTGTATATGATAAAGCCGCATGAAGGATGTGTATCTAAAAAAGAAAGGGAAACCGCAGTGGAATAAAAGCACTGCTTTGACGCTGGGTGCCGTCAGTTTGCAAAAACAAGTGTAGAACTTGCGTACACCAGGGTTTGAGCTAACGTGAAAATGTGAGTGGCTTTACGTCAAGTTTAGGTTTAATACATCGTGATTTGAGCATGGAAACGGGAGTATGCAACATTTTTGTACATATGCACCGTTTATATGAGGCTCCAGGTCCTTGAAACCAGACTAAACACAACTTCAGCTGAGCTCTCTGTGATGCACTGGCTGCCTGCAGTCTTGGGATCCTTCAGTTTCTTGGGACATCAATAGTGATGAAATGTGATAGACTTAGACAATGAGGACACAAACAGCATGTCTTGGTATGGAAGTGCATAGTGTGTTTATTAAAAGCAACTACAATGTTCAAACATGTGGTTCACTTTTAATCCCTTAATAAATAACCCATAAACACCATTGTTCCCTGAGAAAGTTAAGAATCAATAAATAATGTCTATAAATAATCCAAATACAAAGATAAACTCAGAGGGAGAAGCAGCCTTTTGCCTCCTCCCATAGTGCTGCTTACCCTCCCACATCTCACTCTTCAGGTATACTCAGGTCCTCATATCACTCTCCATCCCAGCCACCTTCCATTGGCATCTGCTGAGACACACTGAGCCTGACTGCCTCATCCTGCCACCTCAGTCAGATCTCTTGGAGCATTTGATTGCTCTGGCTTCCACATTCAACAGGGCTGATCCATACCGCATCTGGAGTGCCTCTCACTGCTCTCTCTTTGTGGGGTTTCCCAAACCAGTTTGGCGCTTTCCATTTGCAACCAATTCTAGCTTACAAATGATTATGTTCTCTGTCTTTCTTCCTCTATATTCTTCACTTAACAATATTTTTCCTTTTTTTCATCCTATTCAGACACCTCTTCTTTCTTTTGGGTGCAAGTGCTTTCACTAACAACAAACTGAGCATCAGTGGGGAATAGATGTGCTGATTGTGCTTGCACGTGACTGAGCAGTCAGTCAGTTTTCCCATTAAACATTCTGTGGCTGCATGGCTTTCTGCTTGTTCGCACCTACATCCAAAAAATCTGAGCACCACTGTATTTCTAAAAATCATGCACCGCCACAGACACCTAACATACTTCACCAGTTAAACTAACTACAGTCCATTGCTGATACAATTTTCTGCTACACAAGATAACTTTTCATCTGATTAAATGTCCATGCAGCATGATGACTAGGAGCTAATGTTGAGTCTGAAAGAACCGAAACCACATTACAAATCATTAGTTACTGGAAAACAAACATAAAAAGAAACAAGAATGCAACTATGATATGTAGTTAGTAGTGGTTAGGTCATCTCATGCTCCTTGGTGCATCGGTCTGCAAGTGCTCTCCAAAGGACTTGACCAGCTGCAGTGAGTTCAGCTATATCTAGCGGTAAGTTGACAGTTATCAGGTCCCCTAAAAAAGTTAACTTCCAAATGGTATGCGGCCTGCCGGGTTTTTGTGTCCTGTTTAGTGGTATCCAGCACATGGTGAGCTTTGAAATATGTTGAGTGAAAACACGTAGTATGTATCTGGCTAAGTAGATCCTGCATTCTGTAACAATGTCTTCCACTGATCTTAGGCTACTCTACATCAGCATCTCATCATTTGTAACATTCTTGTATTTGTTGGAGGCGCTGCTGGTTAAAAACATTGAGCTTATAAGCAATCCGTTTCATGTCCTAGGTTTTGCTGACACAGAAGTTGGGATGACAATTGTGGCATACAATCAAATTTTTAATGCTGTATTAACAGATGAGGATGACCAGACGTGGTGTAAATCCTGGATCACATTGGTCACCTTTTCACATTGCCGTCATTTGATATGATACTGACGAAGTATGTTAATTTATCAACCTTGTGGATTACATGCTGCCCAATAGTTATTGGCTTCCTACGTTTACAATTAACCACCATGGCCTTAGACTTCCCTGAACTGATGCTTAAGCCTATTGTCCCTGCTTAACATTCAAGGTTTGTGGTCATAGCTTGTAGTGCAGGTTTAGTTTTGGCCAATAGTACTATCTAGTCGGTAAAATCAAGATCTACGATGTGTATAAGACTGAAAGTGAAATGACAAAAAGACCATTTGCACTGGTGGAGGAAATACTTTATATAAATTACTTTAGTAAAAGTACAAATATATGAGTAAAAATGTACTCCAGTAAAAGCTGAAGTACCCCATGGACCTTTCCAGTTAAGTAAAAGTAAGTAAGTACTTGCTTGTAAACATAATTGAAGTGTTAAGGGAAAAGTATCTGTTGAATGTACAGTATTTCCTGATGCAAAAGTATATAATATGGCATTAGTTGTGTGTACTGAATGTCTGTGGTGTTAAATACAAAAATAATACAGATGTGTCATTTTAATTAGGAATGATGTAGATTATGCTGTCAAAATATTAGTTTAACATTATGTTTATATATTCTGTTTTAAACAATTCCAATATTGAATTGTACGAAACAATGAATACATTTTAATATAAATGTATTGTTAATGCATTGTATCTGCATGATGAATGAGTGAATGATCAATGACAAAGTTCTTGTTCTCCGATGATGATTTGGCACGAATAAAATGACTCGAATCAGCATGCACTTCAAACCTCTAAAGCAGGAGTTCTTAAACTTTTTAATCTGAAACCCAAATTAGAGAATTGGTACCATACTGGGGAGCAAGAACAGAATTATTATCAAAATGAAAATAGAGTCATAAAGAGATAGATTGATAGATTTATTAATCCCCAAGGAGAAATTCACATACTTCAGCAGCAGCATACTGATAAAAACAGTATGTCAAACTGTCCAGCTCCGTGCCTACAATAGAGCCTGCCTTCCTCACCAGTTTGTCCAGGCGTGAGGCATCCCTCTTCTTTATGCTGCCTCCCCAGCACACCACCGCATAGAAGAGAGCGTTCACCACAACTGTCTGATAGAACATCTGTAGCATCTTATTGCAGATGTTGAAGGATGCCAGCATTCTAAGGAAGTATAGTCTGCTCTGTCTTCTCTTGCACAGAGCATCAGTATTGGCAGTCCAGTCCAATGTATCATCCAGCTGCACTCTCAGGTATTTATAGGTCTGCACTCTCTGCACACATTCACTTCTGATAATCACAGGGTCCGTGAGGGGCCTGGGCCTCCTAAAATCCACCATCAGCTCCTTGGTTTTGCTGGTGTTCATTTGTAGGTGGTTTAAGTTGCACCATTTAACAAAGTCCTTGATAAAGTTCCTATACTCCTCCTGCCCACTCCTGATGCAGCCCACGATAGCAGTGTCGTCAGCAAACTTTTGCATGTGGCAGGACTCCGAGTTGTATTGGATGTCCGATGTATATAGGCTAAACAGGACTGGAGAAAGTACAATGAAATAACAGAAATATGAGAAATAACAATGGTCATATGATAAAAATGTTTTTGTTGTCTTTAAAGCATATTTTCTCACATGAATATTACTGAAATAGAAAAGTGGGAGACTAACGTGTTGTTAAAAAACAAATACCCTGTTTGTCTATATTCCAAATCTGTTCATTTAGATCAGGGTCATGTGGCAGCTGGAGCCTACCTCAGCAACCATAGGGTACACACCAGGAACAGTCCCATTACAGGGTGAACACATACAAACACACACCCGTCACATAAACACACACTGTGAGAAGAAATTGAAGCACCAGGAGGAAACCCACGCGCATACGGGGAGAACGTGCAAACTTCACACAGAGACCACCTGGAGCTTGAAGCTAAAACAACTATTATCATTCAAAAAAAGATTGGATTTCTGGGTTGTAACACTGCCTGTATAAATGCTTAGTTTAAACTTTAAGGACCTCTTTCTTTTGTACCCTTCTTCTATATCTATCATCAGTCAGTATTAACTGTATTCTTCATGCTCAACCACTGAAAAGACTTGTATTCTGACAGAGGCAATTAAAAAGGTGTAAGTGCCTATTACATTTACTAAATAGCAGGTTTTGCCCTTCGTGTTCATTAAAGCATGCTCCCTCATGTGATATAGCTCATCAGTCTGACCTCTGGGCTGAGCCACACTAAATTTAGATAGAAATTTAAAATCCTGCTGATGCTTTTTGGGACTTCTGAACAGCAACTACTATCAAGTTCTTGGCACATCAGCTGAATAGCTGATAAGCCACTGAGTAGATGAAATGCAGGCTGGGTACTGATTAGATTGTTTAATAACTTTCTTTCTTTTGCTTCTAAGGATGAAGGAACATAAAAATTGCTCAATGGTCTTGCATAGTTGAAGTGACTTTGTCTATGACAGGAATTAACATTTTGGGAGGTTAAGATGTTTGGTCTAAACACAAAAGGCCATTCGCTTTGCATCAGACAGACTGCAGTTCTGCCTAGAAATAGCCCAATATGATAATTTGGTGTCACATCAAACTCACCCTTATTTACACAATAATTGTTCACCTTTTTTATTGCCTTTGCTGTAATTTTTAAAAATTTAATAATCATGAAAATAGACAAAAAAACAGCAGCTTAACCATTCTGAAATGTATTTCATTGCTAGTTCACATGGTTCGGTACTTCTTCGGATTTTTAACCTGTTCAAATTAAAATACAGACCTACTAGAAAGCAGAAATCAGCCCAGGGTTAAATAGAAACTACAAAAGAAATTGGTGATAAAGGGCAGCCCTGTCTTGTTCCACATATGAAAGGACCCAGACCATACAGGAAAAAGGTTTGGGGGCAGCCACCCTTATACTTGAAATTGGCTCCCAAAAAATGAAGATCTTACAGACATCAGTCCAAAACAGAACTGGCAGACAGACAAAAACACGGTGACAAGACCCAATGGTGCTGGGAATGCAGTCACACATCTATTTTTGGGCACATACAAGGCACTGCCTGATCTAAACACTAGCGTGGAGAGTTGCTTGTGTACTGAAGTGTCTATAGCTGCAGGTGGAAGCTGCTGCCCAACTTTACATAGCTGATCTTTTCCTAAATAAGGAGTGACATTGCACATGTATTTTGTTAGCATGCCTATGTCGATCAAACACAGGATGCTCTGCAATCTACTTGTGACTTTACCCTGTAGGAAGATAAGTAAATAAAACTGTAAAACAACATTCGATGTGGCATTTATATAAGTAACATATAAGTGTTTTTCATATAAAGAACATCAAGAAAAATAATTGCAAACAGAACTTTGCACAATACCTTGGAGAGCTCTGTAGGCCCTGCTGTTTCGTTGAAGGACATGTGTGTGTCAAGATACACTGGCAGGATTATGCCCAACCTGTTTCTGCATCCAAATGATTTCGCCTTTCTGCCTGGTGCAGCTGCGTTGTTCTTATGTGTGAGTGGAGTGAGGGCTTCTGTTCTCTTTCTCTGATGTAGAACCCTCATCCTCATCTGAGTTCACCACTGTTATAGTACATCTTTTTTTGAAAACAGCAGTGTCAGATCAGGGGGAGCGTGAACGTAACTGAGAGGATAAAACTGAATAAAAAAAAAAGTTAACCTTTATAATTACCATAAATTTACACCGGCTGTTACAGACTTAAATCAAAAGTATTTTTTTATTCTATAACAGTAACAATAAGGGCAGCTCCCTACTCAAAACGGTAAATCTAGGAAGGGCCTGGAACTGAACCCGCAACCTCTTGATTATGAGTCAGCAGTTCTTACTGCTGCACCACCCAAGTGGTCTTATCAGCATCGTACCCTAACCCATTTTCTTTTTCTTTGGTTATATTCGTGAATAAAAGCGCACCTGTTTTGTTATAATTGTACCTTTTATAAAATTGTTTATTTGACATTTGGACTTCAGTCTTCACACATTATACACTTCATGTCAAAATTTTGTCAATACTACTATAACATGAAAAAAGTTTGTATTAGCTCTGTGTTCAACATTTCTCGGCTCGCATTTCCTGTCATCCTACATTTACCCAGATCATTGTAGAAACAGAACACACATGAAACACATTTGTTCCAAATAACAATATATTATTTACCCTAAAAAACTCCACACACCTCACACCCAGATAAACAGACTTGAGCTGGGACAACTTTTTGTCCGACTTGAACTGCAGAGGTGGGAGGATGGGATAGAAGGTTGCTTGCTGCTTGTGCTGATCAACACATTTGCAAAGCAAAAAACGCTAATGGAGAGGTGCGAAGGAATTTAAGGTGGCCTGGGATTACGACTTTTTTCATATGCTACAGGGATTCTTGTGTTAAAGGGATGTCCCCAGGCTGGCTGGGCGAGATATTCTGGCAATGAGTTTATCAGGAGGAAACAGGCAAGTTGTTCTACAACCTGTCAGGCATTGTTTATGTCTGTTTATGTGCTGTTTATGCCAGCACCCAATTTTGCCCAATAGGCTAAATGCCTGAGAGGGGATTTGCTACTCGGGGTTAAACTTGCACCTTGATATTTTCCTTGCCTGCGGGATCTTTTTCAAAGGTCTCTGCCTTTGTGAGGTTTTGTTGGGCAGTCTTCTCCCCCGAGAGACCATAACAAGCCTCGTGCATTTCCCCTTTCCAGCAAGGCTCTACTCTGTTATCCCTCTTCCCACTTCCCCGGACTGTTTTAAGTACTGACCCCTGGATTGGAGCTTGCACCTAGTCCTCCTGACCCGCAACCTATGCCCTATACTCGGCCACTCGGGTATGATCCTTTCCCATCTGGAACCTGAAGGGCTGGAGTTCAGAATTCAGGTCTTGCTTCTGGTTCCTTGTGGAGTCAATCTTCCTGCCGACTATGCCACTGTGAAAGGACTCACACCACACAGTAAAAAGGCTTGGGGGCAGCCACCCATGTACTTGAAATTGGCTGTCAAAAAGTGAAAATTGATTTTAAATGTCTTTACAGACATCAGTCCAAAACAGAACTGGAAAGTAGACAAAAACATGATGGGTTTAAAGCTGGGCTGCGGAAATGGTGTCATTAAGGCAGGAAGTGGAAATTATGTCATCTGGGCCGGAACCAGAAGTGACATCAGCTTGCCCACGCGGAATTCTCTGTGTTCGGTCTAGAGAAGAAAAAGAGAAACGATCAGTGTACTCCCCTGGGGCCTCATGTATAAATGGTGCGTACGCACAGAAATGTTGCGTAAGAACTTTTCCATGTTCAAATCGCGATGTATAAAACCTACACTTGGCGTAAAGCCACGCACTTTTCCACGGTACCTCATACCTTGTCGTACGCAAGTTCTCCGCTCGGTTTTGCAGACTGGCGGCACCCAGCGTCAAAGCCGTGCTACTGTTCCTGTGTGGTTACACCTTATTTTCCTGACGTGGCTTTATAAATACACTGAAACTAACCGCATATTGTTTATTAGTGTAATGCATCTGATTGTAATTAAGCTGTAACAATATAATGGTCCAGGGAATAGACATAGTATTCCAAATACCATAACTGCTTTAGCATTGTTACTCTCACTGCACCTTCTTCTTCTTTCATCTGCTCCCGTTATAAGTTGCCACAGCGGATCATCTTTTTCCATATTACTCTCACTGCACCACTCGGAGTATTTACATCACTGTATCTGAGTGTGAATCACAGCAGCAGCTGATCGGAAAGAGAATTATTGGTATACAGTATCAAGCAGACGCTGTTTCAGCCACGGCAAAACGTTTCAAAGCCTTTCCTGTATGGACCTCGCAGTTCAGAAACAGTTTCATCCCAATAACTTTAAACGCACTTAATCAATTGCTCCTTGTAGAACTGCTTGTACTTATAAGTACAGTACAATCACCCCACTGTAAACTTGCACTACAGTTATAATATCGCACAACCTGAGCCACGTCATAAAGCGTGTATTTACATATGATGACGATATTTTTAAGATGAAATGCAGCAAAAAATGTTTATTATATTATACAGATAAAACTTTAACTTCATTTAAATAATCTATATTCTTCACTGGGACTGTCGTGAAGGATAGAATAATTAAACATGTACTACGAAGATATTTCAATGTTCCTTAAACGTTTTGAAGAATCGGCGCTCTAAGCTTACAGATGGCTTAACTTCTATTACGGAGCTGATTGTGTGGTGATTGGGTATTTGGGGAAAGAAAAGCAAGGACTGCAGTGGCGGCTACGCCAATATATATGGAATATAAAACAGAAAGAGAAAATAACAACACAGCTAAAAATGCAGCGACAAATTTCGGCAAAAGTTAAATGCTTGTGTCATGAGAACGAGGCGGCTATGCAGTGTCTGCAACGGACGTGGCCATTCACCGTGCATAAGCTACCTTACTGACATTGGCGGGCGAAGGAGCCACCGATTATTCCTCTGCCCAGTGCCACCACAAGCCTAGAGCCGCCCCTGAGTACTGCTGCAATAAATTATTTCATCGAAGGTAGCACACAATCACTGCGCCGTGAAACTCATGTTTAATAACGTGCTTTAACGTCATCATAAAAATATCACGTATACATCTCAGTGTTTTAGTTATTCAAAGAGCTGTAATATCACGAATGTAATAGATTCTGTGTCCAGTTGGAGGAAGAGAGCCGGTTTAAGAAGCAAGTAGTGATTCACACACATAGAGCACATAGAAGATCAAATACAAAACAAAGCATTTAACGTGCTACTTTAATTACGATGTGAATTGAGAAACTGGTTAATTAAACGATTTTAAGATGAAGTTTATGATGTTCTAGTTTAATGACAAAATAAACTACGTGATTAAAGTGGAAATGTCGAGATTGAAGTTGACATTTCGTGCTTTTTCCCACTGTGTGCCTTTTTTTCTCTGTACCCTAATAAGCTTTCATATGACACTCAGACAGTGGGCTACAACTCGCCTTTTCACGGCAACTTTGATATGTGACTTCTTTTTTATTTCCGGCACTGTGCGATTTTGTGAACGTGAGCTTTCAAGTTTCTCCAACACGCTATGTCACTCGATCAACTTCTTTTTGTTGATTATACCACGGTTTATTTGAACAAATAGTATGTTTTTCCTTTGACTCCACTTGGTATTCGCTGAAATTCTTATATTTTCCCCCGTGCTTTTCCCATTGCCTTTTCACAGAAGGCTGAGCTTAAGGGCGATTTATATTCATTTGCATATTCAAAGAGGCGTAATTCTGGGAGGATTTGGGGCGTTACATAAAGCGCGTGCACGAGCGTTACTTTTCACGCTGATCGGGATTTATGTAGTGGAAGAACGTGGAAGTTGGAGTACGCACAGATTCCTGCATCTGGATTTTTCTGTGCGTAAGCACATTTCGGCTTTTGTGCTTACGCCATGTTATAGTGCGAGTTCTACGCACGGCGTTATACATGAGGCCCCTGGTCCGGCAAGGAATTATCCTTTTTTTAACCATTTAGCTGCTTCTCATGCATATGTGTGTGACACACATTTTGCTAAAATTGTCAGTATATAGGTATACTAGCAAAATACCCGCGCTTCTCAGCGGAGAAGTAGTGTGTTAAAGAAGTAATGAAAAAGAAAAGGAAACATTTTGAAAATAATGTAACATGATTGTCAATGTACTTGTTTTGTCACTGTTGTGAATGATGAGTGTTGCTGTCATATATATATATATATTTCCATAAATATTCCAACGCTGACTTTATATACTCAGGTTTTGACTTTATATATTCGGGAATGATTTTATATATTCCAGCACTGACTTTATATATTCAAGTTTTTACTTTATATATTCAGAAAAAAGTTTTGACTTTACTGTATATATACCGGCGCTATCTTTATATATTCAAGTTTTGACTTTATATATTCTGACGCCGACTTTATATATTCAGAAAATGAATGTATTTGCCTGTTTGGCACCCCATAATATGTATATTGACATTGACTTTTTCCACCGTGTGCTTTGTTTCCGCAGTAGCTGCACTTATGAATATGTTTGCATGTGTCACACGCTTCCTATTTTTTTGCTGCCTTCTCAATTGTGTAATTCGGTTTTTGTTCAGCGCTCTTTAGAACTGTTGCTTTTTGTCTGTGCACTGCGTCAGTTCACGTGAGCCGCTCGGTGTAATACATCGAAGCTTCTCAGCTGTGCTGGTGCCATCTCGTGCGATGTCCACGGCTGTATTTAATCTTAGCTAAGACCCGGCACTTAAGAGTTTCTCTTGCAGTTTCGCTGAGTTTGTGCCAAACACCAGCCTGACCATCTCATCTTCGTCTGTATAAGCACAGTCCTTCACCCGTGAATATTTAGCGGCAGTGTTTCTATTGGATTGCCGCTGATGGATGGCCTTATATGGGCAGGCACTAAATTACATGGGAGGCGTAACTCCGCCTCCCACGGCCATCGACCAGAAGTCTATCTATAATAATAAAAGGCAAAGCCCTCACTGACTGACTGACTGACTGACTGACTGACTCATCACTAATTCTCCAACTTCCCATGTAGGTAGAAAGCTGAAATTTGGCAGGCTCATTCCTTACAGCTAACTTACAAAAGTTAAGCAGGGTTCATTTCGAAATTCTACACGTAACGGTCATAACGGTCAATAACGGTCGACAACGTCCGCCATGTTGAACTTTCTTATTTATGGCCCCATCTTAACGAAATTTGGTAGGCGGCTTCCCTGCGCTAACCGAAACCGATGTATGTACTTATTTCGATGGTATGACGCCATTGTCGGCCGCCATATTGAACTTTCCAACGTCACCAATTTTCAAACTTCCCGTGTAGGTAGAAGGCTGACCCCATCTTCACGAAATTTGGTAGGTGACTTCCCTGCGCTAACTGAAACCGATGTACGTACTTATTTCGATGGTATGACGCCACTGTCGGCCGCCATATTGAATTTTCCAAACGTCACTAATTCTCCAACTTCCCGTGTAGGTAGAAGGCTGAAATTTGGTAGGCCCATTCCTTACAGCTTACTTACAAAAGTTAAGCAGGTTTCATTTCAAAATTCTACGCGTAACGGTCATAACGATCAACAACGTCCGCCATATTGAACTTTCTTATTCATGGCCCCATCTTCACGAAATTTGGTAGGCAGCTTCCCTGCGCTAACCGAAACCAATGTACATACTTATTTTGGTGGTATGACGCCACTGTCAGCCGCCATATTGAACTTTCCAACGTCACTAATTCTCAAACTTCCCGTGTAGGTAGAAGGCTGAAATTTGGCAGGCCCATTCCTTACAGCTTACTTACAAAAGTTAAGCAGGTTTCATTTCGAAATTCTACGCAGAACGGTCATAACGGTCAACAACGTCCGCCATGTTGAACTTTCTTATTTACGGCCCCATCTTCACGAAATTTGGTAGGTGGCTTCCCTGAGCTAACCAAAACCAATGTACGTACTTATTTCGGTGGTATGACGCCACTGTCAGCCGCCATATTGAATTTTCCAACATCACTAATTCTCCAACTTCCCGTATAGGTAGAAGGCTGAAATTTGGCAGGCTCATTCCTTACAGCTTACTTACAAAAGTTAAGCAGGTTTCATTTCGAAATTCTACGCGTAACGGTCATAACGGTCAACAACGTCCGCCATGTTGAACTTTATTATTTATGGCCCCATCTTCTCGAAATTTGGTAGGCGGCTTCCCTGCACTAACCGAAACCAATGTACGTACTTATTTCGGTGGTATGATGCCACTGTCGGCCACCATATTGAACTTTTCAACTGTCTTTGTTACTTATGGGCCCATCTTCAAGAAATTTGGTACACGGGTTCCCAACGCTAACTGAATCCTACTTACGTACATATATACGTCCATAGCCTGCAGCTTGGTCACCATGTGAGGCGGCGTTGGGTCCCCCATCCCAACGCCTCCCACGTTGTTGGCTGCCTGCCTATATAAGGCCGTCCGTCGCTCCAGTCTCTACATTCCCTTCCTTGCTTTGCCACGGGATTCACGTCTCCCTGCTGATAACTACAGCCTTTTTGTTTAATCCACGGCTTCTCCGCTGTTTTATTGTTTGTTTATTACAATTATAGTTATTGTATAGGTATTTTACACTTACTTTACATTACTCAGGTACCCATTTCCTTCATCATTCCAACCCCCATTACCATGTCTATCGAGGTGATCACCATCGATCAAAGAACTGTCACTTACCGAGTGGTTTCCATGCCCGGAGATGGCACCTACATTTTCCATTCTCTGTGTTACATATTGCACGGCCATATCAGGCTCACTCTTGATATCCGAAAGAACATTGTGTCTTATGTATTGAATGACTGGGACAGGTTCAAGGTGGGGACTGATGACGGTACAGGAGATAATTATACTACACAGGAGCACTAGAAGAGTGAAATGCTTAAGCCCTTCACCTATGTTTCTGCATGTGAGTTGATGGCTGCCGCTGAATTGTTCGGTTGGTGCTTTCAAGTGTACCGAAATGGCCAAATATTTTACACCTTTCGACAACCGCCAATGCCTCTTAAACATCTTACATTCACAGGTGACGATTTCAGTAGTGGACACTTTAATGTTTATGAATGTTTAAACTCTCAAAAGCTGGATGTGAAGTTATCGATGAAACCGGTTGTAAGCTTACAACGCTTGACAGATGCCGAATGTCACTTCAACACAAGTCCTGCAAATACTGTCGTAATTGAAACAAACCATGAACCTCAAACTGATTATGACAGCAGCAATCCAAGCTGTGAGATTTGAGACAAGATTACCGTTCACATGGCCAACTGTAAGTTGCATGCTCAAGAGTAAGCTCAGCGCACAGCTTGGTCATGTTACAACCGGAGGGCCGAACTGACAACGTGGTATACAAAGAGATCCTTAACAAATAATTATTGGCATATTTTCCCTCAGTTTAAAAAGGTTAAATTTTCTTCTTAATAAAAATTTTAATGCAGTACTTTCCCGCTGCGAAGCGCGGGTATTTTGCTAGTATATATATACAACAATTACATTAACAATCATGTTATGTTATTTTTAAAATTTTTCCTTTTCTTTTTCATACCTTCTTTAACACACTACTTCTCCGCTGCGAAGCGCGGGTATTCTGCTAGTTATAGTATATGGATGAAAAAATAGGTTCCAGTTATGACCATTACGCGTAGAATTTCGAAATGAAACCTGCCCAACTTTTGTAAGTAAGCTGTAAGGAATGAGCCTGCCAAATTTCAGCCTTCTACCTACACGGGAACTTGGAGAATTAGTGATGAGTCAGTCAGTCAGTCAGTCAGTCAGTGAGGGCTTTGCCTTTTATTAGTATAGATATACTATATACAGATATACTGTATAGATACTATATAAAATATGGTAGTTTTTGGAGTTTGTTTTGAATCTTGTTTTGCTCTTTTTTTTACATTTTTGTTTTAATTTGTTCTTTTTTCTATGTGTTCTTTGGATTTATTTAAAAGTAAACGGTTGTATCTGTTATGTTAATATTGCAGTATATGTTTAAATAGAATACCATTATAATGTTCTGTTTTTTTAATCAAATGAATAAATAAATACATGCATACAGTTTGATTGATATTCTAGAATAGACCACTTTCTCTGTTGCGTTAACAAACACTTTTGCCAGGATCTTAAAGTCATTATTGAGTAGTGAGATTGGCTTATAGAACGTGCACTCAAATAATAAAAATCCTTCTTTGCAAAATAGTAACTAATGCTTGGAGTAGTTGTTTGAAAAGATTGTATATGTTTATCCCTCTTAATCATAACTAATAATAATGGAATTGTTTTAACAGATTGATTTTTATCAAATTCAGCTGGATAACCATCTGAACCTTTGCCTTTTCCATTTAGTAAAGAATTCATAGTATCTTCGATTTTCACAAGTCTTAATGACTGGTCCAGTTCCTCTATGAGTAGTATATTGACTTCCATTTCATTGAATAAATTTTAATCATAGTCATGAGCCTGATTTTCATTGCACTCCAATGTGTATAGAGACATTTTTTCTTTTAATATCAAACTTATGTATTTCTGTTTGCAAATATTTTGTTAATCCCTTTACTTGCATTCCAAATTTTGTTTTCTGTATTTGCTCAGCTAAACTATTTTTAGACTTTTCTCTCTGCTCATAATAAGACCAGTGTGACTTGAAAGCTATGTTTCTCTTGTGGTCAAAAAATAAATCCTGTTTGTAATGACAGCTTTTTTCAAATGCATATCACTGATTTTTAATATTCTTGATCAGTGTTAAAATTACTTCTGAATTCTCTTCCAGTGTTCACTTAATTTTTAAACAGAACATGGGAAATGATTTGTCCTGCCAAATACACATTTAGTTATGTTGAATATGGATGGAGAAACTTCTCTGGTTCCAAGAGGTTATGACCCTTGATAAAATGAGAAATTGTTGTAGCAGTTTTAAATGTTACAGTTGCAGATGGTGATGACAGCTCTAAATTGGAATTTAATACACAATTAAAATCTTCTGGTTTTATATGTTTGTCAGAATTCTTATGGAGAATTAACACAACATTTTTCACAATTTATTCTTTGTCATTCTAATTCAGTATGTATTAAAATTATAATTACTTGAGTTTTGTTATAGTTTCCCCACCACTGTAAAATATCCTTCAGCTCAGCAGCTATGAAGTGGATTGCCTTAGGAATCACTCCTGTGGTCTTTTAGCTGGAATTAAAATGAAATGCTTGGCCTACCCAATCTCTTTTTAAATGACATTGATCCTAACTATTTAAATGGCTTTCTTGCAAAAACATGATATCTGATCTCTGGGAATTGAGATTTGAAAGTACTTTTTCACTTTAATGTTCCAGCTTACAAAATTTAATGAATGATCAATAGTAATTATATTGTAGAGTTCATCTTTTAAGATAGGAAAAGAAAAATAACGAGTGTTAGGCTAATTATATCCTTGAAATTGTCCCCTGGTGAGTGAGTGTGCCCAGCATTCGACTTATGTTCCATTCAGAGCTGGCACCTGCTTTGTGGATGATATGCCTGGAATAGGTTTTTGATATCTAAAACCGTGAATTAGGCATAGCGGTTCTGTAAATGAATAGATGAACACTAAGCCAAAGCAAAAAACAGCAGGGAGGGTCACTGTTGTATTTAGATTCCTTAGCTGGTATAAATCAAATACACTGTAATATTGTTTAGAATGTATTTTTTTCCAACATTTCAGTGTAACGACAGCCTGACGATCTGCATTTCAGAAGCCTCTTGACATTCAGCCATTCCAAAATTGTGTCCCATCTCCTGAAACTGAGCAGTGAGGTGTAGCCATATGAAGAGGGAAATACTGCAGACACACATACATAGCCCACCATTGACAAAGTGTTCATTTCACTTTCAGTAAGCCTACGGTAATTGAAATGTTACATTTCTTGAAAATGTAAAAGAAATGGATACCAGACTGAAGTTAAAACATAAGCGAACACACATAATTAAATAAATAAATACAAGAGGAAATTGCAAGTAGATATATATATATATATATATATATATATATAGTAGATACACACTGAGAATGGTGATAAATATCACATTACCCTCATCATGAGATACAGACTTAATGCATTACATTTACTCAAGTTCCACATTTTGTTTGCCCTTAGGGCTCATAAAATACTGAGCATTTGCTGGCAATACATCCCTCGAGATCCTCGGAGAAATATGTGTTTATCACCTTGTCTGGACTCTGTTCCAGCGCCGCCAGACAGCACTCACATATCTTCTTTCAAACACCTTTCACATCCTCACTCCATCTACTTTAAAGCAAGCAACAGCAATTACAATAGGATGGAAGATAGGACACAATTGGAAGACAGAAGCTGCAAACTGCAGATGGCAGAATGGATAAGCAAACAGCTTCATTTGTTGCCAGGCTTGAAAGAAAACAAACACTTTTGAAGTAGTCGGTGTCTGTTTTGGCAATTTAAAGAAAAAACAAAGTACTGTGCCAAATGCGGCAGAGTAGTTTTGATGTTTGAAAGGCAGCATTTTAAAAACCTGCCTGGCACATCAAAATCAAAAGTAAAAGGTCTTAATCAAATATGCAGAAGACAAAAAAAAAGAAAGATTTTCAAGTGAGATGCTGGGAAGGTCAATACTTTTTATCCTGTGCAGGGGACCAGAGGCAGTCCAGGCAGCATGAAGCCCAACGCTGTGCTTAAAAGGGAGCTAAAGGAGTGAGCCTGTGGTCTTTGTGTGACTGTGTTCTGTGACAGACTGGCCCCATTCAAGGCTTGGTCCTATCTTGCATCCCAATCCAAAATATCCCAGAACTGAGTTTGAGTGTCTGTATGGTTGTGCCTTGTGATACTCTGATGTCTCAGTTGGAGCTTGGTCCTGCCTCGCTTCTCAAAGATGCCGAGATAACTAAAAAATCTGAGTCAACATTACCTGACACTACTTGTGTACCAGTTTATTTTTTTTAACATGTCGGGTACAGATTTGACTTGTTTCCTTCCTCTTTAGACTACAAACAACAAATGTTATCTTATTCTTGAAGTAAACTGAGATTGACATTCATATGTGCATCTCAATTCTGATTTCTAAGAATAATTCCTGGTGTTGGTGATCAGCCCACTTCCAGGGTGACATAGGTGATGAGTGTCAAAACTGTCAATCCATGAGTTCATTTTGTAACTCACATGGTGTCACAGGGATCTTTAATGTGTCTAAAGCAAATGGACAATGTTTAAAAAGTGACTGGGAGCATCAGTAAGGTGGGATATTTAATTTCACTTTGATGGGAGAGAAATGCTGTTGTGCTAGCAAAACTAGGGCTGTTTCAGATGTAAATCTATGCTTAAAGAAAGATCTGCTTCTCTGACGGACAGGTCACAACCAATCATATCATCATGGTCAATGAGTAAAGAACAGAAACACTGCATTGTCATTTTGTCACCACTCTAGACTCTTGGCCATTTTTGCATTTTGATCATTATAGAGTACTGCTGCCATAAAATCGAGAGATCAAGTAACAGGTTGAAGAAACATATACCTGCTCATCAACAAAAAGAGCCTATACCTAAAAAACAGTCAATCATGTGGCTGCAAGTCAAGAGCATGCAAGTATACTTAAGATGCTTACGTGTAGTTCACCCAAACACATGAACAGTCAAGACATGTAATCAACAGTAAGTGACTTAGACCATAGTATGATTATTGGTGGAGGGCATCATGGTTTCAGAATCTCATTAACAGCTGCCCTCCTGGGAGTGTCACACACTATAGTCTATAAAATTTATAGAAAATGGTGTGATAATAAGTATCCAGTCAGAGCCAGTTCCTTGGATTTATTAATGAAGCTGGTCAGAAGATGTCAAGACTCAATGAAGCTAGAAGACAGGATGAAAATACCCAATTAACAGCTCGTTACAACAGTGGTGTGCACAGGGGTGTATCTGAATGCACAATATGACATTCATTTAAGTGGAAGAACTAAAGTAAGAGAGCACCACACTGGCTTCCACTCAGGTCAGCAAAGAACAGGATAATGACACTGTAGTTGACACATGATCACCAAAACTGGACAATTGGAGTTTGGTCCTCTAAATCTTGATCTGGGCTGTGATATTCAGATGGTAGAATCAGAATTTAGAAAAATTGGCATGAATCAACAGATCCAAACTAAATTGTGGCACTGGTATAGGCTGGAGCAGGTAGAATAATTTTGAGGAGGGTGTTTTCTTGGTGCACACCAACTGAGTGTCTTTTAACTGACAAAGTGCACCAAAGTATTGTTATTGGCCATGAGCATCCCCTTATTGCTTTCCTAATGGACTCTTCCAGCTGGTTAATGCTTATGCCACAACGCCATCTCAAGCTGGCTTTTTGAACGTTACTTCTGCACTTAGAGCAAAGACAAAGAAGTGATGTGTTCAGAAGACACAAATAATTATCAACCAGGACAGAGGAGGTTTGAGGAGCAAAATCAAAAAGAGAGTCACAGTATCTGGCCAAAGGTCATTAGGAGGCAAAGAAATATAATGACTAAAACCAAAATACTAGGCAAAAATGAAAGAGGAAGCCAAGAGTTCAAAATGCTAACTGCCACTGTGATCCCTAATAAAATGAGCTGAATTTGTTTGCTTTTTAAGCAAAAAAGCTTGGATAATGAGAAAGGTGTGTTGTCTCCTTAAATAACGTTGGAGTCATGCAACATGACACAAACCACTAGACGTCAACAGTAAACAAGATGGAGCCTACTCTACAGAAGAATATGGTGACAACTGAGAAAATAAATAATATACTACTAAAATATAAAAGAAACCCATAAATATATCAGAAAATCAATGGTAAATACAACAAACTTATGATACCTATGTCTTGTGCAGCCTCTGCATCTCAATCCAGCAGAACACCTTTAGGATGAGGCGGAAAAGGAAGTTTGCAGCATGAATGTCTGGCCAAAAGGTATGATGCTTTTGGTATGATTTATGTCATTTTCGCATCTCCTTGAGCTCTGTCAGTTATATCAGTTATCTGAGTGTAGGTACTTGGAGGTTGTAGAACCCAATTTTGGCATCAGTTTTTAAACTGAAACTCATTTTCTATGTGTTATTTATTTTTTCGCTACCCATGAAACAAAGATTTTCTATCAATTTTGGTCATTAGTTGTTATTGTGCTGCTATGCAACAGCACTTTATTTGATTCTTACCTCAGAAATTCTGGATCTTAAGGAGGCAAATGGGAGCTTCAACACCAAACCAAATTCAATGGGATTAAGTAGAAAAAGAGACAACATTGGATCTAAAAAAAAAATCATAATTGTAGCTTTAGCTCTGCACTGTGTGCCTAATTAAACAAAGGCTACTCAGCAAGAAATATGTTGAAAGTAAATAAGTAGCAGTAAAGACTTTGAAACTACAGGTCCTTATGCTCTTTGTGTATCAGGTCAGGTCATGTTGGGGAAGATACACTGGTACAGCGCATTGCTTCACCCACCATACTACAGCTCGAGAATCTGGTTGGCAAACCCCCTGGCAGCCACCCCTAAGAAATTACCCTCTATCTTGTGCAACCAGGTGTTACGTGGGTGTCCCTTTGGCCTGGTCCAGCCACTTGTGTCCTCAACAATGAAGATCCTATGAGCTGGATCACCCTCAGGGAATCGCACCACATGGCCGTAGTGCTGTAACTGATGCTCTCTCACAGTGTAAATAATGTGTCTCATTTGGGACTCCGCGAGCAACTGCTTGTTCGACACAAAGTTAAACCAGCGGTACCTAAGGATTCTCCAAATAGAAGCAGAACTGAAGGAGTCCAGCCTTCAGAAAAACTTCATGCAGCTCCAAAATGGCAGACAGGACTCCTTTCTGCTCTCTGCAGGACTAGTTCTGCTACAAAGGCAGCTCGCATTGTGATGGGGGTGGGGGAACGCCCTCGGGAGCTTCATTACCAGAAGAGTCAAAACCGTCAGAGAGCCAATGGGGACATGCCTGTTGTGAATCGGTACTGGTATGCTGCTGAGGCGCCTTCTATTTGTGTATAATAGAGTAAAAACTGTAAGCCTCAAAAATGTTGCATTTCCCACCTAAACAGATGCAATCTTCTATTCTAGGGTTTCAAGTGTGTTGTGTTAGCGTGGTCCATGCCTAATTAACACCCCTGATTACATGACAGGGGATGAGTAAAGTGGAATTGATAGAGTCAGTGGAGAAAGGTTACCAGGAGAAGCCCTTCAATGATTCCTGCCCCAGGTCTTTAAAGATACTGTAAGACAAAGGATCATCAAACACAGAAACACATGTGATTTGCACAATGAACGATAATGATAAAGCAACAAGGACTCGAATACTGTATGTGATAACATTCCACAAAAGAAGAACACAAAAGGCAAAAATAGAAGTAAAAATATCAATCCATTATCCAACCCGCTATATCCTAACTACAGGGTCACGGGGGTCTGCTGGAGCCAATCCCAGCCAACACAGGGCGCAAGGCAGGAAAGAAACCCCGGGCAAGGCGCCAGCCCACCGCAGGGCACACACACACACACACACACCAAACACACTAGGGTCAATTTAGAATCGCCGATGTACCTAACCTGCATGTCTTTGGACTGTGGGGAGGAAACCGGAGGAAACCCTCACAGACACAGGGAGAACATGCAAACTCCACGCAGGGAGGACCCGGGAAGCGAGCCCAGGTCTCCTAACTGCGAGGCAGCAGCGCTACCCACAGCGCCACTGTGCCGCCCCAGGTAAAAATATAAAAAAAATAATAAAAAGATCAGAAATTGTACAAAGAAACTGAAAACAAAATATACAGAAATCAGTAAACTGCCCACCCATTAAGCCTCTCTAAAATTAAATGGAGATGTCTGTTTTTCCTCAGTTCCAACATCATCATTAATGGCACTTTAGGTCTTGAAATTGTTCCTTAAAGAGCAGCACCATCTGCTGGCTTAAAAAAGAAATGCACTGTTTTTAGGATTGCAAATAACTTGAAATCTGAGTGTCTCCAAACAGCACAAATGAATAAAAGCCGACATTAGCTAATAAAACAGCAAAAGCCGTTTTTCTTTCTATAGACTTTGATTCCAGTATATACATTCCAGTATACATATTTGTTAGGGTGTAGTGGTTGGATGATTATTAGAGCTTAGAAATGGTGCTTAGTAGCAGCAAAAATGACTGTCTGTGTGGAATTAGGACTACATTTAACCAATGACCTAAAGATGCTTCTATTAGGCTTTCAACTTCTGGAAGCAGTCAAACACATTCACTAGCATGTTCATTTTGCGTATCTATATTTCCAAGACTTTTACTTCTCTACAATTTTTCCTTGATTCTGTCTTTCAATGGCAGGAGAACTTTCCTGGGTGCTTTGGCGTCATAGACAAGCCAGTCTGAACCTGAAACGCAGGAACCTCTGTAAGTCCCGATGTAAATACACCATGATATTTACTCAAAATGTCACACCACAGTGCTGATGCCTTAAATTAACCCAAGCTGAACATATGCTGGCCTTTCTAGTATTGCAGATGAATCACGTTCAATAATTTGAAAGTCCAGGTCGACAATTTTCTCTTGTAAGTCACATTTCAAGCACTGCCTGATGCTTTGTCTCCATCTTGTGGGCAAAGAATGTTACTAGGTGCAGTTTTGATTTTTGTCTAGCCGCATTTCTGCCAGATGTGTTTCTTACCAATGACTGCTTATTTTCAGTGACTAAATTAATTTATTATTTTCTGACTTATTGACACAGACAGAGTTCTCCGGAGTACTGGACATTTCGGTGTGCATACCATGTCTACAATTTGCACACTTCTGTAAATTAGTAGCACAACGTTTACCAGATTGACATCTACCTGACATGACTATATTTTAATTTAACAGATTTTCTGTTATCTTGATCTTGTAAGAATCTGTACTCATTGACTTTTAAATCTATTTAGTTTATTAACAGCTTCACAGGTTCACTAACATCACAACTGTAAAGAAGTGGGAAAGGCTCATTTATTTTTCAAAGGCTATAATTGATATATCTAAAATAAATGTCACATCACTGTCCATTCATTTTCAGAACATCTACATTCCATTAAAATGTTTCCCAGAGAAATCTATTGTAGTAACACCATTTGCAAGGATGGAACCAATCCTATAAACCCTTTGTAATCTGTATGTATGACAATGCTACTACCACTACTTCTACTATTATGGGACCCCAGTCAAGCACTTGTTAGTAGCACAAGTTTTACCAGATTGACATCTACCAGACATGGCTATATTTTAATTTAACAGAACTTCTGTTCTCTTGATCTTGTAAGAGTCTGTACTCATTGACTTTTAAATCCATCCATCCATTATCCAATCCTTTAGATCGAATCCTTTAACTGGTCATTGTTCATATGGGGCTTGCACATACAATACAGGCCAAAAGTTTGGACACACCTCCTCCTTCAATGTGTTTTCTTTATTTTCATGACCATTTACAGCACTCCATCACTCTAATTCTTAGTCAAATAGCCCTTACACAGCCTGGAGGTGTGTTTGGGGTCATTGTCCTGTTGAAAAATAAATGATCGTCCAACTAACCTGACTTCTGCACAACACAACTGCTGGTCCCAACCCCATTGATAAAGCAGGAAATTCCACTAAATAACCCTGATAAGGCACACCTGTGAAGTGAAAAGCATTTCAGGTGACTACCTGTTGAAGCTCATCGAGAGAATGCCAAGAGTGTGCAAAGCAGTAATCAGAGCAAAGGGTGGCTATTTTGAAGAAACTAGAATATAAAACATGTTTTCAGTTATTTCACCTTTTTTTGTTAAGTACATAACTCCACATGTGTTCATTCATAGTTTTGATGCCTTCAGTCATGAAAATAAAGAAAACACATTGAATGAGGAGGTGTGTCCAAACTTTTGGCCTGTACTGTATACCTTGTGTCTGAAAGGATTTTACGCTGACATCAACATAGATCTGCAGGTTAGGCTAAATACATTTTTACACTTAGTTCATTTGGAATGATTTTTTTTTTCAAACTCTGGAGCAACTGCCCCTATAGTTTAGTTTGTTTAGACAGAAAAACAACTGTACAGAGATCTTTCGGAAACAGTAATTAGGCAGTGTAAAAAATTAATTAGTTCTCAGTGTAAAAAATAAATTCACTTGTGCATAAAAGTTTGCAGAAAACAACTCGCACTAGTACTAGTCAATCAGATCAATCCTAGCACCTAATTCAGTCTCAAAGCCTCACGATAGGATCAGGTACTAGTTTACCACATTAAAAGGGGGTAGATTCACTTGTGATTGTGTCGGTCAAACTGGCCACATACAGAGCTGATGAAAAACAAATGTCATTTGCAGCCAACAATCAAACCATCTAATCTTATACCATTTGAGTGATGCTTAAAGGTCAGATGAACTCTTAATATGATTACACAATATGCGGTCACTGGAGGCGCATCAAATTTGATTGTATGTGCTAAATGTGAATAAAACATCCCCAAGTAAACATTACTAGTACATATTTACAAACCTAAAGGCATCATACACGTAATTTGAGATAATGTAAAAATTCTATCTTAGAATTTAGACTTGTTGAGTCTTTAATTCATGATTGAGACCCTTGACATTCCAGCTCTCAAAGTTCACTGTTTGGTCATTAAAATATTTCTTTTGAACTTTTGTTATCATTTTGTAGTCTTAGGTTAAGGTAGTACATTGGACATACAATAGCTTTGACATAGATTTCATATTACTGCCAAGTGATACAGCTATGGAGCGTATTGTTATGTTGTCACTAATGGTTATTGGGGTACAAGGGATAAAATAGAAATAGCATTGCTCTCTTTCTCTCCACCCCCTAAACCCATCCTCCCCCTTTGTGCCTCTGCAAGTGAGGCAAACTACACTTCGCAAAGTCCCAGTCCTCTGATATACCAAGAGAAGAAGAATGTCTAGAGCATAATAAACCCCCCAGCAGTGGTGTGAAGAAGGTTAAAATCTTGTGAAGATACACAAGATACACCAGCTGTTACAGACTGAAATCAAAAGCTTCTCCTTTTTGGGTGCATACACCATCAGCAAGGTGCTGTCAGATTTAAACACTAGTGTGGCGAATTGCTCGCGTACTGAAGTAACTTTAGCTGCAGGTGGAAATCCCATTTTACTTTATGGTGCCAAGCAGAGTTGCGTTGCGTTACAGCAGTGTCAGATCGGGGGGAGTGTGAATGTAACTGGGAGAATAAAACAGAATAAAAAAAACAACGCTAACCTTTACAAGTACCATACATTTACACTGGCTGTTACAGACTCATATTAAATGTATGTTTTTATTCTAAAATAGTAAGAATAAGAGCAGCTCACTTCTCACAATAGAGTTGTTTGGAGTCAAACTCGTGACCCTTTGATTAGCAGTTGGCAATTCTTATCATTACACCACCAAAGCAATCGTCAATGTTGCACCCTAATGCGGGTTCTTTTTCTGCAGTTATATTGTTGAATAAAAGCGCACTTGTTTTGTTATACTTCTTCCTTTTATGAAAGTGTTTATTTGATATTTGGACTTCAGGCTTCACACATTGTACACTTCATGTCTAGATTTCGTCAATTATTACTAAAACATGAAAAACATTTCTGTTTTAATGATGTGTTTACATAGATTGTTGTAGACATGGAACACACATGAAATGCATGTTTTCAAAATAACAATATAGTATTTACTCTAGTCTTTACAACTCTAAGCAACTGACATGCAGGTAAACAGACTTGAACTGAGAAAACCTTGTGCAGATTTGGGGGGGATGTGATAGCAGTCTGCTTGCTGCTTATCGACACATTTAAAAGACAAAAGACGCTGACAGAGAGGTGCAAAGGGATTTAAGGTGGGACGGATTTATGAGTTTTTTCATTGGCTTTGGTAATTCTAGTGTTAATATAAATATTAATGATACATTTTCTACAATTGGGATTGGTGTGGATGAATCATTATACATGGATGATGGTGCATTATGGATCAGAGGTAAGAATTTCAGTTATCTATACTAATAAAAGGCAAAGCCCTCACTGACTGACTAAGTGACTCACTGACTCACTGACTTACTGACTCACTGACTCATCACTAATTCTCCAACTTCCCGTGTAGGTAGAAGGCTGAAATTTGGCAGCCTCATTCCTTACAGCTTACTTACAAAAGTTAAGCAGGTTTCATTTTGAAATTCTACACTCATAAATAAATCTTACCTAGGTACATATATACGGCCATAGCCTGCAGCTCGGTCACCGTGCGAGGCCGAGTTGCGTCACCCATCACCAAGCCTCCCACGTAGTTGGCTGCCTGCCTGTATTACGTCCCCCATACTCACACCTCCCATGTAATTGAGTGTCTGCCCATATAAGGCCGTCCGTCAGCATCAATCCAATAGACACGCTGCCGCTATGAGGCGTTTGTCATGCCTAAGACGAATATGATTTTCGCAAGATACAAGTTTAGTGAGAAGACGCAATGTATAAATGAGACTTTTGATCACTTTGTAACGGAGTTAAAATTGCTGGTGAAGGACTGTGCTTATGCAAACGAAGATGAGATGGTCAGGGATAGAATAGTGTTTGGCACAAATTCAGCAAAAGTGCGAGAGAAACTTTTAAGTGCCGGGTCTGAGCTAACATTAAATAAAGCCATGGACATCGCAAGATCACATGAGAGAGCAAACCTTCGATGCATGTACTCCGAGCGGCTCACGTGAACTGACTGTGAATGCAGTACGCAGACAACAAGCAAAAGCTCCAAAGAGCGCTGAACAAAAAACGCATTACACAATTGAGAAGGCAGCAAAAGAATATGAAGTGAGTGACGCATACAAGCATATTCATAAGTGCATCTACTGCAGAAACAAAGCACACAGTGGAAAAAGTCAATGTCCAGCTAAAGGAAAACAGTGCAAACGAAGATGAGATGGTCAGGGATAGAATAGTGTTTGGCACAAGCTCAGGGAAAGTGCGAGAGAAACTTTTAAGTGCCAGGTCTGAGGTAACATTAAATAAAGCCGTGGACATCGCAAGATCGCATGAGATATTCACGAGATACAAGTTTAATGAGAAGACGCAGGGTATAAACGAGACTTTTGATCACTTTGTAACAGAGTTAAAATTGCTGGTGAAGGACTGTGCTTATGCAAACGAAGATGAGATGGTCAGGGATAGAATAGTGTTTGGCATAAACTCAGCGAAAGTGTGATAGAAACTTTTAAGTGCCAGGTCTGAGCTAACATTAAATAAAGCAGTGGACATCGCAAGATCGCACGATATAGCACAACCACAGCTGAGAAGCTTCGATGCATGTACTCCGAGCGGCTCACGTGAACTGGCTGTGAACGCAGTACGCACACAAAAAGCAAGACCTCCAAAGAGCGCTGAACAAAAAACGCATTACACAATTGAGAAGGCAGCAAAAGAAAATGAAGCGTGTGACGCATACAAACAAATTCATAAGTGCAGGTACTGCGGAAACAAAGCACAAGGTGGAAAAAGTCAATGTCCAGCTAAAGGAAGACAGTGTAAAAAATGTGGTAAATTAAACCACTTCGCTAAAGTTTGCAGGACTGGGAAAGGTAACCCCGTGCATGCAGTGTGTGATGTCTCAGATAAAGAGGAAGACGAGCTGTTTATTGATGCAGTAAGAAAGGAACAACCCTGTGAATCTGAACAAGCCTTTGTAGACATATCAATAGGAAAGCAAGGTGTAAAGCTTAAGTTTAAATTAAATTCATAGACACGCTGCCGCTAAATATTCACAGGCAAATCTGCAACTTAATACCGGGAATGCCTGTTAAACATCTTAGATTCACGAGTACCGATTTGGGTAGTGAACACTTCGATGAATGAAACCTGTTATCTTTACAACGGTTGACAAACATGGAATATAACTTGAACACAACACATCCTCCAAATACGAACCTGATTGGAAGAAATAATGATAATCAAATCCTTGATGACAGCAACACTCATAACAGTCACAAAACAATTACATTGACAATCATGTTACGTTATTTTTATAATGTTTCCTTTTCTTTTTCATAACTTCTTTAACACACAACTTCTCCGCTGCGAAGCGCGGGTATTTTGCTAGTACTATTGCAATTCACTATTAACGAGGTAGAAGTTTAGGTGCATAAATGGGGTTTCAATCTCTCTGTAACTAACTGAGTATGCTTAAATGTATGTTTGGAATGATTGGGGAGTGGCCACAAAATCTTTATTGACTGTCTATATCTGTTTAATAAGGTCAGTCTTTGGTTATCGATGCGTGGCTTGTGGGTCTACTGGACCTTCAAGATTAAAATGTTTAGAGGTAATACAAGCATAGGCATTGAAAATGTGCTATGGTGCAACAGCATCCTCCCCAGTTTCAGCTATATTAGTTGAAATGAGAGAGTTACCTTTACAGCTTCACAGACTGCAATTGATGATGAACTATTGGATCAATTTAAGAGGGCATGGAAATGATCATCCTTTTAAAAAAGTTGAATAATTGTTGGGAACATCATAAAAAGGTATACAGTAATCCCTCCTCGATCGTGAGGGTTGCGTTCCAGACCCCCCCGCGATAGGTGAAAATCCGCGAAGTAGAAACCATATGTTTGTATGGTTATTTTTATATATTTTAAACCCTTATAAACTCTCCGACACTGTTTATAAATATTCCCCGCAGAGTTATACAGCATAATCCCTTTGTATTCTCTTAGATATTAGGTAAGATTCATTGAAATTATGTATATAAACACACTGTTTATATACAGTAAAACCTAAATATTATTTTAAAGATATTGAGTGTCTCCAATATCACATATGTTACAGACATTATGATAGACAGGCCACCAGCAATAAATACGTACAATACAAGAAAAATTGTATACAGTAAATGTGTGTACAGTGACACTAAACGTACGTACATGTGCTAAGCACTGTAAGAAGAAAATTAATTATGGTTACTCACCAACAATGACACGATGACTTGTCCGATAACAATGAGTTTAATTTTACTGCACAACAAAGGAGAGCGTTACAGCCCTTGTAAAGGAGCCACTTCAGGTGATTGTGTAGCACTGCCGTTGTTCTTCTTCTGGCAGTCTTCAATCCAAATCACTAAAGCAAATTCCATCCAGACTACTGCCTTATTACATCCACTTACAACTCGTTTTGCACCCTGGTTAAAAGGACACTGCGGCCGTAGATCTTATATTCCTTTCCTACTTTTTAAATAAAAAGAATCGTAGCCTTCAACAAATCCAAAACATTTACCTTTTCGGCAATCGTTAACATCTTCTTCTTGCGCTTGGGCACGGCCCCTGAAGCAGTAGCAGATCGTTTTGGAGCCATAATGAAGGGCTTGACTATGCACAAAAATAAACACAAAAGAGCACAACTCTTTACACAGCGAAACACGTTGATGCTGAATGAGCGAGACGAGACTTCCTGGTTAACCCTGCATTCAGCACGCAGGAACTCAACTGCGTGCTCTGATTGGTTAGCTTCTCAGTCAGGAAAACATAACTGCGTGCTCTGATTGGTTAGCTTCTCAGTCATCCGCCAATAGCGTCCCTTGTATGAAATCAACTGGGCAAACCAACTGAGGAAGCATATACAGGAAGTAAAAAGACACATTGTCCGCAGAACCCGCGAAGCAGCGAAAAATCCGCGTTATATATTTAGTTATGCTTTCATATAAAAAAAAAGTCGCGAAAGTCAAAGCGCGATATAGCGAGGGATTACTGTAATTAGCTTTGGATGGGTGGATTCATACCATTCAGGTAATCTGGTTCTACTGAACTATGAGAAGTCCACCTGTAGCTTTATGTATAATATCCCTTTGGTTGTTTCCATTACAAATAGTTGATCTAAATCTGCATGATTTTAAAGAAAATCAGTCTATTATACCAAAATGGAAGATTGTTAATCGATATATTAATGCGAAATTTCATGGAAATGATTCCAGTTTTTACAGATCGCTCTAAAGAAACTACAACTGGAAAGGATGGAGTAGCTGCTTAAGTGCCAAAAAACCAGGTTAAAAAAGTTGAAAGAATTTCAAATCATTTATTTGTATATACAGCAGAACTGGTTGCAGTTATTCTAGGTTTGCAGTGGGTTGAAGAAATTATGCCAAATAGAGTTGTTATACAGTTAAGTCCTTAAGTATTTGGACAGTGATACAATTTTCATTATTTTGCCTCTGTGTGCCAACACAATGGATTTGAAATGAATCAATCAAGATGTGATTGAAGTGTATATTTGCAGTTTTAATTTAAGGTGTTTAACACAAATATTAGAAAATACAGCTTTTTTATGCATTGTGAACCCAATTTCAAGGGCTCAAATGTATTTGGAGAAAGTAATATAATCATAAATATAATAGTCATTTTCAATACTTTGTTGAAAATCGTTTGCAATTAAAAACTGCCAGAAGCTTGGAACCCATGTCCTTCTCCAAGTGCTGGGCTTCCACCCTTTGCCAGGTCTTTACTGCAGCTGTCTTCAGTAGCTGCTTGTTTGCTGGACGTTCTGCATTCAGTTTTGTCTGTGAAATGCATGTCCAGTTTTGGTCACTGAAGAATATTCCACTTCTTTGCCCTGAAAGACATTTGGATTGCTGTCACAGTATGTTTTGGCTTATTGTCCATCTGTATTGTGAAGTGTTGTTCTATTAGATTTGCAGCATTTGTCTGAATCTGAACACACAGTATAGGCCTATACACTTCAGAAATCATCCTGCAACTTTTGTCAATACTGATATTACCAATAAATACCAGTGACCCATTTCCATTAGCAGTCAAGCATGCCCATGCCATAACATTGCCTCCACCGTGTTTCACAGATGATGTGGTATGCTACATATCATGAGTCATTCCTTCTCTTCTCCATATTCTTCTCTGTCCATCATTCTGGTAAATATTGTTCTTAATTTAATTTATCCAAAGAAAACTGCTCCAAAACTGGGCTGTTTTTTTAAAGTATTTTCTAGCAAAGTCTAATCTATCCTTCCTATGCTTGAGGACTACCAGTGGTTTTCACCTCTGTAGTTACTTTCATGAAGTCTTCTCTTAATTGTAGACTTTGGCAATGATAGGCCTACCTTCCACAGAGTGTTATTGGTTTGACTAAATGTGTGTAGTGAAGGAGTTCTCCTTAATCAAGGGCAGAATTCTGCAATCATCCTACACAGTTGTCTTCCAAGGTTGTCCAGGCCTCCTAGTGTTGCTGAGCTCACCAATTTGTTCCTTCTCTTTAAGAATGCACCAGATTGCTGATCTGGCCACTCCTAGTGTTTCTAACATCTCTCAGATGGGTTTGTTTTGTTTTCTTTGCCTAAATCATATTGAAAGTTCAGAGTGAAGGATTCCAAATTCTGGTTAATAGTCAATGAAATAATGACTGACCAGCTCACAACTGGCTATGGAACAGCTTGTCAGTCAATTGTCCAAATATGTTTGAGTCCTGGAAAATGGGGGGACCATGTATAAAAATGTCTGTCACTCCTAAATGGCTCATACGATATTTTTGTTAAACCCTTTGAATTTGAATTAATGCTGAAAGCCTACACTTCAATCATGTAATGATTGCTTCATTTCCCCTTTATTTCCCCATTTATTTCCCCTTGGGATTAATAAAGTATCTATCTATCTATCTATCTATCTATCTATCTATCTATCTATCTATCTAT
>JANRMT010062856.1:60262388-60311589 GCA_026402145.1 Polypterus bichir lapradei | reverse complement strand
TATCTATCTATCTATCTATCTATCTATCTATCTATCTATCTATCTATTTCAAATCCAATGTGGTGGTGTATAGAGTCAAAATTATGAAAATTGTGTCACAATCCAAATACTTATGGACCAAACTGTATGTGCAGATTCATATTCAGGACTGATGAATAAAAATGAACAGGCTACTTGTGGATTGGATTTGCTATTGCAAGTTAACCAGGCTTTATTTTGCCTACAAAATATGGGTACACAGTATTTGTGGTTTTCTTATGGGTTTCTGCACATAAAGTCCTTGAAGAGAATGAAAAGATTGACAGTGTGGCTAAAGAAGCTATAAAATGGTCTGTGGTGGATATAGATATCTCAATTAGTAATTCTGAAGCTAAAAGATTGATGAAATAATAAATTATTGGATTATGGCAAAATATTTCCAGGGGCAGTATTCAGTGTCCCGTATAGTCAACCTTAAAGACCACAAGAGATGTTTGGAGCATCCTTTTTCATCACTTCCGTGGAGTTTTCCTTCTTTTTTTTTTTTTTTTTGCATATTCTTCTCAAACACCAGAATATGAAACCAATGTGCTAATTTAACACCAGCACAATTCCTTGGACTCTTCCACTCAGCAGGTGCTCATATGCTGAAGCTGTACAAGTTTACAGATGGCACTAACTGAAAGTAATGTGTTTTCACTTGATTTTCTAAACCTTTGTCATATTTACTGTTTAATGTCTGACTCAGTACTCACTGACCATTACTACAAACAACAAATCAAACCTGTACATTCAAGCAAATGAAGGATAGTCCATAAATAAGCTTCCTTTACACTTCATTCAATGCCAAAGTTAGAGCAGATACCCTTCCAACATCTACACTTTACTAGTCACTTTTAAACTTCACAAAGGTTGTAAGCTTATGTGTAATGTGAACGCGAAAAAGATCTGTACTGTAAAGAATTGAGTGGACTGAGCGTTGAAACATGGAGAGCAGCCTCCTTCTTGACACGCATTCCAACAAATACATCACATATGACTGATGTAGGAGAAGATGCACTTCCACTTATATCTGCCAGTTTGATGGCTCTGCTTCCAGTCACTGTTGGTGGTGACTTAGTTTTGATGAGAACAGCCCATTCAGCCTAACAAACTTACTAGCCAAACTCTTTAAGATTCTTCAAAATAACAATGTGTCAAGATTTGAAGATCACCGAAGTCCAACATGTTGTTAAGTGCCCAAGTATTATTGTGACCACATGATTAAGAAGCAAGAAACTCTGGTCAATAGCAAATGGGGGTCAAAATACCAGTAAATGGCAAACAAAAATGAGTAACCAGGAACCAAAGGAGCAAGATGAAATTAAGAGTCAAATTGAGAATGAGGTGTAAACCAGAACATAAAATCCTACTGCTAGAATCTACATGGAAATAAGCTAACAACCACTAAGAAGCACAAGAGTTTCATGTTTGCCAAAGGATACATGAAGTGTGTAATTGGTGCCATATTTATTTACTTTACGTGATGCGACTTAATGTGACGATTGCTGTCATGTGACTAATGCCATGGCATTGAATAAACAATGAAAAATATGAAGATTCTCTTTTAATGTCATGACAAATCATGAAAATAACACCAGATATACAGTAGATCCCTCACATAGAAAATCACCAAAATATACAAACACACCTTTACATTAGGTTAAAATTACACTGCCACACAACCCCCATCTGTTTCCTGGTGTTCTTGCAGTTCTTCAAGACCAACCACACATTGCTTTTTTGGCACTTTAAGTGGCACTCAAGAAGGTCAGAATGGCACACACTGTTGCATGTATCTTCTGTGAGTAGTAATTTGTGTGGCATTATCACACAATGGACTTGTGAACATATCAGCATAATTTCAGTGCTTATACTGGTATCTTAGACTTGTTAGATAGGTAGATAGATAGATAGATAGATAAGGGAGTGTGGTGTGGTGGTTAAGGTTTTGGACTTCAGATCATTAGATTTGTGGGTTCAAATCCCACTACTGACACTTTGTGACCTGCCTGTGCTCCAACTGGAAAACCAAAAGAAATGTGAAATTGTATCATAAATGTTGTAAGTTGCCTTGGATAGAGGCATCAGCAAAATAAGTAAATGTAAAACAAGAAGGGAAGAAGTAATTCTGAATACATTAAAAATTGGAAAATGATAAATAATTCACTATATTGAAGAGTAAAACATCCATCTGGATTTTGTGATCAGCAAGATACTGTGATCATCAAGAAACAGTACAACATGTAATATTTTACTGTGAAGCATACAAAGAGGAAAAGAAATGATTTAAGCAATAGAGGTTTTACTTTGAAAGATTTGATTAGTTATGAAAGTAACTGTAGCTCGTGTCATAGAGCTATTTTTCGGTATTTCAAATCTATAGGGCTTTTTGGGGTAATTTACTTTGAGTTCTAACTGAGGTTTTTTTTTTCTTCATATTCTACACCACACTTCAGTCCAGTTGGTGGCAGTAATGCACCACAATTGGGGTCTGCCAACTGCCATATAAACACAAAAGAAGATGATAATGCACATCTATTGTAACATATTGCAAATTAGTTGTGAAAAGTGAATAGCAGTTAAAGACAAAGTGCTGTCCTTGGGACATTTTTTCAATAATAGCAAAAACAATGAGGTCAGATACACCTGTTTATGGCGCCCATTCAGTTCTTTCACAAAGCCTGTTTGGGATGCTCCAGCACAGCCACTGAAGAGCGGGGTTACTATTACATAAAGAAAGGACTGAATGTTTACAGTGAAACAGATTCTAGTTAAAGGATAAGTTCATTATTTAGGGAACAGTGAGCACGACGAACAGCTGAGGAAAGTAAGGAAGCGAGTGAGGAGGCACATGAGCGCGGGATGTCGTTAATGTATATAGGCAGGGAGCCAACCACATGGTAAGTGTGCAGACAGCGGTTGTGCGAAAAAAGGAAGGGGGACCGGGGGCAGCTCTTGTTTGTCTCTGTCATAAAATAAATCCTCTGCTAATGGAAATAAGGAATGAAACCACCAAAAGGAGAGGTCAGTTTTGAAAATTCCTTACAGCATAATGATGAGAACCGCCAAAAAGAAGACATTGTTTTCAAAAGTTTGTTATGAGGCACAGCGCAAAATGAAACATACTTAACGCTTGTAAGTACAGTGTAAAGGATGAGCATGGGAAATTTGGGTTTCCTACATATATTGGAAGTCGCAGAAATAGTGAGGAGGTGTTTCCCCTATCTATACAGTTTAGGGGGTACACTCGTTTCCCCCCTTGGGTGTTGCAATAGGACATGAAACATACCTAACTTTTGTAAGTACACTGCAAGGAATGAGCATGCAAAATTTTAGCTTTTCACCTACATGGAAAGTGGGAGAATTAGTGATGCGTCAGTGAGGGTTTTGACTTTTATATCCATCCATCCATTATACATCCTGCTATATCCTAACTACAGGGTCACAGGGGTCTGCTGGAGCCAATCCCAGCCAACACAGGGCGCAACAAACAACAAACCTCGGGCAGGGTGCCAGCCCACCACAGTGCCTTTTATATGTATAGCTAAAATCCAATGTCTGTATGTTGTGGACACTAGGGGTCGCTGTTGCCCCTTTGAACCCACCAGACAGACGTCCAGGACACATGTGTAAAAGCACCAAGAATAATATTTAATTATTTTTCGTAAATAAAGTGCACAAAGCACCGCACACTCCACAATTCTCCAATATTCAGTAATCATAGTAATAATACAAAATAATCAAATCCTCCACTCCCAGCAGCTCCGTTCCTCTACCACCCAACTCCAGCTCAATCTGCGTCACGGTAATATTCCCAAGGTTCTTGGTGAACTCCCCCTGGCGGCACCCACAACACCCAACAGGGCTGATAAAAACAGACTCCATGTCCCATACAGCCCTGCGGGAATCCGAGGAACCATTTCCATCCAAGGGAGCTGCAATCTAGTGTCCCGGGGGATGTAGTGCCCTGAAAAGGCTGCTTTCTTCTGTTGAGGGACGTCCCGGCCGGACTGAAACGCCAGCCATCCATCACAATGTCTGTCCGCTTTTCAAGAGAGATCTACTTAACGGATTTAGATTAGGTTTTTTCTATAATTTGCTTGAACATTCCGATTGATTTTGCGACTTCTCTCATTTTGCTATATATCATACTTCGCTTGCGATAGCAATTTATTTGCGCAAATCCGAGAAAAAGGCAGCGGGCCGAGGGGAGGGGCCTTCCTCACTCACTCGCCAGCTTCAGGGCATGTTCCTTAACTCTGCTTAGCGAACAAGAGAACAGTTGAATTCAACTTAGTTTTGATAAAGTATTACTTAGGTCTTGATGAATCTGAGTCCAGATATTCTCTTAAGTGTATGCCACATTGAAAAGATAGATTGCAATTCAGATTGTGGATCGTGATATGATTTGTTGGAAAGATCGCCCACCCCTAATTTGACTAATCAAGTTTTCAAATTTATGTAGGATTCATTAACCCTTTGGCAAGCTACTTGGAAAGGGGTTGCGAGCCACCGGTAGCTTGTGAGCAACTTGTTGGAGACCCCTGATGATGACAGGACACGGTGCACCACTAGAAAATAAAGGCTTAAAAAGTTATGGAATACATCCAAGTTATCAAGCAATTATCCATATCTCAATATTACACAAGTCAGTTTCAAACAAAACAGTAATAATAAACAATAATAATTATAAAATTCAGCCATTTTTAAAGATGGCCAGCTGTAATGGTGCTATCTCAATGCTTGTCTTCTTCCACAATAAACTTTCACCCCCAGGGGCTTGGTTTCCTCTTGAAAGACCAAATTACAGTAAACTGTTTGTGTCATATGCTTGACATTGAGTTGACTTTCTTCTGTATTTTTGCCAGAACTCCTCCCAGGAAGGTAACTCATATCACACAAGTGAACAGAAAACCTTTTCTTATCTTGAGAAAAGAAGTGCCAGGAATACACAATAAGATGAAAATTTCCAGGTGTCTTTTGTTGCCGCAAATGTGTCAGAAACACAGAAGGCCATTCCAGAGAGGATGTACTGTATTCAGTAAGTTCTTAGACCTTTATTTCCCATTGATGCTTCGTGTCCCATGACTTGCATTATAAAATGCTAAGATTGGCTGTGTATTTTTGTAAAGCTATAGAAAACGCTTAACTTTAGAACACAATTTCACATGGTTAATGTGTACATACCATATTTGTGAAGAAACTCGTATCCTTTAAACTTAGAAATTGATCTTTCGACTCCAGTATTGGGTACAATATGTACATGATGTATACATGCATTCCCTAAGAACAAATAACCTACTATATGAAATAACTGCACTTTGCGATCACACTGCTTGTGTGTATACCAAATTCTATGTGATTTGACAAACACAGCCACTCAAAATGATGGATCTTGATTGGCGTCACTTTTGCTGATTAGTATATTGAGCCCCATTATAGGCTGATGAGATCGACTGCATGTCTAATCAGTCAGGCACTACAACCCACTAACCCATTTGTTTCAAAATCCTTTTTCATCCATCCATCCATTTTCTAAGCTGCTTATTTAGCTCTCTGTTTCCGGGAACCTGCATACATCTGCATAACGTTGGGTGCACGTCATTGATGGGCAGACCACCGATTAATTGCAGAGCCCATCCTAGAACATACTGACACTCATAATTCACTTAACTGGTATGATGGCAACAGGTGACATTGAGGGATCAGAACAGAAAGTATTAGCTGTGGATTTTGGCTCCCATCTAAAAACTAAATTCCACACATTAGATTTAATTAGATTTAATTATAACTTACAAAGTTGAAATTCAAAATTTAAATATTGCTCCATTAAATGAAGTTATTTCCGATCACTTCTTAATTACATTTGATTTAGTCCTGCCCTTGCCAATGCAGTCACAGATTAAAACAAAAACAGTGTGACATCTAGATTGTAATTCTGCTTCAAAATTTATAGATACCTTGAGTAAGTCGAGTGTAATTGTGGAAAACCATTTAGATCAGTTAACATCAAATGTAAACGTGGAATACAACTTAGAACAGCAAACATCACATTATATTGTGACCTTGAGAGATGCTCTGGACACAGTGGCTCCCCTTAAAACAAAAGTGATCAAAGCACATAGAAACTCTCCCTGGTTTAATGAAAACACTCGAGCTCTTAAATTAGAGTATCAAAAACTGGAGCGCAGATGGAGAACAACAAAGCTACATGTCTTTCAAATTGCATGGACAGAGAGTGTTAATAAATATAAAAAAGCCCTCTTTAAAGCTCGCTCAGAAAACTATTCTACATTAATAGATAGCAATAATAAAAATCCTCAGGTACTGTTTAGTACAGTGGCTAAAGTAATAAATGGGAATTCAGATCAACAGTGCAAAATACCAACAGATATTAGCAGTACAGACTTTATGAACTTCTTCAATGAGAAAATTAAAAATATAAGATCCCAGATCTCTGCATCACAGTACAAACCACATACTAGCTTAGCAGACCCTGTCTCACATTGCATTCAGCACTTTAATAATTTTAATCCTGTAACTGAGCAGGAAGTCTTAACTTTAATTACTAAAATGAAGCCCACTACTTGTTCCCTAGATCCAGTGCCAACATAACTAGTAAAAAGTGCCATGGATGTTCTTGCGGCGCCTATTCTAACCATTATCAATAGTTCATTACTGCATGGCACAGTACCTGATGCACTAAAAGTGTCAGTCATTAAACCATTACTTAAAAAGTCAGACCTAGACCCACACATACTAAATAATTATAGGCCTATTTCAAATTTACCGTTTCTCTCTAAAATACTAGAAAAAGTAGTCGCCAGTCAGCTTCAGTCACACCTTACGCATTACAATTTATTTGAGAAATTCCAGTCTGGTTTTCGCACTGGTCATAGTACAGAAACGGCACTAACACGGGTTGTAAATTACATTCTGATATCCTCTGATGAAGGAAACTCCACTGTAATTATGTTGTTAGACTTACAGTGGTGTGAAAAACTATTTGCCCCCTTCCTGATTTCTTATTCTTTTGCATGTTTGTCACACAAAATGTTTCTGATCATCAAACACATGTAACCATTAGTCAAATATAGCACAAGTAAACACAAAATGCAGTTTTTAAATGATGGTTTGTATTATTTAGGGAGAAAAAAAATCCAAACCCACATGGCCCTGTGTGAAAAAGTAATTGCCCCCTTGTTAAAAAATAACCTAACTGTGGTGTATCACACCTGAGTTCAATTTCCGTAGCCACCCCCAGGCCTGATTATTGCCACACCTGTTTCAATCAAGAAATCACTTAAATAGGAGCTGCCTGACACAGAGAAGCAGACCAAAAGCACCTCAAAAGCTAGATATCATGCCAAGATCCAAAAAAATTCAGGAACAAATGAGAACAGAAGTAATTGAGATCTATCAGTCTGGTAAAGGTTATAAAGCCATTTCTAAAGCTTTGGGACTCCAGCGAACCACAGTGAGAGCCATTATCCACAAATGGCAAAAACATGGAACAGTGGTGAACCTTCCCAGGAGTGGCCGGCCGACCAAAATTACCCCAAGAGCACAGAGACGACTCATCCGAGAGGTCACAAAAGACCCCAGGACAACGTCTAAAGAACTGCAGGCCTCACTTGCCTCAATTAAGGTCAGTGTTCACGACTCCACCATAAGAAAGAGACTGGGCAAAAACGGCCTGCATGGCAGATTTCCAAGACGCAAACCACTGTTAAGCAAAAAGAACATTAGGGCTTGTCTCAATTTTGCTAAGAAACATCTCAATGATTGCCAAGACTTTTGGGAAAATACCTTGTGGACTGATGAGACAAAAGTTGAACTTTTTGGAAGGCAAATGTCCCGTTACATCTGGCGTAAAAGGAACACAGCATTTCAGAAAAAGAACATCATACCAACAGTAAAATATGGTGGTGGTAGTGTGATGGTCTGGGGTTGTTTTGCTGCTTCAGGACCTGGAAGGCTTGCTGTGATAGATGGAACCATGAATTCTACTGTCTACCAAAAAATCCTGAAGGAGAATGTCCGGCCATCTGTTCGTCAACTCAAGCTGAAGCGATCTTGGGTGCTGCAACAGGACAATGACCCAAAACACACCAGCAAATCCACCTCTGAATGGCTGAAGAAAAACAAAATAAAGACTTTGGAGTGGCCTAGTCAAAGTCCTGACCTGAATCCAATTGAGATGCTATGGCATGACCTTAAAAAGGCGGTTCATGCTAGAAAACCCTCAAATAAAGCTGAATTACAACAATTCTGCAAAGATGAGTGGGCCAAAATTCCTCCAGAGCACTGTAAAAGACTCATTGCAAGTTATCGCAAACGCTTGATTGCAGTTATTGCTGCTAAGGGTGGCCCAACCAATTATTAGGTACAGGGGGCAATTACTTTTTCACACAGGGCCATGTAGGTTTGGATTTTTTTTTCTCCCTAAATAATAAAAACCATCATTTAAAAACTGCATTTTGCGTTTACTTGTGTTATATTTGACTAATGGTTACATGTGTTTGATGATCAGAAACATTTTGTGCGACAAACATGCAAAAGAATAAGAAATCAGGAAGTTGAGCAAATAGTTTTTCAAACCACTGTAAGTGCAGCCTTTGACACCATTGACCATTCTATTTTACTGCAGAGGCTAGAAAACGATGTTGGGCTTACAGGCCCCGTGCTCGCTTGGTTTAGTTCTTATTTATCAAATCGATTCCAATATGTACAGAAATGTGCTGACAGTACTCCATCATTATACACAGAAGTTCAATATGAGGTCCCGCAGGGCTCAGTACTGGGAACTTTACTGTTTTCACTTTACATGCTTCCACTGGGATCTCTCATTAGGAAACATAATGTTAATTTTCACTCGTATGCAGATGACATCCAGTTATACCTTTCATTTAAATCAAATGAAGTTTCTCCGATGTTGTCTTTAATTAGTTGTGTTAGCGAATTAAAGGAGTGGATGAATGATAACTACTTGTCTTTAAATACAGATAAAACAGAGATGTTAATTGTTGGAGGGAATGACGAGGATCACAACAATATTTTGTCATCATTTAACTCAGTTGGAATCCCAATTAATTTTACTGAATCAGCCCGCAATCTAGGAGATATCATTGATTCTAGCATTTCATTTAAAGCACATATTACAAAGTTGTCCAAAACATGTTTCTTCCATCTTAAAAATGTTAGGAAATTAAGGCGCTTTCTAAATAAACAGGATTCTGAGAAATTAATTCATGCATTTATCTCTAGTAGGATTGACTACTGCAATACGGTGTTCACTGGCTGTTCAAACTGTTCTCTATACAGCCTCCAGTTAATCCAAAATGCGGCTGCAAGAATTATTACAAGAACAAAAAATTATGAACACATAACTCCAGTTCTTAAATCCTTACACTGGCTCCTGGTTAAGTTTAGGGCAGATTTCAAAATCCTCCTTTTAACATATAAAGCATTAAATTGCCAAGGTCCGACTTACTTGTCTGAACTTATCATGACTTACAAACCTGAGCGCACATTAAGATCTCAAGATGCTGGTCTGCTTATGATTTCAAGGATTAATAAAATAACAGTGGGAGGTCGAGTTTTTAGTTACAGGGCCCCTAAACTGTGGAATGGTCTTCCCGCTTCTATAAGAGATGCCCCTTCGGTCTCAGCCTTTAAATCCCGGCTGAAGACTCACTACTTCAGTTTAGCATATCCTGACTAGAGCTGCTGATTAACTGTACAGACTGCATCTCTGTTGTTAGTCATTAGCACTAAAATATAAGTAACATGATAGTTATAATTGAATACTAACCCTCACCTATTCTGTTTCTGTTCTCGGTACTCAAATGTGGCAATTGGTGCCACGACCCACCTGCCAAGTTGTTTGCCTGCCTATGGTAAAGTCATCCCTGATGGAGTATCACAGGAATCATGGGAAAAAGGGGTCCTTTCATCGGATTGGCTGGCCCACTACTGTTTTAGCCGTGGAATGGCCAAATGGGGGAGGCAGCTTGACGGATGAGGTCTCCAGGACTCTAAAAATATCCAAATCTTATTATGTGATATCATCTACTGTTAAATTCTGCTCCGTACTTCTAAAATTTTTATTTTAATGCTGTATTAAGGATTTGTTCTGTTCTGTGTATTGTATTGTATTGACCCCCTTCTTTTGACACCCACTGCACGCCCAACCTACCTGGAAAGGGGTCTCTCTTTGAACTGCCTTTCCCAAGGATTCTTCCATTTTTCCCTACAAGGTTTTTTTGGGAGTTTTTCCTTGTCTTCTTAGAGAGTCAAGGCTGGGGGGTTGTCAAGAGGCAGGGCCTGTTAAAGCCCATTGCGGCACTTCCTGTGTGATTTGGGCTATACAAAAATAAATTGTATTGTATTGTATTGTAAATATCACCCAAGGCTCATCCAGTGCATTATGGGACAGGTTGGGCATTGGTGTCAAATGTCCAGCAGCTGTGCATGTCACCCTCAGATAAAACAGCACATAAGGTGAATTAACAATTTACTATATATTTTTAATGTCTGTTGAAAAAGGGAAATCTCAGGACTCAATTCAGGTAACTTTTTGATATTTAACAGTTTATTTTATAACATGTTTATTTTATAGAACAACTGAACTGATCTTTTCTAATGTAAGATAGATTACACTGCTTATTATATATAAAGTTTCTCTCATAGGAAAGAGTGTGTACCACAATAATGGTCCCTGAATTTTTGCTGACTTCAAACTGAATTCAGAGAGAACAAGGCTACCCAAATTCTACAAGTTGTGATGTACTGTATAGCCTCCCCTTAAAGTGAATTGTATGACATGGGAAATATATCCTGGCCATTAAAAATGCCTTTTCTGTGGTCTCATTGAATTTAAAGCGACATCATACATGTAGTGTGTTTCATTTGTTTTTTATTTTCACACAAAAGATGCAGTTTATCCTTAGTTGTTTTTTTTACAGACCAGGTAACACATTAACAGCAACCTTGCATTTCTCCAAATACTCCAAACGGAGGTTCACACGAGTGCACTGAAGTGAAAGGTGAAACATCACGTCTTGGAGCTCCAGGTAATCCAAGAACACACCAATGCTACCTTTTGCTGACTGTCTGCCGTTTGGTCATCATGCTGATGGCAAATGCTCTTACCTCATGAAGCAGAAGTGGAATAAGGAATTCAAATGGAGGTTGTAATAAACAATTAGATCTGATAAATCTAGTGTACTTTTCCATTTCTTATATAAATAACCTGCTTTGATTGTGTGAGGTTTCTGGTAGCTCCTCACTTCACGCATGTGCAGCACTTTAATTTATCAGATGAAATTCATAGCATCAAGGAAGCAGTCAGAACATGTACTGTGTATTCATTTATACAGTCATTTGACAATCAACTTGTTTATTTTGCAACAGGGTGAGACAGAAATGTACTTCATACTGAAAAACAACATATAAACTTGTGTAGGTGCCAGGAAGGAAGGATGGAAGGAAAGGCATCCTGGCAAGGATAAAGGAAGGATTCTTGTCCAGCCAGGAGGCCATAATGGAAGGATCAGCCAAACAGGCTCACCAGGAGCAGTTCATTCTCCTGTACACCAGGTGGCAGTGTTCCTCACAGCTAAACCCAATCAGGACACCCACAGGGTGGCATAGGAGTTGGAGTCTGGAGATGCAGCCGTGTTGGGGGTCTTTGGGGACCACCAGAGGGTGCTGCTAGGGGAGGATGTTCCTGGTTTTCATATGACCCCGAAGTGCTTCAGAGGACTTGGACAGGTGACTGGAAGTAGTTCCTGGGTCTAACTTAATAGGAAGCCCACTGCCTCACTTAAATTGAGTCACAGTCGGGAGGCAGAGGACAATGCTCTTTTTGAGGAGGAAAGAGTAATTATAATTGGTTTATTTTGCTGGTTTTTGTATGTCAAAAGTGTCTTGTCAAATAAACATCATTTATTTGAACCTGGAATTGTGTTGAGTATTGCTGTGCCTGTGGCTTGGGGCTCAGTGGTACCCCGTTAGCGGTTTAAGCTGCAATTCTATGGATCAGTGTTTTACAATGCTATGATAACACACTGAGCTGGTCAAGTGAAAGATCTGAAAACAAGATAACATACATTGTCTCCTTTCTTGAGTTAATTTGAACCCGAAGGGCATCCTGAGAAGAGACTCCAGTCTACCAAGGACTAGGCAGGAGAATGAATCAGTGTGTGATGTGAAGGGTAAGTTTGGTATTTTTCAAGTCAAAATTATTTCTTTACAATCATTGCAAATTTAAATTTGCTACATAAAACTATGCTCTAAAATGAAGCCTTTTTTTGTACATTTTTAAAATGCAGTACTCGGCAAAGGCTGGCAAGACTGAGGAACCTAAGAAAGGCCACCTCTAAACTGAATCCTGAATAAGTAAGTCTGGCTAGTAGGAGGCCTCCTCTTTTACTGCAAAGACATGGAGGAATTCATCACTGATAGGCAGATATGTATATCTCCAGATGAAGTCCTGGACAGAGTAAGGCATTTGACATTAATGTAACAGAGAGCACAACGTTCAAGTGGTAACAAGCAAGACGAGCGAGTCAGCCATTTGGTCTCCCAAGTACTGGTGGCATACTTACTTGGGATGTGGTGAACTGTTTAATGTAATACAGCAGCTTACTTGCCACTGTGATTTTCTGATACTTTTATTTTCTGTAAGGATTAAAGATCTATCTATCTATCTATCTATCTATCTATCTATCAAGATGCCACTGTGTATGTGTGTGGTCAGTCCCTCCAAGCAATCTGATTGGTCAGTTTGGCAAAGGAGTTAAAGCAGAGCATTTCAACGACAGCAAAGCAATACTGTGTCACTAAATACTAACGGGGTGCAACTCGAATTGCTGTGAAAAGAAGTATTCACAAAAATACGGATGATGTTTTTACAGCAGGGAATGGGGTCCGTTTGCTATAGGTGGTAGTCAAAAGCGGACAGGAGCAAAGAGTCCAAGAAGCGGGATTTACGGGAATGCGATTGAAAGAGAAAGTGGCATTCAAGACAGGCTGAGGCACACAAGGATACAGAGGAAAGGCAGTGAAGGTACACATAGGCCAACAGATATCAAATTTATTGGATGACCTGTAGGTAACATGGCCAGTTTCTATATAGTGCTTATCTGTATGTGCTTGTTGGTCTTATATTATTACCTTTTGTAATGTTTGCTTTCATGTTTGCAAGGTTAAAAAAAAAGAGAATGGGTGACCAATAACATGAGTTACTTTTATAAATATGAATATGACGGATAGGGTTGCTACATGCTAGGGGTGCATTTGACACATGGGACAGAAGAATGGTGTCTACAAGGACTGGGCCACCATGCAGTGGCCAATTATTTGATTTACACAACTTGCTGACCTTCACATCTCCTACTCTCTTCATATATTTGATATTAATTTTTTTATTTAATAGAATACGATTAATTAAATTTTGGTGCTTGCTGATGAAATTTGCTTGTTACTATGTGATGGCAATGCTAAGTGGTGGTGTAAAGAGCTTAAAGCAAACACACAAAGAAAAAAGGCATCTTAAAGGGGTGAGAAAATTTATTTTAATAGAAAAGCATGTACCAATGATTTACAACAATATTACATAGTAAAAAATATAAGGGGCCTTTTTCAGGCTGAAATATAAAACCAGTGTTTTAATCAATTCATTAATATTTATCCCATTATATCAACAGGTGGGACAGCCACAGCATATACATTATGTCAGCAGAGTAACTACTAGGTGACAAAGCAGGGGGTGTGAAAACGTCACCTCTGTCACAAAACTCAGGAAGCCGTCCAGACTTGTGGGAATAAGGCATACAGTATCTCCTCAACGCCTGACACCACGTCATAAATCAACAGCACCTCTCGTCCAAATAAAGGGTTTAGGAACATTTTTATAATCATCTTCTTCTTAAATAAAAAAGTGCAATTTGAAAAGTTTGAAAGATCTGCTGTGGCCTCACTGTAAACAGTTCTTTTTTTTTCTTTTCATATTGATCATAAATATATTTAAATTAGCCTAGGTGAGTCCTCTATAGGTCTGGTGTTGGCCTGTGTTGTGACCATGTGCTAAATTTCCATAACAGGGCAGCCGCTGACACCAACAGCACCGTGTAAAGTCCCAGTTCTGGACAGATCAGCCACGACTCTATTGATGGCCACATTTCTGATACATCCGTGGAAAGGAGGGAGTGGGGAGGACAATCCTGGGACTTGAACTGTGTCTGTCAAAAAAGAGAGGAAGCAGAGGTTATTTTTGGCATGCTTATTTGAGTGCAAATTCACCATATTAATGAACACTGGCGTCTTTCAGGTTGGCATATCAATTTCAGTTTGTACTTAAACATAGAGAACTCCAGATGCTCCTCATTTAAGCTTAAAGGCAGCTCTGAAGCCACCACTGGCTGGCTGCTTTACTGCTTTGTTAATTTCACACAATAATACTTTTCAACTAAATTCGTGTCTCAGTAACCTAAAAATTAAACATCCTCTTCTGTTGGTCTTACCTGGCACTCCACCCAGATAGGCCATTTCTTTCAGATTTGAAAAACGTGAGCCTTTTGGTCCTACTGCATGGTTTCCTTCTGTGTCCATATCGATCTGAATAACATTCTGGCGTTTTATAACTGCAAAAACACAGGAGAGTTGACATGCCTGAGATGAAGTAGATGTAGAAGTAGATGGGCAGATAGATCATGGAGGCCGACAAATTGTCATGGCCAGCTCTCATTTCACATGCCCCCTCATGATTCTCTCTAATATGAAATATTCTTTACATCTTAACCTTACAGTGCATTGCATGGCAGCCAACTAGGCACAAGCATCTGCCCATATATTAGAAACTTCCATTAGTCACATTCAGGATTCACAAGATGAGAGCAAAACAAAGTAAACAAAAAGAGAAAATGAAAGTGAATTCAAAGTACTAGAAAGTGAAAGGCGGTGGAAATGGCAAGACTGGTTTTGTGCTCAGCTGAGTGTGATGTAAGAGTAAAGGATGGCCATGAGCTTGTAGCGGGGCTACACAGCAATAATGTTTTCAATGTTTGTACTGAGTGTGTTTTGTTTCCATCGTCCTGTTTGCTGTTTATAATGTGTGCGTCAGTGAATGTTGTCCCCGTAAATACAGGGGGGGACGGATTAAGGAGAGAGACCGCAGCCCCAAAATGGAAAGCACCTGTTTACAATCAATCAATTATAGCCAGCTCATTACTATATAAACAATCAGGGGGGAACAGAGGGGGAGAAGGAGAAAGACGGAGATTACATTTTCATGACAACGAACCAACTTTCCCTGCTGTTTTCCACATTGCGCTTTTGGTACCAGTTTGTTTTTCATTCCACTGGATTTATTTCAATTCAGTCAGCGCCAGAGACCCCGGGGTTGGACTACATTATCCACCACACGCCGAGGATTCATGGTCAGTTTGTTCCATTTTTTCCAGGAAATTCAAACACATCAAACGTCATCCATATTCAGGACAGTTGTATACTCGGACTCAAGTTCACTATCATTGGCATTTTCCGTATTCATTCATTGTTATTTGTGTTTTGCGTTTGTTATATGTTATTGGGACAAGGAAGGGTTTGTTATTGTATATATGGTGTTGTCCATAATGACCACCTAAATAAACATGCTATTCTTGATAAATTTCAGTCGGGTTTTAGAACAAATCACAGCACAGAAACTGCACTCGTTTAAGTAGTAATGATTTGCGGGTAAATGCAGACAGAGGCCATTTATCGGTTGTCATCCTCTTAGATCTGAGTGCCGCATTTGACACCATTGATCATAATATTCTTAGAAATCGCCTTAGTCAATGGGTGGGCCTCTCTGGCAGTGTCTTAAATTGGTTTGAATCCTACCTGGCAAGGAGAAAATTCTTTGTTAGTTGTGGTAATTACAACTCAAAGACACATGACATCCGATATGGTGTTCCACAAGGCTCTATCTTGGGTCCGCTGCTATTCTCAATCTACATGCTTCCGTTAGGTCAGATTATCTCAGGGCACAACATGAGCTACCACAGCTATGCTGATGACACACAGCTGTATTTATCAATAGCATCTGATGACCCTGATTCTCTTGATTCACTAACACAATATCTGACTTGTATCTCAGAATGAATTAATAGTAACTTTCTCAAGTTAAATAAAGAGAAAACTGAAATCTTAGTGATTGGCAATAATGTATACAATGAGGCTATTAGAAATAAACTGGATACATTAGGATTAAAAGTCAAGACGGAGGTAAAAAGCTTAGGGGTAACTGTTGACTGTAATCTTAATTTTAAATCGCATATCAATCAGATCACTAGGACAGCATTTTTTCACTTAAGAAACATAGCTAAAGTTAGACCTTTTATATCATTGAAAGATGCTGAGAAATTAGTTCACGCGTTTGTTTTCAGTCGACTAGATTACTGTAACGCACTCCTCTCAGGACTACCCAAAAAAGACACAAATCATTTGCAACTAGTGCAGAATGCAGCTGCTAGAATCCTAACTAGAAAAAGAAAATCTGAGCACATTTCTCCAGTTTTGATGTCACTACACTGGTTACCTGTGTCATTCAGGATTGACTTTAAAATTCTGCTTACGGTTTATAAAGCCTTAAATAATCTCGCCCCATCTTATATATCGGAATGTCTGACACCTTATATTCCAAATAGTAACCTCAGATCCTCAAATGAGTGTCTCCTTAGAATTCCAAGAACAAAACTTAAAAGTAGTGAGGCGGCCTTCTGCTGTTATGCACCTAAAATCTGGAATAGCCTGCCAGCCTGATACTCTGTATATCCAACTCATTATAATAACTATTCATGGTGGCTCTAAAATCTGTACTAACCTCTACTCTCTCTTCTGTTTCCTTTTTCGGTATCCTTTTCCACCACCATCTACTCAAAGCACCGTGATGTTCCAACAATGATGGATGGATTAAAAGCCAGAAGTCTGTATGACCTTCAACATCAAGTGACTCCATGAGAACCCTAACTACAAAGAGGACTATTTCATTTATGTTAGGTAGAATGCCCAGAGGGGACTGAGCGGTTCCCGTGGCCTGGAACCCCTGCAGATTTTATTTTTTTCTCCAGCTGTCTGGAGTTTTTTTTGTTTTTTCTGTCCACCCTGGCCATCGGACCTTACTCCTTTTCTATGTTAACTAATGTCTTATTTTTATTTCTTATTTTGTCTTTTATTTTTCTTTTCTTCATTATGTAAAGCACTTTGAGCTACTTTTTGTATGAAAATGTGCTATATAAATATATGTTGTTGTTGTTGTTGTCACGTCATTGCTTTGGTGGTGGTTTATACATATCTATATCTATATATCTATCTATATATATATATATATATATATATATATACACTTATTTTCTATGTGTGAAATTTGCATTTTTGGTTATTGTTTCATTTAATATGAAGTGTAGCTGCTGGCTGGGTAAGGGGTCGGCCGTTACAAGCTAAGAAAAAATGTCTTGAGTTGTCCTCTGTTGAATATCATTTTTAGGTCTCGATGAACTGCTACAACTCATTAGCTTCCCTTTTAGTATATTGGGTGGATCAGAATTCTCCCTTTAAGCAAAACGAGATGACTGAGCTGGTGGTGGAGCATTAGAGTGCAGAAACAGCAGAGACACATCATCTGGTATTTCTTCAAAAATGGCTGTTCAAAGGTGATCTTTGATTTTGACGTTCTTATAAGAAGAGGTCTTGTGTTCTCCTCTCTTCTCTTCTTTCTCATCCACTAGAAGATGTTGATGATGAGGTTTTAACATGATGTCTCCATAGTACTCAATTTCTTATCATGTCAACAGCAGTTCTCAAATTCAAGATGTAAAAGAACTCTTCGAATGTTGCATAATCGATCGACTTCTTTCTCTTTCTTCCTCTGCTCCTACCTCCTTCCACACAACTGTACAATGCTTGAGATAGTTGTCATTTCTCTTCCATTCTTATTACATGCCCAAACCAAACAAGTGTGCTTTCTCTTATCAAATAATTGCGTTTTCTACTTTACTATTTAGTATTTATAGACTTTTAGGGAGAGATGGGGTTTCAAGGAACGTAAATAAAATCGACAGCAATAGTTTAGGGGAAATTTTAGATTTGTTTTTAAATAAAATTCTGCTGGGTACTCATCTGGATTTTGAGCAGACTTTAAGTTTGACATTTATCCAACACCTTTTAAGTTAGTATATCAAAATTATTAAGAAAACCACCTCCCCTTTGTTCATATGTAATATAAGGTCTTTGGAATTACAATGCTTAATGTTTCATTGACTATAAGGCCTGTAACAGTGTGTTTAGATTACAATGTGTACGTTTTATTCTTGCCTCTGTTATAGTGTGCTTTACACCCATCCAGCAGAAAGCCATTGAGCACCCAAAGAGACAGAATCATGAGTATGGTAACAAAAAAATAAAAACAGTTTAAGCTGCCATGCAGAAAGTTATACACAAGCACCTAACACCACGTGGAGAGAAAATGGAACGAGTGTTATTTCAGAGGAGGCAGCCTCCTGCCTCGATTACAAGCTCCAGTCACCATATCTGATTAGCATATTTCCAAACCAGTGCTAATCTAATGGGAGATCTTTTGTGTATCAGGTATATGAAAACATGTGAGAGAATCACTGTGACCTAGCACCCATGATGTAATGCATTCTTCAGTGTACCAACACTTTAATCTACAAATGGATTCACATTTAGTTACGCCACTGTATTTTCAGATTTTTGACATAGTTCCAAATATTTGGATGCCAATCTGTCCCTGCTCCTGAATGTTTTCTTGATTTACTAGAATGAAGAGAAGTGCTCTTACCTGCTATGTGGTGCCAGTGACCATTGCAGAGTGACTGCTTTGGCATCAATGATACTGAAAATCGACCAGCTCCATTATCCACTTCAACTGTAACCTGATGTGTCAAAGTGAGGCACAGAAATTAGCTTTCAGTGGTATTCTAGTGGGCCACAAACTACAGTCAGATTAGGTGTGCCCTGCCAACATCCTAGCTGGTTTATTATTTATCATCCTTTTACAGATATTAGCACAGCTGTGGTCTAGCTAAACGCCCCGGCAGAATTCGGCCTCCAATTTACCTTTCCATTCTGGGTATAAAGGGTGAGGTGATGTCCTTCTCTTCCAATGTGGAATAGCAAGCCAGTTTGTGCCAAGGGTCGAACTTCCAGCATCATTTCAAAGTCCTGGCTGATCGTGAAGGAATTGCCTAAAAAGCGAGCAACATTTCACAGAATGCAGTTCATTCAGCGTATCAGGCAGTATGGTAGACAACAACAAAACATCATGTGGACAGAGATTACAAACACAAATAGTGTGTGACTATCCATGTTACGAGAATGTTTATTCTGCCATTCTTATCATTTGGAGTTGAGTGTAAGAAAGGATGATCTGGGTAAGCTGGACAGAGTATTTTTTGTGAAAAGGACCACATGAGAAAACGTAGTTAGAGATGTCCAAATTTTGTTAACCGCAAAGCAAACAAGGAAAAACCTAAATAGTAACCAAACATTAGAAAGAAAGATGTATTTTAAAGCCAGAAATACAAAGAATAGGAGTTCATGGGTTTTTAGCTATTCTCAGATAAATGAAAACTAAAAAGGGTGACCCTTAAATAGTCATGTTGCTGACATCATCACTGTGCTGTCCAGGTGAATTGTGGGAAATGTTACCTAGGTAACGAATGACGCAAAAATCCACAAGATAGCTGTGCCTGTTCTCCAAATGAAATGGTGTCAACAGATCATTTAAGAAATCTATGAACTTTTTTATAAAGCCATTAGTTAAAAACAAACTGTAGAAATGGAGTCACTGGAACTGATAACCCAAGAAAAGACCCCCAGAAAATCCTGACCAGTTTAGGAAAGGGCAGAAATAAATGAAAGATCATAACAAAGGAGCTAACTCTGGCTGGGACACTAGTCCTCTCACAGTGAGCATGTTAGGGTCTTAGGTAACCAAACCTCCTCATTTTGGGGTGATGTAGGAAAACGGAAGCAGCTGAACATTTTAATAAAGCACACCCATGTGGGGCTTTGGAGTATGAGGGTACTTATTCTATTATTTATGGCATTAAGTTAATAACAGGAGGCATCACATATGCTTGGTGACATCTGCTCCTAAAACTAGAAAGCTGCAGGTCATGAATCCTAATAATCAAGTGAGGAAGATCAACCAGTTTATACCTTGTGACAGGCGGCTGGCATCCATACCCAGTTGGGACGCCCCTGCATGCGATATTCAGGGGGAGCAGCCCTGGACACTGCAAAACCTCCCCCTGGACGCTAGATGGCCGCCTCCCTGGGGTGGAGCAGTGCCTCTAGTTCTGGGTGCAGCCCTGTTGGATCCCACAGGCATCGCTAGGGGGCGCAGTGTTTGGGACTCCTGAGCCCGTATGGGTAAAATATTCCTCACACCTGGAAGTGCAGCCGGAACTCAGGGATCAAGCACCTGGAGCACTTCCGGGTGAACTATAAAAGGAGCCAGCAACCACCACTCAGGGGCCAGAGTCGGGCGGAGGAGGACAAGGTTTCCTGGGAGGTGTGGTGGTGCCAAGGAGGAAGAGAAAATGCTTGTGTTACTTGTCTGCTTGGGACTGTGTTGTGTCTGTGGGTACGGGGAAGGCGTAGCCCATAGACGAAGAAAAATAAAAGTATTTGTTTTATTTTACACGTGCCTCTCGTGTCCAATCTGTGTCGGATCAGGCACTATATAGCGTCAATCTTACAACCTAAAGAAAGAATTTTGAGGGCAGTGATAATTTGACAGATCTCATAGAACAGGAGTAAAAATGTCCGCTTATATTAAAAGCAGTTCCACTGTTTTGATCTTTTAAACATTTGTCTGTGTCATTGACACATATTTAAAGTTAGCCTCATGGAGTTAACTTTCATTCAATAAAACTCTACACATCTTTTCATTTTCTGAACATGTCTTTCCTATACAGTGACCACAAAAAACAATGGGCGTAAAACCAGGAGCCACCTCTAAGTGAGACGTCAATTCATTACGACTAACTGGAAATCAGAGTTTAATATTTCAGAAGGTAATAAATGGATAAATGAATAAGTGAATGAAAACGATTATGATTCTGACTGGGGTCTGTTGTGGAAAAAGACAGGAGCACTTGACAGAAGTCAAAGGGTTTGTCACTTGTATTCCCAATATACTAAAATACTTTTGCACTTTCGCCTAATTTGTTCGTGCTCTTTAGTGTGGTTTATCACGGACTTCAGTTATCTTCTGTTATTTTCAATTCCCTTGAGCTTTGTGATGCCGCACACTGTACTTTAAAAATAAAGACTATTTGACTTTACTATATCTGGTGTAAAAGCTGATGTAGAAGAACGGGAGTTTCATTTAATTTTTTTTTGTTTTCTTGAGATTGTTTAGGAAAAAGGGATGAAAAAGACATGTGATCTTTATGTAACCACACATGACGATTGGCATTATTGTGTACAAACATTTCCTTTCAGCTTGTTACTGAAGAGGTTAAGTATCATTTTAATTTACGCTTCAAGGGATGGAATAAAATTAAAGTTATACTGGTTAGCAATGGACACTTCTGTAGACACAAATAAAGAATTACCAAGGGTTAGATGTCCTCCTTCTGCTGCAAAGTACACACCACTCTCCAGGCTGCTTTCAAAGCAGTGCACAACCCCAAAGGTGCGCGCCGGGGCACCAAGTGGCTTTCTGTCCAGTTTCACATTCCTGATACACCCAACAAAACCGTTGACAGAGATTTCCTGCAGGAACAAAAAAGAAGCCAGTTGAATGGGCACAGACACCATTTACTAAAAATTCTGCATGTGGTCTTGGGCCCCTGTTGATACAGGAACATAGGGGGTGACCACCTACATGATTAAAGAACAGAACAGGGTTAAGAAGGGTTTGGAAGTAAATAGATGGATGGATGCAAACTTTGAATCTAGATAGTTGCCTTCAGTTTTAAGCAAATGAAGACTTAAAGGTTACATGACTGAAGTGTTTACAATTATGAAAGGAATTAAAACAGCGGAACAAGACTGTTACTTTAATATGAGTTCAACAAGTAAATGGTGACACATTTGTAAACTTGTTAAGGGTGAATTTCGTACAAACATTAGGAATATTTTCCTTACACATAGAAACATAGACACATGGAATAAGTGACCAAGAACTTTAGGAACCTTCAAGACTCGACTTGAGTTAGGTGGACAGGATGGGTGAGCTTTTTTGGGCTAAATGGCTAAAGTTTTTCTAATGTTCGAATGTAAACTCTTCTTCTTCCTCTTCATCCTTCCCTGCTTCTACGTGGGGTTGATGTTCTCTTCAAACAGCTTAATCCTGCACCTCCTCGCCAGTCAAGCCCTTTTCCTTCAGATTTTCTTTTCTTTTATCCATCCACCTCTGCTTTGGCCTCCTTAGTTTTCGTTTTCATATACTTGCATTCCCATCACTCTTTTGCCCACATATTCATTGTCTCTCTTCATCACATATCCATACCACTTCTACCTACTTCCCTGAACTTTTTTAGATATCTCTCCCACTTTTGTTTAATGTTCAAATTTAAGCAGGATGCTAAAATGTTACTGCAAATGAACACTGTTATTAATCTTATAGCCAATTATTTAATATATTGGTTACGAGTCAGAGTTATTGGTGACTGGATGGCGGACAACATCAATATGAACATTGTAGTGTTTACTTGCTTTGTCAATTATTGAAGAAGCTTATGTCATTAACTGTAACAACTAACAGTTGCCAGAGGCGCACAGGGTCTCACCGTTTGCTACTCAAAATTAATTTTATTTTCTAAATCTGACCAGGTTTAGTTTCAAATTTACTATCAGGTGTACACAGCACAGTACAATAAAATTTCTTATTGACCAATGACAGTAGTACAATACAAAAAAACACATTAAATACAACATAAAATGATAGATCTATGGGAACTGATATCAAGAACGCTTAGACAGTTATCAGTATTAATGGCCTTGTGACCTGCGGGGAAAAAACTAACCCTGAATCAAACTGTGTGAGTGCTAATGTACCTATACTATTTACCAGAAGTGAGGAATGAGAAAATCAGCTATACAGTTAAGCTCAGCTCTTTAATAACTCTTATTGCCTTTCTAAAGTGGTGGGTGTTGTTTGTTCTGGAAAGACAGTAGCTGTGTACAAGTGACATTCTGTGTACCAATGACATTCTCTGTCAATCCATTTCTTGTCTTTCTTTAAACCATTTAATCAAATTCATAATCAAAAGAAAGCAGAATCCATTTCAGCAGAGCGTAAGGTAGGAGCCCATCATAGGATACGCACACACACTCATGTAGCCAATTCAGAATGATCACTCAGCCTTAAATGCAACTTATGATGGCAGAGTAGTTAACAGTGCAGCCTTAAAACTCTAGGATGTGGTGGTGAATTTCTGCTCCACTGATGTCTGTTTGGCATTTGCACATTCCCCCCATGTATGTACAGATTTTACTACAGTTTTCCTTTCAAAGATATGTATATTAGGTTGATTGCCCCAGTGTGAGGGTGTTCTGTGGTGAACTGGCACCCTCCATTATGGTCTGTGATGGTGGGTCAGATGCCAGCTAGCTCCTTCTAACCATGCCTTCAACAACCAGGCTCAGATAATGGATGAATAGTGCTGGGAAGAAATCTATACTTCCAAATCCTGTCTTCCGTATGACTTTTAGAACCAGATATAAGGAAAAGTTTCTTACTTTGGCATGCTTCTTACACTTCCCAGCAGGAACGCCTCCCACGTAAAAAGGTGAGCTGACAAGCAGGCTTGTGGCTCCAGGTAGTGTGCCACTTTGGGAATTCAGTCCATCGATAACCAGTTGGAGTTTGCTTTTCTCTCTACTGAAGAAAACCTAATAGAAAAATAAACAAATATGAGGCATTATAATACATTTATACATTAAAGTGTAATGATTATAATAATCCATCTTTTCTTACTATGTTCTTCTCTGAAAGTGCGCATAACAGTGCCTTATGTTACATCAACCACTATCGATGTGCCTTCTTTATCAAAACCAGAATTCTGACAATCTGAGCAAGTTCCTTTCATGTTAAAATTCATAATGAGGCAATTTTAAAGGATTCTGAAAATTAAACACCCAGTGAAGGAGATTAAGATGTGGTCCGGCTATGACTGACAACTGTCCTCCACTGGGCACACTCAGAATCATTAATGAAGCATGCGAATCAGATCTCTTCACAGTGTCCTAGATCTATGCCAAGTACCAAGGAACTGAGCTGATTTGTCTCCCAGCTCAGCGTACTTACCGTGTGCCAATGGCCATCACTGTACTTTTCCCGGCTCCTAATTTTCAGCTTTTTTCCTGCAATATCAATGAAGAGCACAAAACGGCTGTTTGACACATAGAGTGCCATTGCAGAGTCCTCCTCATCATCTGACACATAGAACAACAGTCCATTGGTGGAATTCAGTCTCACGTCCATCGAAAAGTGCGACCTATTCAAAATGTTACAGCAGTAAGAATAATTCTGAAAGAACTGGCAATGAAAAATATGCATAATATACTGTAGATAAAACTGCCTTATTCTATCAGCACAGTGACCCAGAATCCTCTAGTTGCATATCAGTCCTACTTCCAGGGGCAGTATTGGGTGTTCCATAAAGCCAGACTTAAAAGACCAAAAGAGATGTTGGGTACATCCTTTTTTCATCACTTTTGTGGAATTTTTCAATGCATTCTAACGAGTCATTTTCCTCACTAACTAAGAGTGATGTGTTGTTACCACTTGATTTTCCAAGCTTTTGTCATATTTACTGTTTAATGTCTGTCTCAAACTCTGTGACCATTCTACAAACAACAAATTAAACCTGTTCATTCAACCAAATGAAGGATAGACCATAAATAGGCCTCCTGGCTTTATTTGCACTTCATTCAATGCCAAAGTTAGAGCAGATACCCTTCCAACATCTACACTTTATTGGTTACTTTTACAGTTCACAAAGACTGTAAGCTTATGTGTAATGTGAACATGAAAAAGTTCATCTGTACTGGAAAGCATTGAGTGGACTGAGTGTGAAAACATGGCATGCAGTCTCCTTCTCGAAACACGCATTCCAACAAATACATCACATATGTCTGATGCCAGAGCAGAGGCACTTCCACTTATATCTGCCAGTTTGATGGATCTGCTTCCAGTCACTGTTGGTGGTGACTTAGTTTTGATGAGAACAGGCCATTCAGCCTAACAAACTTGCCATCCCAACACTTCAAGACTCTTCAGAACAACATTGTGTCAAGATTTGAAGATCACTAAAGTCCAACGTGTTGTGAAGTGCCCAAGTATTATTGTAGAGCACATGATTAAGAAGCAAATAAGGGTCAGAATGCCAGGAAATCCAAACGAAAATGAGTAACCAGGAACCAAAGTAGCAAGATGAAATCAAAAGTCAAATTTAGAATGAGGTGTAAACCAAAACATAAAACCCTACTGTTAGGATGTACATGGAAATAAGCTAACAACCACTAAGAACTACAAGAATTTCATGTTCACTGAAGGATAAATGCAGTGTGTAATAGGTGCCATATTTATGGTGTCACTTCATGTGATGCAGCTTAATGTGACCAATTCCATGGAATCAGATAAAAAATGAAAAACAAGATTTTCTTTTTAATGGCATGCCAAATCAAAAAAATAACACCAGATATGGATTCCTCACATAGAAAATCACCAAGCACATCTATCCATAAGGTTAAAACTACACTACCACACTACTTGCTAACTTCTTCCATTTGTCTTTAATTCTCTGTGTGAAGAAAAGCTTTGTAAAGTTTGTGTGAATCTACCCTTGGCCAACTTCCATCTGTTTACCCAGGTTCTTGCTGGTCTTCAAGAACAACCATACATTGCTTTTTTTTTGCACTTTAAATGGCACTCAGTACAAGAAGGTCAGAATGGAACACTGTGGCATGTATATTATGTGAGTGGCAATTTGTGTGGCAACATTATACAATGGAATTGTGAAAATATCTGCATAATCTCACTGCTTCTGTTGGTATCCAAGACATATTAAGGCAGTGTGGCTTAGTGATTAAGGCCTTGGACTTCAAACCCTGAAGTTGTGGGATCAAATCCCGCTACTGATAACGTGTGACTTCACCTGCTTCTGTTCTAATTGGAGAAGAAATTCAACCAATTTTATCTGAAACGTTGTAAGTTGCCTTTGCTGAAAGTATCAGCCAAGTAATAATAGATTTATGCCAAGCACCACTGTGCATACAAGGTTCCAATTCTGCTTACTTTTCTTGGTACTTTAATAATTAAAAGCACTCTTTACAAACAATAACAGTTCAAAAACACTGAATTCAGGTTCCAAACACTAAAAGAGTCTTACAGTTAGCTCAGATGGCCACCTGGCATCATCTTACCTGTCTTGGAAAGAATCTGGAATGCCGTCAAACTCCAAGCGGCTTGTTACTGAGCTGCTGAACTGGAAGGCTCCATTAATTGATTTTGGGAGCCTGGAGTTACAAGTTGGCTCCACCGATGGTTGCCACAATGGTGTCACCTCTCCTTTTAGATTTGGCTGTAAAACAAATGATTTGAGATTGGAACTTCACATTTCTACAACATGATTAAAGTTTAATGTGGCCAGGAGGTTACAACATCTATCCTATAAAATGCAGGGGGAAAGCAAGGAGACTGCTTTAAAGAAAGGATGCTACTGAAACTTAATAAAATGAATGCAGCAGTGAGGGGAAACGGGATTCAAACGAAAAGTGAAGCAGCCAGTCAAGAGGTCAGTTTGGCACTGAGGTTGCAGAGATGACTAAGAGGCAGAGATGCAAGGCATTGCAAAAGGACTTTGGTGTCTTTTTCTGTGCAATGGAAGGAGGCCATTAGACACACTTCCAACAGTTCAGGAGGTAAGGACAGAGCATCAAATGAAGAGACCATAATGTATTGCATGTTTATATTGTGGAGTTTATTCATTATCCATACCCAATCGAGAAGTGCAAGAGGCCAGAACTCATTCCAGCAATATGAGGCTCAATGCATAAGCCAACCCTTGACATGGTTCCAGCTGCATTCACTCATAGTAACCTGACATTTGCCGGATATTAACACCCTTTTCATGTAAAAGAATTGAGGACACTAAACATGGGTTTTAAGGAACTGAAAGCTAGGCACATTTTATAAATTAAGAACTAAAGGATGTTATCATGTGCTTCGATTTTAATGAGTCTTTTGTCATGAATTTCCATGCAATCTTATTCTACTGCTTTTTGTTTTGCTCATTTAAATAGGAAGATCACTAAAATAAAAAAATAATCTAAAATACACATAAAATGATGGCTTACCTGACCACCCCGGTTCCTTTTTGATAAAGCTTGCATCAGCTGCGGTTGTCGGCTAGCCGGGCAGCTCAAAGCCACATTCATGAGTTTGGACTGCAGAAAATCCACAACCATCTGCTCATCCTTTTCTCTGGAACGAAGTGTTTATTTTATACAACATGTCTGGCTGGGACACTAATGAGTTACAGCTTTAAAAGCATATATCGTTATAAAGGCCAACACTAGCATGCAAGTTACATAGACTTCAAGCTCCCTTTCCTGGAAGTAATGCAAGAATATTTGGATAACAAAAGCAATAGTAATTTGCCATGTTGGAAATATGAAGTTGATAACCTGAAAAGCAGTACAGAAACATTTCACAGCAATTCAATATGTCTTCCAATTCTGAGACATGAAAGAATGTATTGTGTCTGTTGCTCTCTATATGAATGAATATGTTAAAAACTGAAATGCATTTTTATAAAGCCAGGGCAACTATAGAAATGAAAAACATTTATAGGGACACCAAAGGGTTAACCAATGCTCCTAGTTTACTTTTAAATAAAGATGTTAAAAAAAAGATGAACATTTGACATGATTTCACATAAAACTCTCAAAGCATATTTTATTTTAGTAAGTACTGCCTTTGAATAATTATTTGTCAAATTCCAAAAAGTTGCTTACAGGTTATTGTCAAGGGGATGCAATGTGAAGGCCGTTTTTCAGGGAAATCGTGAAACAGGGACCCTGTAATGTCACTGTGTGGGTTGTTGGCCAGGTGCAGTAAAAAGCATATACGGGAAAGATCCTAACTTAGTATACCTTGACAACTGAAAAATGACCTTTTGGACATGGAAAACATTTTACCTATGGAAAAGAACTAAAGTTCATGCAATGGGAATGAGAGTACGAGCACACACTGTATAGCCAGACCCTTCTCTACACATAAGCCTTTCGTATCAGACTTGTCGACTGGGTGTGAGCTTTCTCCTGCTAGCTCCATAAACTAGTACTAGTGGACATCAGAAGGTCTGTGGCAACATAACGCTATCCCCTAAATTGCAAATAGCCAAATGAAGCAGCCAGGGAATCTTGTGAAGATGACAAATGAATGGTGATAGAAACCATGGGGAGAAAAAACAAGGGCTGATTCAGGATACCCTAGAGGCATTAAAAAGTTGGACTGGAATGTTGGGTATGATTTGCTGAAACTGCTGCCAAAGAAATCCCCACCAAGAGAAGCACATAGATCCTGAAACCAGGAATTGTTTTTGTATCTTGTGTTACTCTGCTTATTCTCATTGTAATATTGTTGATGCTTAACTGTTAACTCATAGTAAAATACTTTACATTCAAACTAGACATTTTATTACATAATTCAGTGGTTCACTTGACACATTGGCCAAGTGATTTTGGTCAACAATGTAAATGGTTTGAACGCTGTCTTATTTTCTTTCTGAGGTGAGTGCACCTTTAAAACATTATTGACAATGACGTCTCACTTGATGAGCCCAAAGTCAAACAGACTGCCAGTACCTTTTGACAAAGAAATTGCTGATGCAGCCTGTCATGTTGGCCACTGTGAATGATTCTGGAACCCCTCCAATGTAAATATGTCCAGTGGTAATTTCACGGTGCTGCCGTCTTTTCCTGTTGGTTAGTTTTCTTGAATTCTTCTCCAGTTTACCATCCACATAGAGACGAACCCTGTAAAAAACATTTTTTTGTAGTGAAAGATTCAGGATGTTTTTAATCTGGATGCCATCAAATAAACATAACAGTGAAAACTCCCATAATTACATTTTATTAACATTTTCTAACATGTAATTCCTATTTGTTTAAACATCTGAACAATCAATAACCTCACCCGTTGATATTGCTGTACAGGGTCACATAGTGACTGTTGTCATCTGCATAAGGAGTCCTTGTGGTGAGATCACCATTGGCTGATTTCAGTACCAGCTTACCATTTTCTAGGTAAATTTGGCAGTTTCCATCCTGCAAAACAAAATGAATGGGTATGTCATTACTACAAAACAAAAAATTGACAAATACTTTAGAATAAAAAAGTTTCTATTATAATTTTATAATATATAATGGCACAATTGGACACATTCAACTATTGTGAATGTTGTCTATGATATAAGAAAAGCACCTTGGGCAGTACAAATAGCAATGGATTGTAAAGTTGATTTATACTTCTTTGTTGAGCCTACGCCATAAAAAGCAGTTTATACTTCTGTACACGCCTGAACACTTGTTGGCAGTGTTTATACCACACAAGAAAAGGAGATGCTCCATAAAAATGCTGGCAGTTTTTGCCCTACTGGATCCCCGCTCTCCTTGCTATATATTTTTCTTTGTAAGAGAATATATTTGCCCCTCATATTTTTTCACTTTTTCTTTCATTAACAGACCAAACCAGAAAATGAACAGAAACAAATTTCAGGAAAAATATAGTTACAAAACTGGCCAATCGGTCTCAGGAGTCTGCATTGGGTTCACGTTGATGTGATTCACATTTTTGAGGAGGTGAACATCAGGCTATGTGAGCAATAGCATACCTACAGCATAATCTCAATGGTGAAGTATAAATCAGTCTTAATGCCAGTGTTTCAGGTGAAAGTCACAGATTGTTGATGTTTTCATTTAGTAGTCACTGTCATGTTGGCAAACTGTTGATTTATTTAATTTTCCACAATTTTAATTTTAGGTGTATACTCGGGTACAATTACATGCTAATATCAGATCCAGCTTTTTCAGAGGACACCTAAAGGTCCAGGTTAGGTTTAATGTAAGCAGCTTGTATATATTGTCTAAAAGGTACAGTATTATAAGGAGGAGGAAGACAAACATGCTTTTCATGATTAAGATATGAGTAGTATATATTTATAACTATAGATTATGACTTCAAACATAAACCTAAAAGCAGATGCCTTCAGAGCTTTTGATAAGTCTGCAGGTCGTAGACGTGTATGGGAACAACTCAAATGGCAGTATGAGAATCAAGGCCTAGAAAACGATATGCTGCAAGCATTGTGAAAACAAAATAGGAAAACACAAAGGAAACATCAGCAACTTGACGTCTCCCACAAACAGTTGTTCAAATAGCCCCAGATTCTCAATTACCATGTTATTATTTGAAATGGATTCAGGAAAAACTTGAACAGCAAACAGAAAGTGGTGTTGTTAAATCGACTGATATCAGATACATGGCAATCAATTGAGCCTTTTGGACAAAACCAAAATGTTTTCCAAAAGTCAAATCTAAGTTACTTTCTTATTGACTTGGTTTAGCACTAACTAATGTGGGTCTTTGTTGGATTATCCAGTGACTCCTGGATATTATACACTTTGAAAACGAGTTTGGGTGTGTCGCCATATTTTACAGCAGCAGAACAGCGACATCACAAGACAGGTTGTTGGCATACAGTATGTGGTTAACAGTGGCCACTGTTGTGGTTCATGATGTGGTGGTGCCCATGAAATAGTGGCATCTTTCAAGAAAGAAAAAAAAGTGTGGAGATGACATCATAAAAATAAAGTTAAAAACGATAAAAACAACAATGACACTATATCTCCAAATATGGAGCAGAAGAAATCAGGACGCTCGCAAACAAGATTCTGGCAAACAACAATGGACATAACAGTAGTCAGAATACTATGATTTTTAGACATTTACACGGTTAATAGCTATAACAGTCAAGGGTGTGTATTTTAAGCTTTCCTTTGCATAAACAGATCATTTTAGGAAGACATCATTATCGATCTATGGACTTCACATTGTTGTAATCTAAGCAATGTGACATCTCATTTAGGAATCAGTTACATCTAATTTAACTATTCTCTTTTTTGTTATTCAATAACTCACCAACTCCCAATGGGAGCACACAGTCACTGACACCACGGAAATTAAGAGACACTAATCCAGCCAACAGCGTAAAGATATACATACACAGAAAGGAGCCAAAAAGAGAGCTGATGCTAAACCTACCGCAGTATTATACGAGAACATGAGGCCGTTACTTTGGCTTGTTCTGAAGCCAAACCCAGCATAGAAGTCATTCACTAGACTGGGGACATTGTCCAAGGACAGGTCAAGATATCCATCTCCGTTGAATTTGGCAGTTCGAGCCAACTACAAGGTTAAAAAAAAATAAAATTAAACACATTCCAAAAAAAGTTAAAAAAATTTGAAGTTTAGTTTGCTACAAAGTTTGCAATGGATAGTGTGACCTTTGTATCACACATTAAACAACTATTGAGGTTTACCAGGAGGTCAGAAGAACATCCAAAACTGACGCCAGTTGTATTCATTCGCTTCAAGTCCTTATATATATCTAGAGCTTTAATGCTTCTGAAACAGCCTTTAACGGATCCTCCTTCTGGGTACAGGACCTTTAGACTTTAAAAAGAGTAAAAAAAAAATCAAGTATAATTATATTAAAAAAATATTAAACCCAATATTTAATATAACTTACAGAACAATAAACAGAGATACAGTGGCTTTGAAAGGCCACAAGCTGTTTTAACCTCTTTTTTTCTTTTGGGCACAGCTTAAATGAGGACTTAGAAGAGGATACATCACTCAATAATGCTTGTACAGATTTTCTGTAAAATCAATGGTTTTGTTTGAAGTAATGTGTAGGCTGTCCTTTTTCTGGACCTTTACTATCATGCTACAAGTTTCCAGAGTGCCATTGCCTGTTTGATAGGACTTGATTCCACTATGGTTCTCACACATACCTTGTGGACAGGAGTGTAAAGAAAAGTTTCCCAAATTTACATAGCGAGTTGGCTACTTTAGTTCCAGAAGCACTAGGTTAATCATCAGGAGTTTGCATCTGAAGTGTCCGCTGTAATTGTGGCCCTTGGTGGGGCCACAGAGGATGCACAAACCAGTGTGTTTCTTCGTGCCGGTCCCAATGGGGTATAAATAGAGAGGGTTACGTCAGGAATGGCATCCGGTGTTAAATTTTGCCAAATCAATATGCGGACAACAATACAAATTTCCATACCGGATCGGTCAAGCCCCGGGTTAACGCCCGACACCAGTACTGTTAGCCAACAGGGTGCTGGCAGAAACTGGGCTACTGTTGGCTGAAGAAGAAGGAGAAGAAGAGGGGGGAGACGTGTCCGGAGGCAGAGAGAAAGTAAAGAGAGTGGAACTGAGGGTAGGAACTTTGAATGTTGGCAGTATGACTTGTAAATGGAGAGAGTTAGCAGATATGATGGAGAGAAGGAAGGATGATATATTGTGCGTGCAAGAGACTAAATGGAAGGGGAGTAAGGCCAGGTGGATTGGAGGTGGATTCAAATTGTTCTGTCATGGTGTGGATGGGAGGAGAAATGGGGTAGGAGTTATTCTGAAGGAAGAGCATGTCAAGAGTGTTTTGGAGGTGAAAAGAGTGTCAGGCAGAGTAATGATTATGAAGCTGGAAATTGGAGGTGTGATGATGAATGTTGTCAGTGCATATGTACCGCAAGTTGGGTGTGCAATGGGTAAGAAAGAAGATTTTTGGAGTGAGCTGGATGAAGTGATGAACAGTGTACCCAAGGGACAGAAAGTGGTGATTGGAGTGGATTTCAATGGGCATGTTGGTGAAGGGAACAGTGGAGACGAGGAGGTGATGGGTAGGTATGGTGTCAAGGAGAGGAATGAAGAAGGTCAGAGGAAATGAGGAAATACAGAAGAATATACAGAGGAAGAGGATGGCAACGAAGAAGTGGGATAGTCAGAGAAGAAAGTAGACAAGAGTACAAGGAGATAAGGCACAAGGTAAAGAGAGAGGTGGCGAAGGCTACAGAAAAGGCGTATGATGAGTTGTATCAGAGGTTGGACACTAAGGATTGAGACAAGGACCTGTACCGATTGGCTAGACAGAGGGACCGAGCTGGGAAAGATGTGCAGCAGGTTAGGGTGATAAAGGATAAAGATGGAAACATACTCACAAGCGAGGAGAGTGTGTTGAGCAGATGGAAAGAGTACTTTGAGAGGCTGATGAATGAAGAGAACGAGAGAGACAAGAGGTTGGATGATGTGGAGATAGTGAATCAGGAAGTGCAACAGATTAGCAAGGAGGAAGTAAGGACAGCTATGAAGAAGATGAAAAATGGAAAGGCCATACTTCTCTCCCCGTTAGAGTTTGCCACAGTGGATCATCTTCTTCCATATCTTTCTGTCCTCTGCATCTTGTTCTGTTACACCCATCACCTTCATGTCCTCTCTAACCACATCCATAAACCTTCTCTTAGGCTTTCCTTTTCTCCTCTTGCCTGGCAGCTCTATCGTTAACATCTTTTTCCCAATATAGTTAGCATCTCTCCTCTGCACATGTCCAAACCAACGCAATCTCACCTCTCTAACTTTGTCTTCAAATCGTCCAAATAGAGCTACCCCTCTAATGTACTCATTTATAATCCTGTCCATCCTCATCTAATAAATAAAAATTAAAAAACTGAAATAAAGTAAATAAATCAAACTAAATAAACATTAGAAAAACTTTGAATAAAAGCAAACCTTCCTGAAGCTGTTGCTACCCTCATGTAAACAATGTGGACCCGTTTGTTAGCTGGTGAATGCTTGGCCAGAGCTGTAACTTTAAACTCCATAGCTCGTATGCGTGTGGGTATGTAAAAAGCTGTGCAAGGTGTACTAAGGCTGGGAAATAAAAACGAATGTTAAATAGGTAAACTCTCACTCATTTCACTTTCGATCCACTGTCACTTAAATCTTGCCATTAAAACAAATAAAACCATTGTTATTAAAGAGACTATCATGGACACAGTGGCAACTGCTGTACTACTCTTTAACAAACAAAAAGACGTTCAGTCGGCATTCATGTATTCAAAAACATAAAGAAATAAACAGCAAAATACATATATTTCGTGACACATTTAATTATTTACACTCACACATCATTTTGTTATTTTTATTTGATTGTCATATTTCTCAATACATTTATTTGCATATTTATGTATTTAATTTTGTCCAGAGTACTCCTCCATATTGTAGTGTTCATACATCTTCTTTGATGAAGCTCTTCAAACATTGTATTTTAGTTTAGATCATCCATCCATTATCCAGCCTGCTATATCCTAACTAAAGGGTCATGGGGGTCTGCTGGAGCCAATCCCAGCCAACACAGGGTGCAAGGCAGGAAACAAACCACGGGCAGGGCGCCAGCCCACTGCAGGGTGCACACACACACCCACACACCAAGCACACATTAGGGACAATTTAGAATCGCCATTGCACCTAACCTGCATGTCTTTGGACTGTGGGAGGAAACCGGAGCACCCGGAGGAAACCCACGCAGACACGGGGAGAACATGCAAACTCCACGCAGGGAGGACCTGGGAAGTGAACCTAGGTCACCTAACTGCGAGGCTGCAGCGCTACCCACTGCGCCACCGTGCCATCCAGTTTAGATCATGAGTTAGGTATATTAGGAGCACACTCTCATTCACACCTGCACACCAAGTGGCGTCTACTAAAGAAGCTGGCTGGGTAGACCATGAGCCTTAACGGTTTGTACCCGAGATTCTGCTTACCTTTGTGGGAGTTTTTCCTTCGGCACACCTCCTAAGTAGTACACCTGACTGAACTCCAGAGCAGGGCCATCATAGTCCACGTTGAAGATCACCATCCTCTCCATTCGAACATAGATTTTCGTTTTAGAACTTTGGATGCGGATTATAACTTGAATCTATGGAAAAACAGTACTTTACATTTCTGTACAAAGTTTTTCATTCTCCACCATTTAAGAATAGGCATAGTATTAATAATCATCTTAATATTATTATCATTTATATTTACTATACAATATGTTTGTTGTTAAAGCAGCAGACAATAAAAAGTGTCTCACAACCTTAAATTAAATAAGAGGTCAGGCAATAAAAAAATGCAGTTTTGTTTTAGCACTATAATAGTTTTCTTGTCTTAACATTGCCATGTTTTATGGGCAGACATGAGGAGACCCGTTATAACATGAATATTAAAGAAAACAGGTATCTATTGATGGCTCTTCATTATCCTCAGCATTACTTAACTAAGCTGCAGTTCAAGTTTATTGTCACATGTACTGAGTAACTTACATGTATAGCCAACATGCAACATGTCTCCATTCTCTGGGGCCATGTTGTACTAGTCAAATATGGAGCTTAGTCTCTGACCAATGTAAAACTGATACTGTTTTATAAAGAAAATATTCAGATTTTTGTTTCTTAATGTAATAATTGATAAAGTTAATTATATATTTTTTTATTATTGAAGAATTAACAGGTGAATGTCAGATGTAATCAGGAAAAAAGTGAGTAAGTCATTACCCCTCGAGATTTTGCATCACTAATGTCAGTCGGTATGTCAGTCTTCACAGGCTCGGCCTCCTTAAATTCTTTATCAAAGTCATAATAAAATTTTAAATTCCCATCCTTCACAGCAATGCAGATGAAACATTCCTAAAAGAGACAACACATAGGTTTACAGGGTCAACGTCATTACATGTACAAAGTACAGAGGTGCATGGCTTATCAGAGACACAGCTGGTGTTACTGTTGCTTTTCTGTTTTGTCATTTGAGACTTAAAGGTGTGCAGTCATAACCAGAATAAAGTGTTCAGGGACAAACAGGAAGGATGTCTCAGACTGTTACATCATCAGCACTATTTATTAAATGTCATCATTAATTCACTGACATAACATTCTCAAGTCGTTTATGGATTTAAGTTACGGTTAGAGACAAAACTCAACAAAGCCCAGCAGCATCAAGGCAGGAAAAAGCCCTGCATAGTAGGCCGGGCTATCCCATGGCCCAGTTACACACACACTCTCTCAAACAGATTCAATTTATAACCACCAATTAACATGCCATGCGGTTTTTTGGGGATATGGGAAGGGAGGTGGAATAACCAGAGAAAGGCCTATACAGACACACGGAGAACAAACAAACACACTGACTGGGCATGGGATTCAAAGCCGTAATACTGGATCTGTGGCACTGCAGTATTAACCCCTTTTCCACCGTGCTGCCCTTAATTCTAGGATAAATTATAAAATGAATTCTTACTATTGTGCAAAAATAGATGGCCTGGTGGGTCAGTGGTTAATCAGAGTAAAGACCCCACTACAAAAGAACCGCCTAATGGAAGTACTACAAACATTATCAATCTCAATCAAAAGCTCTTCTTAAATAGTAGACTTTCCTGAAATACCTTCTGTTTAGCGTGGCATGAATTCAAACCCCAATGTAAGTTACTAGTTAATGAACATGCTGCAAAAACTTGTATCACTTTATGGTGCTGCTCTTTAAACATATAGCACAAGTCACCATGTTTTTGTTCATAATTAATTATTTAATGTTTATGTCCAATGCTTCTGTAGTTTCTTTTATTGCCCCTGGTAAAGGGCAGTTATTAGTTGGACTAGATATTTAAGAAAACGAAAAGAGAAAACAGCAGGCAGATTGACAAATCAGCAAATTGTTTCACTGAGCCAGTTAACACAGAGCATTTTACTGAGTATTTCCACATATTTGCTAAGTTTTGAATTCAGCTTCAAATGATTTTCAGCTTTTCCCTATAAAAATATTTTTGTCCTTTGTGTCAGTTTTAGCCTGGTTGTAGCTACATTAAAACATCAGTTAAATATCATATGTAATTTTGTTTCTGTAAATATAATCAAAACTTTAAAAATAAGACTTACTTTGCCTTCAAAGAAAAACAAAATGCCATTGTAGGAGAGGATCTTTACTTCCTGCTCAAAGCGACTTGTCATGATAAGGGCAGACTGGATTTCCACCTCAGCATACCCAGAACCATCAAAGTAGGCGCCATCGTTGATCCACGGTTCACTCTGGGACTTTGTTCTGCAGAGGAAGACATGCAATAATTAATACATGCAACTAAGTATACTTAGTTGTTGTCTAAGAATGAAACTCATTTATGGGTTAAAAGGACACTTTTCTCAGTTTCAGATGTCCCATACATCTCAGAAGGAGTTTCCAAATTGTCTCCACTGCTCTGCAATGTCTGCATGCTTGGCAAGTTATTGCAGATGTTTTGCTTTCTTTTAAGTTCTCTTTACTTCTATTAATTTTACTCAATTGCTTAAAACATTCCATCAGGCTTTCAGTTGGCTGTTTTTGCAGCTTTCTAGTTAAGGAAATCCTGGGGAATTCCACTGTGAATAATTTAATCAATCCCAAGATACCAGAACATAAACATAAACACCAGCTTGTTTTCTGCAATTACAAATCGCCCAGTTGAAATATTTATTTCACTATAGGCAGGTAAAATAACCACGTAGACCCACAAAAACATAGAAACCCATACAAAAAGGGAAATAAACCATACCATGAGCTATTAACCAAATTAACACATATGAGGGGGGACCCAAAAATTCCTTGAATGGTTTAAAAAGACCTTTATTATAAAACTTACATCAATGAGATGCAATACACTTGTCTCAGTGGTTCTCCTGTTCCTGTTAACATTTCATGTACTTATCTTTTGTTACTGTGTCTAGAGTCTCCTGCGTTTTTTTCCTGGATTCCTTCCACAGGAGCAAATTTTCTTCCCTTCAATTTTAATTTTAATTTCAGGAACAAAAAGAAGTCATAGGGCACAAGATCTGTCCAATACAGGGGGGTGCAAAGCAACAAATGCATTGCTTTTGTCACACTGACAACACAGAGTGTGCAGGTGCACCGTCATGGTGCAACATGCAGTTTTGTGTGTGCTACTGCTCAGGACATTTCTTTAATGATGCTTTTCTGTAAACGCTTCAGCACTTCAATGTTATTATACTTCATACTTTATTTGTCCTCAAGGAGAAATTACACTTTTACAGAAGCTCCAAAAATAAATAAATAAATAAATAAAAATACCCCTTTCCTTCCCATTTAACAGATAAAATCTTCTGGCTTAGATAATAGAGAGGCGCTACTGTCAATACCAGGCGTGTAGATGGCAGTAACATGAGGTCAAATCTGCTCAGATTGTACCACAGGTTTATATTTAAAGTAATGTCACTAATGTCTGTCCACGGGGATCAAACTCTTTATGAACGAGCCTGTTGACAACAACAACAACAATATTTATTTGTATAGCATATTTTCATACAAATGATGTAGCTCAAAGTCAATATCCAAAAGCATGGTCATCAGTGTCTCTTGAGAATCTGCTTTTGTGGCTTGGAGAAAAAGAAATCATTCAAGTCACATGCACAATTGTAGTGTAAACTCCAGAGACATGCGTCCGATCAGCTCTTCATGATGCCACTTAGTGGACTGATTAACCAGACTGTATAATGCGATACCTAGCAGCAAATTTGATAACTGATCTCCTCTCCTGCACTATTTACAAGCTCTGGGAAATTTTAGGTCCCCTCTCATATGATAGAAACCTCTAGATAAGAAAGAGGGATGTGTTTTGTAAAGTGCAGTAAAGTGAATTGTGAAAAACTCACAGATCGCACAGACAGCTTTGCTTTAACACTTAGTAAATAATTCATTTAAATAATAATGCAATACAAAAAGAATGTTCTCAAACCTCCCACAGGGCCGATCTTTAGATGTATCAAGCTGAAAGGTCTTCTCAAAGTTGTAAAGGCTGATGACTTCTTCGTTCAGAGTGTCAAGCTCAATGCAGCCTTTAAAGTTGGGGTACTGAAGTTCAGGAGGAGGCTGGAAATAGAACAGTAGAGCTGTTAGAAGGTTTCAGAGACCCACTATTACATTATCTTTTAATACTTTCACCATTTTCTTTAACTAATGTTGGTGACATTTTCTGTGTCTCAGTTCAGCGCCCATTGTCTGCATGTGTTCGGGTGCTTGGATTTATAATTTCCAGGTTGGAGCATCGAGAGCAAAATTTTTAGAAGCTTTATAAAGCTGCCTGCTTTATATGGTGTATAAGCTGACATGTTTTATTTTTTTTCTACAAAGAATTACCATATTAAAACAAAATATTAGGAAGAGAAGTGATATTTACTTCAAATATACATGCAAATTTTAATAAAGCACAATACTTCTTTAGCAGAGTGACACGGTGGTGTAGTGGCAGTGCTGATGCGTTGCAGTAAAGAGACCAGGATTCGTGTTGTGGATTCTCCCTGCATGGAGTTTGCATGTTCTTCCCGGGTCTGCATCGGTTTCCTCCGGGTACTACGGTTTCCTCCCACAGTCCAAAGACACACAGGTTGGGTGAACTGGCATTTCTAATTTTGCCCTAGTGTGTGCTTGGTGTGAGTGTGTGTGTACCCTACGATGGACTGGCACCCTGTCCAGTTTTTGTTCCCCACCTTGTGCCCCTGCTAGCTGGGATAGGCTCCAGAAGACATGACCCTGTTTAGGATAAAGTGGTTGAGGAAATGACTGATTGACTAACTGACTTTATTAGCAAAATTAAAATTCAAAAGGAATTGTGGTGCAAATGCTATTAAGAAAAAGAGGAAGGAGATAAGGAGTTTCCTCTCTCAAAATCTATCCTACAAAATGGAAGGGAGTCAAAGTTTTGAAAATTAATGTTTCCTCACTCAGTTTTTTCTAATAGATTCTATTACAAACCCAAATTGCTGCAATTTTCAATTAATATATGCCTATCCACAATCCCAAAGACTAAGATTGCATTATTATGCATAGAGTTATATATTCTAGATTTCACAACCCATATCTCAGTAACCATTGTGTTAAGTGAAGAGATGTCCTAAGCAGGAAGACTTACCGTAAACGTTTCTGGGTAGCCACCAACATAGAAGACAGCTTCACTTGCAGTAAGGTTGAGGAGGCCTACATCACCCTGGGCTATGACATCTCCTTTTGTCACCATAGCAGTGCCTTTGTCAACAGTAATTGACATTTTTCCATACTGCAAAATTCTAGACAAAAGAAGAATGCAAAAATTACCTTTTGTACGAGTTCTTTCTCAAATATCACAAGGATAAACCTCCTCTTCATTAGAAGAGAGAGGTTGAGAGCATGTGCTGATTACAGAGCATTGCTGCACCCACCAAATGATGAACCACCCGGATTGGGACTTGAGCACAGCTGGGCAACGAGTGACACCTCAGAACCACACTGGAACAGTGTGAGGTTTTTTTAACAGCACCAATCCTTTCACCAACCCCCGAGTTTCCCAGATAATTGGAGGACCTGCTTGCATGGCTGGATGCAGGTTAACATCATACCCAGGACTGAGCAATTGCAGGTTAAGAGCCATGCTCATGGGCCCAACAAAGTAGAGTCACTTCTGGCATTTATGGGATTTGAACCGGCAACCTTCCGATGGCCGGCGCAGATTCCTAGCCTCAGAGTCACCATTCTGTCCTATCAATCATTAGAAGTAGATTTAATAATTTTTTTTGCATCAAATCTATTAAAGGAGCATTATGAAAATTTAAATACCGTACATCTTTAATTAATCATAACATTTTGGTTCTGATGGTAGACTGCCATTGAATTGTTTGTACTTGCCTTTCAATTTTAACAGTGTCAAAAGTACCAGTGCTAATTGTATCGTCCATCTGAAGACTTGCTGTTTTTCCTCCAACGTTGTAAAGCCACTTCAGATGACCTCCCTCAATGGTCATGCCAAGAAACTCCTTAGTTGCCTAACAAAGTTAAAACCAACATTACATTCATTGGGATATGTTGTACATGTTATGTTTCAGCCAGGTTGTGTTCCATGGATTTTGTTAATGTTCCTCTTTTATGTCGTTTGGTTTATTTTGCATTTTTTTCATATGTGTATTCAATTGTATATTTTCTGTTAGTTTTATTATATTTATTTACTTTCTATGTGTACCATGTTATTCTCTTGTGTCACCTGCATTTAATGTACTCCTAAAAATACTGGTTCTAAAATGGCACTTTACTGTGTTGTATGGTTCCTCATAGAACCACTGCTTGAGGAAGAACCATTTCATTCTGGGAAGTGTTCTTTGCATATGAAATTTGTCTCTCGTTATGTAACAGGATACAACAGATCAGGAAAACCAGATCTTAGCCTGTGTTCTTTTTATGTAGCAAAAACCCATTTAAAATCAGGAACTCATTGGTATGGTGCCACAAATCTGTTAGCATCTATTCATGGTTATTCATTTAGCCTGTTATTTAAATAAATAAGGGTTATTTTTGGAACCTTCATATTTATAGTTATTCTGGGCACCATAAATGGTTTCCCTATTGCATTACTCTGAAGAACCACTTTCACATCTTTAGGAGTGTGGGTGGTGCCTCAAAATGTGGGGCCACCCTTATGTCACTACTGCTGAGATCTATATATCTATCTATATATTGAGCAAGGGAAGATATTTCAACAGTGGTGAATTGGATCTGGAAGGAGACATTGTGAGCATTGCTTTTTCATTTTTGATTTTCTGATTTTTTTCTGTTCTAGTTTGAGGATCCTGATTTGGGGTTGATTTTAATGTGTTTTTCTCTGTTGATTACAATTTTTTTACAGCTTATTTTCCCTTGAGAGGCATCTAAGATATATTGGAACTTTAAAGGCATTTTGAACTTCAACAGCCAGTTCCCCAATTTTGGGCCAGGTTAGGTTGCAGCCTACAGGTAGTACTGTTAGACGCTGGCTGGTTTGGGGTAAGGCTATTTTGGACAGGCCAGTGGAGATCCTAGCCTGCTTCGGTGGTTTACTTGAAGACCTCCCAAGAGTTAATACATATATGTACAAAATATAACAGTATGAGGTTGTGTATAATGCCATGGGCCAGACATTAATTCCTTATGAGAACTAAAATTAGTTTTGACAAGAGAAAAATGCATTAACAGCTTTGGTTTTAGTGTCAGGGACCTGGTACTTTGGACTTAGTAGAAGCTTCATAAAAAGTTAAGATTGGGGCATTTTCTTTTGTTCAGCACACCTTCTGTTTATTCTGTCTGGTTTTACATTGTCCTGCTGAGCACTGTGGTCGCTTTCTTTATGTAACTCTCTTTACTGTATACACCAAATGCCTTCTTTTTTTAGTGTTATTCTGCTGATTTGTGACAAAATAAAGCAAGCATCTCAGAGTATTCAGATTAAAGATTAAAATTAAAATTTAGAATGCTGTCTGACAAGAAATGGTCTTTTTATTTTGCGTGAATTAGGAGACTGACAAGTCTAATTACACATTTCATTGACAGTGGTAACAGCAGCAAATATTTCAAGGCAAAACAATTATTTTAAAGGAAAAAATCAAGTCTGCTGGTAGTGTTTGGCTTTCCAGAAAGAGACACCACAAAGACTTACATCTTTATTTCCAAGATAGAAGATAAACTGCTTGTCTGGCTCAGCTTGTCGCTTGCGCTTGGCCTCTGGTAGTGTGATGAAGAACCTCAGGGAGGTGTAAGCCACAAGATCCTGTAGGTTGCTGGGATTTCGCACCTGTACCCCGGCGGTACCATTGAATTTCATTGGCACCTTCACCTATACAAATGTGAGCATGAATGCTTTGAAGTATGTGACAAAATTAAGTACACATAAAATTTTAAAGCCAACCAAGAGCAAATAAACCTGTAATATTTACTAAAAATATGTTAACTGCAGTGTAGAAAAAAAATCAAACTTTTATAAAAAAAAAAACTATAAAATCTTTCTATGGTGTCCCATAACAGACAATCTAGTAGACTGGACAAAATGAAATTCTTGACAACTTGTACCTTACTGGCAGCATTTCGAGCCTGAGAGATTAGCTGGCGGATACGAAGGATGTTTTCAGAAATATTTGGCATCTGTGTTGATCGACTTTGCAGCTGTTCTAGCTTTTTGATCAGCAAGGGGACTGCATCTTCAAGAGAGCTCACTGGAAATACAAGTGTTTATACAATGGAAATGGCGTCTTCATAATTATTAAAATCCGTTATAAAGACAGTCTGCTACCTTTCTTCAGTTGTTAACCATGGTATTCAGGTGTTCTGTGTGTTCAAACTAGTGATTATGAACACTGATGATGATCCAAAAACTGCACACCATTAATGTGGACAGAATCACAAACATTATAAAAATAAATACTGTACCTGACTCATTAGCTTCTTGGAAGGCTTTTTTGAACTCGTCATTTATAATGCTGGAGTTGCCATATTGCTTCTTCCACTCATCTAGACTTTCTTTCATCTTGTTTAGCTTATTCTCGATGTTAATAACTTTAGTGGTAGCATCTTCTGCTGCTGTCTTAGCATTTTGAATCTTCTTAGTAGTATCCCCTGTGAAATGATCAACATCAGATTTCAATTAAAACTACACATTTGCATTGAATTAGTATCAACAGAACAAGGAGACTGTCAAGCAAATAAATGATGAACTTGTGACTTGAGTTACAGCCATTACAGACTTTCTCCATCATCTTTTTTAGAACAGAAATGAAGGTAATTCAGATCAGACAAAACATTGCATTAAAAGCATATTCAGTAATGCTTCTTGGTGAGAGAGACAACTCTAAACCAGCTAGAGGATCCTCATTAACCCTGTGTTAATATGTGGAAGCTACACAGAAAAGCTTGACAAAGGTCGAGAACTGAAGGATGTAAAATAAAGACCGTAAGCCATAAATCTGTGATAAGCCAGATTTAATTTTGACACTTATTACATGTGCAGATGAAAAGGAATAGAGTTGAGTGTATTCTCAAATATACCTTACCCACCTGTGTCTATGTTGAGCTTTTCCTGGGCATCTTTCAGATCTTTAGAAAGTACCTCTGTCTTGTTCTTGGCATTTTTTAATTTGTTCTCTAGATCTTGTAATCGTGGGATGATCTCTATAGTTAGTGGATGAAAATATTGAAAATACAGGGTATAAGCATAGTCAGATTTGCTGCCTAAAATAACTTGGTACTGGTTATTTCTTTAACATGTCAGAAATTTCATTTTATACACATGTAGAAAATGCTGAATAATATGAGTACTTGAGCACAAGCAATTGTGAAATTGTGAACTAAAGGGAAAAAGAGCCAGGCCATATATATAAGTAACTATGAGCAAAGCATAATAGTGTGCACTAAGCACAAGAATATAAAGGATATCAAACCCAATAATACTACAAAAAATGTACCAAAAATCCTACCAATTTAGTCATGTGTTTGGAAAAAGACCACTGATTTAGTATGGCAAATTTGTCACAAACAGGATGTGAAATCCAAGACTGTGACAAATTGGAGTCCTATCAGGCAAAAACAAGAAGGTATGGTTGCTGTGGATAAGGAACATGGTCACTAGAAGATTGGGAGCAATCAGCTGCTTATTCACTGATGGGAAGACTAGGATATGGCGAAAATCCTAAGAATTCATGGAGCCATCTTGTTAGGTGTCAACTATGTGACTAGAGTTGGTTGTGTGATGGTATCAAATGTAGTTTTGTGATTTCTCCATTTTTCTGTTCACTTTCACAGCTAATTTGGTTTTACATTAGCTAAATCTTTTTGTTTGCTTATTTTAAGTTCTTATGACTCTTTATGTCCACTTTTCTTTTAACAGGGCCATATGTAAATATAAACCAAGTTGAATAAACCATGAGTGTCTTTAGGAAAAATATTCCTAAAATATGACATTTATGCTTTTCAACATTATCTCAGACTGGTTGATGTAGCCTTAGGCTTTTCAAAACTATTAGGAAATAAAATATCATAATAATGATAATAATGATATTTAAAATTTGGAAACTATACCAAAAATTATACAAAGAGATGTTATTCAGTAAGATGTTGTAGCAATCAGACCCAATCCTGGGAGGACAGTCTAGGCCACATGTGGGAGACAATTATTATAGAAAAAGAGCCATGCTTTAAGAAAAGAAACACATATTTATTAAAAATGTCTTAAATGGCTAAATCTTTTAACCTAATGATAGCAATAAGATCACTTCAGAGATGTAGCTGCTGCATTTCACCCGATACACAAAAAAAAGATATTGTGTGCTTATTGTGGCTGCGGTTTGTTTTTGACAGTAATAAGTAATAAATTAAAATATCAAAGTATGCATCAAAAAATGAATATCCTTACGTTGAATATTTTATCACTTAGTGATGGACTGGTGTGTGAGCTGTTACAGCCAAGTACACTGCAAAGTGTGATGTGATGCTCAATTCATGCTCAAAAGGGGAAGGCAGTTTACACTTTAGAAAAGAACATTTCCTCGAGAACTGCACAATTTTCACTTAGCATCTATTGATGTGTTTTTCTTAGCACAATGTTTTCATGTAGGGGATGGAGCCAATCCCAGCAGCACTGGATTGCAGGCAGAAGCCAACTCTAAAAAGACTTGAAGCCCACCTTGTGGTACACTGAATTTAGTCATGTCAGGATTAAGGTTACTTATTAATGGTGGGAACCCTCACTACATAAATGAAGACATACAGATGGAAACTGTGTCAAGAAACAAACCTCGAACTGTGATGTTATTAAGTAAGGAAAAACTTTCATCAGCCTAAAAAGTGGTTTCCCATTTCAACCACAACTTTCTCACCGTTTTCGAAATCCTTCTGTACATTCTTGGCTTCTTCTGCCAGTGCATAGCTTTTGTTTTTTAGAAGGTCTGCTTGATCTCTCAGATTATCTTTCTTCACATTCTGTAAATGAAACCAACAAAAAGCAGCAGTGATGTCTCTAGCTTTTCCAAAGTGGGTGATAAAAAAGATCAAATGAACAAAGGCAGCGGCTTTGCAAGCAGCTTAAAGCAATAAAGGAGGCAGGATATAAAATATCGGTAATGCACAATCATCCCGATCACCTAGCAACGTGCATTATTCATTAAAGTAATGAATAACTATGAAAATGGCTTAATATCAAATTTTATTAAGGTAGGCTGTGATCCAAAAGCTGCATGAATGGAATCATACCAATGCCCAGAGAAGCAGCAAGGAGGGATATTTTACAGGTTTGTTACCCCAGATTTTCTAGATAATTTCAAGCTCTTTTTGTTCCACCTGTTCTCTTTCAGAGTAGCTTCCTCCACAGAATACTTCCATTGCTCTCTTATTTGTATGTGGAGTATGTTCAGCACGAGCTGCTTTTGCTCAAGTAGAGGTTTCTGGCCACATGCATTTGAAAGTCAGCAAAGAGCTTATCTTTGATTGTTAATGCACAGTACGCTCAATCAAATGACATGGTGGGTTACAGCCTTTGGGTTCACGTGTTCGCATGTGGCTTACTCAACCAGAAAAATACAGTTAATAATAATTCATTACATTTATATAGCACTTTTCTCAGTACTCAAAGCGCTATCCACACAGGGAAGAACCGGGAAGCGAACCCACAATCTTCCACAGTCTCCTTACTGCAAAGCAGCAGCTCTACCACTGCACCACCTGTGAGGACAGTTCCTCCTCAGGTCCGTTGGTAGCATGATGATTAGATCTGATTTAACTCAGCTCCTAACAGTATTCTAGATTACATTGCAAAGATCTATGCCGTGTTTGAAACAAAGGGAAATTACAGGGGATTGAGTGACAGTGTTTAGTCTGCTAGTTTCCACAACACATGTAAAACCTCAATCAGCTTTATGAAACAGAAATCATGGCATGATATGGAAGAGTCAGGGACTAACCTTCAGGGCATCGGAAGCTGCTTCATCTGCCTTTTTTGCTGCCTTCTCTGCATTTCGGACAGCTTCAATGATGCTGGAATAAGCGTTGGATGCATTAATGGCTCGCTGAATAAAACCATCCTGGTTGGTGTCTTGAATTACACTGCAAAAGGAGGTGAAATGGGGTCAGACAGGACCTTGCCAGGGTAAATGCTATTGGGGACACATTAGTGGCATCAATCATTATATCACACAAAAGAGTAGATTCAACTAATTTTCAATCCTCCATTAACCCATAACTAGTCCAGTGTATCAATGGTAATATGGACATTCTAAGGTGAGTCAAGCCTGATTATTTGTAGGACTTTTCATAGTGAGGTTCTTCTTTACAACCAAGTAATTAATGACATTACAATGAAAGGACACTCCAAAGGACAGCTGCGTTAGTCTAAAGTTTCCAAATTGTTCAAAATGCAGCTACCAGAAAGTTTCCAGGACTTAGCATGACTTGTGCCCAAACAAACTCCACAGTCCAAAAGTCATCATTTAAAATGTTTTGTGAAATTCAAATCGAACAATTTACACAAAGATTAAAGAAGAAAGTTGATAATAAACACAAAAAATAAACTCTTGTCTATGATGTTTTGTTTAAGGCTTGGCCCTGGTAACATTTCTTAAAGTTCCTATATATCATCACATACATTAAGACCTAGGAACATAATACTTGCATGCAGCACACAAAATCAGAAAACTGCTTTGTGTCTAGCAGTTCATGTTTCTATCTAGCTGGCTACCTACAATTTGAGATGATTCCATTGTCACATCAGAAGTACAGTTGAACATTAAGAACATTCCATTAACATGTTAGCTTACAGTATTGTGAATTTCCCCTTGGGGATTAATAAAGTATCTATCTATCTATCTATCTATCTATCTATCTATAACAGATAATCCATTAAGCTATCTGAGACTTCCATTCTATTTAAATTAAGCAAACACTTGAGTGAATTTACCATTAACATTAACTTAAAGGATTTGGATTTTACACAAAGTAATGCACTGGAAATATTCTGTGTAAGAAGACCTACTGAACCAACTGAAAGGCATCTTCAAAAAGGCAATGGCAGCAGGTAAGGCCGCCTAGAGTTTAACCAGTAATTATACACGTTATATGTAATATCCAGTCTGAAATGCAGCAGAGGTGGCTGACCAGGAGTCCAAACTGGCAATCACTTAGCTGAATGACAAGGCACTACATTTCTTATCTAATTTAAAGTGACAAAAAATCAAAGGAATAGCCACCCAAAAATTAAACGTGTGGGTATCACTGTAAAAAAAGTTATGCTACTAATAATAAAGATGGACTTCATTTTATGGTGGAGCCAAACAAGCAAAGGGCAAAGGTGGGGTAGAATTTGTATTTTCTGAAGTCAGGCAGCAAATAGGAAGTCACCTGCAAATCTATCATTCCTTTGTGCTAGGAATGGGGAATCTGAGAAGAGATTGATGGCACTGGAAATACAATCAGTGTGGCCTAGTAGCCATGTAACTGGGACTGTAAACCACAAGGACATTGGTTCAGACATCTCCTCAGAGTTACTATGTGACTTTCAAGGTAGCACTTCACCTGCCTGGGATCTGTATGTAAGGAAATCAAGTCAAAGATTGTAGTGAACCTCTGCAGGTGAGATGGCGACCGATCGGAAAAGGCAGAAAATAACTGAGACAGTGGTCACGATAGAGGACTTACTGAGCCAAGGCTGTGGGTTTAGTCCCTGTTGCCAAGTCACTGTGTAAACCCAAGCACCTGATAGAACTCTTATTATAAATAAGACTGGGAGGAACTGGGTAATACTTCATATTGCAATAACTATCATTAGTCAACCTTTAGAGGCCTAGTTTAGATACTGCAAAAAGATCAATAACCAATGAAGAAATGATTTGTAAAGATGTAAATAAGCATTATATTTTTAAAGTAATGAAAGCAATTATGAAGCGTTATAAATGTAATATAAATTATGATTTGATGACATTTTAACTATTTTAAGGTACATAAACTCACAATCTGTTCAGCACTATAGGTTTGTTTACATCTTAATGAAAGTTATTATAGTGTGCTAAATACGGTATAGTAATTCTCACTCACTGACCATGATTAAGAAGTTGTCTTTCTAAAGAAGGTAACATTGCAGCTTTCACCGTAGTAGTAAGACAGACAAACAGACAGATAGATAGACAGATATGAAAGGCACCATATAAGATAGATAGATAGATAGATAGATAGATAGATAGATAGATAGATAGA
>JANRMT010062856.1:60215090-60258273 GCA_026402145.1 Polypterus bichir lapradei | reverse complement strand
AGCAAGCACGTGCCTGCTGGGGAGGGGGAGGAGGAGATTGCTGCACGTGTTTGCTGAACAAGCCAGTTTCCCTTGCCTGCCTGAGCTGAGCTGAGAGAGAGAGAGAGAGAGAGCAAGAGTGAGTGAGCACGTGCCTGCTGGGGAGGGGGAGGAGGAGATTGCTGCACGTGTTGGCTTGCACTTACTGGCTGCAGATAGGCAGGCAAACCATCCCCCCAGTTCCATGTGCCTGCTGGGGAGGGGAGGGGATTGCAGCACGTGTTTGCCTGCCTACATGCAAATGCACCATCCCCCCTCCACAGGCAGGCTGCCGCGTGGCTGCAAGAGCTCTGTTCATTGTTCTCCTTCCATTGGCTTCTAAGCAAGTGAAGAGTGGCGAGAAGAAAGTTTTGAAGAAAATTGAAATCGAAGTAAAGAAAGAAATTACAAGAGGTGGAAAAACTGTTTACCAGTTTACTCATTTACTAATCTGAGAACCCTCGTGCTTTCAAGCAGCACAATGTAAACAAAGCCAGACTGCCAGTAATGTGGAGGGCAAACATGAAGGGTTGTTTTACAAGAACTTTGTTTTTGGAATGGCTGCATGAGGCTTTCACTCCCACCAGCTAAAAGCACCAGAAACCCAAGAAATCACAAGAGAGAAAACACCTGAAGGAAAACACTTCATGCCAGAACTCGACTCATGCAAGGTTAGTTTTCTTGGTGGTTTTCGTATTACGGATTTTTCAAAAGTTAATTTTTCAGTTCATAACGCGATTTGTTGCAATGTTACTTTTCTTTTTTTTCAAATGTTCGTTTTTTTCCCTGTGCTTAAAACTCATTAAAAAAATTGTTTACATGGAGGACTTCATCGTGTGATTTGTTGCAATGTTACTTTTCTCTTTTTTTCAAATGTTCCTTTTTTTCTGCTCTGCTTAAAACTCATTTTAAAAACATTGTTTACAGCGATCAGGCTTTAAGTTTAATAGCGTGATCTCCTGAAATCTTACTTTTTTGGTTGCTTGTGAGTTGGTTTTTGCATGCGCTTCGGATTTGTTCGTGTTCCTTTTTTTCTGCTGTGCTTAAAACTCATTTTAAAAACATTGTTTACAGTGATCAGGCTTTAAGTTTAATAGCGTGATCTCCTGCAATCTTACTTTTTTGGTTGCTTGTGAGTTGGTTTTTGCATGCACTTCGGATTTGTTCGTGTTCCTTTTTTTCTGCTGTGCTTAAAACTCATTTTAAAAAAAATGCTGCGTGAGCACGTGCTACAGAGAGATTAGAGAGCGCGAGCGAGCAAGCGCAGAGAGAGAGAGAGAGAGAGAGAGAGAGAGAGAGAGAGAGAGATGAGAGCGCGGGCAGCTGACAGGGAAGGGATGGGATAAGGGTGTGTGTGTGTGTGCGCGCGCTCGCACTACAGAGAGAGAGAGAGCGCATGAGCCAGCCTGCTCCTGTACCTGAGGGAGGGAGGGAGGGGCTTTGGTGGTGTGTGTGCTACAGAGAGAGAGAGAGAGAGAGCGCGAGTGAGCCAGCTCGTGTAGCTGAGCAGGGAGCCTGGGTGTTTTGTGTCAGTGTTATTCAATGTTTTTATATTAGTTTACTATTACACTGTGCATTCTATGGTGTAATTAACTATATTTTTACATATTTACATACAGTTTGTACGGTCTGGAATGGATTAATTGTATTTACATACAATCCTATGGGTGAAACTGCTTCGGTTCACGACCAACTCGGTTTACGACCAAAGTTCTGGAACGAGTTATGGTCGTGAACCGAGGTTCCACTGTATAAATATATTTTCCTTAAAAATTTTTAAACACAAAAATAGTTAAATATACCATAGAATGCATAGTGTAATAGTAAATTAATGTAAAAACATTAAATAACACTGGGACAAACACCCAGGCTCCCTGCTCAGCTGCACGCGAGCCTGCACTCTCTCTCTCCTGCACCGGCTTAATTTTTTTAGTTATTTGTTAAAACTGGCCTTTTTGACGGGAGCTGTGGACCCGCTATACCACAGGAGGAAGCTGGGTTGAGAGGAGGTTACAGTTTTGAGGGATAGTCCCTCTGCGTGATGCACCAAGAACAATGTACAGTACAGGGAGAGTCTGAACATGTGCGGAAATCATCAGCGCGCACAAACCGAAAGGGAAACTGGCTTTTTCGTATACCGAGTGTGTGGTCGTGAACAGATGCAAAAGTTTGGCGAACTTTTTGGTCGTAACCCGATTTGTATGTATTCCGAGACGTTCGTGAACCGAGGTTCCACTGTGTATAGATAGATAGATAGATAGATAGATAGATAGATAGATAGATAGATAGATAGATAGATAGATAGAAAAGAGTCTTTTTGCCAGACAATTCAGAGTTTCTTTCAAATAAAGTTTAAGAACCATTTTTCTTTCATAATTCAATACATTAGTTTGTATAGCACATTTAAGTGAGTAATAAATAATGTAACAGGTACATACAGTACATAAACACACAATTCAAGTTTATCAATGATCAATTAAAACAGATCACATCAATAAAATACCCTGACTAATTAGATAACTGAGATGTGGCCAGATGGCAGAAGAGGAGAAGAAAACAAAAACTCAAGTAAACAGCATTCTTATTGAATACCTCTACAGGGTGCATGGCTAGTTATAACTGTTAAAATCGTAGCCCTCCACAGCCCATAATATGACAAATACACATTCTTGTTTATTTTGTCTTTGCTATTTTACCAAAGGTAAATCAAAAAGGAAGAGTGTCCTACCTGGCTCTCATCAAGCATGTTCTCATTAAGGTTATTGAGTTCCTCGGCCTGTGCAGTTTTGTTGATGGCTTCATTAATTGCATCGCGTAAATCCATCAGCTTGGCATTGTAGTTGGTCAGTTCATCCATAATGTCATCAATCTGCTTGTTATTCTCGTCCCAACGGTTTGCCATTTCATTCCTCACCTTTTTTATTACTGTAAAATATCACAGAATGCAGGGAACTGGAGATGAAGAAATATAATCTATGTACTGTATATCCATCCATGCTAAATTCATTTGAAGTTTGTCCTGGAAATATCATGTGTCAGGCAAGAGACAACCTTCAAAGGGTGCCAGGTCCATCGTCAGGTCCACTCACACACACACACACACACACACACACACACACACACACACACACACACACACACACACACACACACACACAGAGTCAGGCAGTGCCTGCTTTCCAGATACTCACACTCCTTTGCCATTTCTAGCTCAACATTTGCTGTCCTCTTTTGAATGAAACACGTTCTCTCCCTCATCTCTCGCAGCATTTGCTCTGCCTCAGTGAGTTTCTGCCTCATCTCCTCTGTCGTGTCAATGCTGCTTTCATTAGATGATGATTTGTTGAGCTGAGCTATTATTCCTACAGAAAAAAAAAACAAGAAAAGTAAGAAGGAAAGGAAGAAAGTTATTCATATATTAAATTAATTGTCATTGATATTCATTTACTGAAATTGATTACTCCAAATTAGGATCAGTGGAGTCTGGCACAAGCCTGCAATTAGCTCTGAGTGGGTTGCTAATCTATCACAGGGTACAAACTGTGGGCCATTTTAGAGTTACAGGAGAAAAACTACAGTACTCATTGAAAGGCATGGAAAGAACACAGAATGTCCTTACATGAATTCTGAAGCTGTGAGGCTGCAGTGCTAACCGCTGTGCTGTTCTCAGTTTATGTATAAAATGCATAATACACAACAGAAAATGGCACAGATCATTTGAACCGGAAAACTTGACAAGGATATCGTAATTGAAATGTATTTTAGATAAAACCATTCACTTTCAAATAGACAGCCTCCATCAGGCTGCATCAGTATGACCAGCACACCTCCATGTCACATTACCAGGGATGGCAACACACCTTCCACATTCTTCAGGATGTTCCCAATATGCTTGATCAGGTCTTCTGCTTGTTTATGGGTTGCTGCAACATTTCCCTCCAGGGTGCTGGCTTTTCTTTTCGTCATTGTTGCCTACAATAATGAAAACTGTTTAAGAAATGTGAAAAATACAGTAGATTTAGTTTTGCTGATTAGAGGGCATGGCTGTGAATATACTGCACCATAGCTACCCTGTTATAGTTTTGTGGATGACAAAGTGTTACTAAACTATTGTTTTGTTCAGATAATGCTGTGTTTCCAGTGAGGGTGTTTCATGAGTTGGTTGTTTACATTCGAATAAAATGGAAAAATCGTAGACACGTTAAAAGCAAAGTTCAACACAAACTTTAAGATAAAAATGAAGATGGAACGTTGCATGGACAAAAGAGTTAACGAGTACAACCCAAGCTACATGCAGGCTCATGTATGGACTGCCATAATCAACTTTGTGGATAAGGGTGGATAACAAATAATGGGTATGAATGCATAATGACTGATAAGAATAATCAGAGCCCTGTAAGGAAACAAGGTGTGATATGCACCTCTTTAGCACCATTATTCATGACAGATGACCACTGGAAGTTCAGCCTGATGTGAGCAACCAACATAACATTGTATTATTTATCATTACATGTCTCTAACAGACACAATTGGATGCCAGGGATGTCGTGAGAACAGTTTGTATGGTGCTATTGACCAAATGCTCATGCCTTTTGTAAAATGTAAATAATAATTAATGGCATGTCTGATTTGGACTGTTTGGACATACAAAAAGATTTTTTTGTATAACGTGTGTCTATATTTAACGGTTTCATGTTATATTTTGCAGTTGTCTGGAGCAAGGACCTTAAACATCATTCATTAAGTTCTCAACTCACTTACTCCAATTCAAGAGCCATGTGAGCCATATGCTAAGCCTGAACTGGGTGCTAGTTTGTCACAGGACACACTCACACACTCATACTGGGTTTCAAATCACCATTTCACATAACACTCAAACCACTGGGAATGGAGGAGGAATAACAATGAAGACACAGTGAGGCCTTGCAACCTTAGTAGAGCAGAGACAGTGACTGGGATGGGATTCAAACCTTGGCCACATGACTATATACGCTACCTACTTCTCAGCATAGGAGTCATCTCTCAGGCCAACACATACACAGTGATTCACACAAATTCTTGAAGGTGCAGGAGTTACCTTTTCCATTAAAGCGTCCAGATCCTGGTCTAGATTCATGCCCTCATTTTCCAGATCATCAGTTTTCTTTCTCTGGGCATCTACCAAATCTTTATAATCATAAACCTCATTCTGCAGAGAAAAAGATAAAAAGCACAATTTAATATCAAGCTACTTCAAAGTTGCTCCAAAGCATCCAAAAATGAAGAGACTGAAAACGCTTAAGTTTTGTGTTTGTGCTCAATTCTGTTGTTAAATTGACTCTCACACTTTAAAATTCTAAATACATAAAGCAGAGAGGAGATGTGTTTCCAGTCATCACAGTAAGAAACTATTTTCTGCTTATCCCATTCTTTTGAGGAAATAGTCTTGGATATATCTCCACTTGAAGATGTTTGACATGGATGGTGAAAGGAAAAAATCCTAACTCATCTGGACATGGCTGTGAAATGTAAGAAAATGAAAGGCCGTGTTTTTGCTCCGAATTACATTCAGAATCCTCATAGTTCACACTTAGTACTTTGTTTTTTGAGTTCCTATTTTGAATTAATGTTTATATGATACAACTGCAGGCAGTCAAGGGCCAGAAAAAATCCAAACTCTCCAAATGGCCAATCTGCCCCTGCGTGGAGCTACGACACAGCCGTGCTATGTACTACGCCACTCTGAGCAAAATAAGATATTGTATCAGTCGATTGCTCCAACACCAGAGAACCTACTAAAGGCCTCTTGACTGATATGTGTGCCATTTTGCTTTTTAGAACATAGCTGTTTCCCCAAGGAGTAAGTTTGGCAATTTGGTGAAACATACATTACATTCTTTTGAACCATCTAAGAAGTCCAAAAATGTTATGTATCTATTACACAATGTTATGGAGTCCAAAAATTGCTTAAAAAATGTTTAATGTATCACAAAACCCCACTTCATCTGGAAGAGATTAGGCAAGCTGATTGTTTTAAGATCTCAGTCTTCATTTTTGTGTTATTTCTTCTTCTTTTTCTTGTTCTTCCTCTTCTCTTGGGTCTGCCACCTATGTCCCACTTCTCCCCAGCCTGCAAAAACTTCAATGATTATTAATTTGTGTGGGACTCTTATTGTATAGGGCAAGGGTAGGGTGGTTTGTAGTGGGCAGGGAATGGCATCTTGGGTGAGATTTTATTTATCATTGTTAACTACAATTTTGACAAACACTGATTTCTTACTGTTTCTGTTCTAGTTTTGAATTTTATAAAAAAAATCATCATAAAAAATCAACAAAACCCTTTTTCCACTAACTACTTACCAAGCAGGCAGATTGGCCTTGACACAGTGGAAATCCAGCCATTGATTTAATGCATGACCCTTAGCAAGACACTTCACTTATCATGTTGGTGGGACAGGCAAGGGATAATTTTGCTGTGTTCTGTACACATACCAGAACTACTTCTACCGCCATAGTAAAAGACTGGTGCTACTCCACTGACTTACCGAATCTGCCTAAATCAGCAGTAATTAATTTGTGAGGATACATAAAGTCAAGTGTTTTCTTATTAGAAGTTCTGAAAACAACAATATCTTATGTTCTATCAACAAAACAGCTTTTTCTAAATTTCACTGAAAGATGGACTTGGCACAGGATGGCAAAAAACATTTGCATGATTTCTAGGCAGTGGTGGCATGATAGCATTTATTCCTTTTCCGAGGTCACCGCTATAACATCATTTTCTCAAATAGTCTTTGTCCACTTACGCTCACATTCTTTATAGTCTTGCTAAGGTTGCGTAGGCGGCCCCAGGCAGCAGAGCTGGCGTTCAGATTGGACAGCTGCTCTTGAACGTCAGGAAAGAGAGCACTCAGCCTGTTGAGATCTTCTAGCAGGACCACAACGCAGTTGTCACAGGCTGTCAAATGGCATACCAGGAGGGCAAAAATAAGTACAGCAAATGTAAATTACACATACGTAACATTTAAAAATAAAACTCTTGAATATTTAATTCTGAATATAAAACAGCACATCAATTCTTATATGTTTTCACCCCTCTCACTCATAATGCATTCTCCTTTATTTTTAAATGTTAACTTTCCGGCATTAACCCATTGTACTCACGTTGACATGCCAGAGAGCCTACGCCATTCAGCACTGGGATGTGATAATCCTGAATGCAGGTGTCACACTGCCTTCCTGTCAACCCATTTTGGCAGGTACACTCACCAGAACGAGGATTGCAGGAGCCACCGTTGCAGTGGCATTCTGGGAAGCACAGGAAAATAAGAAATTAAATTGCAACACAGTTTGTTTGCATCACATTTTCTTCTAACAGTAGGTAAACCTTGTCTAAAATTAAAACTATGAACAGATATTTTTGTTATTGAATTAAACTGATTTCATATTAAACGGATGGATAATACCAGGAGGGTGGCGCACTGGGTAGCGCTGCTGCTTCATAGTTAGGAGACCTGGGTTCGCTTCCCATGTCCTCCCTGCGAGAAGTTTGCATGTTCTGGCCGTGTCTGCATGCGTTTCCTCCCACAGTCCAGAGACATACAGGTTAGGTGCATTGGCGATTGTAAATTGTCCCTAGTGTGTGTGTGTGTGCACGTGCCCTGCGGTGGGCTGGCACCCTGCCCGGGGTTTGTTTCCTGCCTTGCGTCCTGTGTTGGCTAGGATTGGCTCAAGCAGACCCCCATGACCCTGTACTTAGGTTATAGCGGGTTGGATGATGGATGGATGGATAATACTAGGACAGGTGGGAGCTGTAATATATTTATAAATTGCTCTTGTATATTGTAACAGTGTAGGAAGAGGATGATGTGATATAACTCATTTATCTGTCCATTTCATGAATCCACTTTTTTCCATTCCAAAGCCAAAGTCAACAAAATCAGGTCTATAGTAGGACTGATTAATGGAAATCATGAAAGCTCAATGCAGGGCACAATCACTCGCCTATACCACTCTGGGCATATTTTTAAGTCGCCAATTAACATGCAAGGTATCCTTACTTGCAGCAGACTCGTGTATCGCCAAAGAAGCTAAGATACACATGTTTGGCATATGAAAGGCAGATGTGTGGCTAGGAGTGGATTTAGGTGTTCAAACCACATCCACGTGAAAGGTTAAATGGGAAACACAAGATGACGCGAAATCACATCCCAGCAAATTGATGGTGGACCCCCACCAATGTACACCACATACTGTGCTTCAGTTCTCCCTTAAGTTGCTGGAAGAAAGAATATGGAGTAGTTGGAAGATACCCAAGTGGACATCGGGAGAACATGCAAAGTCTACACTGACAATGGCCAAGCAAGGAGTGAAGTTGTCCATAGTCAACTTAACTGAAATGATAAAATTACTTTTTTTTGTTATAACATTGCTAATGTATATTAAAGTATGTTTCTCTAAAGTGGCACACTGGTGACTTCCTGGGACCTGAGTTTGATTTTTGCCCCAGGAAGTATGGAGTAATATTTGCCCCAGATATGTAGGTTTCTTCTCCAATAACAAACAATCACCCAATAGGTCCATTAACAGCTCTCCCAGTTTGGCTGAGAGTGTGTGTGCACCATGGAATGGACTGTCATCCCATCCAATGTGTGTTCCTGCCTTGCACCTAGTGATACATGGCTAGGCTTTGTTTCATTGTGACCCTGTAGTAGAAAAATGAACAGATAATGGGTGTATTCCTCTGTAGTGCACATTAAGCATCTCTACCAATGTTCTGGGGTGCCTTTTGTTTTGTACTTTCACAGGTCCTAGACCAAAGAGACGAAAGAACTGAGGTTAGTCAGGGGGCATCAGTACATTTTTTCATGTGTTCCTGCCATGCCATCCCATGGCAAACTGCTCTTAGGTTAAACTTTGGTTTACTTTGGCCCTGAACATGATTGGCACAGTAAAAAATTGAGGAGGGACTTTATGCTTTATAACTCTGAACAAGGAGACAGGTGACTGGGTTACATTTAAAATTCACGTATCTAGTTGACCACCATACAAAGACACTTGTTTAAAGCTAAACATTTAAAGCCACTATTGTGTGTAGGAAGTTCAATACTTCACACTCTCTAAAAACTGTTCTTAGAATTAAAACTTTCCATTGAAATAAATACACTTCTAAACTCTCACATGGCATCCTGAAAATCATCTTTAGGACTTAAAGAAATACCAGACACAAAAATGATATATTTTTTAAGTTACTTAAAATGGGAGGTATGAAACTTGAAGGTATCCCTTATGAGAAGGATAGTGGACTAGCATTGTCTACAAGCAGACAGTGTACAGAAGCAATGAAGGAAGGTAATAGGATACAGTATGATGTTGTATATCATGATGTGTAGAGTACAAGTCAAGGAGGTTATGTTCAGGCTTTATAATGTACTGATGAGGCCTCATCTGGAGTTCTGTGCACAGTTTTTGTCTCCATATTACAAAAAAGGAGCATAGCATTGCAGTGGTGGAGGAGGTCCAGAGAAGAGCAATTACGCTGATTCTGGGACTTTAGGGGATGAGTCATGAGGAGAGACTGAAGAAGCTGAACATATTCCACTTAAGTCAACGGAGATTAAGAGTGGACATGACTGAAGTGTTTAAGCCTATTAAAAGAATTAGTATAGTGGTTCCCAGTTGTTACTTTAAAATAAATTCTGCAACAAGAACACAGGGACATGATTTGAAACATGTTAATAATAAACTGCACACAAATGTTAGGACATTTTTCTTCACAGAAAGAACCAGAGACACACAGAATAAATTACCAAGTAGTGTGGTGGAGAGTGGGACATTCGGACTAGATGTTATTTTGGACAATCAAGATGAAAAGGATGGATAAGCATGTTGGGCTTAATTCATTTGATCTTTTTTTCTAACGTCTCCCAGCTCAAGAACTCTTTCATTCAAAAGCTCAAATTTGTTGGAATGTATTTGACTTTTGTGCATTACTCTCATTTCCTGGAAGTAATTATTTACAATAGTTTAGCAAAAAATACATGTATTTTTGGATGTTGTGCAAACACGATTGGATAAATGACATGTGGATTATTCAGCAAGAGTAAATTGAGATTCTTTCACTAAGACAAGTAACTTGAGATTCTTTAGCACTGTTTGCTGCTGTTCAGTGTTTGACACCACTAATCCCTGTGGAAGTTATCTCTGTTCTCAGTGAAAACATGACATAAAAAATTTGTCTTAGTCATCACTAGAGACAATATGGAGAAACAGCAACAAACAACACATTTGAAATAGTTAATGAAGAATTAAAAACAGGCCTTGCAGTTTGTACATTGTTAATAAATAGATCATCCTACTAATACACTTATAAAATGACACAAGAGAGGAGTCCAGAATTCAGGGTCATCTTCATGTAGCCTAAGATGGTAATTGAGTCACTTACTATTACAGCCATTGGGACTGTATCCCCAGAAGTCCGGTGCACACTGTAGACACTGTGGTCCATTTACTCCTGGTTGGCAGGTGCAGTGCCCATCTACAGGGTGGCACTGCTGAGTAATGGCAGCTGCAGCAATGCAGTCGCAATGGTTACAGCCTGTGCAAGAGTCATACCCGTAAAAGCCATCCTAATAGAACAAACAATAAATGATGAGCTAGTAATTGAACTGATTTTTAAAGTCAACATGAAATGGTTAGATAAAATCCATTTTTTGTTTGTGCTAATTAATAAAATGTGCTAAAATCAACATGACCTTTTGTAATTGGAAACATATGTTAATCTACTTTTAGTATACAGCATATAGTGTCATTCACAGGGCATAACTGGAGCTTTACAGATGAATAGAGCATATTAAGTAACTTTCTATTTTGCGTCACTCCTCACCCTAATGAAGCTAAGAAACAACTTTTCTTATGCAACACTGTTATCTGTACAATTTCTGCATTAATATTTCAGCGAATTCCAGAAAATAACTAAATTATTTAATAAAAACTCCAATTATTTAGATTGACTAAATTATAAGCAATTATAGTCCTGGATTACTTTTAGTTAGTCTGCACTGTCATCTGTCCCTCTGAATGATCTTGGTTTCACTTTTTGTTCTCGACTTTTACAAATGTCTTTCACAGCTAATACTGTTTAGCCCTTGGCATCTCCATGTTAACTTAAATACAAGTTGCTGGTCTGCATGTTATTTTAAAATACACTCAAAGTCAGTCTACCTGGCAGCGATCACAGCGTAGACCAGTCACGCCAGGCTTGCAATGGCACATGCCGGTGCGGGGGTCACATGCTGCAGTCCCACAAGGCGAGCAGTCGCACTCTATCAAAAGGAAAAGAACAGAGTGAAAATGGATGAACACAAAATCCAAAATTGGCTAAAGCTTTCTCCAGAAATGCATAGAGAGCCTCCATTGAGCCACAAAGTTGGCTTTAGTGTCGCCATAAAGAACTTCTTTGAAAGGAGGAAACAAACAAGTTAACAGGAGAGATGTCTGACCAGTATGGTGGATGTTACTTTACCTTTGCATTTACTAACTTCTGCAAGACAAGCACAGAGAAATGTCGGGAGCTTTGTCATGTCAGAGCATCCAATTCATGTGACGAATGGATTCATTCATATGCCATATGATTTGCACAAATCACACATTATTCCCCATTGTTTCTTCTGGAACAAACTCCACATACACAATACCATTACAGTCTTAAAATTTCTCTTTCCATGGTGACATAGGAGATTTTCATTCAGCTGGTTTATGCTTAATTTGTGTGTTGTACATAAAGCACCATGTTTCATCCACAGTGATAATGTGCTGCCACCATTCCAATCAGTCCCATCATCAAGTCACCACAAATCTTCTGGTGTTTGATGAGCTACTCCTCTGTGGGACTCCTGGGAACAAAGTTTTGCAGAGTCTGTGTGTCCAGTGTGGTGAGAAAAGCTGAGTTAGTTAGCAATGATATTTGCCGTCAGAGAACGGTTTTCATATCCAATTCATTGCACCTTCCAGATGTTGTCTCCATTCCGTATAGCTCCTGGACAACCACTTAGGGCATCATCTTCAAGAGATTTCAAGAGAAGTGTGGCTAATCACTTGGTCACCACGCACCTGCTTTAATATCTACAATGTTTCGGTTGTCAGCTTATGGAGTTACTGGTATAATCAGATGTTTTTGCCTAAATCTTGACATGTTTTGTTTTACTGATGGAGTATGCATACAGTTTTTTAACATCATATAACAACATATGTGAGTGATCAAAGCTTAACACTATAAACAGAGCTGCTATACCATTATTTGTGACATGTACAGTAGACGGCCTGCAACCACAGCAGTGCCACAAGGTTGTGAGTTTTAGAAGGCATTGATTGTTAGAGAAATCTTTGATAATATCAGATTAGTGAAAGGCACTAAAAAACAGTAAAGGAAAGTATGTGATAGAACAGGGGTCCTCAATCACGATCCTGGTGGGCTGCAGTGGCTTCAGGGTTTCCTTCCAGCCAGTTTCCTACTTAGAGGACAGTCCTTGTTGATAGTGAAACTTGATATTTAACTGTTTGGTTTCTTAGTGCTTTTATTTATCCAAGAGAAGTTTTAATTGCACTGTACAGTTTCCTTCTCTGAGAACATTATCCATGGGTCTTGTAGACCAGAATAAATTTAAAGTTAGCGGTCCTTCCAATTCCCCTCTCATTTATTTGTAAACATTTTTTAAACACAGATACTGTACTTCATGGTGTATATGCACAGGTTTAAAAGGATGCACATTAGCTGGAGAGTTGCTGGTTCATTGGTTTTCTCTATTTCATTATTGACTAATGTCCGCTTAAGAAAACAGACAACAATTAAAACTTAAATGCATCTGCTAAAAACTAAAATAGGCAATTAAGGGATCTGAAATGTAACAGGTAAGATAACTAAAAGTAAGCCTGAAACAAATATTGCTTTAGTAGTAAATAAATGGGATCTAATTAAGAAACTGGTTGAAGTAAAAACCTACAGCCACTGCAGACCTCTAGGACTGTAATTGATGACCTCTGTTGTACAATGTAACTAAGATTTGTCTTTAAAGAATGAAAGCACTAAAAAGGCATAAGTAAAATACTAAGTTTCATTATCAGCAATGACTGAGTTCTAATTAGGAAACTGGCTGGAATGAAAACCTCTAGCCACTGCGGCCTTCCAGGACTGTGATTGAGGACCCCTGTGACAGAAAATAGGCAAAACAATGATTCAAATACATTTTCTGGTAATAAAGAGAAATCTAAGTTTTCATAGAAGCTAAGGACCTTGTGAGAATGGAATGTGGCCTGGAGAATAACAGGACAGACAAATACAATAAAGAAATAGGAAGAAATTTGGGGAGTCACTTGTTAAATCATTCAATCTTTATAGTCTTGTAATGCTAGAGTAGCAGTTAGACTTACTGGTACAGTTTTTGGCGACTATGGCATCTCCGAAGTATCCGGGCGCACAGATCTCACAGTGCGGTCCAGCCGAGTTATGCATACATCCAGTGCAAACCCCTGTCAGTGAATCACACTCACTAAACAGCATGTTTGAGTCCGTGTTGCCATTGCAGTGGCATGGCTGGCAGGAACTACCAATGACCATGGGGTTACCATAGAATCCAGGAGCACACCTGTGAAGTGCAAGAGGCAGCAAATCATACAGACATTCTGGGAAGCTGAGCAGCTGATGAAGGTAAACCGATCCATGCATATGCAGCAGCACTGCAAAAACGCTTCCAGAACAATAAGGCAATATTTCTTTTGCCTTTATCAGCAGGATTACAGTGTTTTTAGACTGTGTGTAAAAAAATATACATTGGAATTCACTTTGAATCCAGCAGTTCTAATTGCATCCAGCGACTCTGGGTGAGGACACAACTGAGAAGCAATGCCCAAGCAAATTCTTCCTAGTAACAGTTTTATTATTTGTTAATCCTGAATTGTGAAATGTGAATCAGCTACTTATTAAACATCACTCTTTACTTGCATAATAACAAATTAAAGGCATTGTCGCGGATGCCAGGGGCGACGACCCGGCCGGGACGTCTTGGAGGACCGGAAGTGGGCGTGTGCCCATCTGGGATCACGTGGGGGCCACCTTCCTGGTTGTTTTGGGGGCCACGGGTTCAGGGCATGGAAGCCCCACCCTGTAGGGGCCCGTGGTCACCGCCAGGAGGTGCCCTAATGCCTTGGGGACTTGTGACCTCAGCACTTCCGCCACACCAGGAAGTGCTGGGGGGAAGATTTAGGAGGACACCCGGAGAGCTGCCGGGAGAACAGCCGGCACTTCCGCCACGCTGGGGCGTGGCCAAGAGGGGAATGCCGGGAACCACCTGGAGCTCGTCCGAGAGTATATAAAAGGGGCCGTCTCCTTTCATTCGAGGCTGGAGTCGGATGGAAGAAGGACAAGGCAAGAGAGGAGAGTGGAGGCGGCCCGAAGAAAGGCATTGAGTGGCCAGGACTGTGTTGGGGTTTGTGCACTGACTTTATTTAGTGTCTGGGTGACACTTATATTGTATATAATTGTGTAAATAAAATGTGTGGTGGTGACAAACAACATGTCCGCCTGTTTGTGTCCGGGTCGGCTCCACATCTGGCGTAGTCGGCAGGATGCTCCGCCTGTTCCAAGGTGGGGACCTGTATCAAGAAATTTTGTTGTGGACGGCCCGGCGCAGCAAGGGACCCCACCCACGTGCCGCGGGTGCTGCATGCACACAGCCCCGTGGGGTAAAGAAACCCCATGGACCGCCATGGGTCCGCAAGAGGGCCGTTTTCCTCTGCCGCAGGCAGGCGGCGTGCATGGAAGGAGTGCAGCGGGCTCCCACGAGCACGCCGTTGCTGGAGGTGCCCGGGACGGCATGGCGTCCAGAGAGGCCACGCCGAGGAGGTTTCCTCGGTTGGACGAGTCCGGGGAGGTGAGTTCCCTGCCTATCGGCAGCCGGCCCGTGGGGGCCGGGCGTGTGTTTTCTTTTTCAGGCAGGGACTTCCCGGATCCACGTCAGTGGCGGGCGCATGCGAGGGCTGCGGAGATGGAGACGCTGCAGCTCGAGAGGTGCCGGCAACAACAAGGCTGCCGGCAAGCACGTCGCCGCCGCAGAAGGGGAGGGAAGATGGCCGCGGACCAGAAGTTCCTCCCCCTGACAAGCATGCGATTGGACGGTGTGTCTTGTGTCCCCGCCAATGACTGCAGAGAGGCGGGACCAAGGAATGTCCATCACGGACAGGGGGGAGACCCGATTGGGCCAGAGGAGGAGGCCCACAGGAAGTTGCCGGCGTCGGAGGCTGACAGACAGGTAGGCTCCGTGTCGGTTAACTTCCTGTCTTTGCCGGCTGCTCTGTCGGAGCTGGAGGCGTGCCTTCAGCCCACGGAGCAGGGGTTATTCCAGGTGCTACGTGCCCTCCGGGCGGAGATGCGGGTACTGGAGAGGAAGGCAGTCGCGTCCATAGAGGACCTACGGAAAGCGATCTGACGCCGTGGCGCTGGATTCTCCAGCCGGAGCGACACGGCGGGGAAGGTAGGTTTCACCGTCCCCATACAGCATGAAGGAGGGTCTGCTGAACATGGCTGTAATTCTAAAGATCAGCTTCAAGTAAGCAGCCCTCTGACAGTAGGTGCGGCGCCGCGGGCTGTACACGCGGCGAGGGGGGAGTCCGTGAGGACGCTGAGTGGACACGGGCTGCTAAGTGCCCCGGGTCCTAGCGCCCTCCGCCCCGAGTCGGCTGCGGAGGCTCTTTCTTTGTAATAAGGAGTCTCAAACCGTCACGGCGTCCCAGAGTGACAGGAGGAATGGCAGGCTGAGTGCCGGTTCCTCCGATACGGGAGGATGTGGTGCTGGGTGCTCATGTCCGATTGCTGGCCGCCCTCTCCAGGGGCAGAGGGAACCCGTGAAGTCGGCGGGGAGGAAAGGACGGAAGGCGGTCCCGTCTGTTATATCAACAGGAGGGACATGGAACCCACGGAGGGGGTGCCGAACAGGCAAGTGCCGGGGTGCCGGTCGGAGGGGAGAGCGCTGCCAGTGTGTGGCACAAGGGGACGCCTGGGAAGGGTGTCCAGGCAGCGGCTCTGCCCCTTTGTTTCTGTGTGTTTCAGGACCGGACCCCGGACAAGCAGTAGGACCCGCTGCGTTGGGAACCTTCCCTCAGAGGACGGGCCGTCTGCTTGCAGGACTCTCTGCTGGCGAGGGGCTGCCGCCATGGCTGACGGAGGCTACGGAGGAGTGAGTGGCTCCTTCCAAAGGGGCGCGAAAACCTCGGAGGGGGTGCCGAACGAGTGGGCGCCGGGGTGCCGGTAAGAGGGGGGACCGCAACCTGTGCGAGGCACAGGGGGACACCAACTGGTGGTTTCCAGGTGGCGTCTCCGCCCCTATCCCTGTTGGGAGAACAGGGCCGGACCTCGGCGACCCAGGAGTAGGACCCACTTCACAGGCAGTGTCGCGGATGCCAGGGGCGATGACCCGGCCGGGACGCCTTGGAGGACCGGAAGTGGGCGTGTGCCCATCTGGGATCACGTGGGGGCCGCCTTCCTGGTTGCTTTGGGGGCCACGGGTTCAGGGCATGGAAGCCCTACCCTGTAGGGGCCCGTGGTCACTGCCGGGAGGTGCCCCAATGCCTTGGGGACTTGTGACCTCAGCACTTCCGCCACACCAGGAAGTGCTGGAGGGAAGATTTAGGAGGACACCCGGAGAGCTGCCGGGAGAACAGCCGGCACTTCCGCCACGCTGGGGCGTGGCCAAGAGGGGAATGCCGGGAACCACCTGGAGCTCGTCCGGGAGTATATAAAAGGGGCCGTCTCCCTTCATTCGAGGCTGGAGTCGGGTGGAAGAAGGACAAGGCAAGAGAGGAGAGTGGAGGAGGCCTGAAGAAAGGCATTGAGTGGCCAGGACTGTGTTGGGGTTTGTGCACTGACTTTATTTAGTGTCTGGGTGACACTTATATTGTATATAATTGTGTAAATAAAACTTGTGGTGGTGACAAACAACATGTCTGCCTGTTTGTGTCCGGGTCGGCTCCACAGCATACATAGAGATTTGATTAAAGTTTGGAGACAGCATGTTTTCTGCTAAAAGATTTTTATTTATTTTAACACATTCTTTTAACACAAACACTTTTTTTCTGAATTGTGTATTAAGGTTTAGTTCATGCTTTAGCTTGTATGTTTAATACATCCACTCTGCATGTTTGTTACATACTGTGAGAAAGTAGTTTTCCAGTTAGCTATCAGAACTGCTCAAGTTTGCCTGAGTATGAACCTGTGCTCAAAAACAAATTAAATTAAATTTGGCCTCAAAATTCAAAATGGACTTGACCCAGACACTTTCTGTTATATGCAGGACAGACCTGCACATATCAAAAAGGGTCAGACCCATTACCTCAAAAAGAGAGAGAAAACCACTGGGCCAAAAGATCAAAAACAATATAAAATAAAAAGGCAAAAAGAGGACAAAAAAGTGAAAAACCTAAAAAAAGCTTACAAAAAAGTCAAGCAAGGTAGCCAAACAACAAGAACCGAATGTCTCAGCACAGAGCCAAGGCGAGCAGATTTTTTAAATAGGGTCCTTTCAATTACGCTTGACAACCCTATTAGATTAGTAGCAGGGAAAGAATGACCAAACTTACCAAAACTATTAACAAAAAACATCAAAGTTTACAGAAAACAAACCAGGCACAATCACCAGGCCCAATATAGCAGCAAGGTTTCTATGTTCTCCATTTTTAATCTTTCACTTGTATATTTTTCAGAAATACTGCTATACATCTGTAGGCTTTGGTCATCTTTGTCTTATTCTGGGTTTGGATGGCTACTAACTGAGCATCCCTTCCTGTTACTGTGGCTATAATGGCTTTGGGTTTTTCAAAAAGTTAATGCTCATCAACTTCAAATGAAAAAGAAGAATTAGAAATACCATTCTAACTAACAAGAGACGTATGAAACATACTTAATATGTACCAAAATCAGACTATATTAGAATAAAAAACAAGGTACAGACATTGGTGAAGTGGTTGGTATTGTAAATCACAAATAAAGTTAATTTAAGAATATATAATGCATACCATGGCGCTGTTTTTCATTAAAATTAGCACTGAACAAGGATGCATTTTTCTGCCTTCTGTTGTGCTTACCTCTCACATTTAGAGCCGGCATAACCTGGCATGCACAGGCATTGCATGCTGGACACTCGCTCAATACAGCGGACTGCGAAACTGTGAAAGAAAAAGAAAGGAGATTGATTATGTATACTAAGACAGATCATTTTTGGAATTGGCAAACAACATAACATTCACATATTCGCTTAAACCAATATAAGGTTAGAGGGGGTCAAAGCCTATCCCAGTAGCACTAGCACAAGGCGAGGACCAGCCATCATACCAAACACCATACACATAAGAATAAATGCAGCAATGTAGTCAAGAAACTTGATGCTGGATATTTTCATAGCCTACACTCAGATTCACTAATCCTGAGTGACTCCAGGGGATTTAACTTTGACCCACTGTAACATTTACATTAATGTCATCTTGTGACAACTGACTTATTTGCACCTTAATTAAAGATCAGTATTGTAAATATATCAAAGTAAGGCAAACATACTTGTTAGAGGAAACCTGAAGTGGGCATGGGCACCCCAGACAGGATGGAGCGTGACCTCCAGTGGAGTTTCCTAGGAAGCCAGATTTACATCTCTCACAATGATCCCCCTCAGTATTGTGTTGGCAATTCTGAAAGACAGAAAGAAAGAAAGAAAGAAAAGAGCAGTATTATTAGCTTTCTGACCTCCTTGTTTCTTCATAATCTTTGTTTTTAAAGGACACAGTTTCTCCAGTTCATGGCTGAGGTAAGCAGAAAGCCTATTTCAGCATGACTGGACAAAATACTGAAACCAACCCAGGATGAGGCACCAGTCAAAAGACTGACATCTTAAATGTTTTTTTTGCATATACAATATCTTCACAGTCATTCCTGCATTATTATTATTATTATTATTATTATTATAACACAAGGCATGAATGGCAGAGGAATAACTGTACTGATACAATAAAAACAAAGTAGTATTTCTTATTATTTTGAACAGCAGTGTCAACATTTTGTATGCTCTGGCAACCTTTATTAGATACAGGCTGAAACAAACCTTTTTTACGATTAAATCTGTAATTCAGTAAGTGTTTTGCAGGACTCAGAAAATCTAAGAAAATCATTTCAGGCATTAGGACTGTCAGGAAAAAAATATGGTGATAGACTGAGGTGAAGTCCTACAATATGTGAAAAAAGGCACAAGAGCACAACTGACTGAAAGAGCTTGAGGAATGACCCATTGTGAAATGGCTTTGGGTGGCACTGTGAAGTCTTTGTACAATTTGAAATACAACATGTTGGTGATTTTTGAACATGAGTTGATGTTTCTGAAGATCAGGGAGGTTGATTTCTGAGCATACAGAAATCTTTTTATAGGAAGGCTTGCATAAAACAGCACCTAAAGTAGATATGCAGAGGGTGAAATAAGGAAGAAGGGAAGACAAAGAAATTCTACATGCTCTGAGGGCTGACTTTAATTGATGTTAGAAAAAGAAAGAAAAGAAATAAAGGAGGTAGATTTCAGGGGTTGGAGTATCTGGAACTGCGAATCATCAAACTAATCATCCAACATTATATTATCCAGGCCTGCCTACTTATGAAAGGACAGGCAACAATATGAAAAGATTCATTATAAAACACTGGCATGTGGGAATACTATCTAGGCCATGACCTTAGATGTTGCTCCACTCGTCTCCAGGTTTTAAAGTATAATAAGTAAAAGAGTCATAGGAAGAATCAAACAATTTAAACTTTATGGTGCTGAATAGAAGTTAATAAGAAATCTGGATGTGTTGGGTCTGTAGGATAGTTCATCCAAGATCATACTGAATGACTGGTGATGCAAAAGGGAAAAAGTTAAAGATCTAGAAGAGACATCGGAGTACGTGGAGTGTCTTACATGATGTTTCTTGCTCACAGCCAAATAAAATAAGGCAGAAGTAATCTGACTTCAGGCTTATAATCAAGATAGGGTGATACAAGGTTAGGGAACTTATAAAGTGTATTCAGAGATATACTATACTTGTGCCCTGCTAACTTTACAGCACCATGCCATGCACTAAAGGTAACTTAGGACACTAATTCTTTATTTTTGCAAATGATTATGAAAATAATGATTTAAAATCTCACTTACAATACATATGCCTGACCCATGAAGGCACTGATCTGAGTGACTATTGCAGTGACATGGAACACATTTTCCAAGAAAAAGCCCCTTGGTGTCCCGATAATATCCTGGTGCACATTCCTGTAAGAAGTCATAAAACATTACAAGCCATTTCCAACATCCACTTTGCCATACATCACCTCCTTTACTGTGATTGAAGTTTTCCCTACTTTATCTAATTGATAAATGCATTTATTCCCACATACCTGGCAGGAATCCCCACGATAATTAGCAGGGCACATACAAATCTCCACATTACTGGCAGCTTTTCCTCCAAATGTCTCTGTAGCCCCCTCCAGCACCACTTCCACCAGTGACACAGCCAGGGAGGATTGGGAATGAAGTGCACGAATCTGGAGCATCTCCAGACTAACCAGGACCATCATCAGTTCCTCCCTTGACACAGGATTTCTGGTCTGAGCATGCCGGAAATTACCCTGTTAAAAAGGCAGACGTGCAAAAAGGTCAGATATTATTTATATTCAGGTGGGTGTTACTCATAGAACATTAATTAAGATTTTTATTTTATTTTAAAAACAGCTAGAACATTACTATCACTTCTCAGAATGAATTCAGTGAAAAGCCAAACGTCAATGCAGTAACGTCTTAAGTACCTTGTTCAATGGTGTACATGACACTCTTTAAAAAAGATTCTCATTATGACAAGAAATCTAAGTAATTTATATAAATCTGACAAGATGTTTACTCTGCTTTGTCTCCAGGGACAGTTTACATACCCTTATTGAAATTTCACTTTTTCCTGATGTAAAGGATGAAACCAAAACAGCAAACCCTTTTCATCTTAAATCAAATATATCCCGTAACTAATATTAATTAAGTGAAAAACAAATGAATCACTTTAGGATTAGAATAATACTTCAGTTTCAATAAGGGTGTGTAGCCTTTTTTGAGAACATTAGAACAATCTAGACAAGAACAGGCCATTCAGCCCAACAAAGCTCACCAGTCCTACCCACTTAATTCTTCTAAAAAAACATCAAGTCGAGTTTTGAAAGTCTTTAAAGTCCTACTGTCTACCATGCTATTTGATTGCTTATTCCACGTGTCTGTGGTTCTCTGTGTAAAGTTCTTGATCAACTCATTTTAAAATAACAGTCTTGATCTTGATCACTAGACTAATTCTCTTCATAATTTTAAACACTTCAGTTAGGTCTCCTCTTAATTGTCTTTTGCTTTAACTGAAAAGGCTCAACCTTTTTAATCTTTCTTCATAATTCATCCCCTGTAGCCCTGGAATCAGCCTAGTTACTCTTCTCTGGACCTTTTCTAGCGCTGCTATGTCCTTTTTGTAGCCTGGATACTAAACTGCACACAGTACTCCAGTTGAGGCCTCACCAGTGCATTATAAAGCTTGAGCACAACCTCCTTGGACTTGTACTCTACACATCGTGCCATATAACTTAACACTCTGTTTGCCTTCTTAATGGCTTCTGAACACTGTCTGGAGAAAATCAGAAAGGTTTGCATATGGTGTTTATTGATTTGGAGAAGGCTTAAGATAGAGTGCCACATGAAGATGCCTGGTGCACATCAGAGAAACAAGTGCCACAGTAGTATGTGAGGATTCTCCAGATTATGTATGAGGGAATGAGGACTCGGGTTAAAAGCAGTGTTAGGGTAACAGACAAGAACCCAGTTAGATAGGTCTGCCCCAGGAATCTTCTTTAAGTCTTTCCTATTTGATCTAGTTATGGATGTATTGAGTCATGGGATAGAAGACCAGTCCCCCGATGCATGCTTTTTGCTGATGACATTGTGTTGTGTAGTACTAGAAAAGAGGAAACTGAGAGGAAGTAGCAAGAATGGAGAAGTGCTATGGAAGTTAGGGGATTGAAGATAAATAGGAAGAAGACAAAATACAGTAATCCCTCCTCCATCGCGGGGGTTGCGTTCCAGACCCCCCGCGATAGGTGAAAATCCGCGAACTAGAAACCATATGTTTGTATGGTTATTTTTATATATTTTAAGCCCTTATAAACTCTCCCACACTGTTAACATTATTAGAGCCCTCTAGACATGAAATAACACCCTTTAGTCAAAAGTTTAAACTGTGCTCCATGACAAGACAGAGATGACAGTTCTTTCTCACAATTAAAAGAATGCAAATATATCTTTTCTTCAAATGAGTCTCTGCATCAGGAGCAGAGAATTTAAGAGAGAGAGCGCGCTCGCAAAGAAAAGCAAACAATCAAAAAATCAATACGTGTGCTTTTAAGTAAAGCGGCATTTTTCAGAGGAGCGTCAGTATCTTCTAAGCAAACAGCCTCTGTTGAAACAGCCCCTCTGCTCAAATCTCCTCCGTCAGGCGCAGAGAACGTCAGAGAGAGAGCGCGAGATTAAAGTAAACAATCAAAAAATCAATACGTGTGCTTTTGTGCTTTTAAATATGCCGAGCACCGCAATAAAGCGGCATTTTTTAGAGGAGCGTCAGTATCTTTTAAGCAAACAGCTTCTGTACAAACAGCACCTCTGCTCACACTCCCTCCGTCAGGCACAGAGAATGTCAGAGAGGGTGAGACAGAGGCAGAGACAAGCAAACAAACACCGCGCAGGATGCATATCTTATAGCATTGAGGAGTTTTAGTTAATATGTAATACATGCTCTGATTGGGTAGCTTCTAAGCCATCTGCCAATAGCGTCCCTTGTATGAAATCAACTGGGCAAACAAACTGAGGAAGCATGTACCATAAATTAAAAGACCCATTGTCCGCAGAAATCCGCGAACCAGCGAAAAATCCGTGATATATATTTAGATATGCTTACATTTAAAATCCGCGATAGAGTGAAGCCGCGAAAGTCGAAGCGCGATATAGCGAGGGATTACTGTATATGAGGTTTAACGATGATCAGGATGATCACATGATTAAATAAATAAATAGAGTCCCAGAGTCCACAGACTCTGAGAGTATGTGGGTGCACACTCCAAGGTTGATTGTGGTGCTCGGCTGATCGCACATTCATGTGCAAATGCGAGCAGGTCGGTCAGGTGTTTTATTCACACCTCAGAGTAGGTGGAGTATAGCACCTGCACCCAATAAGGGCTATATAGGGAGCCTTCATGACAGAGAGGGGGAGCTCAGATCAAAAAGGAGATAAAAAAATGACAGAAAGAAATGAGAGAGAGAGAACATAGGTTACAGGAGAAGAAAAAGGCAGGTCTAGGAGAGCCACTGTTATGAGGAATGGAGGCAGGTGGTTGGGAGTGCTCAAGTGTGGGGGTGGAGAAGGGGTGCTCCTTTGAAAAACGCACAGGAGAAGGAGCAGCCCTGTTGTACGGTCTCTCCATTTTGGAGACTGGTTGAGGTAGAGGTGTGTGGAGTTTATCGAAGAACGTTAACATGGGATTACTTGGATGACTGCACCTGTCGGCAGAAACAGGCATTAGAGCTTCTTTCTGTTTTTAAAAGAAGAAACTTGCCTGATATTTTTTGCTTCATTTTTGGTGGATTATTTAATATTTCAACTTACATGTTCTTTGATTTTATGGTCTATTTATTTATTGATGATCTTTTTTGCACTGCACTTCGGACACTGATAGATGCACTCTAACACTTTGCACCAACCTCTAGATGATGGCATGTGTCCTCATTTGCCCTGCTTATCCTTGGGTACATTATCAACGTTTCAGGGTTTAACAGACTCCAGGAAGCAACCAGGGAATGTGGAGCTGACCCAGAAGTTACATGTAGCAGAAATGAGAATAATGAGATGGATGTGTGGAGTTACAAAAAAGGACAGAATAAGAAATTAAACAATCAGAGGTATAATAAAATTTGGTGACACTTCTAAGAAAGTATAGAGAAGTAAGCTGAAGTGGTATGGACATGTGATGAGGACAGACAATGAATATGTGGGCAAAAGAGTGAATAAAATGGAAGTACAGGGGAAGAGAAACAGAAGGAGGTCAATGCAGCGGTGAATGGATAAAGTAAAAGAAAATCTGAAGGAAAAGGGCTTGACTGGCGAGGAGATGCAGGACCGAGCTGTATGGAGAATGTTGGATCAAGAACATCAACCCCAAATAGGAGTTGGAAAAGATGAAGAGGAAGAAGAAGAGGAAGAAGACTAACTTGATTAGTCCTTTGACACAAGTTCTCCTGTCACATTACTGGTATCTAATTTGTGGCCTCTCCTCAAACATAAAAAACCTTGCTTACCTCCACCAGTAAGACACGACCCTCATGAGGATCCCCAGAGGCAGCATAGTTTTTATCCAGATACACCAGCGTCATCTGGTTGCCCTGCAGAGTGATGAAAAGAAACATACAATTTATACATTTCAACTGCATTTCTATACTGTATATCAGTACCAGTGTAATAAATTTGGTGTGATTTACATCACAGATTTTCTAAAAAAGTGTAAAAGCCAGATGTATATTTCTGGTACTCATTGCTCATTTTCTTGGTAATGCAGGACTCTGCTTGCCTACAAAGGAGCAGCATATCAACAGCACCTTTTTTCCAGTTTTGTAGGAATAATAGTTATGGCATGTAGTCACCATAAAGTCACCTCTTATAATTAAGATATCCCCATTCTAGCATTTGTAATTAAAGTTATGCTCCTGTGCTAGGCTGCCTTACAAAGTACAAAATAAAATATTTAAGGAAAAAGGGATGTTAGACAATAGATCAGAATCCATGCTATGATGGAGTCAAGTTGCATGCTCAAAGGTGACTAAGCAACTGGAGAGATTTAAAAATGAAATGAAGACCTCAAGATACTGAAGCTTGCTTCTTCGGATCTCTGTCTCTAATTTGTATATATCAGTATGAAGAAAGGCTGGCACTAGTAGCACTACTACCTCATAACTCCAGTTCTTGATCAAGACACTGCCCAGCATCTCTTGGCCCTTAAAGGTTTTCTTGAGGTCCTGAGGTTTCTTTTCATATTCCATATACATGCATGCTAGGCTAATTAAGGGCTCTAAAATGAGTAACTTGGTGTGTGTGTGGACATAAGTTTATCCTGTTATTCCTATGCATACAATCTGAGGCTGGATGCTGCAACAAAGCCAGTGGTTGGACTGGAACTGTAATGGAAAAAGCAGGTTTGGACAGTAGCTGGGTGGATTAAAACTAGAGTAGCTGCTCTTTCAGTCTAATTGGTCACATCTTTCAAAGGCACATGGAGCATATTTAGAACACTTTTTTTGTGAATAGGGTTCCAGATGCAACCCGCCTTTAAATGAATGCTTGTATTAGCCTGGGGACTAGCACATTTTTAAGGAATTTCAATTGTACATTTTGTGTAACTGACATGTGGAATAAAACTGTATGCTGTTTGAGCTCTCTTTAGTATATATATAATGAGGTGAATTAGAGAAATGCTCTAGTATGGTAGACTAGAAACATAACATAGACTTCGATTTAGTATGGTTTTGCAATTTAAATTTATTATGCAAAAAAAAAAACAATACCTTAAGAATAACATCAGGACGAGATGCTTCTGGTAGTGGGGCTGCAGAGTCACCCCTAGCAGACATAGATTGGGAAAGCAGCCGATAGCTTAAAAATCCTCCATAAGATGAAACCTGTCACAGAGGAGATATCGAAAGTTAGTACTCAGAGTGACTTATGGTTGCCAAAAGTGAAACGTGGCTTTCCTGCAGGGAAAAAAACAAATTCTAAATTCTGAGAATGCTCATGTTCCTTACCTTGTCACCGAGGTAGCTTTGTGGGGCACTCCAGTGCAGCTCTTGACTGACGTCAGGCACATCTCGAAGATCTGCCTCAACTACGTTCTGATTGAAATTTACAGAAACTGGTATCTCCTGCCTTTCGCCATTCAAGAGAACCCAGCCATTCATGTCCATTAGCTAAACAGAAAGATCAAAACATATTGCTCAAGTAATACAGCTCTATGACACAAGTGAAGGTGCCGGAAAATGAAATTAACTAAAAAGTGGAAAAGAAGTATAAATGGGGCTGTGAAGTTTAAGACACCCTAAATCTTGAATGTTCATAAAATAAATGTAACATTTAAGAGGGAAAGAAAAATATATTTCCAGAAAAATTTTTAGATGTCATATTTTGCACATTATATGCACTAGACCAAATGCTGTCAAATCATGTCTTGATAATATTTTGTAAGCATTGAGTTAAATGCTATAAAATAGTAGGCCTGTTCTTTGTAAGACTTTTTTTTTTATAATGTTGTAATGTTCTAACAAAAATATTAGAAATATATTTATAGTCATTATTTAATACATAGAATTAATATCTGAATTTCAGCTAAACTTACAATGTGTTTTCAAATTAATAAGTACAAGTATCACAACAATACACATCAAGCCCAGCTCTTTAACTCTTATTTCCAGTACAGTATTAAGTTAGTGGAACCTACCTTAAGGTGTTAAGTTTATTTCTACAAAAAAAAAGTAATTATTTTCTAATAATCTTACAAAACTAAATAAATAATGTGCCACTACAAGGTAAATCTGATTGTGGAAGGATGTCGATAGACTTGTTTTCCACTGTTTTTTAATTTTTTTACCTGTGTTCGGAACTTGTCTGAGCTGCGGCACCGATCAGTGGCCCCAAAACAGAAGCAGCTGGTGCAGCCCTTTGGGTTTGTGGCGTCTAAGTGGAAAGTTCCAGCTTTGCATTGATCACACATCAGGCCTTCAACGTTTTCCTTAAAAAGGGAGAAAAAGACGACATTCATCAGTTAGCCATTTATTAAATGGTTATCTGTGCCATTTGACTATTTTTTCTAGTATGAAACATGTCAAATATTTTGAAAGCTGTATAATAAGGCACAATTTTTATGCTTAAATAATATACTTAATGTTTCCATATTTAATTTTAATTAAATAATACATTTAATATCGATTGCTGGGAAGAGAATTCTTGTGATAATTGTCTTGATCCACAGATATACTCTATTTAATTAGTAAATACCTGAGGCTATTCATATTATACATGTGTTACAGAAAATGGAGGATGCTTATGGAAACTTATGGAATATATATCATATTCTGTTATTATTGATAATTCATTTTTTAGAATACGTAGAGTCTGTTTTCATTTTTACATAATACAATAAAATTGCAAAAGCCCAGTGTCTAATAGTAAAACTGATTAATATAATAACAAGGGACACTTATTTCTTTACTATGAAAATTACATCAAGCACGCAGCAGAAAAGGCCAACATCACAATTATACAAAAGGATCTGTTACTGATACTAATCCATTCATTCATTTCTGGACCTGTTTAATCCATTTCAGGGTTGTGGGGATGTAGTCTATTTTTATAGACCATAATGTGGTCTATTTTTATAGACTATAATACTTTTTTTCTATAAGTATTGGGTGCAAAGAATGAACCAATCTGGGATCTGATGCCCTGGACTATCAGCCAGAGTCACCTTCCTGTACCCTGGGCATCTATAGTCATGACCGAGGACGAACCAGGGCAAGATGGTCAACAGGCAATACTAACTTGTTTAAAACAATAACTGAATTTATTGAAAACATACAGTAATAGAGTATATTAAGGTAAATAATCTGTGTTGGATGCCAATAAAAGTTTCACATAAATATGTTAAAACCTACAGTGGTAAGATTAAATCAATGCTGTGCCTTCTTACTCTGTCTCCATCCATGTCAGGACACCTGGAGTCCTCCTGACACAGCTAGACGCAGCCAGTCATATCCTGCTGATCCACCACTTCAGACGGTCACAACATGTACCCTCAATACATGAAGCTGCCACCTTCACTGGTCACCGCAGCTCCCAGGGTTCAATGCCCTTACCTGGATGCCACTGCATCAAAACTCCATCCATTCACCAACTTCCGTGGCCTCTCTTTCTCTCGACAGCTACATTTTAAAGCTATTCAAATGACAAGAGAATATCCACCTTGTGGAACTATCATCCTGCTCTCCACAGACTAATAAGCCAGAGGGATGCTGCCCAACTCATCCTCCTCTGTTTTACCTCTTTAAACCAGTGACTGCTTTCTTTTCCATTCCAAAAAAAAAACAACTAACCAAATGCAACCAACTTCCCTCTAACACTAACCCACTTTCCTTACGTCAGTCATCCTGCAGCCAGTGCCTCCTGATTGCAGCGCTGCTGCTGACCAGTGATCCTCTCATTAACCGGCACAAGCTTTCATGGGTGTTTTGCGCATGAATCCTTAAATGGATTAAATTAACATTAATAAATTAAACAAACACCTTCAGCCTTCATCTCCCAACACAGGGCCAATACTCATACTGGCTAACTTTGAAACACCAGTTACTTGCAATCGTATTACTTTGTCCTTCATGTGTGTGACTTGGATCTTTCCTGGCAGGCAGATTTTTGCCAAATGGATTACTTGCCCATTCTTCAGTTGAGCAGCTTCTTACATATATGAATAGGGGGCTTGGTTATGCTTTTTTCAGGGAAAATGAAGACTTTAAATGTAATGTGGTTTAATATTTTCTAAGTGTGTCTTTTAGCTAAATAATTTCAGCAACACAACATTGTCATTGCATAGGGAGTCTATCAACCAGTCAGTTTATCGATATTTATCACACATAGCATAGTTTACAGTATGCACCATCACAGAGGAAATGTCTGAGATTTTTAGATCATTCTATTACAGCAATCAATACTGAATTGCTGAACTTACTTAAAAATTAATCATTAAAATGAAAGTCAAATGTTTATAGTGGGTCACCTCTATAATGTTTATATACTGTACATAACTGCACTGCATAGTGCTTCTAGATCAAAGTTTTTCAACTTTTTTGGTGTTGCTACCCATTTTATTTTGTGTAAGTTTCTTCACAACCCACCAAGAGCGAAATGATTATCAGAGCGGGTTTCCTCTTTTGTGACTTGAGTGTGATTGTCAGCGAAATCCCCCTTGGTTAGTTGAATGTGGCAACCCACAGTGAGACCCTCTCATAGCAGACTACCAGTATACACGATAATCACTTGCAACCCACTGGTGGCAGTGCTGCAATCCAAAAGTGGGTTGTGACCCAATGGTTGAGAAACACTTCTCTAGATGACTTATCAACCTTGGATTAACTGAATTTAACTTAAGAGTTTTTTTTATTTTTATTAATGAATAGCAACCCAATTTACATCAACAATAAACCCAATAAACATTTCATATTTTTCCAAAATAAAATTTAAAAAACCAAATAGTTAATCTACAAACCCAATGTACAAATATTAAACTAGTTTCCCAAAAGTGAGTCTGTTCCATGGCTGCCCTATAAGTGACTGACCTCTTCCTACAGAGGGTCTCCATAATGACCTGAGTACTCATCACCTACCTTGCAGTGACACTGGCCAGTGACAGGGTCACAGGAGTCTGCTTCAGTGCCAGCCTCGTTGCACTGACATCTCCTACAGTTTGGATATCCATAGAAGCCAGAAGAGCAACGGTCACACTGTCTCCCGATGATATTGATCTTGCACCTAAATCACATAAAAGAAAAGAGGGTTATGCCATTGAAAGAAGCTTGAGTTAAAACATAGACTGATGAGAAAAGTCATAATTAAAGTGCCAGACAGAGAAGTTTTCAACTTCAAGGACAATAAAGATCTTGAATTAAGCGATTTAAGGAATACTCCACCATGCTATTTACACTATGTGGTTTGATGTGATAGCCAACAAAAACTTTTAATCTCATATTTTCATGGAGAATGAATATAGCAAGTTTCTGATAGTATGGGCATTTGTCATGGTCAATGCTGGACAACAGCAAACATGAAAAAGAGCCTTGTGTCACGTAATCCACTTGTCAAGTCATTTAGTCGTATGCTAACCCTTAGTAAAAAAATGACAGTTACCACTGTACTGATGTGATACATTACAAACCTTATACAGGTAAAATTCCGTTACAACGAACTCCCAGGGACCTAAAAAATATTTAGTTATATTGAGATTCTGTATTTGTTACTATAGTGCTTTCTTTAACTTGTGTCCAGGCGTTTGCAATCATTTCAGTAGCTTCTTTCAGGTTAATTTTAATCTCCTCCTGCCTACAAGTTATGCTGACAAGAATTTTTCTCAGCATTTCCTTGCCATAATACACTTTCAGGGTGCGAATGATGCCCAAATCCAGTGGCTGAAGCACTGCCGTGCAATTGGATGGGAGGAAGTCAATGCAAACATTATCTACACGTGGAAGCATATTGTGTGCAGCTCAGTTATCAATCAAGAGCCGAATCATCCTTTTCTTCTTTTTCATATTTTGAGGTTTCTGAACACTTTTGGGATCACCCCTCTACCCAACGGGAACGACACGCTGAAGTGCGTCCCGAAGCACGATTGCAACGTCTGTGGAAGATTGCTTGTCCGTTGCTGGGGAAAGGCAATAGCAGGCTCACAGCGGTGCAGTGAAGCGCCACAGAAGCAAATCATAAAAGATCGGGGTTGCGCTATAAGTCCCTGTCTTGCACCCCAAAACACAAGACTTGGTCTCAGTACTTTAGCAAAACCAGCTTTATTCAGCTTGAAACAGGAACAGCACAGTTATTTATTGTAGCGTGATCTGCCACTCTGCTATACACAGACAGAGCAGACAGGCAGGGTAGTGGCCAGGTCAGTGACCAAGTAATCCTGTTATCTGCATTTACAATGTACGTGCTGCTAACTTTGCATCACCCATTAAGATTTTTTCTGTTTACTTTGGCAGAGAAACGCAGCATAGCTGTGAGCCTGCTATTGCCCTGTACAGACGCAGAGATGGTACTTCGGGACGTTCTTCGGCGCAATGTCTAGTTGAGGGAGGTCCCAAGAGAGTTTACAAACCTCACATTTTCTTGAATGAGTGCTGCATTAATAGAAATGTTTCTTGAACGAGCATCATTGAACCACATAAAAACTGCTTTTTCGACGTCTTCAAATGCAGCAGTTCACATACGTTTGCAACCCGAGATTTTTCTTCTTTTTTTGCTCTGTCTTTCAAGAAAGTTGACAGTGTCGATGGCGAAATTCCGACTTCACTAGCAATGTTTTTTTTTTTTGCCACAATCGAGAGCTGCAAAAAACTAAAGTTTTTTTTTCTAATATGAGCTGTTATTGTTTTTTCATGTCTTCCGTTTCTTTAGGAGGATGACAATGAGCTAAATTCCAATGGATTTTTTCAAATGTTGACAAGCAATAAGCAAAAGGTATCACTGAAAACCACAGGAAACAGAAAAGGCAAAAAAAAAAAAGTACGAGGAAAGTTTGAAGAAAGACAAAAAATTACAGTGTTTCTGTTTAGGGATTGTTGTGCACAACTGAGCTGCAGCCATAGAACTAACTGCTCTGCGGATGATTCATTCAGGCATTTCAAGGTCTTTGGGGCACCGCTGTAATGAAAGTATCTGTTGAATGTACTTCATAGTAATGAAATTTCTATAGACTCGTGTCTTATGGGGAAGCTGTCGGGACCATAAAAATACTTTGTTGTAATGAAAATTTCATTGTAAAGATATGTGTTGTAACAGAATTTTACCTGTATGTGGAAGAAATTCATAAAGAAGTCAAAATTGGACTTTTGGTTTGGGCTGCTGCCTTTTAAATAAGAAATGCTTAATTTTCATTAACTTCATTTTTTTGGAGGAACAAAAATATAATGCTTCCAAACTTTTCTGTGTAATATGACAAAAATTCAATACATTCTTTTGTGAATTTTTAGCATTACATATTCATAAGTACACATAAAAAAACTAAGAATTTTGTGTTACCATATTCAATGTTTTAGTTAAATGTGGTTGAACTAGTACTATGCTACATTAAGAATTGTGGATAAATAGGACTCAAATTTAATTTTCCAATTACTAAGATACTTAAAATCCACAATTTATCGAGAAATCTTCTAATGTCGCACTGTGTACACAGATGTTAAAGAGATAAAATGTATTTGAATGGGAATAATGATTTTTTAAAATGTTAATCAAATCTCAAAACAACATAGTCGATTAATGTGAGGGTCCTAAACAACTAGGGTTAAAAAGCTAGCACAATCCCCTTAAATGAGTACAATTAAGGTATAGGCTATCAAACATAAATGAGACGCCGGAGGGTAAGAACTAATCAGCGATTCAACATTCTGTCATTCAACAAAGATAAGCGGGCATGTCCTGTTCTGTTCTGCTCAGTGCTAATGGTGGTGCTGACAAGCGGAAAAAAAAATGATGATATCATAGTTTAGGCGCAACATAGACAACTCCATAGATGATACACAGTACAGAAATCAGCTTTTGAAATGACCTGAAGAATTTCCAAAATTCCCAACAATGAGATAAGGGTGAAGGAATTTTAACACCAAATTCCTCTCTGTCAGGTGAAAGCAATGACTTATAAAGGGCCATCTCTTGTTATCAGGTCTGTCATCGCCTTGCTACTTCCTGTTGATCAAAGACACAACCTTTTGTGTGGAAGAAATATTTGATAGGCATCTAACATGGGAAATTATAAAATGAGGAACTGAAACCTAAGACTTGTGTTCACGCAAAGTGATAAAACGGTGTGTTCTATAAGCTAGCAGATCACTCTAGTAAATCAGAAATGACCAGATGACACTGGATGCCAAGCTTTAAAAGAAAAGTAACTGTGTTCTGCTCTCATTATATACTAATGGCATTTATACAACACAGTTTAAAGGTCTTAGAATCACTAGTAACATAAAAATCTAGTCTAATTCAGCAACTTCTACTCTACTTTCTAAAAATAAAACATCACTATCATCATATTTCTTTTTCTTTGATCACTGCCATTATGTAATTAAAATGCCTGAGATCTTGCATTGGCTTTCTATTTCTTTTCTCCTTGGCCAGTCTCACTGCTTCTTGCTGTTGAATGTCACCATTTACTTGGCAATAACCTGAAGTTACATAAGCTTAACCACTGATACAAGTTCCTGACTCCTCCTTCTCCATATTCAAGTGATTATGTCCTTCATGCCTAGATCCTCTATTGTCTTACACTTTTCATTTTGATCCTGGTTTGTCATTTTTCCTGCTGTAACCAGTTTTTGACTCTTTACTATTTGACACCAATCTCTGTCTGCTTCTAGTAATTCTTGATGACCTGTTGTTATCTTTAATTATAGTTTAACTTGTTCTTACCTTTTCCTACTATTTGTCTCCAGCTCAAAATGTTGTGTCCTCACACTAAAATGGTTTTAAGCATTGTACATCTTCCTATCACACTACACAACCTTTCAAGCGATTTGCGGTTGTAATTTTTATTTATATAACTTTAGCAAGTTGTGGCAGCACACACCTGTGACCATCAAGTAGTGTGAGACTCAGTAATAGCACTGTACAACTTAACAAGACAAAACTGTTTGAGTTTTGGCTGTATGCAAAAATTAACAACCATTTCTCACTCATCCAGTAATAATGCATAAAATGTGCCTGCAAGGAAAGAAGAAAAGCCAGGGTTTTCAACTGAGTCAAAAAAAGAAAGACGTGTCCATTTGATGTCTTGGATTTTTGTACCAAAACAGAATGGAAAAATAATAAAGACAGGCAAAGATTGTGGCTGGATGAATGCAACTTATACCTGGAAAGGATTTGCACTGCCACTGGCATTGTCAGGAAGCCCTTTAATTGTCAGCCAACATAAGACGAGTTTGAGATAATTGTGGTGCAATTACAAACTTAAAACTGTGCTGAAATGTCATGAGCTGTGTAATTTGTCATTGAGATCTTCAATGCAGCAATGACACTTATTAAAATCTGACATGCTTCCCGACTCAAAGATTAAATGTGATGCCTCAACTAGTTAGTCCTTCAACTTTGTTCTATACCATTAACTCCCTTTCTGGGCTAAGATGGCATTGTCATGGAATTCAGCATTTGGCCCACCATGTGTCCACACTGCTCCTAGAGTTGTTTAATTAATCATGCCATTCTTGTATTTGCTATCTCTTTACTTTTACTGTAATGTTCAGGAGGAAATTATGAAGCAGAAAATTTACAAGGAACTTTAAAGGTGACTAACTCTTAAATTCCAGATGAGGAATAATGCTCCTCAGATAACAGTGCCAACCAGAGAGTGGAGCTGGAAGAAGGTGAAGTTGTGTAAACTGCTTATACAGAACATGCTTTTGGTGGGTATGACTCGGCTGACATAAAAACTTCATTCTGGAGAACCTGACCCTGCCCAAAGTGAAGCGAGTGAGTGATGATAATGGATGGAGCTGTTTTGATAGGACTGCCTCTGCTGAATGCTATGTAGATATCAGGTAAGAGCGGTGAGTTATATACTGTACTACTCAAAGTTCTTACTGAACAGGGTTAAATGTGATTATATGTTTCATTTATCTCTTAATTTTTAAATATATACTCCAAGTAAAAGAAATCTAGAAATGATGGCAGACATCAGTGATGGAATGGCCAAATATGTATTTATTTCATATAATGATCAGGATGTCAGATGTTTATTGATTTGTCAGACTGGAAAAAATAATACTCCTAGAAATGAGTAAATGACAACCATAATTATAAAAACTGATAATTAGTGATCATTCCAAAACAGCACCCACATCCCAGGTCTTACCTGCACTGTCCACTTTCTATGTCACAACTGTTGCCTGTGAAGGCCGTAATTCCAGAACTTGAGCAGTTACACTCCTCACACCCCACCAGGGGGTGACAGCCGAAGGTCTGAGGCTCACAAACGGTGCAATCAGGCTTAAGAGTACGTGGAGGGCAAATGCATTGGCCTGTCACCTCATCACACAGTCGAGTTCCACATTGACATGCTAAACAAAAATAAAGTGGTGAAACAAAGTGTTAAAATTGTGTGAGTATGGAATGAACACTTCCATTCTTTCGAATTTGAAGTATTAACCTTATAGAATCCGTCATATTATACAGTAGTTTCATGCTACTTTACTTTCACAAATTATTAGTCATTACTCTACTGCCATAATCCTTGAGCCATATCTTTTACAAAACTGAAATTGTCTGAAAAAATAGACCGGCCATAGGGAAGGCATGCTATATAATCAAACATATGCAACTTTTTGATTTTCTTAATTTTTGTGATGTACTCTTTGTAGACAGAAATAACATGTGTAACACAACTCGCATACTCCAATGAGGATTGTGGGATAATCTATCCTAGCAACATCTGCTGCTAACTTTAAATCAGCTCTAGACATGGTCAGGTGAGACTAGTTCATCACAGGGCCCACTCACACACACAAAGGCTAATTCAGAGTCATCAATGAACTCAACCTATACATCTCTGTGGATCTGTGAGGAAAACTGAATGACCTGATGTAAAACCCACCCACACATGGTGAAAATGTGCCAACTCTGCAGCTAGGGTGCTTGATCTTTGAGGCCACCATGTCAGCCCATCTAGTCATAAATCTCTTTCACGATAGAAAACACTCCAAGTGTGGGGATGTGAAGAACAGTTTCAAAAATGGCATCCACATTACTGGATCTGAACTATTCCCCTAGATAAATGTGAACATTTGGAGAAGAATATATGCAGTAGGTTTAAATGAGTTTTTGACACATATGCAAAGTACAGTGAAATTCTTAAAGCAAAAATGTTGTCTTCTCGTTCCACTTTGTAATTTCCTTTTTGATTTTTTTCTTAGTGCTTCTCTGTGGCGCACAATGATTTTTGGAACCACATGCTTATTATTACTTGATTGTGACAGAGTACTGTATGCCTGACACTCATATAATCTTGTGTTAGTCAAATGAACTCCATAGTGTCATAAATGGCATTTATAATCTGAGGGATCTGTCTTGCTGGGTTATAGTCCATTGCAAGGTTGCTTTCCATATGGAGTTTGCACATTCTAACCATTCTCCCCCACCCCCTAAGATATGCAGGTGAACATGCTTGGTCATTCTGTGTGTGTGGGTGGGCCACAGGATGGACTGATCTCTGTCCTTAGCTCCTTCCTGCCTTGCCCTTAATGCAGTTGGAATAGGCTCTACCCCCCCACCATCATGACTATACGTTGGTCAGACCATGAGTATGAATATCATGCTTAACTTTACTGACTGCTACAGATAGCAGCCCCAAGGCAATCAGATATCACCCAGAAAAATCAGTGTCCCTAAATTGAAATGCCTGGAGAGTATCTTTCAAAAACTCAAAAGTGCCTGGCTGCCCAACAGACTTTGTCTCCAAAACCAGTAACATAAGACATCCATGGCTGGACATTCCATGGGAATTACAATGTCATTCATCAATGTTTAGAAAGGATGTCCTGGAAAGCAAGGCTCTAACACCTAAAATAATGAAGGCAATAGCAGACACAAACACTTATATTCTTAGGAGCCAGGAATCAGTTACAGGAAATCTTTACAGGAACAGTCAATGTACAAAGCTGTTCTGCAACTGCTGCTACTGACATGGGCTCAAATAGTTCATGACTCTATGCCAGACAGAGGTAATTCAGAGAAGGTACTTGTTAGGCTAACTGTGATGTGATGTGATGTGATGGACTGATGGCCAGTCCAGGATTGATTCCATCCTGAAAACCGTTGCTGCTGGAACAGACTCAAGCCCCACTCATGTCTACACTGAATTAACGGGATCATAAAATGGAGCGGTGGATAGATTTAACATCCTGGTAGGTTTTGCAATTAAAAAAAATATTGCAAAAATAAAACTTATTTTATTCATTCAGGAAGAACAAGCCTTGAGTCAGATAGAAGAAGCTTAGAGCCTGATAGGCCCTAAACTAGCACACTTATCCAATTATTTAATCTTGCTGGAAGAAAATAATAATATAGTCTGATTCAAAGACAGCTGTTTCTTTGGTGGAATTTGCTTCTTTCTTCTTCACTGTGAAATTCATTTCAATGAGGCCCCAATAACTATGCCAAAAATAAAAAAAGGCAGTTATTTTATTTCCTTCAAAATCATTGATGCGCTTCACTATTGCAACTGATGGCACACAAAATGGAGCCTCTAATAGATCTTGTTCTAGGACACCACCCTCAAAACCAGCATTAGTGAAGCTTTTTACAATTATACAGACGAGGATGGAGATTACATGTGCAGATCTACCAAACGCACACTCAGAAACTTCACTTTGAATAAGAAGGAGCAATACGAATGTTCCCAGGGAAAGGGCTTTGATGGTTCTTAAAAGTATTCACAATGTGTGAAATTTCACACTCCCAATAAAAATGACTTACATCGACAGTTAGGGAAGCCCCAGTATCCTGTAGCACAGCGCGAGCAGTCTCTCCCGATGACATTGGGACGGCAGCTGCACTGTCCTCCAAAGGCCTCGCAGCTAGGGCTCACCGCACCAGCTTCATGGCAAGCACATGGCCGGGCTCCGTTATTGTAGAACGCTGACAATGAAATGGCTGAGTTCTTGCAAAATGGTGTTACAGTAGCAGGGCTAGGAAAGAAAAAAAAACAAGAAACGATGTGAGATACTGAGTGGATTTTTAGAGCTCCTCTGTACCTCAGCAGTATGAATTGGGGGGCTCATACTTTAGCAGATGCATGTTTGGGGATGAAGTGTGACAGATAATGACATCAGACATTTTTGTATGCAGCACCACTCTTCAAATGCACATTGATTTTTAAACTATACTCATATATGTTAGAAAATACATCAAGTGATCACCTTGTGGCACTTCACCATGCACTACTAATGACAGGCATAAGCAGAATTAAATACAGTAAATAAATCAAACCAATATATTCACTGAACACAAAAAAGGGAAAACATAGGACAAGTGTTATATTCAAGTAAAATAAAAAAAAAATAAAAAATAGTTTAAAAATCACAAATAGAATAAAAGAAAGAATGAAAAAATGAAATAATATTACAATGATGCAAAAAATGACAAAAATAAAATTAAATAAACATATATTTTATATATATATATATATATATATATATATATATATATATATATATATATATATATACAAATATAAGTAGAAATGACAACAAATACATAACTGGTGTCACGCATGAGCTTCAGAAGATGACCTTCTGGTCTCGTCTAAGGTATGAGATACCCCATCAGAACAAAAGAGGACAATGTTGTTAATGGTCTCATCTCCTTTTGTTTCCCTCACAGTGTCATGAAGATGCCCAAAGAGGGCAAGTGAGACAGACAAGCCCAGCTCTTTCCAACCAGGCAGTATGAAAAGCAGATGTCCAAGAAAGGTGGACCAGAGCAACGACCAGTGTAGAGCTCGCCAAGCCTGACCCAATATTTAAAGAAACTATTTCAAGGACTTATTTCAGTTACTGTGCCCTTGAGCTCCTATTTCTTTAGGCTCTGGGGAATATTTTTATTTTGTGCATTAAATGGAGCACCCCTAACTTTTCTTTGGGATTCTGTTGAATTCATCTTGTAGACTAGAATGGAAACAATTAAATTTGTTACGTAGTCAAAAAGAGCACAACATGGATACTGTATGACATACATATTTAACAGAAAAATATGAAAAAGAAGAGTAGAACCAAAAGACTGCCTAAATGGTAGAATAACCTTCTCCAAGTTTAACACAGGATAAATGAAATGAGAAAATTCCTTTAGCTTCGAACTCCCGTCTTGGCAAAAAAACCTTTACTAATCAGTCTTCACTGTGAGCAGGCCTTTGACTCTGATGGTTTGCTTTCATCATGGATTGTTATGTTGACACTTCATTGTACACACCATACATACTGGACTCTGTGTCCTCCTGGGACTTATATTTGTCTACCCATCCACTTTTGAGCTTTGTTTTTCCACTATGGGGCTTGAAGCAATCCCACCAGCTTCAGAAGAAGGCAGCAAAATATGAATATAATGAGAAAGTCCACAAAGATACAGAAAATATGTAAAAACAGGGAACAAGTCTAAGTCTTTCTAGGTAGTGGAGGGATCAACTAATCAACTGCATCACAATGACATTTTTCTTACTGTTTTATTCAATTTATTTGAACAGAAATCATAAATGTGCTAAAAGAATTAAAAACTTTCCCTAATTTTCAAATTAAACTTTTGCTCTTGACAACCAAGTGTTGATTCCTGCTCTAGAAGTAACTTATAAACTACCCCTGCAAAAATGAGAACTCATTGTAGTTTAAAAGGAAAGGTAAACAATAAGGGTGGCACAGGGGTGTAATGGATAATGCTGCTATCTCACAGCTCCAGAGCACTGGGTTTGGATCCTGGCCACTTTACCATCAGTAGGGAGTTCATACATACTCGCAATTCTTCTTCTTCCAATTTTTCCTCACACATCCCAAAGACATGTACATCAGGATAACATTGAACTACAGAGTTTCTGGTATGAGTGAGTAACTGTGTCCTGTGATGGGCTGACCTACCACAGAATGCTTGATACCTGGAGAATCCCTGGCTCTCAATGATCCTGCATTAGTTTGATAGTTTCAAGAAGCGATTATATGATGGATTGACATGAAACTACTGATTCAGTAGTTCAAGATCTTCCACAGATTGGGATAAATTTTATTCATTCATGTGGCCAATTGTACTACATTTCTGTTATTTTTGAACACACTTGACCTTTCAGACAGTCCTTTATACTCCATTTTAAGACAATAAGTTTATTTTCAACCATTCATTTAGAAAGTTGTATAATCTATTAGGAATGATGAGAGAATCACACTCATTTCTTCTGTGATTGTACATCTAGGAAAAAAAATACCAATGGCCAGCCTGAAACAGGAATCAGAAGGAACGTTCTCCAATCAATTTTCTGGAGAGAACGCTGAGCTGATCATTGTGCTCATCCATTGGATCTTTCTAGAGAATTTCACTAATCGCAATGTCACATTGTGCAGTATGGCTAATTGTTGCTCAAAGTCAGTCAAGAACTGTGTTCTTGAAGGATGAATACTTCAACAGACTGGTACAATTGTACCTTCTTACCATCAAGAAGCAGAGACACATTTCATATGAAAGGTCACCCCAGTTCTATGAAACAGCAAAAATGCTATGGACTTGCACTTTCAATCCATCTCATAATAACTCCACTCCACTGAAAAACCACACAGGAAGACTAAATTGCCATGTGAGATTATTTTGTATGATTAAAAATTTACTAACTTGATGTAGAAGCTGTTGACTCCACAGAGGTTGATGAAGTCATAGGATTTATCCAAAGGTTCCTCGTCCAAGTAGTTAGAGCTATAACTCTCCTCTGGCACCACCAGAATGTAATCCTATGATAATAAAGCAGAATGCACACCATCAACAGACAGCCCTTTAATACACTTGTTGACATAAAATATGGCAGGACAATAACACGTACCAGCCAAAGCGTTTTTCCTTCAGGTACATGAACAGTAATGTAGATAGCATGATCTGTTACATCCAGAATGACTTGATTTTCAGCAATCACAAGACTACGGCATCCATAACCGTGCGGACAAAAAGTGGCATTAGCATAACCTGAAACAAATTAGTGTACCAGGTCAGCAAATGAAATAAGCAAGAGAAAGCTTCACAAGTGTCAAGATTTAATGGCAGCTCTCCATAAGATAGTGAAGATATGAGTGTATTTCAAAATAAACTTCTGTAAAACCACTTCACTCAGGAGATCTTCATTTCAGTTTCCTCTCATATCCTGGTCATCCATCCATCCATTATCCAACACGCTATATCCTAACAGAGGGTCACGGGGTCTAACTCTAATAAACTTTAGTGACCTGGAAACTGCAGATGTTTACCTTCAGGGTAAAGGTCAGCATCCACCAGCCAGACTGGCAGACTTCAAGATACAAACTTTTACAAACTTCTAACACAAGATCATAGACTGCCACAGAACCAACAAGACATTAAGATGCAACACACAAAGGTGAAAGTCTGGGGTCAGATCTCCCATGGTCTTTACTGGCTTAACATTTTTTTTATGTGTGCAAGTGAACAAACCTGTTACTTATGTAGAAAGAAGGAAGAATGCCAGGAATGAGCTTACCTTGCCAAATGCGGCCTCCATTAAGAAAGACCTCCACTGGGAAAGTAGGGTGGTAGGGCTGGAAAAAGTGCAGAATGACAGCATAGCGTCCCAAGTTCTGCACACGTGAGGTAAAGGCAACAGTGTTCTGCAGGGAATGAAGAAATTGAGAACCAGGATGAAGCAAGAAAATTATTATCTGGAATGGACATCTGATGAAAAGACCACTTTCTATCAACAAGATATTAGCTCACCAACACAGTGGTAACAACACTGATTGATCTACAGAACTTAAAAAACATTTTAAAGCATTTTAAAACTAAAAATACTAAGGTATCCTATTATAAACCTGCACTCTTCTGTACCTCAGGTGCTACTTACCTGTGAACTATGGAGCCAAATAAGGTCTGTCGAATCCACAGCTGTAAACGGGCGGCTATTGGCAGGCTGTGGCCATTCCAGGACTTGTACAGGGTTAAGTACACTGCCGTGATCGACAGGCACAGTATTGGGAACGGAAGAGGTCTGTCCCTCCTTGAGGATGATTGACTGGGAAGGCTTCTGGAATCGTGATGGAATACAGGCGCCACTTCAAAGAAGAAAACACAGCAAATAAGCATGCACACAGTACCAGGTGCAAGCTGCAGAACTGCAAAATAATCCATCCAGACATACACCTTATGAACCCAATTAATTCAGTATTTCTTTTAAAATTAAAAATGGTACTGATTGATCATCCAAATGCCACTCCATTTTACATTCACATACACCAATATGATAAGAATCATGGACTAAGGTCTGTTTAAATGTGAAACTGTGCACAAGAGTGACTGATAAATGTGGCTTTAGTAGCCATAAGGTTTCAGGTAATGTCAGCACAGGCCCAGGGGACAAGGAGGGTACCAGGGAAGCAGATTTGTGCTTCCTGTTAAATACAATAAAGTTACTGTGCTCTCCATAATGTTTGGGACAAAGACACATTTTAACTTGATTTCCCACTTTCCTCTACAGTTTAAATTTACTAATCAAACAATTCAGACATGTTTAAAGTGCTCATTGCAGACTTTTATTTACGGGTATTTGCATGCATTGTGGTTCCAGCATGAGAAAGGGCAACGCCTTTTCAACATGGTGCCACAATTTCAGGGCACCAACATATTTGGGGCATAGAAATGGAAGGTATATTAAAGCAGTCATATTTAGTTCTTTGTTGCATATCCCTACATGCAATGATTGCATGAGGTCCACGATTCATAGACATTACCAGGTGTTGAGGACCTTCTTAGGTGATGCACTGCCAAGCCCCTAAAGCTGCTGCTTGTTTCAGGAGCTTGTCCCCTTAATATTTCTCTTCACCATATGGAAGGCCTGTTCAATTGGATTTAAATTGTATGACTGGCTTGGTCATTCAAGAATCTTCCATTTTTTTACCTTTGAAAAGCCCCCGTGTTGCCTTAGCAGTATGTTTGGGATCATCATCTTGTTGTAGGATGATGTATACCACCAAATAAGACTGGAGGCATTTACTGGAACTTGAGCAGATAAGATCTACACCCCAGAATTCATTGGGCAGTTACATCATTAATAGAGATAAGTGTGCCAGTGCCAGTAGCAGCCATAAATATCCAAGTCGCTATACCTGTATAGTCTGATACAGGTTCATCTTTGTCTTGTCTGTCCACAAGACCTGTTTCCAGAATTCTGTAAGCTCTTTTACATTTGCCTCCTGATCTGTCAGAGAGGTGTTTGGGGCTTTTTCTTTGCCATAGTGAGGATTCATCTGTCATTAGCAGTTGAGGTCTTCCTTGGCCTTCCAATCTCTCTGCGATTACTGAGCTCAAAAGTGTGTTCTTTCTTCCTAATGACATTCCAGTTAGTTGATTTCTAAGGTTTTATCGATGTCTCATGTGGTTGTCTTCATGCTTTTCAGCCTCATAATGGCTTCTATGACTTTTATTGGCACAGCTCTTGTCCTCATGTGAATTTCCCCTTGGGATTAATAAAGTATCTATCTATCTATCTATCTATCTATCTATCTATCTATCTATCTAT
>JANRMT010062856.1:60182466-60215080 GCA_026402145.1 Polypterus bichir lapradei | reverse complement strand
TATCTATCTATCTATCTATCTATCTATCTATCTATCTATCTATCTATCTATCTATCTATCTATCTATCTATCTATCTATCTATCTATCGACAATGGCAACTACAGACTTCAAAGGGTAGAAGTAAGCCTGGACTGATATAACAATGAAATACACCTGAGGAATCACAAACACCTGTGACCCCAGCTGTCCCAAACATCATGATGCCCTGAAATGGTGGGGCCATGCAGAAAAAGTGTTGTCATTTCTACACGGTGTGACTGAAATGTACGCAAAAACCCTTAAATGAAAGTCGTCAGTGCACACTTTAAAACTGTCAGATTTGCTTGATTTGTAATTTTAAACAGTAGAGAAGAGAAGCAAATTCTCGTTTATCTTGGAAGAGTGGCAATGTGTTGCATTGTGGTCAAACATGCAAATAAAAATTTCTCAGTACACGTATTTTTACTTCTCCTACTACCTGTATATTCTAACCACAACTACTTTTGCTATTGCCTCTGGGATGCATCCAGCGGAGTTCTTTCTCACTGACTGCCATGATGACTCAGACTTCAGAGCTGCTGTCTCACACTCTCAGAGGCCTGGTTTGGATTTCTGTGTGGACTTTGCCTGTTTACCCCATTGTTTGTTTGGACATTCTCTAAGTGCTACATTTTACTTCCATATCTTAAAAAGATCACACTAAACTGGTCCTGTGTGAGTGTCCTATAAATTCAACCAGGACAGACCTTGTGCTGAAAGTAGCATGTCAGATGATATATCTGTTTATGCAATTAAAGGTTACAATGACCAATGCAGGCGGTGCTGTCAAACAGTCATTTTTCTCCACTAATGCTGTAATTGTAATAGAAACATAAAGATTAGAAAATGGATGAGCACAAGCTTCAGGACCTTAGACAAACACAGCCTTATGAAGATGAATAACACAAAAACAAAAGTATCACTGTTATCAGCAATATGTAATACCACTCAAGTGATACTTCATTTGAGAGTAAACACTGGACAGTTTTGATGGTAACTTTCATTCTTTGGGGAACTCACACTGCAATAATAAACTATTATCCACTCTCTTAATCTGCTTATTGCAAAATAAAGTGTCTCGGGGGCTAGAGCCTAACCAAGCAGCATTAAGCACAAGGTAGGACCCAGTCTGGGACAGGGTGCTATTCCATGACAGGGCACACTCACTTACATATTCCCACACATTAATGCTGGGTCAATCACCCTACAGGTAGCACATCTTTTGAATATGAAACTAAACTGGTGTGCCTAAAACAAACAGACAAAAAACTTTGCAGGCACAGGTTAAAGTTGCAGATTTTACAGAAACATTGACCAGGCTGGCATCTAAACCCAGTCTCCTGTGAGGCTGCAGCATTGACCACTGCACCAATCCACCTACAATAATGACAAATTCTTGAGCCATTACTTAAATGACTTTCAACACTTGAACTTTAGTGATGAGGGTTCATTTGGCAAACCAATCTTTGTACCCGATTTCTCGCTACTCTCAAGGGTGAAAACCATTAGGAAATATCAAGTTTGCAACTTCATATGCTATCCAGGAAGATGCTTTCTTAATTAGAGCTGTCATTATGGCTGATGACAGTGTTTGGTACCACTGCCTTACAGATCCGATGCCCTGGGATTGAATGCCATTCCCTGTCATTATCCATGTGTTGTTCAATGTTCCACCCTGACTGCTTGGATTTTTTTCTTGAGGTCCAATGGTTTTATATCCACATTCTCAAAGATGTGCAGGTGAGATTAACTGGTGATTCCAAACTGGATATAGCTGTTTGCACAAGAAGATCCTATGATGGACTGGCAGCCCATCCAAGGATGGCTTCAGCCTTGCATCCAAAACTGTCAGGATAGGCTGCAACAATTCATGACTCTACTGAATTAAGCTAGTCTGTGAGTGTTATGATATACTGTATATAAATGTTGACTATAATCAGCTATTTTCCCCATTTTCAATCGGTCCATACTGTAACTACAATAACATTTTTGAAATAATTAACTGTTACAGCAGGTGTCAACTTGTTTTCTCATAAAATTAGTTTTTCTCTCCACTTACCTGTCAGGAGAAAATGTTCCATGTGTACTAATACAGTGCATTCTGGGTTTCACATATTCCATTGCAAAGTGATTGTGAGGAATCAGGAACACCTTATGCTAAAAACGAAGAGAGATCTTAGAAAACACCCAAATGACTGTTGGGGAGTAACAGCAAGAAATAAAAATGTCTCATCAATGCAGACCGAACATCTTGTGCTGTACATATTCTCTATGTTGTTATCTTTCAATACTATTCAAACCATAAATCCTTTCATCCATTTTCAGACACACTTTACCCAGCTCAGGGTGGCTACAGGTCCAAGCTGAATATTTACACCTTGCCATTTAAAGTAAATTCATTTATTCATTTTTAAAATGAATATATATTCTCACAGATAAACAGTAACAGAAGATAACCGAAGACAGAAGGCCTTAAGAGTGTTGAGAAGATGCATCCTAATGTCAGGTAAGGTTACTCCCAATATCCAGATTGAGTTAATTGACTTGGATTGGGATGTACTGTATGTCAGTTATGTCAAATATATGAATGTAAATGGGGTGGGCACCGGGCTTGGGTTGTTATTTTATTACATGTTAAAAATGATGTTTGTTTCTTTAAGATGATAGCTATTTTGTGTCTCTCTAATGAAAGGTCACAAAAAACTTTCAGTGCATGTACAGTTTATGTACCTGGGCTACTAGTGAACTGGACAGTTTTGAAACTAAAGAGAGTGAAGAATTTCGTTCATAGTGGCTGAAAGGCAAAACCGTGTACAGTAATCCCTCACTATATCCCGCTTCGACTTTTGTGGCTCCATTCTATCGTGAATTTTATATGTAAGCATATCTAAATATATAATGCAGATTTTTCGCTGCTTCGCGGGTTCTGTGGACAATGGGTCTTTTTACTTCCTGTACATGCTTCCTCAGTTGGTTTGCCCAGTTGATTTCATACAAGGGACGCTATTGGCGGATGGCTGAGAAGCTAACCAATCAGAGCACGCAGTTAAGTTCCTGTATGCTGAATGGCTCAGCGACGGAGCGCCGAATTCGATTCCGCGGCGTTAACCAGGAAATCTCGTCTCGCTCATTCAGCATCAACGTGTTTCGCTGTGTAAAGAGTTAACTTTTGTGTTTATCTTTGTGCATAGTCAAGCCCTTCATTATGGCTCCAAAACGATCTGCTCCTGCTACTGCTTCAGGGGCCGTGCCCAAGCGCCAAATGGAAGATGTTAACGATTGCCAAAAAGGTAAACGTTTTGGATATATTGAATGAAGGGAAAAGCTACACCGCTGTAGGATGCCATTACGGCATCAATGAGGCTACGATTCTTTTTATTTAAAAAGTAGGAAAGGAATATAAGATCTACGGCTGCAGTGTCCTTTTAACCAGGGTGCAAAGCGAGTTGTAAGTGGATGTAATAAGGCAGTAGTCTGGATGGAATCTGCTTTAGGGATTTGGATTGAAGACTGCCGGTTAGAAGAACAATGGCAGTGCTACTCAGTCGCCTGAAGAGGCTCCTTTAGAAGAGCTGTAACGCTCTCCTTTGTTGTGTAGTAAAACTAAACTCATCATTATCAGACAAGTCATTGTGTCATTGTTGGTGAGTAACCATAATTAACTTTCTACTTACAGTACTTAGTACATGTACGTACGTTTAGTGTCACTGTACACACATTTACTGTATACAATTTTCCTTGCATTGTACGTATTTATTGCTGGTGGCCTGTCTATCGTAATGGCTGTAACATATGTGGTATCGGAGACACTCGATATCTTTAAAATAATATTTAGGTTTTAATGTATATAAACAGTGTGTTTACATACATAATTTCAATGAATCTTACCTAATATCTAAGAGAATACAAAGGGTTTATGCTGTATAACTGTGCGGGGAATATTTATAAACAGTGTGGGAGAATTTATAAGGGCTTAAAATATATAAAAATAACCATACAAACATATGGTTTCTACTTCGCGGATTTTCACCTATCGTGGGGGGTTCTGGAACGCAACCCCCGCGATCGAGGAGGGATTACTGTATAACAAGTGATGATCCCTAAGAAATACTGAACTGCTCTTAATAATTACCCCATCATTCCACTTTCAGAGATGTTGCAAAGGTTTGCAGGAGTAACACATTGAGGTCCCTGCTGGTCTTGTGTGACAATAGATAGTTCAAGCGGCTGATTATCTTGTCATTTAGAAGATAAAGTGGTGCATAGTGACGACTGTGGCATTCGGAATCCAGCAATGTATGGTGGCCACTGTGGATTACAACACAAATAGGAACATCCCAGGAAAAAAAGTCAGTCTAAATCCAGAGATTCAGATTTTGTCACTCTGCTCAATGCTTGCAAATAAACTTTTTTTTTTTATTTTATTGATTTTATTAAAATCAAATAACATCCCATATAAATAAATCAAGTTTTTCATAAATAGGTTCGAAACAAATTGAAGGTCCTTCTCCACTTTAAGCCCATCTGGAAGAACACCAAACACGGCTGTTAATGGATTAGGAGGGATTATGACACCAAGGCTGTCTGATAGGCATTTAAAGATTTTGTTCCAGAATGATGTTAATTTGCTGCACGCTCAAAACATGTGACCCAATGAGGATGGAACTTGATTGCAACGTTCCCAGGTTGGATCTTGCCCTGGAAACATTTTGGACAATTTTAAACAAGACAGATACACTCAATATACTGTATAATTTTGAGTTGAATAATTCTATGTTTTGCTCATATGGAGCTTGAGTGAATTCTGTGCATTGCTACTTTCCACTCCTTTCCTGAAATATTAGGTAAGAGATCCTTTTCCCACTGTATTCTTGGATGTTTGAAAGGGAGGAAATCTAAAATGGTTTTATATACTACAGAAATGCTGTCTGAGTCCTCAAGACTGATAGAGGTAGGCGGGAGGTGAGGAAAATTGGGAAGGTTTTGTTTAGTAAAATTTCTAATTTGAAGGTAGTGAAAGAAATGTCTTGCTGGAAAGTTAAATTTGTGAGTGTAATTCTTCGTAGGATGCAAATAAACTTAATAAGAAAAATAATTTAATTATTTTTATTAATATTTTAATGAGAGTTGACAGACAAGGTGAGATATCAGTCTTGGAGTTATTCAAAGTTAGCTGTTACTTCATCCATGAATTGTGAAATTCAGCATATGACATACATTAAATGCCAAACCAGGGGTAGAATAGATACACAAGACTGACAGTTTTGTGAATACTGGATTGTGGAAGCTAAATGAGCTTTATTGTACATTAGAATTGAAGATTAGATGTTCTTTTCCTTGACCAACCTAGTTTTACTCATCTTTAGTGAAAATAACAACTTGCAAGACATCCTGCTCCGCAAAGATCATGCCGCTAAATGTTAACTTATTTTGCATAATACTTCAGTATTTCCTATAAACCTGACCAAAACAGCAGCTACAAAAGTGGAACTGGGCAAAGATTAAATTCAAGTTATTTTCACAAGACAGAGTGCTACAGAGATTTACAAAAGTAAAGCATTGACAATAAAACACAAATCACACAAACTAAGATGTTTGCAGAAGTTGTATTTTTACATACTGAACATTCTCAAACACACTTCAGAAGAGTGGGCGGCCAGTGTCTATTCTGACAGCAGGGCACAAAGCACCAAACAGCACTGGACAGGTCACCAGTCCACTGCAGGGCACACTCATCCGCACATCCACACATTAAGGACAATTTGGAACAGCCACATGTCATACCTGTAAAAATTTAGGAAACCAGGAGGAAAACTAACAATACTCAGAGAAAATCCCAAGAAGATATGCAAAGACCTTGCAAACTGCACATGGAAAAGGGATTTCAACCCAAGAGATGGGGACCAAGAGGCAGCAGCACTATTTACTTTTTTGTCCTCATATCTGATTAAGATTTTCTGATTTTAGATTCTCTTCCAATTTAGTTTTGGACAAGCTTGACAAAAGTACTGAATTGAGGATCACAGTTTATCATTGTAAGGCTGTCCTAGTATCAAATACACTTCAATTTCTTCATGCACTTCACTCTTCTTAACATCATGACACTCTATAAATGAGAAAAGGTAGGAATTCTCACCAGGAAGAAATTAGCTTTGTCTGCAGTAAGCTGGATGTCAGCTTCAGTAGCCAGTTCAAACACACTCACACGATGCTTGGTATCAATGGCCACAGACCGGCAAAGAAAACTGAAAATTCAAACACAAAATAATTAATTTAGGAAAAGCACAATATTACAGTCAATCATATCCCATCATCTCAAAGTATGCAACTACTTCTGAAATAAGTTATCCAGTACATGGTAAGTGGGAGGTGAGGCATATCGCAACACCATCAGGAGCAATCCTGTATAGGACACCAGGCAGTTCAAAGTCACACTTGAATGCACACCCTCACTTATAAGCCCAGGACAATCTGGAGTTGCTTTTCTTTGAAATGTAGGAGAAAATGTGAACACCTGAAGAAAAAACACACACTCACCAGATTGGGAAATGGACTACAGTACTGCATGACTATGCTTTTCTTGTCAACATATAAAGTATCCTTCAAATCATTAATATCATTACCAGACAACAGCAATTACTTCACAATGACTGGAAAGTTTTAAGCAGTTATTAATACGTTTAAATAGAGTTGTTGATAGCAGGTTTTGTCCACGAAGTTCATTTCCTTTATCTCTCACCGTTTTCTTGTTTGCTGCTGTAGGACAAAGTGGGCACTGCCCAATCTGTTAGGCTTTTAGAGGCACACAAGACTCATTAAGACTGTAGCTTTAACAGGGAAGCAGACATCCTCACCCCCAATCAGCATTCAAAAGGAAAAACAGTTTAATTGCAGCTCTAGTATTCTCGGTCAGCCCTTTACTTCATCTGATAATAAATGTGTAAATCAGAATTGAACTGACATCTTTGCAGGCTCCTTGTTACATGGAGGTGTGAGTTTGAACAAAGAGCTTTAATTCAAAGAGTTGCAACTACGATGGTGAAAATAATTTATTTGTATTTGAAAATGTTTTGGTACTTCCTAGCTTATTTTAGATCCAGGTTCCTTTGTGTTTTCATATTTTATAACAAAGACAAGCATACTTGTCAAAATGTTACAGGATGACCACACTAGAGATGACATAAAACCACATGACAAACTGAAGATAATTTTTCCTGCATCAGGATGGAGGGGGACTGACGCTCTAACGTCTGTATATACTCCCATCTTATCCCACCACTTTAAACCTATCCTGGATAGCAGGTCCAGCTATTCCACTGGACATCAGTTTGCTGTAGGATTTTACATAAATAGCAGCTGTATATTTATTTTATTTAGTCAGGAGTCAAGCCTTTTAAACCAGGTGCCTTAATCTGTCACAAAAGAGATTCCATGAAAGGCAGTTCAGTGGTCACCTGGAAACGTTTAGAAAGGTTGTGAGCACAACCATGCCTGATATGCATCCTGGAATAACATAACTGGGAGAATGAAGAATGATAGTGGTAGCCAGGGTATATTTGAAAGAACTTCTGAGGGTCCCTATGGAACAGAAAAAACTACTGATAATGTGATGACACCGGAGACAAAAAGACCCAGCAAACATTAGAACAGGCAGAATCAATCCATAAACACCATGATCATTCTCTCTTGGTTTAACTTCGATAAATTGTGCAAGACACCCACACAGAAACACCCATCTAGCATCATTAACAAATTCCAGTCTGTTGAAAATGAAAACAGGGCTTGCCAGAACAGACATCAATTTCTGCAGATAAAAGCACTTCCACTAATTATCTTAATAGACTGTTGGGCTATTAACATTCATTATTGTTGTGTTGGCTGATATTTTTTCCAACTGTATGCAAAGTTTGAAGTCTTCAGGACAAAGAATATCTGTGAAAAATGAATGTGAGGGCTGTAATTAGTAAAACCATTCATGTCGATAGTTTTATGGTGATAAAACAGAGCAGATGCTGTAGGCATCCTGATCTTTTAATAAGAGTTGCCCTCTTTTGTACAGCAAACACCTCTATTTTCTGACGATGTTTTAAATAAGTTATTTTCTCTTTTGATTTGCAACAAGTGTGCTCTGTGGTTTTTGCTCTACTGCTAGATGACATAAAACTGTCAGGCAAGATTCAGAAAGCTCATATTTGTACCTGTATCTGCAAGGGGCCACAATAATGGATTCCTGTTGTATGTGGGTTCCCAGTGTGTTTATTGAAACCATAAGAGTCTGAGAGTTTTCCTCCTCACTTGTATACTCCAACACAAGGACATAGCCTCCTGGCCTAGAGACAGGAATTCTTAACTGGACATTAATCTGAAAAATAAAGATGGGTCAGGGTTATCAGCATAAATAGTTTCTTCAATCCATTTGTTGCAATGCTTAAAAGACAAAACACCGGATTTATATATAAATGGCAATGAAGAACCAAATGACATGTGAAAAAACTGTGTCCAACAACAACCTCTACTATAAGATAAGAATCAAAAATAGGAGTTTGAATTTATATGAAGGCTTCTTTTTACTTATGTCATCATCGCACTCAAGTTAATAGCCATTAATGGTCAGAAACTAGCATATAATGGTAAACATTTATATTGCTGCTCGAAATGAATAATGAATAGGCAGCGGTGAGTCCAACAGCTGGGATTTAAAACTTCAATCTAATCTGTAACCAAACAGCCTGATGTTGGGATGGGATGTTCAATGATACCTATTCCAGTGTGGACTATTAAAGATGCCTGTGACACCCCGTGTAATGGGAATTGAGGACACCAGATTATACTCTAGGTGTCTAGTATGTGGAACCGAGCGTGACCAGGATGATGGTGTAAGACAGGGAGACACGAATACAAAAGGGAATTTCCGGCCTCTAGATGGGGTCTTCTGGCTAGATCTTGGTGAGAGAGAGGTACTTGATAGAAAACTGTCTTGAATTTGCCAAGCACTAATGCTAGTGTATTGATTTTTGTAAATATTTTTTCTTCTTATGTAAATATCTCTGGATTAGCTTTGGTGGAGGTATTTATTGGGTTGTGGTTAATAATGCACTGTTTATTTTTATATATACAATTTTTCTTTTTCTGTATTTTGAGTATTCTTCTTAGTAAAACCATGTATTATACACTGTTTGGAGGAGCAGATTCCTGACTGGAATTTCTGTGGAGGAAGACAGTTTTATTTTGATTTTTGTGTACTGTATATATGGGTTTTCATTAATTTGTGTGCATTTTTCTTATTGCGTTTGGGACTTTTAATCAGCACTGTAAATACTGTAAATAGTCATTATTTTGGGCTCCATTTTATAACTGTTTTGTGTGTCTTTTGCGGCATTGGACTGTATATTGATATATATTTTCCCGCAGGACATTATTTTTGTTTTTCTTTAGTTGCACCTGTAAATAAAATTTCATTTTATTTTTGCAAAAACCCAACTGTTTTGTGTCCTTGTCTCCCTGTCTTACACCATCATCCTGGTCACGCTCAGTCCCGCATACTAGACACCTAGAGTGTAGTCTGGTGTCCCCAATTCCCACTATACGGGGTGTCACATTTTGGTGGTAGCGGTGGGATCTGATCAGGTGTGGTGAGTGAGACAGCTTTATTTTTGGTTTTTGTGTATATATGGGTTTAATTAATTTGTGTCCATTTTTCTTTTTCCTTTGGGACTTTCAGTCAGCACTGTAAATACTGTATATAGTCATCATTTTGGCTTCCGTTGCATTACTGTTTTGTGTCCTTTGTGGTATTGGACTGTGTATAGATATATATTTTCCACAGGACATTATTTTTGTTCTTCTTTATGTGCACCTGTAAATAAGACCTCACTTTATTTTTGCAAAAATCCAACCCTTTTGATCATCCTGGTCACGCTCGATCCCGCATACTAGAAACCTAGAGTGTAGGCTGGTGTCCCCCAATTTCCACTACATGGGGTGTCACAATGTCCCAAACTTATTGGATCTTGTGACTCATAAAAATGTTGAAAACTAATGACCAAGGACATTGCAAACACCTTTTCAGAGCTACTGGCCAGTAATAAAATAGTTCATAGCTTTTCATATTCTAAAGGATTCTGAAATGTTCTGTATGTCATGTCAGGATCAAACAATCATTCGTTGAACCACTAAATATAGAAAAGTATCCATTCCATCTTAATGAAAGATACCCTTTACTGCTGTCCTATATTAACTTTTTTTTCAGAATTGATTTTTCTGTTTGCTCATCTACTCACGTCATTTCCACTGCAGATGGCCATTGGAGGATGGCGATCAGTAAGTACACCCTGTTGGCATGGCCTAGGTAAGTGATTATCAAATCTGCAGGTTCCATCAGTACCAGAGGCAGAAGGGAAACTGTCCAAGGATAAGTACTTGTACAGTAGACAGCTGAAACGAGAATGAAAGACAACAGTCAATAAGTGAGCACAATTGTAATATTTTGTCATTACAGTTTAATCAAAGAGACTGTGCAGCTAAGTCTTCAAGAGGCTAACTTGCACTGCGTAAAGGAGGATATTCAAGATAGAACAACTTTCATGGAATACCATGAAAAAATGAAGTTGTGTTCAAAGAGAACTCAACACACCCTCTCCAAATATAGAATCAGGATGACTTTGATTACTTTTGCTGAGTTCTACGGGTAGATTAAAATTTTATTTTTCTGATTGTAATTCTAAAGTTAAGAAGGTAGCTTTTTAGTCCTCCTCCCATTTAAAGCTGTAAACCCCCTGATTAAGGGTGAGTGCATATGTTCACTGAAATGTAATGAATTCACTTAGATCTCTACAAATTACAATTAAGGCCATGTCACATAAGATGATTTTTTAGCGATTTTCAGGTGTAGCCTTCATTTACATAAACTTAGTGAGTCAGAGGCAGTCTGTGGAGCGCTCCCATGAGGCCAGCCGCCTAAGGTGACATACACAGTGACTCAGTCCAGCCAGTCCGCAACTTCTTTTGATAAACTTAAACAGGTTTGATTTTTGCCTTTCATCATAGATGCGGGCCCTTTGTGAATAAGTGCTGACAACCAATGAACACTCATCTGGAAGTATAATGCATAGAATGCAGCAAAGAGGGATAAGGAACGCAGGTGTTTTGGACCTCACAGACAGAACAGAAGTTCTCCTCATGTTTTATGTACCATGACACAAAGAAAAAAGAAAAAAAGGTCAAGACTGCGGCTGTACTTGTATCTGTTAACCCTTTGTGCTGAATTGGCTCTGTCAGGCAGCACACAATTGGCTGTCACAGCAAATTTTAGTCATGTAAACTGATATGGTCCAGTGATGAGATCAGCAAATGTGGTTTGCAAGCCTGACATATGTAATGACTAGAAGTGCCGTAATGTGACATCGGCTTCAGAGAACACATTTTAAATTTATTGAACTGATACAGATAACAAAAAAAAATTAAGAGTCTGAAAAGACTTGCCTTTGTCAATTACAGTGTAATGGTGTGCAAAAGCTTACTTAAGCTGTTTGCCTTAGAAAATTTGCAAATGGCACATTTCTCTTTAAATCAATACATCATGAAGCCTAAATATTAGCGAAGTGTCCCATTTCACAATAAACATTAGAAGATTATTTTGATCTTGAACAGGTTAGGTGCATTGGCGATCCTAAATTGTCCCTAGTGTGTGCTTGGTGTATGTGTGTGTGTGTGCCCATTGTAATTTGCAGTGCTTGCCACATTAACCTTCTTGGTATTAACCTCAAGTGTGACTCGGGCTAGGAATTCTATGTAATTATGATTAAGTGGTGAAATGTAATGACCTGCTTTACAGCTTAAGCCAAAATAATTCTTGGAAAAGTATTCTGCTGACATCTAGTGGATAAAATCATATAATGCTGCAAAAAATATGAATACTTCTATGTGTTTTGCCATTCTAAGGTAAATCAAAATATTCATAAGTAGGGTGGAGCCTACAAAACAAACAATGACGTGTAAACAAGATGCTGTGTAGACAGTTTTAGAGCAAATGAGAACTGAACCATTAGCTGAATTAAATAATAGCAATGGCAATGTGAATCAGACTTTGATAGTGAAACTGATACATACAACGCTTTTCGACTGAACTGCTGTGAAATGCCTGGTGATTTTGGTCATCAGAAGGTTCACTATGGTGCAGGTTGGTACATGGTAAAAGGGCAGAATGATTTCAATCAACTGGAAGGGCATGGAGATGTTAGCCCCCTAAACACTGTTGCGTTGTGGCAGCCTAAACTAAGTATGTGTGCTAAATCTGCAGCAGTACAAAAGTTAACATCAGGCATACCTTTCCTACTATAATTATGTCAATGTTTTAATATTTACATTTTTGTTGCATGCAATAACATCTTATGTTGTTGAAAAAACTTCAATGTTTTTGACTCATCTTTCTTGGGGTAAACATAAGGTTAAGGAGGCTTCATGCTCCTTTGAAGTGGAATTGATTCTCATGGTGCTTAAAAAACCCCACTTTCAACTTACATTTCTACTAAGATTTCTGTTTATGCACAGTACAAAGAGTAATTCTTTTTTTTTTTTTTTTTTTAAAGTAGTTACTCTAAAAATGCTTATTCATTAATTTCCTTGAACATTTTGTGGAAAACATTCCCACCAGAAAAATCATTTAGCATTGTTACCACTTGGTTGCATTCTGTTGTGAATGAATTGTTTTTTTCTCAGCTCCTGTCTCATTAGACACTTGCAGCTGGAGAAGTGTCTCTCTTAACTATTAGAGAAATGTATTCACTCATTTACACGTGCCATATTACTGTAAACCTAGCAATTTCCTAGCATTCACACATTGGTAAGTGGGTGTGAATCCTGTCAGGCGTGACAAAAGGCCAACAACCACTGGTTGTAGATTTTTTTTCACCAATAAAATACACTGGTAAGTAGCAAAGGCTGTATGCCAAGTTCTTTGCATTTTATTATTAATTTATCATTTTGCCTAAAGCACTTGAATCATGCTAATGTAAGCTCAATTTCCAAGAAACATGAACTATGTACTCCTTCTTCCCTAACTTCAGCTTCAAGAAAAAGTTGCTCCCTTTGCTCCTGACACATCATATCTGCAGAGGAGGCACACACAGTTTCCCCTTAGCTTGAATGAAAAGGAGCTTATAACCAGATCTAGCAATTTCCAGGAAATTGTCCAACATAAAGCTTTAGCAAAAAGAATTGGGTGAAACCTTCATTTGTCTTCATCTGAGTTTCTCATGTCTGGTTCACTCGCATGAACATCAATGTATCAAAAGTGAACTGGGACAGATATTTAAGAAAGTACAGGAAAGCAGGTTTAAGTGGTATGGACATGATGACATGAGATGAGGAGAAACAATGAATATGTGGGCAAAAGTGTGATGGGAATAGAAGAACATGGGAACAGAAAGCGAGGGAGACCAAAGAGGATAAAATAAAAGAAGATCTGAAGAAAAAGGGCTTCACTGGCGAAGAGGTGCAGGACCTAGCCGTATGCATAAGGCTGATCAAGCACATCGATCCCAAAAAGAAGTGGGAAAAGATGAAAAGGAAGAAGAAGAAGAAACTCACTCAAAGAGCCAATGTTTGAACTTCCAGGGAAATTGTAATAGGTGGAAAATTGCCAGGCTAACTTTCCCAGAATTGTTCATACAGATTTTCAATGTGAGAATTTATTATCAGACTTATGGGACAGCCTCAATGTGTGAAGGGGTTATTGTTTGAGTTTACTCTCTGTTAAAAAAACTGCCCTCAGCTATAAGCTTTAGCAATTTTTTTAGTGCTTTAGTATTAATATCACTTACTTGAAACCTCTGCCATAATATTTGAAGTGTGACAAAAATTTAACACCGTGGTAATCTCTTCAAAGTAGGTAAGGACAGGTAAGGACACAAAAATTTTTAATTTATGTATGAGGTACAGTTAATGCCTTTAGTTCTGGTAAATGAAGACAGGAAGGTGAGAAAAAGTGTTCAACATGGATGAAGTCAACTCATGGAATTTGGACTGACAAAAAGTTAAGCCCATGAAATGTGAGCAGAATGAATTTGTTCATAAAGCATTTGTAGAGGGAAAATCTGGTATTTATCAATGTTTTAGTAAGGACCATCTGTTTGTAAATATGAATGGATCTTATACATGCTCAGAATGAAGTGTAGTGTGTGTGTAAAAAATGAAAAGCATGATATATGAATGCAATTTGCACAAAACACATTTAAATGAATAAAATAAAAACTATATAATTATGCAAATTATAAATTACAAGATATCACATCCTTCAATGAAATCTCATTTCAATGTCAGATTAGCTACTAGTTTGATGATTATTCAACAACATAGGTGTTTTGTTTTGTTTCTCAGTAAACACATCACACAGGTCTATACCTAATTGAGTGTATTTTCATATAAAATGGCATCGATTAGAACCCGATTTGACTGACCGTAACAATGGCCATGTCTTGCATTGCTTCATGATTTGGCTCACGACACACAGAGGAGAGAGCACAGACTCTGGGTTTGTGCTGATTTGTAAGTAGAAAGTGATGAATGGTTGATTAGTTGTTTGAGATTACCCAGCCCCATCCTGGTGCATTTATACCCTATTATGGATCCTATTCCGAAAACAGCAACAACAAGAAGCCATGCTATACCTGTACATCTGCAAGTCCTGTCGACACTTGGCTTTTTGGCTACAGGGACATTTCAACGGGAGATTACAGACAGGTCTGGGATTTCTCAACCATCTATTAGCCACAGACTACCTGGAGTACATAACGGTATATTAACACTAATGTGGGATTATATCCAGCTATTATATGGTGGGAAAAGGCAAGTGGAAGTTAGTCGAGGGTTTTACAAGCTGGCCAACCTACCCAGGAACCTAGCTCCGTCCTGTTGTGCATTTTCATAAATAAATAGAAAACTCTTCCATTCTATCATTGTGCAGCTTCTATGTGATGCAAAATGTGTGCTGCTCAGCATTGTTGTCCGATGGCCCAGTGGTACACTCAAAAGTTTCATTCTGCAGCACAGTTCCGTTGGCACACAACTGGAACAAGGTGTTGTGCAAGATGACTGGTTTCTCGGTAAGAGTTAAAAGTTTCTCCTATAGATTAAATTGTATTCATTTGAGGGTTATATATAGGCTAACTGTTTAAATCATAAGGGACAGCCATTGAAGACATGGCTTATGACACATCTAAACAACCCACAAACACCAGAAGAATTGGCTTATAATAATGCAACAGCGCGGGCTGTCATCGAGCGCACCAATGGAATTTTGAAGGCACAATGTCTGTGCTTGGGTACAAAGGGAGGCACTTTTTTATATTCACCTGAAAAGGTGTGCAAAATAATATTTGCTTTCAGTGTTTTACAGAATATAGCATTGAAGGAGGAATGTCCTTTGCTTAATAAACCAAATGAAACTGACCCACAGCCAACGCTTGCAGGTCCAGCTCATGACAAACCCAGTGCAGCAGCAATTATGACACGTCACCAAATAGTATGACTCTGTGGTAAAGATCTCTTATTGTATTAAAAATGGTGATAACACAAATTAACAAAGTGTTTGGTAAATTACTTAGCATTTGGCAACATTTTGTAACACTTTGCATAATTCACTCAGACTATCGCTCATTTCTTTCAAACTGGTTTGTATGTCTTTGAGAGTGGAGTACATTCCTTTGACTTCTTGGTTAAGTTGCTTTTGATTTGCAATAACTTCTGTGAGAACTGGACTGCTTCTCCACCTTTGAGATTCCTAAGCATGTGAGTGTTGGGCGTATCACATGACGTCTATGCATAGCAAGCAGAAACAGAAGACATTGAATTAAATGAATTTATCACCTCTTTCCAAGCAATTCTTTTGCCTGGCCCTGTGTCAGCACTAGTCAAGCTAGAGAATAACATTTCTGTTCATTTGTTAACTTCTGTTAAAATTACCTCGATCTCTGCTTCTTTGAAGTTTTTTTTTTCCTTTACTTTTTGGTTTTGACATTTTGGCAGATCCTGGGTTGTGTGGCAGCACATCCTAATATGGTAAGCTTTGGGGCGTTGAGTGTGGATTATGGTAATAAACTGACAACGTGCACACTCCTTTCAATTTATGATTTTTGACATTTATGAACCTACGCGAGTATTAAGAAAAATATAAAGGTTTTACTCATGCATAAACTTTTTAGAGTCATTCTATGCACAAATGTGTTTGTTAATTTACGAATGTTTCATGAATGAGACCCATTAAGTTTACTGAAGGGTATTAAGAAAAAAATAAAGGTTTTACTCATGGTTTGTGAATGTGGCATAAGATTTTAGTAAAATCACCTTTTATGTACAAAGGTGTTTATTAATTTACGAACATTTCATGAACGAGACCCATTGAGTTTACTGCAGTCATCCGGGATCTGTGTTATAATTAGTTTTGTTACTCTGCTCCAAATATGACTGTGATTAGTCGCTATGAATAAAAACAAAATACTGTAATATAAAGCTTTAAATAACTCAGATCTGACTTACTTAAAAGGACATATCATTGCATACATACTGCACATCATGGGAGGTGACACCAGAGATATTGGAAACTTTGGGATCAAGAATAAAAAAGATTTAAACTTCTTTTTCCACTGTCCACCATGTAATTATGATATAGAATGCCACATCCGTACAATGACGATGCCATTCATAACCAGCTTTGCCACCCCCTATCCCCCCCATGATTATTTTCTCCAGTAATACTGTTGACTGGATCTCATCCATTGTGGCTTGGTCAATATATTGATGTTATATTGTTATATTTTGCTTATATTAATCAAAGTGAAATGCTCCATGTTACTTTGTATTTAACATGGCCTGAGTATTAATAAATGTCAATGTTTTATAGTTTAACAATTTGCTCTGAACTGTTGCCCAGTCAACATCACTTTACCAAAATAAATTAAATATTGTCATATGGAGGGATTATCACCAGAACATCCCATTAACTTGAAGCAAACAGCATAAAAAATGATTGTTGACTTTCAACCCGTTATCTCTTTACTGATATATTTTTAAGTAGCATACAGGCTAAGCTTTCAGAATTTGGCTTTAAAGTAAATTTTCCATTTAGGCTCCCTGGGAAGACAATTTCAAAATATTGGATTAATCCTCTGAACTAAAGCTTCGATCATGTGAGCTGGCTTACTGCTGGCTGGCTTCTCCGCTGACTGGTTTGTGCAAACATGCTTCTGTGACTTTCAGCTGAAGGATGGGGGCTTCATAATATGCGCTGGGCAACAAAACTAGGAAGTCCTGGAGAGAGAAGGAGACAAAAAGGAACATGATCTGACATACACATATACATAGGAACACACACATATAAATTCAGAGCTTCACAGTTGAGTTACAAGCTAAGAGTGCAAGATCTGTCTCGGCTCCCCGACAAGCCCTGTGGGGTATTAATCAGGGTCTTTTAAGGAAGAATGCTGCAAAGCTAGATTTTGCAATCTGTAATCTGCAACATATTGCATTGTAATTCAAAATTACCTATCACAATCATTACAAGCACTAAACCTGTATTATGGTGGTGTGACAAATTTGTTATGGTCAGAAATGGTCAGCTTCTTGCATTGCTGTTCATTTTGGTTAAAATGATTATTAATAAATAGCACTTGCTCGTGCTCAATGAACAACTGACTGAACCCAGATGCTGTGCTGCCACACAGATACCTTTTTATTTGTCAAATTAATATGAAGCAAGCAATGGTGTCTGTCTGTTTTGATTGGCTGCTAGTAATGAAGCCTTGCTGTGATGAGTTACTTAAGTGAAGGATAGTAAAGAAAAGCCGTTCTGAATGGTGAGTATATCTATAGGACACTGTAGACAGGGGCCACCAGTCAGCAGACGACTCAGTGACTGTTGCAAAAGAGCAGGAAAAGTCACGGGAGACAGACAGGAAGCTGTCATTGTTCCCACACATCACCATGTGGAAGCATAGTGACCTAGTTAACCTAAAACTGCGTAAGGGCTCAAAGGTCAAGTCAGGCAGTGTGATGTAATGGTTAAAGCTTTGGACCTCAGATCCTGAGGTTATGGGTTCAAATCCCGTTACTGACACTGTCTGACCCTGAGCAAGTCACTTGACCTGCCTGTGCTCCAATTGGAAAACAAAAAAAAATGGAACCAATTGTATCATAAATGTTGTGAGTGACCTTGGATAAAGGAGTCAGCTAAATAAGTAAATGTAATGTCTAGTGGCCATCAGCAATCATATTGATTTTGTTGCCATTGAAACTTTATAGGGCCTCTGGTCAACATAAAAGTGATACCATGGTTGTGCTAAAAGTCTTCTCAGGGCTGGGATGTAAATTGATGACACTCAAAAATACAAAAATTGTTCATGAAGGCAGGTATTGAATTTGGGACACTGTTCTTCATTTAACAAGTAACCATTGTCACACACATGCGCATGGGAGGCAGCTAGAGGGCTAAAACAGTAGTAATACCACACCAGACCAGGTGGTGGCGAGCTGCACTAACTCTCTCTCTCTCTGTCCTCTGCAGACTTTCCTTGGGAAATCCCAGTAGATACTTCTGGTACTGGCGCCATTGATGAAATCACTTCCGGTCCAAAGATGTCTCTCCCAGTATTGACTACTTTTACAGCTTAGGTTTACATTCCACTTCCTAATCTGTGTTCACAAAAATATTTGCTCATCCTTTTCTACCAGAACACCAGGGTTGATTTCACTCTTGCCCAGTTTTTACTGGGAAAAGCTGAAACTCTGTAATGCAATGAATTTAACAAACAGAAATATAAATAACAATGAAGTGAGATTGTGTCTCTGTGCCTTTTTCTGCTTTTTTAATTTTATTATCAACCATTCAGGCTTTGGAATCTACTTTGGGGTGCCTATCTACATGAGAGATATGTATACTTTTTTTAAACATTTTATTGAATTTATTAAAATTAAACAACATTCCAAACAAGCAAGTCAAATTTTACAAGACTAAGTTCAAGTCAAGTCAACCCCCACCCATGAGAAAGAGAGCTAGGCCAACAAAGTAAAACTTTAATAGTAGAAAAGATAAGTAAGTAAATAAATAGAATAAAAAGAGGAAGAGAATCCACTTTCTCAATTTAAATGCTTATTCTAAAACGTTATTAATTAGATCCTGCTAAGTTTTAAAAAAGTTTTGCACAGATCCTCTAAGTGAGAATTTGATTTTTTCCAATTTCAAATAGTATAAAACATCAGTTACCCACTGACTTAGGTGGGCTAGGATTCTTCCAGCTGAGCTAGATGAGTCTACGTGCTGATAGTGTAGTAAAGGCAGTTACAGTTTGTTTCTCCTTCTCCACTTTAAGCCCATCTGGGAGCCCACCAGACACAGCTGTTAATGGGTTAGGAGGGATTGTGACACCAAGGCTGTCTGATAGGCATTTAAAGATTTTGGTCCCAAATGATGTTAATTTGGTGCACCCCCAAAACATGTGGCCCAGTGAAGCTTGAACAGATACAGTATGTACACTTCTGTTTTGGCATTATTTTTTAACATATACTCAAGGACACAATCAATTGCCAGCTATAAAAAACATTAGAGAAAATCATCTGAGGTCTTCGTAGGCAGATGATTCAGGATTAAAAATCAGCTTGTTTAGGCACAACTTTGCTAAATATGTTCCAGAGTATCTCGGTGATTTATAAATGAATATGATGGTAAACACTGAAGCACAAAAGGAGTTTATTCAAGGGATGAACTGAGGTCTACCAAGAATTTAATCTGCACACATCTGCACTGTATTGTACACGTACTGGCACAAGCTTTGCAGTGGGTGGGATGGCTCAATTTAAATGTATGGCGGGTAGAAGAATCAACTGCAAAATCATGGAAACACATTGCTACTACCTGCCTGTTACTTAAACATCATTGAAGGCTCACAATGATGAATATCAATCCATGCTCATTTTCTGTTATAGTGTCTGTTATCCCAAAATACTCACCAGTAGAATTCCCTCTGCCTCGATGATGACTGACCAGCTTCCTGGGTTTAACACGAAAGGCTCCACAAAGCTGTTCTGAGGCACAGTGACAAATGTGGGCTCAGAGCTGGGAGCAAAAATAATCTGCTTTGACTGCTCCGAACCTGATCAGCACGGAAAAAGAAAAAAAAAAACAAATCTCAGTACAGAGCAATGCAGGCAAAATGCAACTTAGCAGTACTGCAACAGCAAGGAAGAATCACTTTGACAAGAAAAAACATGAAATTATGGGCCCAAGGAGAGTCTCCCTCATGGTAACTGAGACACACACATTAAGACTGTTCAGTATTACTAATTACCATGTGGTTACTATGTAAAAAATATTTAAAAATATAATATGTTTTCAAGCAATTTCAAAAGAACAGGAAACCTTTGCTGATAGTATTGTTCAAAACTGCATTAAATTGATAGATCCAGCGTGTCATCATCATCTTTCACCTTTTTTTCTGGGCTGTAATAGTCTCTGGTTGAGGAAGACCAATTCTTAAGCTTCTTACATTAAACAAATTTATAGAACCCATGGGAAAAGATAAACTGTGTTAAAGCCTATATTTTATACTACAAAGGGGGTCAGTGCCAATCTATCGATGCCAGGTGAACAATGCACAATTGTTACCGCAATTTGGCACAATCTATGACTTTCCAACTATGATATTCAAAATGCAAATTGGAAAACCATATATTGTACAGTGAGGGAAGCTTTAACAACATCCGGGTAACAGGTTCTGTGTTCCCTAAGTTGGGCAAGCGGACAACAATTTATTGTGATATTTCTTGAAATGTCAAAACTTCCACAAGTGACAAGTTTTCTGAAGTAGCTTTGGATAGCAAACAGAAAGGACTTAGCTTGCGTTATGCTGATACTGCAGTTTTACCCTAATATTAATAGAGAATGAGAAAAGCAAAAATAAAAAGCAATAAGCATGCACAGCACTGCATCTGCCACAGCACTGTAAGCTTCTGTGATCATCTTGCCATTCTGCAGCAGCTCTGCACCTCTTTTTGTGCACTAAATCCTGGCACAGTCAAGGGAGAGGCATGACAACAGCTTGTTGTACAATAAAAGACTAATGTTCATATCTTTCACTCATATTTTAAGATTCACATATACCACCTTTTAGACAAATATGTGTTTTATCATATTATTTTATTTTATTTGCAAAATGCATACAACACTGCATTACCTCCAGATGACAAGTTCCAGTCGTAGATCAATTGTGAAATCACTTGCAGATCTATCGATTGGCCCATGCTGTGAGGATCATTACCATTTAATGAACTACCTTGACATGCACGTTCACCTGTTTTTGCTTTATCAGTCTGCATGGGAGACTCTCTGACCAAAAGATTTTTATTTCAGTCATGCCATGTCCACCTGGCATTAAGATAGAGGCACAACAAACAGCCTATTCAGCCTATCCTTTCCTTCAAAGAGCTCATAAAGAACAAGAAGGTCGTGTCTCAAACTGAGAGCCCAGGGCTAACACTTTTACATATTTTTATTTTGCACTGAGCTTTGTGGCGCATGCCTTTTAGAGGTTACATACTGTAAAACTAAGCAAAATAAAGTGTGCATTGATAATCTTCATTTTACTGCATATTTCCCTAGACAGAACAAACTAAAACAGTTACTTTCTAAAGTTCATTGTTTGAGTCCAGTCCTAAAGCAACAGAAGCAATAATAAGGGCGTTACATTACAACATTGAACAAATAAAAAGGGAATACTGCCTATGTCAGGCAGTAATGAATTTCAGGAAAAGAACAAGAAAAAATGGATACGTTGATAAAAATCATTGGGGTACTCTCTTTTAAGAAAAATAAAAGGTGCACATTTTTTAAAACACATATAAAAGAGCACTTCCATTTTCTTCCAGTAGAGAATGGAGTTCTATATGACCAATATGATGCACCCTTTAGTCACAAATTTGTAAAAGCAATCCTATAAATCTGCAGAATTAGTCATGGCAAAAATTGAATATCTTCCATTTTAAGTTCTTAAATGATTTCTCATTCTAAAGCTTATTTTCCAGAATATTTGTGCTACAGCTCTATTGCACATGGAATGGAAACGATTAATTTTCTCAGGCCTGCAGGGTCCAGAATGATTATCAGACAACAAAAACACACTGATACCTGCATGAAGATATAGCCATATGATCAGAATCAGGTGGACTGCCTGTATCATGAAATTCATATTCAGATAAATGTGCAAATGGGGGAGTACGACTGTGACTACAACAACATGAAGTGTGCTGGCTGGGCAGATCATTAAGTGAAAAGCACAAATGGAGGTGCCAGCAAGCTCCAGCGTGGCTGTACGAAAAAGGTTCTTAACACTATAATCCCTGAAGCCTACGAAAAAAGCTGTAATCCCTGGCCACCTTAAATTCCTTCACACCTCTCCATCAGTATCTCTTGTTTTGTAAATGTGTCGATCATTTGAACATGTTTTTTGTTTTTTCAATCTTCCCCATACTCTGCGTTATAGTGCATGGTACTAACTATGCAGACAGATTTCTTCTTTTTCGGCGCATACACCATCAGCATGTAGTGCCAGATCTAAACACTAGCGCGAAGAATTGCATGTATGTGTTCCAAATAATGATATACTATATTATTTACCCTATACAACTCCAGGCACTTCACACCCCAGAGACTTGAGCTGGGAGAACTTCATCTGCATTGGGGGAGGATGGGATGGCAGGCGGCCTGCTGCTTGAGCTGACTGACACCTTTACAAAACAAAGACACTGATGGAGAGGTGCGAAGGAATTTAAGGTGACCCTGGATTGCATGTTTTTTTGTTGGCTTCAGGGATTCTAGTGTTGATGGCCACATCATAGTAAATCCTGTGCCCTTCAGTAAGTAACTCAAATAGAATCTGAGGACACCATCACAAGATCACACAACCTTTGAGTAGTCCTGTGAGATCGCTACAGCGTAATGAAGAATATCATTCTGCTTTCCAAATTGAGTATTGGGAGAAGCATAAAACAGAATTGGGCAATGGTAAAGGGCCTGATCCTTACCTTTCCTTTTGGCCTGAAATGCTGTAATTTTACCATACGAAACAGCGGTGCCTGAATTAACATATCTCAAGATGAAGTGGAACAGATAGAGCTCCGCTTCCTTCACATGCACAGCAACTCGTACTTTATTCTGTGAAAACAAATAAAGGGAATGGGGCTGCAATACTAAGTGCAGGTCTGATTTTCTGGCTTGGTGACAACTAGGGATGAATTAAGAAAAAAAAAATAAAAAAAAAAACAAACAGCCCCACCACCGGCAGCTTGGGCCAGACGTTTTGAAAAGCCAGCAGCAGGGCTAGAGTGTCCTAAAAAGGAATCAGAAACTGCGAGAATAAGACTGCAAACAGGAGAGAGTAAATGGGACACTTACAGTTTCTACAAAGAACATGCTTGCCTTCTTCCAGGACCGAAACCCTCCCCTTGCCAGCTGAAGCACCACGGTTGACATAGCGAAATACTATGTGAAACAGGTCAGGAGAGCTCACAGTGATAGGCACTACTAACCTTGGCTGAAAAAAGAGAGAATAAAAAGCAAAGCCATGCCTTAATTCCGCCACCACTACTACTAACACTATTACTATTAGAGCAAGCCAACAACCACATAAGCAGCACACCCGATTAACGCTCTGCAGACCAAAGCACACTAGCTTTAAGGATAACTTATCACAAGCAAGAAAGAGAAATAGGATTAAAAAAACAAAAACATTTCATTGACAATCAACTGTTTATGCATTCTAACTATGGAAAATGACAAACAAATGCATTAAAAGTAGCATATTCCTACAACAAGGATGTCAAGAATTATTAACATCATCATTTTTAAACATACATTACACACATACACCTGGTCACATTTGATCAGTAAGGTGCACTACTGTTAACTAAACCATGAGGGTACAAACTGTTTAAAAAACTAGTATACCCCATGAAATTATTTTTAATATAGAATAAAGGACATAAGATTTGATCTTCATTTAAACAGTATCCATTGGTCACTGTGAAATAATATGAATATAACGAATATTATGCTGTATTTACATTTTGAGGTCCATTGTATAATTTAAATAAACATAATGCATTTTTGACATGTGGTTAAAGGAAGTACACCCCTAAATTTATCACTATTTCAAATACCTAATATAAAAATCAGGCGCAACAGATCAGGGCAAATTATTAGAAAATCATTAAGAGAGTGTCCAGTATTATTCAAACCTCAGATATTTAGGTTAGTTTGCTCTTTGATGCTGAAATCTGCATTAACACCATACCAAGATCGAAAGAGCCCACTGTGGCTTTCAGAAAGAAGGTTACAGAAGATTGGATGTCAACCATTTCACTGACTGGACAATCATCTACAAGTGGAGAAGGTTTCAAACTACTACCAACTAGTCCAGGCCAGGCTGCCCCAGTAAGCTTATCCCAACAGCACAACACAAGATGCTGAAAGAAATTTCTAAGAACCCCTGAATGGACCTACAAGTAGCTCTTGCCACTGTTGATAGCAAAGTACACAAGTCTACCATTAGAAAGAAGCTGTACAAATCAGATCTACATGGGAGTTGTGCCAGAAGAACACCTCTACTATACAGAAAGAACAACAGGGCAAGTCAAAAGTTTGCCCATGAACACCTTGGCAAAGACAGGGACTTTTAGGACAATGTGCTCTGGACTGATGAGTTATTAGGCCACAGTACATAAGACATGTTTGCAAAAAATCAAAAAACACAGCATTTGACCAGAAAACCTGATACCAACTGTAAAGCATGTTGGTGGAAATGTCATGGTTTGGGTCTGCTGCATCAGGACCTGGGCAACTCACCATCTAGAATCCAGTATGAATTCTTCATTGTATCAGAGGGTGCTCAAGGACAATGTGAGACGACTGAAGCTCAATCAAAAGTGGACCTTGTAACAACAACAGTCATGAACAGTCATGAAAATGACTCTAAACATACCAGTAGATCCACCAAAGAATAGCTGAAAAGAAAAGGAGGGTCCTGGACCAGGCAAGCCAAAGCCCAGATCTGAATCCCATTTAGAAGTTGTGGGAGGATTTTAAATGGGCTGTGCATATAGAATACCCCTCAAACATTACACAAGTGAAAGAAATCTGCATGGAGGAGTGGGAAAAAGTTTTTCCCCAGTCAATACCAGAGACTACTAGGCAGTTACAGGAAGTACCTTCTTGGGGTTGTTTCTACCAAAGAGGGAAACACCAGCTATTAGAGCCAGGGGTGCACTTAATTTTTCCACAGGCAGAATTTAATATGTTTATTTTTCATTCCCTTTTTTCAATTACATTACCTTTAACTATAGATACTGTTTAAACGAAAATCAAATCTTGATACAGTATGTCAGCATGTACCAAAAAAGAAAAACACTGCATGGGGTGCACTAACTTTTACACAAGACTGTAGCATCTGTGGCTCTAGCTCTCTAAACTGGCCTAGTAAGAGATAGTGTGGGTGTGTCTGTTTGTATCCTCAATGAGTTGTTGTTCCACCCAAGGTGTGGGTGTGTGTGAGTGTGCCCTCAGTCTTAATTTTTCAGCTGATCTTACTGGAATAGACTGTGGCCCTTCCACAACTCTGAAATGAAAGGACTAGGTTCAGAAAATGGATGGACGCCCTTCTTGAACATTTTGTAAGTGATTTGATGCTAAAAGTGTAGAGTGTTCGGGCCAATCAGAGAAACAATCTCTTGAATACATTTTGAAAAGGGTTTTTATGAAGATGAATTTGGAACATTCACAGTGCACAGTAAACACACACATACTCATTCATAAACTGTACCCACACAGGGTTTTAAACATTTTTAGGAAGATCTCTATTAGTAAATTAGTACATGCAGAGTTGCTACAGATCTATAAATCTACCTGTGAAACATGAGACTTTTCAGAATTAACCACAACTGTACGGGTTACCTGAATTGGTGACATCTGTGCATACCCCCGCCAACTGAAGCTCTCAAACTCCAGAGGGTTGTGGCCAAACCGAACCGGTCTGCCATCCAACATTGTCCCATCTTCAATCTCAAATTTTAGATGGTGAAGATCTGGGAAATAGTAATCCTTCTTGGGCCTAAAGATTGATTAAAAGAACAGTTATGATTCACAGATGTCAATACAACTATAATAGTTGTAGAATCGTTAATCCAACTGTAAATAAACAGATGAACTGATGGCAACAGAAGACAGGGGCAATCCTCAGCATGTCGTAGCAATGGTAGGAAAGGGACAGGAATGTCTTACATCATGCTGGACTGAATGGAAAGAAGGGCATCGCTGTTGGTGGGTGTACCCTGTTGTGTTATTAGCTGGCATTGAGACGTAGTAGACAGAGATAAAAAACAGAAATAAGGAGGTGCCAGCTGTCACAGGAACAAGCAACACACCTCATAAACACAAAGGCAACAGGAAACTCGGTATTTAATGGGTGTGTGTGGCGCCCAGTTATTGAGTAGAATAAAGGCTAGAGAAGGTATTCCAGAGGTGGCAACATCTCCTGGCTGAGAGAGGGCATGCAGTCCCAGCAAGGGACATGAGAGATCATTTGCCCCTAATATACCAGAAGAGGCTGCCACAGGGCTACTTTGGCAATTTAACCCTTTAAGGTATGTGAAATGCTTAAGGGAGGCACAATGGCAATGGCCACTAGTGAAAGCTGTACCCTGGCATCCTTGATGCAATTAGAGCACAGCCATTAAAACAAGATGCGATGAAAGTATGAAGGTGAGATTTTGGAACAACTTAGCTATTTTTTCTCATTTATCAAAGTAGTTGTTTTCTTGTATGACACTACAATATTAGAATTATGGTAGAGCAGAGATGGGTGAATGACTTTACAAGGAGAGATACGCTTGTGGGAAATTGAATAAGCATTTCTGTAAACTTGGATAGGTTCAATTCCTATTAAGGAAGACCTGGGAGTTTATTTTTACTCTTTTCTGTTGTACTTGGGTTGTTTCTATCATTTTCATCCTCTTTGCTTATTTTTCCCCTTTTCCCCTTGGTCTTTATTCTGGGTTTATAGTCATTACGGTAGCATCTCCTAGTGTACAACATATATAGTACACATATTCAAGAACATTTTCACACTTAGTAAGGGATATAGTAGAATTGCAAATGAAAATAGTTGAGAACTATATCATTCACTATGCTCCTTTCAATGAGTTAACTTTAGTTGTGTCTGTCTATGGATAATACAATGGACAATATGGATAATACAATAATACATTTTATAAATAAAATGCACTATTATTATTATTATTATGGACATACTATTGATACTCTAATCTTGCACTCTCTGACATTCTGATCACATTAATAGTACGAATAAGGACAAGCCATTTACAAAACATATTCCACCTTCATTAGGCCCAACCTAAAGCAACAGAAAGCACAATATGACCCAATTCACTGTGGATATCCCCTCTTTCTGTTGAAGTGTAGGGTCCCCAGTGAAGCTTTTTCAAATCTTGTATAACCCAGGGAGTGAGCATTTTGGGTGAGAAGAATTCAGTTGACAAGTGGGTTAGCATTCCTCACCACACCCACCCACGTCAACATTCTCATTTTTTTTCTAATTTATTTATCATTAAATGCATATAATTTACTAAATGAGAGGGAATGAAGCTCAGTGGCTTTTTCCTTGCGGCCTAGCTTTGGTCTCCTGCTACATTCCAGATATGCCATTGGAGAGGGGATGATGTATACATTCAGCTGAAATTTGCAAAACAGTACAGTGTTAAAAGAAGCTGACAGCCCAAGGCAATGTAACATATAGGAGCAGAGCAAACCACATGGGCAGAAGAAGGGAGATTTATGTGAGGTGTCTTTAGGTGAACTCATCAGCAAATCTGTCATCTCTGTGCAAATACGGCAAAAGACGCCGGAATCACAAAAAAAGCAATACTAAAAACAGCAGATGTGTTTGAACACAACTGGGATTAAGTATTACGAAAGGCAGGAGTGTAAGCAGGTTTGATTTATTTTTCCTCAGCTTGACATGAAAGGGTTGGGAGCCACACAGAAGGAAACCAAACACAACAGTTCTTGAATGGAAGAAGCACACTGTACACACTCCTGTAGGTATGGTCACCTACAAACATGCTCAGGAAGAAGAATATTTCAAGGCACAAAGGTGAAACATAAAGAAACAACTGCATTTGGGTTTGTGAACACTGACACTTACTGGTTGCATCTTCGCCCCTCTACATTCTGTCTGCACTGACACCTTCCAGAACGCTCATCGCACGTCAGACCTATGGAGCCCCCAATATCACAAGAGCATCCTGAAAGAAAAGATGTACATTAGCTGTGATGGTCCAAAATCAATGAGGAAGATTCAAAAGAATTCATCAAAGGTGAGTGCCAAGGAAACAGATTGACTTCAGGCTTAAGGTTTAAATGACAAATGAGCATTAGCGTAGCACTGCTTCTCACTGGGTGCTCAAACCCAGTGCATACACCGCTCAAAGTAGAGAGGTAATCTGAAACAGAAGTCATAAACCTTAACTGCTACTGCTAAAAAGTTAGAGGGAGACACACGAATATTTAAAACTATGAGGATGACCTGTAAGAGGCCATAGGAGAACATCCCACATTCCACCAAAACATCTATCCATTTTCTGAAAACTGCCTTTGCTGTTACAGGGTAAAGATTACACAGACGGTGCAAGAATTGAATCTAGGGCTGGGAACGAACATATTACAGCTAATGATTGCGAATGTGGTAAAGCACAGTAAAGGGTCCATGGCAGTGTATGAGTTTTAAATAAAGATAGTGCAGCTCAGGCTTCGTGGATGTGTTTAAGTATGCGGCCCCAGAGTGTTTAATGGGGAAATTGGGCTAATCGTGTTTGCACATGAATGTGGTATTAGTTTGACCAGGTTCCTCATTGACACTCTGCGTGTTGTAATTAAGTCATCTGTGTCCTCAGAGTATAAAGAAAACTGAAAAAAAATGAATTGAGGAAGTGAGATTAATGAGAGGAGAAAAAAGAAAGGAAATGAGGAAATGAAAGGAGAGAAAAAAATGAAATAAATCAAGGAAAAATCAAAAAAGAATTGGGTGGAGGCTAGTGTGGTGTGAGGCCAGTGAACCGGTCAGGAGAAACCTCTCGGAGGAGCGTGGTAAGAGTCACTCCTGGGGTGGACTGGATCACTCCTGCTGAATAGCAGGGAGAAGGAGTGATTGTGCATCCCAGCGGACATTAACGGACAGGTGGTTAAGATGGGACTCGATTGGAGCTGCTGTCACGGGTATCTCTCCTTTGCGGAGTATAACCCAGAGGTGGGGGACAGCGAAAGACAGCAGCACTGAGAAGAGGAGTTAAAATATTTTTACCCTTGATTTTCATGGGTTAGTTTGTTTTTATTGTGGATTATTTATTTATTCAAAAAAGAACTTTGTACTTCACTTTTAAAGATTTATTCGGACACTGCCTTATTTATTGTTAATAAAAGCACTACTGTATATACTCACGTATAAGTTGGGTCTTGAAACCCGAAAAATCGTTCATAAAATCAGACCCCAACTTATACGGCCATTCAAAAATGCGACACTCAGATTTTATTTGATTTTATTTGTTTTACATCTTCTTGCCTCATCCAATCTCGCACCAGTTTCTCAGATGCATCGAATTTTGTTGCAGCTGCGCAGTTACCAGTTTCTTTCACCACTTCAACTACTTTTAATTTAAAACCAGCTTCATATTTTCTTCTGATCAAAGACTCCATCGTAGATAAGGGATGCTTTTACAATACAGGTGTATGAGGATGTGAGATACAAAAAACACAAAACAGTGTAAAATTCGCTTCGGAACAGTTCTGGTAATACCGTGTGGTCACGTAGGCACAATACATAAAAACAAAAGTCAGTGTGCTCCGTGGTTACTCCCTCAGGTGGGCTTTAGCATATCATAATCTCTTGGATCAATAGCGTGTGTTTTCAGCATTTGACTTATATGACCGACATAAAATACCATTAATTATACCATAAAATCAAGTCCAGACTTATCTGCAGGAGAACTTATCCGCAAGTATATATGGTAGGCACTTTTTTTGCACCAGCCCTTGTTGTGTTGTGCCCTCCATTCGCCCTCGCCCAATTTGTATTCATGACTATCGATACCTCAGATTCAAGGAAGTAATGCAGGCTGTGGACAACCATGGCTTGAAAGAGACACCTTACTAATACTTATTATTTTATTGATGTCTTTATCCATTTTTTTACATTTATTTTTTCAGTTGGAGCAGAGGCAGGGGAAGTAACTTACTCATGGACGCAAAGTGTCAATAGTGGGATTTGAACACACAACCTCAGGGCAAAAGTCCAAAGCCTTAACCACTACACCACCCTTTCAACACTAAGGAAGAAAAATTACTGAAATGTAATATCTCCAAAAATAAAATTCTTCTTTTAAAGTAGAAATTCCCACTATTAGCTAATTTGAAGGCACTGCCAACAAAGAAGACGACTGAGACCGTGACAAAAATCTGAAACTATATAAAGGGACATGGATTTCAAAAGACAAACACAGAACGACATGCAGCAATGGATCAAAAAGATCACTAATCTGTGAATGTCTCATCACGAGCATCCTATATCGGCAGCTATTTCTACAGTGTAATCTATACTAATAAAAGGCAAAGCCCTCACTGACTCACTCACTCACTCACTTACTGACTCACTCACTCACTCACTCACTCACTCATCACTAATTCCCCAACTTCCCGTGTAGGTAGAAGGCTGAAATTTGGCAGGCTCATTCCTTACAGCTTACTTCCAAAAGTTGGGCAGGTTTCATTTCGAAATTCTACGCGTAATGGTCATAACTAGAACCTATTTTTCTCCATATACTGCAATGGACTTTAGCTCAACGGCCGTGGGGGGCGGAGCTGCGTGTCACATCATCACGCCTCCCACGTAATCACGTGAACTGACTGTGAACGCAGTACGTAGAAAAGAAGTAAGAGCTCCCAAGGAGCGCTGAAGATAAACGCATACAAGCTTATTCATAATTGCAACTACTATTGTAAGTTTAAATTAAGTTTATGGACACGCTCCCACTGCCGTCTGTCATGCCTTCATCGAATACTTTATTTGCGAGATACAAGTTTAATGAGAACACACGAGGTATAAACGAGACTTGGGATCACTTTGTAACAGAGTTAAAATTGCTGTAGCAAGAAACTTTAAGTGCCGGGTCTTAGCTAACATTAAATAAAGCCGTGGACATCGCAACATCACACAAGAGAGCAGCTCACGTGAACTGACTGAACGCAGTACGAGTGCTCACTTCCATGCATCAAACCTGTTCAAAAAAACGCATTACACAATTGACAAGGTAGGAAAAGAATATGCACCGAGCTGAGCTCCACAGCTAACGCGGTCTTGCGGAAGTAACTTCGTCAAGCTGCCACCAAATACTCACAGAAAAATCCACAAGTTGATACACACGCTGTCTCTAGAGTTTCTCCACACTCAATGTATTCCTCGCATCCCCGTTATACCCTCTGATCTCCCATTTCAATTCAGATGCCTCCACTTTCCAGTAAGGCTGACAAGTAATAAGTCTCAGGGACAGACCCTACAAAAGGTTGCCATTGATTTCAGGCAAGATTGCTTTTCTCCTGGACAACTATACGTTGCATTCTCAAGAGTGAGCTTGCGCAGCTTCGTCATATTACAACCGGAGTGCTGAACTGACAAAGTGCTATATAAAGAGAACTATAACAATCGTAAAAAATGAACAATAAACCAGTGGAGAACCTGTGGATTAAATAAAAAGGCAGCTTCCTTGGCGATGGAAGCAAAAACGATGGCCTTATATGTCATTCGTTTATAAAACAGCGGAGAAGCTGTGTAAAGGCTGCTTCACAAAAAACCAGCGGAGCGCCTTATATGAGCAGGCAGTCAGCTAAAGAAGGGAATCAATAAATATCTATAATCGTAATAAATGAACAAAAAATAGCGTAAAAGCCGTGGATTAAATAAAGGAAACGGGTACCTGAACAGTAAAGTAAGTCTCAAATAGCTACACAATAACTATAGCAATCGTAATAAACGAACAATAAAACAGTACAGAACTGTGAAGCAAGGCATTATATGGCGTTCGTTTATAAAACAGCGGGGAAGCTGTGTAAAGGCAGCTACACAAAAAAACAGCAGAGCGCCACACTCTGAATGTATTCCTCGCATCACCGTTATACCCTCTGATCTCCCATTTCAATTTAAATGCCTCAAATTTCCAGTAAGGCTCTGCTTCGCGATGACAATTAATAAGTCTCAGGGACAGACCCTACAAAAGGTAGCCATTGATTTGAGGCAACATTGCTTTTCTCCTGGACAACTATACGTTGCATTCTCAAAAGTAAGCTCAGTGTACAACTGAACTGACAACGTGGTATACAAAGAGATCCTTAACAGATAGTTATTGGTATATTTTCCCTCAGTTTAAAAAGGTTTTCTTTTCTTCTTAATAAAAATTTAAAAGCAGTTCTTCGTCGCTGCGAGGCGCGGGGAT
>JANRMT010062856.1:60169214-60182066 GCA_026402145.1 Polypterus bichir lapradei | reverse complement strand
TATATATATATATATATATACTGTATATATGACAGCAACACTCTTAACAGTGACAAAACAATTACATTGACACTCATGTTACGTTATTTTTAAAATGTTTCCTTTTCTTTTTCTTAACTTCTTTAACACACTACTTCTCCGCTGCGAATCGTGGTTATTTTGCTAGTAAGTTATAAAGTGCAGATAAGTCGATGCTACATTTACCCAACATAATGTTAAAGCCAGCTCTCTATGCTTACCATCATTTTTTACAAACCTATTGAGCTTATTGCAGGACAAACATAAAGACACAGAACTAGAATAACTAGGACTGTTTTATCCAGTTGTCCAGCTAATTGACTGGGATGGGTACTGAATAACATGACCGTCAGACAGACACAACTTAATGACAACACTCTAGCAATAAAGTTGTGGACTCTGACTGCTGTGTTTTTTGAGAATATGACAGTTAAGTAATTGCAACCCAAAGGGACAAATGGCATGTGAGTGTCCACCCTTGAAGACATTTTTTAAAAATCTAAAAAAGAAAGACCTGGTGTAGTACCTCTGGAGCATTCCACATAATACCAAAATGCCAATAGTGGACTTTAGTAAAACAACTGAACTTGCCAATCATTATGACATTTGTCAGTCATAGCATTCCTCTGTAACCAAAGAATGAAAGTTGTACTAACCCTGGCACCCAAAGTAGTTAGTGCTCTGCAGATTGTAGTAGCCCTCTTTACACATGGAGCAGGACCGGCTGCAGACGTTAGGCTTACAAAAGCACTGCCCATTTCCCTGAAAAACATGGCAGTGTTATTAACAAGTGAAACTCACAGGTTTGTACATCACTGTCATACCTGTGACCCCATGGCTTACTTATTTACTCTTGAGAATGAAAACAAGTTATTTTTTGTCATGTTTACAACATCTGCGCGCAGCTCATGCAAGTGCTACTTTGCCCCTAACTTTAAAAACAAAATGTTCATGCAAACAACCACTTACTTGAGAACATTCTGCAACACCACTTATGGTGCCATCAGTGCTGCAGTGACAATCTGCAAAGAAAAAATAAAGACGGTACTTTACATTTAGACATACAAAGGCATCTGCATGGTTTAATTTGTTTATATTTATTTAATGGTGGCTCACACCTCCAGGAAGCTGACATTAGAAACTATGTCTGCAGAGGTAGCATGTCACCTTCATGTCTCTGTCTGAGCTTTCTTGTTTTGCTCTCATGTTATGAAAACGATTGTTCATTCATTCTATAACTCACTGTACTTTGTTCAGATCAGGGTAACGAGGAGCCTGAGCCTGTGCCAGCAACTAAGGCACACAGTCGGAAACAAACCATGGAGGGGGTACCAATCACTAAAACACACAAACCTCCTCATATGTCGATAATTTAGGGTCACCAATTCACCTAACACACACATTTTTGTGATGTGGGAGGAAAGCCACAACACCCAACAGAAAAACTCACATGAGTGAGGCTCCACCACACAACCATGCCACCCGTTATTGAAATTCAGCATTCAGAAATGCTGTGGGCAGTCCATATTGCTGCCTGGTCATCTCAAGAGTTAGATATGTCACTTTTCTATTTCTATAAAAGTGAGACATCTAGGACATTTGAATATGAAAAGCTGGAAAGCCGATAGTTTTCTAGCAATTTGGCTGGACATGGGTTCCAGGAAATACAGGAAAACTGCTCACCTTATCGTTTCATTAAATGAAGGCATTATTTTTTCCTCAATTTTTTTATTTTTATCTAATTATATTATTATAACTACTCTTTTAGAAAGAGCACACACATAGTAACATTTGGCACCAGTTTAGTATCAACATTTATAATTTTCTTTCTTTATGTTCATTCCTGCCTGGGTGTTTATCACCTCAAACAGAAAGTGTTGCTCTATGAAGAAAAAAAAGAAAAACATCCATTTGAATTAACGGGAGAGATACAAAGCGGTAACACTGACGATAAAGAAATACATTATTATATATACTGTAAGTATGACAGGACAAAGTGAGACTAACAAAAGATTACAATATGGTGTCTGCCTGTGCCTTACCCTCTCGTATAATTGCAAATTGTTTTTTCTCCATATGCAGATGTAGGGTTAATGATAAAGAGTGCATACAGGGACATCAGCTATGAAAAACATATAAAACACGCACAAAAAGTGGAAGAGCATAGAATTCAAAAGAATGACTGATTGTAGCGAGTCACCGTGGGGCAACCAGATGCACGAAAAACAACAAGCTACTCATATTAGGCAACTTATTCAATTAAAAAACCAAAATATTTCAGTTTTATATTATTTTACTTCTGCCTGTCATTTTTGGTGAGTAATTTATGAATTTATAGCATTATAACATAAATATGAATTTTAAAAACACACACAGAACTAAATAAAGCCAAGTTAAATAAATTATGTGCACAGCATCAAGCTTAATTCTGAGCTTCAACAAAAGAAACTTGCACTGTTGTGTTACAGAGACTTCAGGCACAGAGCAGAACGAAGCCCACCCAGGTAAAAGTGAAGTTCAGTTAGCAGTAGGGGTTGGCCTCAATTAGAAGCCACTGAAGCCTTCCAGAAGTAAGGCAACCTACCAGAATTTAAGTGAATCAGCTTAGGGGCAAATATAACACATGAACAGAGAGGGAATAAACCATACAATGGTGGCTTTAACACTGGCAGAAAAGCATGAGAGATGAATTTGCGGAAAATCAGATAAAAACCTGAAACCCATGGGTATCACTTTGCCGTAAGTCAAGAAACAGGAGCATAATCTGTGTCTTGAAATCAGACCTCCATATAGCTACTGTGCTTACAAAAAGAAGCAGAAGTCTACTTGGGGAGTATAAAGCAGCGACTGCTCGAAAACCGGACTTACTGGTGCACCCATACGGATTGTCAGGTGTCAGGTTCCAGTAAAGAGGTTTACATCTGTCACAGGCTGCACCTTCAACATAAGGACGGCAGTCACAGGACCCCTGAAAAAAATAACAAAATCATATTATTAACAAAAATACTTCTGTGACGTCATAGGTCCGTACAGATTCAGATGCTTAAAATGATACAGTAACAGATACTGTATATTAAAGAACATCCACTTCAAAAATATAACTGATCCAAACACAGTATAAGAGACATGCCAAGATGTCGATGTGATAAAATCTTCCTTACAAGTGGAACAATCCAATGCAGAATGATATCCTTTATTGAAAGCTGCTTAATCCAGCAGAAGTTGTGGTGGCTGGAGTTTTATAAGGGCAGAAAGCAACCTAGTAGACAGGGTAGCAGTCTGTCACAGGGCTCTCATGCGCACACTATAATATAATTGTATTAAATACATTAAGGAAGCTGTTTTCAGTACTTCTCTACCTGAAACTGTCTGTGTTGCAGTTACAGTGAAGACATCTGTGGAGCATAATTTACAGGTGAGTGACAGCAGATGACGTTTGAAGTTATTCTAACCTTTCAGTCCGAATTTAGGTGTGGATTATTTCAGCAGAGGTGATATTGACATCCTAAAATCCTGTTGCAGCTATAGGCAAATCATTTTTCCTAATGTTGAATGCAGTAACACGAAAAATATAGATGAATGTGATTTTATGATTTCTATTTGCTCTTCTAATATTATGATATCACTTACATATTTACCTTACAAGAGATACAAAATACCATAGGGCTTAGGTGAAACCCACACATGACAAAAGTGTCATCCAATTTCAACACAGAGTACTGACACTGGGGACACCGTCCACCCCTACAATCAAGTGTTGCTGCATCCCGGCGGACTCTTTGATCGAATGTTACTGTATCACCATAAAAAGAGTACTGCCAGTAATTATTTCCACTTCAAGAACTGTCTGTGTGAACAGCAGGGATGCAGATGTGACTGCTCCTGCCGCCATTCTGTTTGACAGCCAGCCTTGGATTTCAAGCCTTCACTTTAAAGAGAAGTCAGCTAAAGAATTGCTGCGTAACACATCATATTCACTTAATGACTAAATGCTTTCCTATCTTTTCTTCAGAAAACAAGCAATAAATAAAGAATGGTTTTTATTTTTGACTAATTTGCCTGCATGAACTGTCAGCAAACCTAGAAGTAATTTATGAGAAAGTGAGAAAATTGCTTAACACTTAACCTGTCATTTCTTTAGCCTATTCTTCTTACCACTACAGCATCACATATTGATAGATTAATTGAATATATGCAGTTGCCATCTATTTTACTTTATACAATGTACTGACACTTAGACAAAACCATTTTGTTCAGTCTATCTGCAACCTGTTGTTAGCCTTCAGGAAATGCAGGAAATTCAAATTTCATACAAAAACACATCAACAAAAAGAGAATATTACTTACAATTGAGGGAGCAATCTCGTTTTGTATTGAACCAGCAGGATTGCAGGATCCAACTGTAACATAAAACGGAAATAAAGATTAAGCATCTACACAAACATGAGCAGGCACTTCCTTTACCAATCTGGCCAAACACATCTAATTGATGGACTTTGTTCATTAACATGGTGGTTCAAACACCCTGCAACTGTTTTACAATGAACTTTGAATAAGGCACTTCATAAACTAATACTGATTAAAATGTCAGCAACGAGGTTCAGGGGTCAGGGTGCAGAAGGGTACAGAGTTGGCCTGCATAAAGAAAAGAGGATTATGGTGCAGAGGATGTTAATCTATTACATAATTTTGTCATTAGTACTCTTCACCACGATGAGCCTTAAAAATCCTGATCTGTCACTTTGTACCATCTTCAATAAAAGAAATGTGTAAAACTGTGTTATGATAGTTCTGTTTCTTAGAAACTGTAGATGGCTATGAAATAAAAATATTCAGACTTGATAGGGGAGTGATATTATCGTTGCTGCTACTGTCTCACACCTATAGGCCTGAGGTTTTTACTAGACACTGTCTGCTGAAGTTTCCATGTTTCACTACATCTGTTTTTTAATTTTTCTCTGGGCTCCTCAATTTTCCACCAGTTTCTCAAAGACATGCAGGTTCATTTAACTGGGCACCCTAAAGGGGCTCTGTATGGCTGAGTGGGCCCTATGATGTGTCTTCTCCCTGTGCCTGTGGGTTTTCCTTTGTGCAATCCAGTTTTTCTCCCATATCTCCAAAGTAGTGCAGCTTAGCTGACCCCAAATGACAAATTGTGCCCCTTCTATGGCTGGTTTCTACATTGTGAGCAATGCACCTCACCAAAACTCTGAACTGGAAAAATGGGTTAGGAAATGATTGTATTTATGGTAAGTCAAGTGAGGCAAGCATTATTTTTGATAGTTTACTTGGTTTACTTATTTCAGTTTACATATTTTATTAATATGGGTGCACAGAGCAACAATCTACTTCAGCTCCAGTTCCATGCATGGTTTTTGATTCTAGTGAAATGGAACTATGAAAGATTCACATCTGAATATTCAGGAAGGACAGTAGCATAGAAATGAAGCCTCTATATTTTCAGATATTTTGAAATTTAACAATTATGTTTTTTTCCAGTCTGGGTTTATACAATTATCATTGTTTATATTGCTGAATTGCATCGCTAATTGTATTCAATGCTAAGCTGGTGGTTAAAACCAACAATTACCAGATGTGTATAATTCATTGTAGGGTTGCTGAGGCAAAAGTCGATCCCAGTAACAGTGGTTAAAAAAAATTATCTTTTACTTCTTAAAGGTTGCAATATGCTCCCAGCAAGCACCAAGTTTCAAAGCAAAAATTGTGATACATTTCAGCAAATGGAATTCATGTGGTTTATACAGCTTACTCCAGTTCAGGGCCATTGGAGCAGTAAGTATTCTGCTAAGCACATTTGAAAAAAGAATTTTACTACCAGACAGCAATCAGAATGACTGATGTTAGCAATGGCGCCACTGTCTTTTTGATGATTCAGTATATTTATCAGCTCCAAGTAAGAGCTCAACCTGTTGACAAAAGCATTCAACAAATGAAATGCTGTATTTAAACATACTCCTGTTAATCATGGGGCTGAGGGATGGTGACGTGCTTCATGCTGGGCAAACACGCAAGTGAGTAAAAATGTCACTGTATTCTGTACACATTATAACACTGCTACAACTTACAACAACATCCTCCATGACAGTTCTCTGTGTTTTATCCAAGTGACAGCAGTTGTGCTCAAGTCATCACTATTGTCTGATCTGTTAAGTCGCTGTAATTTACACACAATGTTGTGTACTTTTTGTTATTAGGGGATGGGGCAGACATGGAATGGTGAATGTTATGTTCAAATGTTGCTGGTGTTCTTGCTTTAGGTTTCCAAGGTTAGACCAGGGGTGGGCAAAGTCAGTCCTGCAGAGCCACAGTGACTGCGGGTTTTTGTTCCAACCCATTTGCTTAATTAGGAAACAATTGTTGCCAATAATTTAATTTCATGGCTTGTTAGTGCTTTAACTCTTCCATGTCAAGTCATTTTCCTGTATAAGGTTATCGACCAAATGATCTGAAGTCTAAAATGGATGAGTAATTCTCAGTCCTTCACTTTTTTCTCTTCACTTTCCTTCCAAGTATTTAATTAACTCTTTGAGTTTTTTGGAAAAAATATTCAGCCCTCAGTTTTCTGAAAAGCACACAAAGTAATGGTTTCACATATATGTCAACATAAAATGTCTGTTGCTATGTGCTGTGGCTGCTGTTGGTGCATGTTCGTCATCTTTGCCGGCAGTGGTTGCATGGGGGTACCTTGATGGTCAGTAGGAATGCACGGTGGGCCAGCTGCCTGGCCATCTTCGCACAGCAGATGGGTGGCGGTGGTGGTTGCAGTGTGACGTACTCTAATTTGTACCTCTTGTCATCATAACTGGAGGTCCTCCCAGGTAAATGCTGCTGTAGGCGCATCACCTACACGAAAGTGTTCACCACCACAATCAGCTAGGGACCGATCAGATGGTGCTGGTACCTCACTTTCGTTTTTGATATCCATCTCCAGATCACTTGCATCAAACAAGTCAGTCGAATTCAATGAAATTACGTAAAACGTCCATGGAGTATTTTGCTTTGCACATTCGCTTTGGTCTTTCACCAGATATTGGTGCCATTTCAGAGGTTGTTTGCTCTTCGCTACTCATGCACATGTAGGGAATCAAGATTAAATCAACAAAGATATTTAACTTACCTTCTAGCAAAGAGAGTCGAACTAAAACGTAAGGGTGAGTTTTGTTGTAGTTTACAGCTGATTACTGTCCTCTACTCCTGAATTTTGACAAAAGTCGATATCAACCAAACAGTGCACATTAAATCGACAAAAGTGTATATGGGAAAAAAGCTAAATGGAGAACTGCTGGTTTCTTTTGTCATTTGCATCTTATTGCTAATAAGGAGCAATTAAAAATGAGAATACAGCTGCTTAAGACTATAATAAGCAATAAGGTTTCAAAATCTTGATGAGCAAGACAACAAAAATGAAGCAGAAGTGTCACTTGAGCAATAAGTGTTTCTTATTAAGCAATTGGGTTGGAACAAAAACCCGCAGCCACTGCGGCCCTCCAGGAATGATTTTGCCCACCCCTGGGTTAGACAAATTATTATCTTCCTGTTTAGCCCAAAATGCTAGTTCAACTGCAGAAAAGTGGTGCAAACCAGTATTCCAAATTTCACTCATTGTCTTAAAACAATATTCTCTGCACAGCTGTAGTAAGAGCCGAATGAAAAGTACCGGAGAGTGAAAGAATCAGACATGAATATTGACTATGTCAGCTCAAACAGAATGTCCCAATAAGACAAAAAGGATCATTAGAACATTAGAACACTCTAGACGAGAACAGGCCATTCAGCCCAACAAAGCTCACCAGTCCTATCCACTTATTTTTTCCAAGAAAACATCAAGTCGAGTTTTGAAAGTCCCTAATGTCTTACTGTCTACCACACTACTTGGTAGCTTATTCCAAGTGTCTATCGTTCTTTTTGTAAAGAAAAATTTCCTAATGTTTGTGTGAAATTTACCCTTAACAAGCTTCCAACTGTGTCCCCGTGTTCTTGATGAACTCATTTTAAAATAACAGTCTCAATCCACTGTACTGATTCCTTTCATAATTTAAAACACTTCAATCATGTCACCTCTTAATCTTCTTTTGCTTAAACTGTATAGGCTCAGCTCTTTTAATCTTTCCTCATAATTCAACCCCTGTAGCCCTGGACTCAGCCTAGTCACTTTTCTCTGGACTTTTTCTAGCGCTGCTATGTCCTTTTTGTAGCCTGGAGACCAAAACTGCACACAGTACTCAAGATGAGGCCTCACCAGTGCATTATAAAGGTTGAGCATAACCTCCTTGGACTTGTACTCCACACATCGTGCTATATATCTACATCGTGCTACATTCTGTTAGCCTTCTTAATGGCTTCTGAACACTGTCGGGAATTCGATAGCTTAGAGTCCACTATGTTGCGTAAGAACTTTTCCACATTCAGATCACGATGTATAAAACCTACACTTGGCGTAAAGCCACGCATTTTTCCACGGTACCACATACGTCATCTTACGCAAGTTCTCTGCTCGGTTTTGCAGACTGGCAGCACCCAGCGTCAAAGCAGTGCTACCTTTCCTGTGTGGTTACCCTTTATTTTCCTGACGCGGCTTTATAAATACACTGAAACTAACCGCATATTGTTTATTAGTGTAATGCATCTGATTGTAATTAACTTGTAACAATATAATGGTCCAGGGAATAGCCATAGTATTCCAAATACCATAACTGCTTTAGCGTTGTTACTCTCACTGCACCTTCTTCTTCTTCTTTCAGCTGCTCCCGTTAGGAGTTGCCACAGCGGATCATCTTTTTCCATATTACTCTCACTGCACCTCTCGGAGTATTTATATCGCTGTATCTGAGTGGGGAATCACAGCAGCAGCTTATCGGAAAGAGAATTATCAGTATACAGTATCAAGCACATGCTGTCTCAGCCATGGCAAAACGTTTCAAAGCCTTTCCTGTACGGACCTCGCTGTTCAGAAACAGTTTCATCCTAAGAACTTTAAACGCACTTAATCAATTGCTCCTTGTAGAACTGTTTGTACTTATAAGTACAATCACCCCACTGTAAACTTGCACTACAGTTATAATATTACACAACCTGAGCCACTTTATAAAGCGCGTATTTACATACGATGACGATATCATTTTTAAGATGAAATGCAGCAAAATATGTTTATTATGTTATACAGATAAAACTTTAACTTCATTTAAATAATCTATATTCTTCACTGGGACTGGCGTGAAGGATAGAATAATTAAACATGTACTACGAAGATATTTCAATGTTCCTTAAACGTTTTGAAGAATCGGCGCTCTAAGCATACTGATGGCTTAACGTCTATTACAGAGCTGATTGTGTGGCGATCGGATACTTGGAGTTAGAAAAGCAAGGACTCCAGGGGCGGCCATGCCAATATATATTGAATATAAAACAGAAAGAGAAAATAACAAAACAGCTAAAAATGCAGCGGCAAATTTCGACAAAAGTTAAACGCTTGTGTCATGAGCACGAGGCGGCTATGCAGTGTCCACAACGGACGTGGCCATCCACTGTGCATAAGATACCATATTGACATTGGCGGGCGAAGGGGCCACCGATTCTTTCTCTGCCCAGGGCCGCCACAAGCCTAGAGCAGCCCCTGAGTACTGCTGCAATAAATTATTTCATCGAAGGTCACGCACAATCACTGCCCCGTGAAACCCATGTTTAATAACGTGCTTTAACTTCTATCATCATGAAAATGATATCACGTATACATCTCATTATTTTAGTTATTCAGAGAGCTGTAATATCATGAATGTAATGGATTCTGTGTCCAGTCGGAGTAAGAGAGCCGGTTTAAGAAGCAAATAGTGATTCACACACATAAAGCACATAGAAGATCACACACAAAACAAAGCATTTAACGTGCTACTTTAATTACGATGTGATTTGAGAAACTGGTTAATTAAATGATTTTAAGATGAAGTTTATGATGTTCTACTTTAATGACAAAATAAACTACATGATTAAAGTGGAAATTTTGAGATTGAAGTTGACATTTCGTGCTTTTTCCCACTGTATACTTATTTTTTTTCTCTGTACCCTAATAAGCTTTCATATGATACTCAGACAGTGGCCTACGACTCACCTTTTCACGGCGACTTTGATATCTGACAAGTTCTTTTTTATTTCCGGCACTGTGTGACTTTGTGAACGTGAGCTTTCAAGTTTCTCCAACACGCTATGTCACTCGATCAACTTCCTTTTGTTAATTATACCACGGTTTAAATAAACAAACAGTATGTTTTTCCTTTGCCTCCACTTGGTATTCACTGAAATTCTTATATTTTCCCCTGTGCTTTTCCCATTGTCTTTACACAGAAGGCTGAGCTTAAGGGCAATTTATATTCATTTGCATATTCAAAGAGGCGTAATTCTGGGAGGAGTTGGGGCGGGGCAGAAGGCGCGTGCATGTGTGTTAGTCTTCACGCTGATCGGGATTTATGTAGCGGAAGAACGCGGAAGTTGGAATATGCACAGATTCCTGCATATGGATTTTTCTGTGCTTAAGCACATTTCGGCTTTTGTGTTTACGTCATGTTATAGTGCAAATTCTACGCACAGCGTTATACATGAGGCCCCAGCTCTTGTGCTCCTCCATCTGCAAGGTTATCCCAGTTAATATTTGGATAATTAAAGTCCCCCATGACTATAATATCTCCCTGTAAACTTGCCTTTTGATATTACTAAATGCCTTTTTGATATTACAGTTAACCCTTCACAAATATGCAGTGCACCTCAGCTGTGTGGCGCTCACCCCCTCCAAAAACAGATATACACCTTCTTGAACTTGAGACATATTCACAATATTCTTACCTTGACAGTTAGGGAAGTTGTAAGCTCCTTGAATACAAGTGTCACAGTGCTGGCCAGCCACATTTGGAAGGCAGATACAACGACCCGTCTCTTGGTCACAAGAACTCTGCTGAGACCCTTCAACTGAACAATGGCATGCTGGCAGGAATGAAAAGTAAGATATTTAATTTGTATGTAATATAACTGACTACTCACTAATACATTTAAAATAACCTCTTGCTAGGACTCTGTGGCCTTTCTCTTTATCTCTAAGTATAGCATGAGGCACCTTGTCACCTTCTGAGTCACCTACCTGTAAAACTGACAAGATGTGACCCACTAGTGACCTGTGGAAGCATACAGAATTCCCTTAGACTACCACTCTCTCTTCCTACCCACTGCACTCTCAATGCAATAAACCTTTTAGACTTTAGGGCACACTAGCTGACACTACCAACCAACAGTGAGAAAATGAGTTCACATCTCCTGCCTGTATGATTCTTGCCCTCTTTCTCTTATGGATTTTTTTTTTTTTGGAAGATTTCTCCCCATCCCAAGACATCTTGGTAGTGCATTTTTCCAGGGAGCCTCCTGTCACCCAAACACCAACTCAACATGCATGTACCAAAAACCCAAGTTGTTAAACCTTCAGAATTAGGAGATATTTGGTTTGCATGCTTTATCTTTCAACTCCCCTTAAACCTGATACACACATTACAGACCATTAAAGAAAAACAGTATTAGGTGTGAACTAAATACCAAAAGATATTTTCATAATATAATTGTAATATTAGACAAACCATCTTCAAAATGATAAAAATAAATCTTACATAAAAAAGTGAATGGTATATAAACCATCCTCACAGTGTACACAGTTTTTCACTTGAGAATAACTTCATCCACTTTTGTTTATAATCTTCTTGACTTTTTATACTTTCAAAATTCTCTAATGTAGTACATTTTCATATATTTACAATTAATAACTACTGCACAAGAAAGCAGTAAAATGCGTGACCCCAAATTCTCCTCACCCCAGACTTACGTGTGCAGCTGGGGTAGCCGTAGTAGCCAGAAGCACACCGGTCACAGGCTGCACCAGCGAAGTTAGGCAGACATTGGCACTGCCCAGATGGACTGCAGTTGATATCAGTTGAACCACGAGGGTCACACTGGCAAGCTGCAATTTAAAAATCATTGAGGGATTGAACACTGGTGGGTATTAATGCTCCCTGAGATTATTTATGTAAATGTAGAATATGTGACAATCTACATTAATAAAGCAAGTTAAATAAATATAAACATTTAACAATGGTAAATTAACATTAAAAGATATATAAGCTTAACAGCAAAATTATATGAGCATAAAAATGACTGCCAAAATCCATTAAAATGTAATATATTTAACATTAAAATGAAACTCATGCTCATTACATGTCCTTTAAGTTACAGACCCTAACAAACCTGAACCAAGAGAATGAAAGGCTCACCTTGACAATTTGGGAAAGCATGAAATCCACTTTTGCACTGCTCACATCGAGGCCCATCAAACCCTGGTTTGCAGATGCAACGTCCTGACAGGTCACACCCTTCAGGCATTGATCCCACATTGCTGCAGCCACAAACTAAAAGAAAAATTCAAATAAGCTAGACATCTCCTACCTAACACATTTTAACTAAAGCACAATACACAAATGAGCCTTCTCCATTACTGCACTCTAAGTAGAGAGGCCAAACAGCATGCACTTTGTGTAATGGCCAGCCAAGTTGTCACCAATGTCCAGAACTCTACCAGTCCTTTCAAATCATACCCCATGATTGAGCCAAGCAATCAAATGCAGTACAAATGAGTTGTAAATCAAATGAAAATCTCAGATGCCAAGGCTGTTAGATTTGGTTACATCTGTTTGCCTGGTGGATGCATAGTTGATAGATTTATTCCTTCTTTCATTGCTTCTTAGGCGACAATGGAATATAATGCATGAGGAAAATTAGAGTTGTTGC
>JANRMT010062856.1:60148401-60168345 GCA_026402145.1 Polypterus bichir lapradei | reverse complement strand
ATATATATATATATATATATATATATATACACTGCAGTGGGCTGGTGCCCTATCCAGGGTTTGTTTCCTGCCTTGCGCCCTGTGTTGCCTGGGATTGGCTCCAGCAGACCCCCATGACCATGTAGTTAGGATATAGCGGGTTGGATAATGGATGGATATATATATACACACACAGTATATGGCTCCTTTCAAGAGCCTAAGGTGGTCCTATAATTTTTAAATTATCCCAATATTCTAAAAAGAGTTTTATAGTCATAAACACTTTAACTAGACAGGTATTTCCAGAAAATAAAAGGACAAGTATCTATATCTGTGTGTGTGTCTGCATATGTGTGTGTCCATCTGGTGGCAAGAGTTAAAATTAGGCAAAACATATAGACGAAGGGTCGAAAAAATGAAAATGATAATAAACATACCAAATGAGGGTATAAAAATAAGAACATTGGTCTATCAAATGGATAACCCTTGAGCAAATTAAAAAATGAGGTCTACAATGAGAGCTTCAATTTCAACTGGTCTTAGATGGTGTATAGCACAGCAGTCTTTTCCGCCTGATGTGCCTGCAAATGATTATTTATTATATGGCTATTTGTCTGTAAGGATTGAATCAGTATGAAGACGCTACAGTAAGTAACTTTGTAATGTTGAAATGCAATGTATATGCCTGTGCATGTAAAATAAGGGGATAACTTGTAATTCTACTTTGTTCCCTCATTTTATTGACTGAGATATCAAACTATTGTGCCCAAAGCATGAAGCTATATAACCCATAGAGGTTCACAGAAATATTTAATGAAAGGTCTCAAGCCAATCCTAGAAACAGGAGTCTGCCGGTTTGCACAGACTTGGCCACTAGTTTGTTATCACAGATCACATTAGGCAGTAGAGTGCTGGAGCACTTATGGGCTACGTCTGCCTCTTCCTTCATTGATACAGTCCATCCATTATATATACTCATCTTATTTGGTTTTAATTTGATCTGGAAAATCAAGGTAAGATGGAAGGAAGTATGATATGAAAATGGTCTAAGCTGGGAGACATGCATTTAAACTGAAGATAGTCTGCCTCTCCTACCAGCTTTGATCATCCTTTTGACAGCACACCACAGTATTCTGGGAGGGGATGGTGGTCTACTGTTCTTTTGTTGATTGATGCCGACCAGTGTGACAATAAGAAGTGGGTCAGTTAGATGAACCTTTGGCACAGAATGAGCTGACTTTCCATCCTTATATTCAAAGGCCTAGCTGCACTACCTATCTAAGATGACTTGAAACCTAAGTAATCAACAGAGACCCAGCATTTTTTATTTAATACATGGATTGTCAATTTGATCTGATATAATAATAAGCATCCAGGCCCTTTCTCTCACGGTAGCCTTTTCCTGTTTCTTCCATCTTTACTTGATATTCCTCTTTGAACAGAGCCACCTGTTAACCCCAAGTATACTAGACAATATTTCCAGACAACTATGTCAGATATCTGTTAAATACGTAAATACTGAGCATATTTACCAGTAGAGCATAATGGATCCAGGATTGTGAGCTTAGTAAAGAAAGCCACAATCACACGGATTGATGATTATTTCATTTATTTTTAGTTTAAAGCGGGCAGCCTTCAGCTCTGTATGTTACTGAACAAGAAAACGTGTACAGAGAAAATTAACCAATGGCTTCATTGGACATTCTATATTATTGCTTGGATGGCCATCTTTTTTTTTTCCTTTTAGAAAGTACCCACAGTCTTATAGAGGAGCTACATAAAGCAACGGTCCTATGCACATTCTGTCTGCACTGTATTGACGTTCTCAGTTACTGTGTGACTTGATCTAAACCTTTAAGTCCTGTTGCTTTAATAAACTGAAAGAATTGGACTGCATTATGAGTTTTTAGTCTAGCTCCTTTATATTCCAGAGTAGCAACCGTCTTGGAACACTTTTGTTTATTGAGAATTTTTCTGAGTTCCCACTGAAATCTTAGATGAACGGAGTTCACTATCACAATGAGACATCTGACCAATATGCTGAAGATCACACACATTGGATAAACACAACAGGCTTAAGCTATAATATATTTAAGATAAATTAAATACCAGCCACGTTCTTATAATTAAATTGATATACTATTGTATTCATGTTATGTAAAGTACAATTTAATTCAAAAGATATATCTGTCGCATTTATTTCTCTGTCATTTGCTCAAAATGCACCACATAGAGACAGAAGGGAACATGTAAACAGCATTGTTTTTTAAGCTGTTGTTTCACTTATGATGGTTTTAGGGCAACAGCACTCACGTTGGCAGAGGGGGTAGTGGAAGTAGCGAGGCGCACATCGGTCACACAAATACCCTTCAAAGCCACTTCGGCAATAACACTCGCCAGTCTCAGGGTTGCATCCACCATTCAAAACTCCAGGTCCTGTGCATTTGCAGGCTGGAGAAAGGAAAAGGACAGTAAGAGAGAAAAATGGATTAAGTGGCTACAGAGATTGAAAACAGCAAATGATTCCAAATGATTACAATTATTTCACTTTACTTATCACAGAATGGATATCTGGAAAGGATGCTGGAGGAAATGAAGTTCAAAAAGTGAATAAGTTAAAAAAAATATAATTTTAAATGCTGATTAATCCATTTGTCATCCAGTCATTTCCTGTACTTACTTATACTGTTATCTGGTTTCATGGAGTAAGGCAAATAAAACAGATCTGGATGAGATGCCAGTTAGTCACAGTGAACACTCCCACACAAGACAAAAATGTAAGTCTCCAGACAAGCAAAGCAACCACACGAACAATAAAATCCACATAAAGAGTAACCAGTTGTCAGATTCATAAAACTTGCATACATACATTTCTAATCTTTCTCTTTCCATGCAAAAGTCAGAATTTATAAAAGAAAACTTGACAGAAGAAGTCGGATATATTTATGGCAAATCTGACCCATCCGCATGTAACATCTTGAAGAAAGTAGGATATGATGGACAAAGTACAGAATTACAGCCAAACCAGCTAAATGAAGAGTCACATGCAAAATAACTCATATCACCAATCTATAATTATCAAGTGCATTGAAGTGAAAAACATATTAAACCACAAAAGTGATGAATATGATGTACAAACTCAATTTCAGTTCCCTTTTAAGGCGTGTTTGTACTGACAGGCTACCTGTCGTCACTTCTCAGGGGACTGGTCAACAGGCCAGGAATATCTCAGCCCGGCTTCAACTCCATCATGCCCGCTGCGCTCAACGCCATTAACCGGATGGTGAGACACTGCATTCGGTTTCTGTATGGGGTGGGTCGTACATACATATAACATGTTTCTGCCATCGCAAAAAGGCAGTTTGTAGCAGTGTTTGGTTTTCCTAACATATTTGGGCAAATGACTGCACTAATATTTCATTAAGCAGTGACACTCCATTAATGTACAAGTCACCTGTGATAACAAGATGTGACTTACAAATGTCATGGCTGGGTGATTCATTTATTTTATTAAGTAGCACTGGCAGACAAGATGCTAATGGTTCTGTAGGTGACGGCAGGCTTGTTGGTATGGAAAATGGCTGAACTGCCTGTGTTTCATATAGTATCCTATACTACTCACTGTAACAGCAGTTATGTCATTACATATGTCAGGTGACAGTGCATAAACACTCAGATGCTGCTGCCTTACGCATTTCGCTGAAGCCCTGAGTACAGAGGAAAGGTGTATAGTTATTTGCATGTTCTTGGCCCACTCAGTTGTGAAGCACAGCACAGGACCCCTCGGATGCATGTGGCAGTGTCTTAATGTGTCAGCTGGGAGGCTGCTGTGCCACCCAATGAAGGTCTGCAGCATTGTGATTGCATGTGCACGATATTTATTAACATAATCCATATGTGGTTATTCTAGGGTGGCAACTGGGTGGGGTTTGAGGTTTGTTCACGCATTCACATTTACAAAACATAACTGTTGATGGGGAAAAAAGAGGACAGTGAATATTTGGAAATACTGAAAGGGAGAAAATAAGTATACTTTTGCACATTGTGTAAGACATACAATTGAAATGCTTTCAAAAAGATCTATAAAATTAACTGTGGTATCAGCTAATAATAATAATATGAAAACGTTCAATGGTTTCCTATTGCATGTACTTCTATGAGACAAACTCTTTTCTGCTTACGTTGACAGTTCAGTCCAAAGTGCCTGGGGACACATTGATCACAGTGAACCCCCTCAAAGTTCGGCTTGCAGATGCAGGTCCTGCTAGTTGGGTTTGGACGACATGAGTTACCCTCAGTCCCAGCAGCATTACATTCACAATCTGAAAGTGGAGACAGAAAATCTTAGAGGAAAACCACACATCTGATGAGGGAACAGCAGAAGCAAATTCAGGCATCCGGATGTGATTGAAAATGATGTTAGGAATGCAAAGAATTTTGATAATTAAAGAACTTGTTTGAAGATCATTCATAATGTTTCAAAATGCTTTCATGACCCCCTCCTTAGGTCTTAAAAATTTGAAGTTACAACCCTATCTGCCTTAAGCACATTAAGCATGGATCAATGAGTACTATAATGTGTGGGAAGAAAACACACCTTTTCTAAGGTTTTTAACATTTGACTCCATTTTTCTTTGGCAGTAAGAACGATGAAAGTTTGGAGATGACACTGAGCTAGCATGTATAGTATGCAGAAATGGAGAATGCAGCCAATATTAAGTGTCAAGGGTTTTTACTAGAGTATATAACGACTGTTTTAATATTATTAACTATATCAGAAGAGAAGCTAATTCACTCTGCTTTTAAAACATCACCATCATCATCATAACTAGTTTAATGGCTATATTCTAGCTTAACCAAAGCAAACTGGTTGGTTGCTCCGTAAAGTCATTTTAATTTATTCATTGTGGTCCGGAGCATCCATCTTGATTCACCTCTTCACCCAATAAATCTTTGTCTTTTGCTCCATATGCCCAAAACCATCTTCGTCTGTTTCTCCTCAGCACAACACCTATCAGCCTCTCCTGGCTTGGTATTTATATTCCTCTCACTCAGTGACACTCCACATATCCATCTGCTCATTTCAGCTCTGCTCTGTTTTCAATGGCCACATTTCACTCCCGAGAGAGCATACTTCTCTCCTCACACAGCTTTCATAAACTTTATACTTCCATGCCAGAGTGAGACTCTTCTACAAGTCAGAATGGAACCAGCTCCCAGAACTTCTTCCATGCACCTCTTGCCCTGACGTTCACTGCAGTTCCCACACCTCTATCTGAACTCAACATGTCTGCTAAGTGGTAGAACTTCTACTTTCTTCAAAACACCTCCATCTGCCTTTAAAACAGTAACAGATAAACTAACATGAGGGGGTGTTTATAAAGCCAAAAAACTTTACTCATATCAATTTTTCATATTCGTAGCAACTTCCAAAAGCAGACATCAAAGTGATGTAAATGTAATAAACAACCAAACAGAGATTTCTGAAGTAAATGGTATCAGAATTCGGTCCCAATGATTTATTTAGTGCATCTTTAATCTTTGTAAACCATCGTTTTACACAATCTACGAGTTATTTAATATGACTTGCATTCTCTCCAATTCAGCACCCTGTGGATGGTATGCACTAGTTAAACTAAATTAAAAGAAGAGCAGCCTGCTTACTGATGATGGATCCGGCTGGAAGAAGTTCCCCATTGTCTACATTGTGGTAAGTAGGGACAGCTAGAAAGAAAAGAAATTAGACATTAAAATGCTGTAGGTCATCCCTAGGAGTCATGTAAAACTGTACAGTCCAAAAAAATGAAGGCTCACGGTAACAAGCAGGAAAATCCATATAGCCTTCGGCACAGGAATCACAGTTCTCTCCAGTATAATTTGGTTTACAGTAACAGCGGCCTGTGAGATCTTCACAGGTACCGTCAGTGAACTTTGAATCACAGGCACAGGCTGGAGAACAAGAACAACAAACAGTTGTGAAAGGACAAATCAAAACACAAATCACTGCTGTCTGTAACGGTGCTGTATGGTGGCCTCTCTTTTAATTTTACTCTACCTCCTGCCTACTTGGAGTACATGGTATTTAAATAGTTTTTGATAATTTGATTGCCAGAATGAACCTGAAGAAAAAAATGTGTGCCAATATATACACTAGCAGCCACTGTCACCTTCGAAGTAATCTCATTCTGCAGCTATGCATTTAGTTGGATGACATTGCCATTGCTGGAAACATACCTGGAATTCTAGATAGATAGATAGATCGATAGGTCATGAATCACTTGTGTTGACAAAAGCATTATAAAAGCTCACAGCAGTAGGAACAAATAATCTTCTAAAGATTTCTGTTCTACAGTGCAATGAGAGAAGATGACTACTATGTTTACTTCTGTGACCTGACAAAATGTTGTGGTGAGGGTGACTGCTATTGTCAAGGATGGCCTGTACCTTCTTCCTCATACACCTTTCCACCACAATTCCCAGTGAGTCCAAAGTCTTGTCAAGCACCGAGGCAGCCTTTTTCACCAGCTTGTCCAGCCTCTTTATGTTCTTATCTGTCATACTGCCTCACTAACACATGGCAGCAAAAAAGAGGACACTGGCAACAACTGTCTGATAGAACAAACACAATATTTCACTACCTATGCTGAATGATCTAAGTCATGTGAGGAGAAACAACCTGCTCTGCTCATTCCTGTAGATGACATCTGCATTCACAGAGAGATCCAGTCTGTCATCAATGTCCTCCTTGTGGATGTTAATTGGCTGAAGTGGGAGCTTAGACCTGTGGAAATCCATAATCATCTTCTTGGTCTTTGTTGTGTTCAGAATCGGCAGTTCTTAGTGCTCCAGTCACTGAAAGGTCTAATCAGATCCTTATATTCACCATCCTGCTCATTCATTATAAACACTACAATAGCTGTATCATCAGAGTACTTCTGAATGTGGCAAAAATCCAACTTAAATTTAAAGTCTGCTGTGTATAATGTGAACAGGAATGGGGCCAGAATAGTCCTTTATGAGGGCCCAACATTGCTCACTACCATCCCAGAGACAGAGTCCCCCAGTCTGACAAACTGCAGTCGTCCAGTTAGGTAGTTATGAATCTAAGAGGATTTCTGTTTCTGGAATACCCTTGAGTTCCTGTGTCATTTTGCGCTGGATGTCAGAAACGTCACAAAATCTTTGTTCTTTCATGGCAGTTTTTATGATCCAATGGATTATCCACTTTGGCAGTTGATTTCTTAACCAGGAAGTTGCAAAAACACTGAGTGCATTATGGTTTGGGTCTTTGTCATGATGGATGACCCACTTCTGGCATCGTCATTCACATCTTCTCACCCCTCCTTGAACCTCTTATGCTGTTCAAAGGCACTTGACCTTATAATCTTGTCCTCACTAAATGCAACTTTCAACAGCTCTAATGTTTTAGTAGTATTTTGTAGCATGGACGACACTACACAGCTTTTCTAGGTATTAATAAGTTACACCTTGTCTGTCCAGATCCATGTTTGGCATGTTTGTAAACTGTCAAAACCTCAATTCTTACACTTCTCTAGTACCATGTTAAACTCCAGTGGCTACTTTAGATATACAGCAGTGTACATTAAGTTCTAAAGAATAGGTAAATAGCATTCGTACCTGCACAGGCAAATGGGGAGGTTACAGGGTGGTCAGGAGACCTGTAGAACCCCTTCTCACATTGTTCACAGTTGACACCAGTGGTGTGATGCTAAAAATTAAAGACAAAGAAATCATATACATTGATCTCTATCATCTCTATACATATATAGTCAAACATGTAAGCACAGTGAGTGTTTTATGGGTGTTTGAACACAATGGTAAAATGGAGAACAATAAAGTTGCAAAAGCGTCACTAACACATTTTTTGTTTACAATCTAAAATGGAGGAGGAGAAATACCCAGAAGAATGATAAGGTTATTTCTGCCTCATCATCACAATCCTCTTCCCTTCCAGATTCACTGTTTCATAAACTGACCTACCACTGGAAGACAGTGTTCATTCCTGAACCAGCTTCACAGTAGGATGGAACTAAACACCCTTGAAGCCTTTTTTGTTTTTGTCACAAAACCAAACATTTGTCTTATACGATTCTGCAACTCATTTCTCTTGCATACAATCTCAATTAAACGAAGCATCTCTGCCGACCTCAAAACCAATTTTGCTCTCTTTATTGTTCTTCCACAATATACACAGTAGATGCACACAAACAATTTGGAAACTGCATTAGGTTATTTAAAATTATTAACATTTATGTTGATAATGTCAAAATGTTAAACTGAAAATATCTGCTGTAATGATAAAGCAGTTAGCACATGTCACTTATATAGTATACACTGCATACATGACTCTATTACTACTACTAATACTACGATGAATACTTAAGACGGACATTTATCTTTCTATTTATCTATGTGCTGGACAACATACTTAAAAATTAATTGAACATTTGCTTCACAAAATAAAACAATGTTTTTTCAAAGACAGCATTAGTACTATGATGTCTGAAAGTAAAGATTGGTGGTGCCAAAATAACTGGCGTTTATAAAAATGAACTGATGAAGCAAAATTTGTAAAGTTACTAATGCACAATGCTATTAATTCCATTGTTTGTGAAATAGAAAGAGACACTCGCTTCAGATTATCTGGAGATGGGTACTTCATTGTTAAGCGGCCTTTCCTATAAACAAGAAACAGGAGTTGGGTACCTGTTAATGCCAAAAGCTGAAAGTAATTAAAGGCCTTGTCACATTACATGGCTTTTCCAACAATTCAGTCAGAGGCACTTGTAGCATGCTTTTGTGAACGCGATTGTGTAATCTGACATACCCAGTGACTTAGTCCAACCAATCCGTGACTCTCACCAACAAAATCAAACTCGTTTGATTCTGTCTTAAGTTGTAGGGGTGGGCATTGCATACAATGCATATATTGCAGCTACAAGGAATAAACAGGTATTTTGAACCTAACCAACAGAAAAGAGAGGCTTATGTGTCTAATGTTTTGTGTTTTATGTACCATGACAGAATGGAAAAAAGGGCTGATATTGCAACTGAAAGTGTCATTCTGGAAAGCACTTGTACAGAACTGGCTCTGTCTGTTGGCATGTTATTGGCTGTCAGAGCTTGTGCCACTTTGGAAATACAAAATGGTGCTGGAAAATTGTCACATACTCATGTAATTTGTCATGCCCTGTGATTTACAGTCTTGAAATCTGATATCATCAGGTGATGGCATTAGCAAGCTCAGTCATCAAGTATGATATCCTCTCTGAATAGAAGTCGCATAATGTGCCATCAGCTTAAAATAAATTAACTGAAAGGTACAGCTAAGCCAAACTTGCACAAGCAAATATTCTTATTCAAGCAAGCTAAGAAAGAATGACAGAAAGGTACAAAGTAACAGGCTTCCTGGGTTTACCATATGACATTGCCATTCAGAAAAGTTTACTTCTGTTAATAAAAGTAAGAATGATAGGTGTTGTAGACTGAGTTCACTATTGTGGAGGTATGGTGGGAGTAATAACTCTCCCCCCACAGGCCCGCACCTAGGGGGGGGACAACCATGACACTTGTCAGGGGCCCAAGCTAGATAGGGGCCCGCCCTTTTTCGAGATTTTTATTTTTTTTTCCTCGAAAGGTCCATTATTAACGCACATATTTGAAACACGAAAGGGGTCCGAACACTGTCAGCTGCCTGGGGCCCAGAATTTCCTAGGTGTGGGCCTGCCCCCCAACTCCCAATATCAGTTATTGTTATTGTCTGTTTTACCTGCATTTTTATCAATCTTTAATTTAATATTGTTTTTATCAGTATGCTGCTGCTGGAGTATGTGAATTTCCCCTTGGGATTAATAAAGTATCTATCTATCTATCTATCTGATATGACTCCAGTATGGAAACTGTTCTCCTTAAGTTCGTTGCCAAAGACTAAACCATATGAGTACCCTGACTATTGACAATAAAATGGCAAAAGCATGTGATGGAGCAGCAAGTTATCAATATCAGCAATTTAAGTGTCATGTTCCACATGTGCACATTGTATGGAACAACTGGCTAAAGGTTGTACAGCTTGAATGTGAGTGACATGTAAAATAACTGGAAGTGTCTTCAATCGTGTTAAAAATCTAATAAAAGAAATAACATTTCATTCAGTTAGAACCATTTTTAACTATAAAGAAATGTTATATCAAAAAGTGTCCAATAAAAAATAGTAGTAACGATTAAATTCACTTTTTTTATAGTAAAATGTGCAAAAATTATTAATTTGCTTTACCACACCTGACAGTCTATACAGACACCCCCTCCCAGGAATTCTCCTTGCAGATTCATGCTGGCTCTTCTCTTCTCAACTTCAGGGTCATAGTAGCAGTCAAATGCATGGTTGTTGCAATTGCATGCTGAAACAGAAAGAAATTCAGTTATTAAATCCAGTTATTTCATTAAAATGTCATGGGGAGGATAGGGACAAATAAAATAGATAAGCCAACATTTCACCATCAACACTACTAACACACAAGATACTCGTAATTAATATAAAATAAATAATGTGCCAATCCCGCTAGGCTTCATAATTGTCTTTTTGTAAGATAACATATTTTAAATTACTATTTTATTGCAATCTCAGTAGTAGATTAAGTATATTTCCTTCAGTATGTGACTACTGAAAGTGCTCCAAATCCCTAAAATACCTAATCTAAGCTGCAGCCTTACATCATTTCAGAAGGTCAGGTCTGTTTTTGCTTGGCAGCCCTGTGCAGATGTGAGAAGAGGGGGAAATACTTAGTGGTGTCACGACTCGTGGGCAGCAAGTCAACAGGTAGAATATCACATTTTTGTAAACCTGTTGCTGGCAGTCTTTCTCCAGCACCATTTCAATTCTATCAAACCATCTAAAAATAAATACAATATCTAACAGGCTTGTGTGCTCATGTTTGTTTAACTTGGCTTCAGTGAATGACTTTAATGTGGTCATAAACACAAACCCTGGGAAACCACTCTCAAAGCCAGGCCACACGATGTCATTTGTTTTCTTAACATTTTTACAGAAGTCACAAGAAACCATCAGGGAATATCCCCGCAGGCTACTGACACTTGATGAAGTGGATGGATGGAAGTATTTTTATCGAGACTGAGACACCCCCCCACAAGAAATTATAAAAGTGGAGAATTTACTCACGTTCACACTCATTGGCACTGTCTGTTGTGGCAGGTTTCCATGGCAGCTGGTTAAATCCTGGACAACAGCGCTCACACGATCCTCCACAAGTGTTGTGTTGGCAATCGCAAACAAGTCTAGGGGTACAAAATGATACACGTTAGGGTTATTAATAAACATAGATCAATCTGAAAGGTACTGATTGAAAGACGCAGGCAGGTAGATAGATAGATAGATAGATAGATAGATAGATAGATAGATAGATAGATAGATAGATAGATAGATAATAAAATCCATACACTGAAAGTCACTGCTGCTGGTGCTCCCATCATATTAGAGTGGACACAAAACACAAACTAATTAAACACAAAAATATAATAATGGTTTGTGTACAAATAACATTTCACATGGGTGGTGCAGTGGTAGTGCTGTTGCCTCGCAGTAAGAAGACCAGGGTTCACATCCCAGGTCCTCCATGCATGGAGTTTGCTTCTTATCTCCATGTCTGCTTGGGTTACCTGCGGGTGCTCTTTATCTTTAACTTATTCTTTTAGTTTAGGACAGTATTATGGTATGTTTCAATAGTATACCATTGAATTTTAGACTTAACTTCTGTATTCACCTTTATTATTTTTATCCTCACTCTCCTCGGAAAGTGTGTCACTTCAACCCCACAACATGCTCACCCTGAACTGTAAAAACATTATAAAACTACAAGAGAAAAAACACATTTCCCTCTGAAAACGACAAAGGAGGACCAACAGCCTCCAGCCCTGATGTGTATAACAATCACAAGAACATTACCACTGATTGTGGAGTAGCAGTTTGTTCTCACATCAGACCTATAAAATTAAATTGCAAAACCTTTTCTTAGAAAGAGTAGCCGTTTTTAATGTACTATTTAAACAGATATTGAAATCTCAGTCATGTAACTATTCTCAAACCTGCTTAAGCCAATGCAAGGTATCAGGGCAAGGAGCCAGCACTTCACAGCGCGCATTCATGAGTAGACCTACACTTCATTTACAGTCTCCCGTTAACTTAGCCTGGAGGAAAAAGAGGCAGAAAAGCATAAACAAATGCTAACTGGGCCAGCATTCAGCTCCAGGACTGACACTCACCACTGCACCACCATCTACGTAAGGTGTGAGTATGCCCTGTGACAGACTGGTACCTTGTCTGGGGTTGTCTGCTGCCTTGATCACAGTACTGCTGGGATAGGCTTTGCCACACAGCCACAAGTAAGCCTGAACTGGATTAAGTGCGTGTGACTAAAAATGAATGTATGAGTAAACATATTTTCATATGCCTGTGAAAAAAGCACTTCTTACGATGGCTTAAGGATCATCCTTTGATTAGCTAAAAACCTGTGAACTCTGTGTCGATCATTTCTTTAAATGTCTTTTTTTCTAACTTTTGACTAACATTTCTGTTTTGCACTTTTTGTTTTTATGAAAGATAGGACTGCTTTCCGGATAATGAAATTTTCCACATTTCCAACTATGTCTTCTCTTCAGGTCCATATAAAAAAAAAATTCTGTCTAGCTTAGGAAGAAAATTCATACATGCGTAGAGTTTACTGACAGCATAATCAGAAGACGGATTGTAATTTTAATAATAAGCAAAAGTCTTAATTTTGAGGACAGGAATTAAATAAACAAAGGCCAGGAAGGTAGATGCAATCATAAAAGAAGAAACATGCTGAAAATATTTCACATTGACTAACCAAAAACAAAAGACATAAGTCAAAGTACGGAAAAGAAATCGTAAAAAGAGATAACATAATCTTAACAATATTAAAGCCAAGGTTTTTATTGTTTGTTTTGAATAATCCATAAACATGGACTGTTAGGAAGTGTATGTTGCTGACCTTTATACTGTCATGGTGACAATGTGACATGTCACACACTGCCTATCAACAGCCTGCTAGCAAATTACAAACAACAAGCAATGGCGTCACCCATGATAAAAATAAAATGGCATTGCTGGAAGATGTATTTCAAAATCAACATTTTCAAAAACATTCCCAGTCAAATAGATGATCAGACCATTTAATTATTTGCCCTCTCACACCCCAGAACGATGTCTCTATTATTTCCAGAGGCCAAGATAAAGACTGAAAAATACGAAACAATGGCATGGACTGGAGCTCTGTGCTTGTGCAGTGCGAAGTGTTTTTATATGTTGCTCTTTATCAGGGCACCACAGTGTGGTGATGTTGGTTAGACATGCAACTAAAAATTTCACTGTATTCTGTACTGCTACAAAAAGGTGAACACCATATGCAAGATGCAATCACATTCTGGATTTTTCAAAAGAATATTTATATACTAATGTGCTTATAGCAAATTCTCACAAACACACACAGATGCTGAATTAAGACAAACTTGCCATACCAATATGATGCTCTTGATTTATTGATACTTGGAAGACAACCTACATGCTGAACTGTTCCCGTCTAACGAATTAAGCCGTTTTCCAAAAGCAGTTTATCAGGAACAAGGCGGTGAACTAACACAAAAGGATATCCCTTTCTGATTTTATAGCTCCAATATCACCACCAAACTCCTGGTGATGCTTAGGAAGGTACAATGAGCAGGACATCCTGACACTCCTAACACCACATTGTTGCATTGTCCCCTTTGGTATAAATTGTAACCACCCTCTAAATTATTGATAATTTACAGGATGTAATTATGTTTGTAATCCATAATCCTGATATCCTGAAGTTTTTCCTGATATGCACTAAGAAATAGCTGTTGTTAATTAATTTAAAAAATACAGTAATATGTTTAGGCCCTACTATGACACAAATATGCTTATAAAATAATGGGCTCATCTTAATTTAAAGAGAAAGGGAAAGTAGAGCTAATTGGACTTAGAGTGTCTCATAAACCCCCAAGAACGTGCAACAAAGCGAAAGTAAGCAGGCTGGGCGTGTGTTGGTCAGGCCGTGTTTCAAGTGCGCAGCTGTGGACCTCAGGAGCTGAGCTGTGTTCTTTCAGTCTGGCAGGCATGGACACATTGTTGAATTCCAGAGCTGATAAATGTCTGTCCTGCCCTCCTCCTTCCTCTGCTTCTGCTTATCTCGGAACCCCTAAACTCCTTCGCTCAGTGCATTCCAGTGATAATCAACCTCAAAGTGTATAAGTTCCGTAAGCCTTAGAATGCCGACTATTTTTGCCAGGCAGAGGTTGGAATTTAATTTGCTTTGGACTGTTTATTTTATTCAGAAGACACAGACATGTTTTCAAATTAAACCAAGCAAAGCAATGTATCTGAGGGTTCCCAGTCTCAGTTCCATTTAGAACTGCACAATACCAAATAAACACGTCTCTTTTTTTACAACATAAAGGTGGAACTCCCTGTACATCAGAACAATAGACGAGATGAGAACAGGCCATTCAGCCAAACAAAGCTCACCAGTCCTATCCACTTAATTCTTCTAAAAAAAAATCAAGTCGAATTTGAAAGCCCGTAAATTCCTACTGTGCTACTTCATAGCTTATTCCATGTGTCTATGGTTCTCTGTGTAAAGAAAGACTTCCTAATATTTGTGTGAAAGTTGCCCTTAACAAGTTTCCAAATGTGTTCCCATGTTCTGGATGAACTCATTTTAAAATAACAGTCACGATCTACTGTACCAATTAAGCATCACAATTTTAACCACTTCAGTTATGTCATCTCTTAATCTCCTATTGCTTAAACTGAAAAGGCTCAGCTCTTTTAATCTTTCCTCATAACTCATCCCCTGTAGCCCCAGAATCAGTCTAGCCATTCTTCTCTGGACCCTTTCTAGTGCCTCTATGTCCTTTTGTAGCCTGGAGACCAAAACTGTACACAGTACTCCAGATGAGGCCTGTTCTCAACTACTGCATATTGTTCTAATGTTCCTTGTATTCTGTGGATGAAACTTAAGAGGTGTGGCGATCATGTTGTCACTTCTGAAGGACCAGCCTCCATCTTTTTATTGTAGTGGACATAACCAATTCCTTCTGGATGTCCTTGAACTTTGAAGAGTGTGGTGTTGAAACCATTGTTTTCATTTGATTTTTTGGTTTATTGTGGAGGTCTGCTTTTGTTCTTGGATTTTATATTGGGACTAATTTGCTCTGGGATGCCTTTTTAGGCAAACCCCTTTTGGCTTTTTATTTTTTTTGCAGTTTTTAAAGATGCTTTATTGGACTAATTCTATCATGCTTGTGGTTTTTATGGGCTCCTCATTCTTGTGGGTAATTTTTGTGTATTTTGTGACATTTAAAGATATGTTTGGAACTTTTGGAGCCACACCACTTTTTTTTGGTGTGTGTAGGATGAACCCTGCCTGTGAACTTTGGGGTTTAGGCTGCCTTGGGTGTGACCTATCCTAGGCAGGCCATGGAATATCCTGGCCTAGTTTAGGGGTCTTTTATAGGCCTCACAGCTTTTCACTATTTCAAGTGTACTCAAATCAAAAAAACATCAAGACTACATCTCTTATGTGTATGTTGCTAATGCCAGAGTGCTGTGCTATTAAAAGAGTTTACCTGTAAGGATCATTCGGGTCTTTGGCATCACAAGCTTCTGCATGTCCATTGCATACGCAGCGTCCTCCAATGCTGATATCCTTAATACTGTAGTAATACTGAGGATAAACAGATTAAAGAAAACTTAATACAGTGGAACCTCAGTTCACGAACGCCTTGGTTCACGTACAAATCGGTTTACGACCAAAACGTTCGCCAAACTTTTGCCTCTGTTCACGACCACACACTCGGTATACGAACAAGCCAGTTTCCCTTTCGATTTGTACGTGTTCAGTCTCTCCCTGTGCATTTTCTGTGCAGCGAGTGAGCGAGAGAGCGAGAGATAGTGTGACACACACACACACACAGGTGCGAGAGACACACACACACAGGCACACAAGAGAGAGACACACACACACAGGCACATGAGAGACAGAGACACACACACAGGCGCGTGAGAGAGAGACACACATACACAGGCGCGCAACAGAGAGACACACACACACAGGTGCGCGAGAGAGAGACACACACACACAGGTGCACGAGACAGAGACACATGCACACATGAGAGAAACAGCTGGACGCATAAGGTAGAGAAGGCAATTAAAGAATGCACTGGGCTTGTTTTCATTTCTGTTTACAGTGATCGGTTCATAGCGTGCATTGTTGCAATGTTACTTTTCTTGGTGGTTTATTAAATTACGGATCAAATGTTCATTTTTTCCCTGTGCTTAAAACTCATTAAAAAAAGTGTTTTTAGCGAGCGGTTCTTAGCGCTATAGCGCGAACTATTGCAGTGTTAATTTTCTCTGTTGTTCAAGGTTTTCAAAGTGTTATTCAATGTTTTTACATTTAGTTTACTATTACCCTGTGCATTCTATGGTATAATTAACTATATTTGTGCTTAAAAACTAAAAAAATATATATATTTACATGCAGTTCGTACAGTCTGGAACGGATTAATTGTATTTACATAAAATCCTATAGGGGAAATTGCTTCGGGTCACGACCAAATCGGTTTACGACCAGAGTTTTGGAACGAATTATGATCGTGAACCGAGGTTCCACTGTATAGCACAAGACCAAAAGATATCAGATAATTACAGTATTTCCTAGCATAACATAAAATACTCATTGGAAAATGATCATTGTGTACCACAACAAAATGCAACACATTTCCTGTAAACAAGTAAAACTATCAACTTAAAGAAATATGACAAGTTTAATTTTCTTTCGCAGATCAATTCTTCAAAGCGCTTTCTGGAAAACCAGGTTGAGATCAAGACTATAATCTTTTAATTACAGTGCATGTTGTGGATTTGATTTTACCAATATTGTGAGCACCATGGAGGTTTGATAGGTGAAAGTGCTGAAATGAGTAGCTTTTTAAACTAGGAGTTATGCATTTTGGGGATCCTCTGGTCTGGGCATGGTTTAGCAAAGCTGAGTGGTCACATCACACTTCAGCCAAGTCTGTTACATTTTGCGAAGGTGATGTATTTTAATTCTACATCAAATGAGCACTGATTAATTTATATTGGACCTCATTACTTACTCTTCTAGTGACAGTTGGGTCCCGGAGAGCTTTGCCCATCAGATGTCCAAGCAAAGTGTTGGTCCTGAGGAAACGCAGTCGGATACTTGTGGCTTTTGTGAAATCACGTAGGTCAGGGGAATAGGAGAAATTCATAGCACCAGGTCTGCCATTCACCAAAGAGACAACAATCTGAAATACAATAATAAAGGTGATGTTGTGCTGCATTTCAATCCAGGAATGTTTTCTAAAATATTACAGTAACCTATAATTAAATTAACAAATTGTCTGAAATATTAATTCATATATTTCATAAATTATAGAAAGACCATTGATTCCTCTTTACATTGTTGTATTAGAAATCAATGGATTGCCATCTAAGCTTTCACTTTCACTGGATCTTAATATCAATGCAACAATATAAACAGCCCTTGAACTTGAATGACACCCAGTTATGGAGAGACAATTTAATCTAACAAAAGTAAAATAAATGAAATAAAAAAAGTTATTGTTTTAACCCTCATTAAGTGAGAATGGTTAGTTTTTGTACTTTAATCTCACCCCACATCTCAGTGCTCTACACTAGTAGTCACACACCTGCTATACCCCTACAGCTGTCCACCCTTCATTTATTTAAATGGCTTTAGGATGCAGGCAACTCCCAGTTAAACAGTGGTATAGTTATTAAATTTCAGATGTACAAGCTCACGTTAATTATCTTAATGCTAATGTCAAAATAATATAATTGTGGCTTCAAGACGTTTAACACAGCACACTGCTCTAATGGTCAGGCAGATCCTTTTGTCACAATTAAGATAATAATTTCAATCTCTGAAATTCGCAAAAAGATGAAAAATAGGCAAAAATTGATTCTGATTGCAGAACAGATGATAAATCAGCCACTAAACACAGCAGCCAAGTTTCCATAGAAACAATATTAATATAACCTACCCATGTAGCATACCCTTGCCATGCTAAGGCAGTGGGTACATGGCATGTAAGATACCACCCAAGACCAGTTGCCAAAACAATGGAGGAAGTGGAGGTGATGAAGACTTATAAATACTTGAAGGTCCATCCAAGCAATAGACTGGATTGGATAAAAAACACAGACATACTGTACAAAAAGACTCTGAGCAAGTAGGAGGTAAGCTGGGGATGTTCTACCAGTCTATCGTGCCCAGTGTATTGTTCAGTGTTGTGGTCTGCTGGGGGACTAACTCAGGTAAATGAATACATTGATCAGGAAGGCCAGTTGCATTATAGGACTGACTCTGGTAGAAAAGAAGATGATGGTAAAATCACAGCCAATCATGGCTCACCCTGTCTATCCTCTCCAATATATTTTGTCCTGGATATTAAGACACTAATTCATTCCATCATAATGTATTAAGGGGGTGGCTGGGGGCTGCTAAGGGTCTTTTTCTGCCTGTAGCCATCAGACTATATAATGTCTCTTCCCACCGTGCTGACCTTTACTGTAGTCAGTTGTAATAGACAAGTTAGCACAGGTGCATTATTTTTTCTGTTAATTTATAATTAATGTTATATTATGTGCAGTATACAATTCTGTGCTTTACATTTATGTAATAGTTTCCACTCATTTTTTGCTGCTACAGAATGTAAAATACAGATCTATCTATCTATCTATCTATCTATCTTGTGAAGAAGGTGGCTGTGCACACCCCTAGAGGATGCAGTCGCTCCTCCGAGGCCCCCACTTGAACGCTGTTGCAATGGGAACAAACACAGTATGTTTCTTCTTTGCTCCATTAGAGGCTTGGCTGTTGCTGCTGTGTCACGTGATATGCTTCTTGCACAGCACTTTGTATATTTAAAAACCTGTACAGCACCTGTCCTTTTTGCTAATTGCCTTGTCTCACTTCTCCCCCAGACATCCTCTGCTTTATGCTTTATTATGCTGTTTACGAATACAGTTTATGGTCTATCTATCTATCTGCCTATCTCTGATATGTGTCAATTCATGGTTCTTTAACTACCTATTTGAAAATAAGATTTCATTCTATGGCATAAGTACAAATTATTCCCTTTTCTCCTTTTTGATAGTAATGCACAGTTTCTTAATGCTGCTGAGACTCAAATAATGGTATTATGATGCAAATAAGGAAAAAGCTGATACATTCTTTTCATCTACCTACTAATGAAGGAACTAATCATAAAGGCATACTTTACCTCTCCATTCTCTAGGGGCACAATGCGTGAGTACTCAGTTGTACAAATGACATCATTGTCTTTAATAATACGTTCAACTGTTCTCTGGCCAAACTTTTCAATGCAGTCTCTTTTTGAAGCTGAAAAAATAGTAAAAAAAATATATATATTCACATATTATCAAAATGTCAGTAATGATTTGCAGAACTAGTTGCAAAGAGTAAATCAAACAACCACAAAACAGCAGAAGTGTTCTCATGCAAATGTATTAAAAAGAATTAAAACAGATTTTTATTCATCATATCTTAGTTTCACTTACAACAGTTCAGGGTTCAGAAGACTGAACCTTATACTAGTATCGCCCAGTGCAATACAGCAATCAACTCCACACAGGCTGCCAGCCCATCAAAGGGCACACTCACTCACAGTATACAGTGTTATTCATCCTAGCACAGAGATCTTTTAAATATGAGAAGAAAACTGAAGCAAAAATCCACTTAAACATGGAGAGAATGTGCAAAGTCTACAAAGAGATAGATAGATAGATAGATAGATAGATAGATAGATAGATAGATAGA
>JANRMT010062856.1:60113690-60148391 GCA_026402145.1 Polypterus bichir lapradei | reverse complement strand
AGATAGATAGATAGATAGATAGATAGATAGATAGATAGATAGATAGATAGATAGATAGATAGATAGATAGATAGAGGCAGGGGCAGTGGTGCTGTAAGAATTATGTTTTTGGACTTCTCTAGCACCTTCAACACCATCCAACCTCTGCTCCTTACGGACAAGCTGACAGAGATGGGAGTAGATTCATACCTGGTGGCATAGATCGTGGACTGTCTTACAGACAGACCTCAGTATGTGCGTCTCGGGAACTGCAGGTCTGACATTGTGGTCAGCAACACAAGAGCGCCACAGGGGACTGTACTTTCTCCGGTCCTGTTCAGCCTATATACAGCAGACTTCCAATACAACTTGGAGTCCTGTCACGTGCAAAAGTTCGCTGATGACACTGCTTTCGTGGGCTGCATAAGGAGTGGGAGCGGAAGGAGAAGTATAGGAACCTAATCAAGGACTTTGTTAAATGGTGCAACTCAAACCACTTACACCTGAACACCAGCAAAACCAAGGAGTTGGTGGTGGATTTTAGGAGACCCAGACCCCTCCTGGACACCGTGATTATCAGAGGCGACTGTGTGCAGAGGGTACAGACCTATAAATACCTGGGAGTGCAGCTGAATGATAAATTGGACTGGACTGCCAATACTGATGCTCTGTGCAAGAGAGGACAGAGCCGACTATACTTCCTTAGAAGGCTGGCGTCCTTCAACATCTGCAATAAGATGCTGCAGATGTTGTATCAGACGGTTGTGGCGAGTGCCCTATTCTATGCAGTGGTGTGCTGGGGAGGCAGCATAAAGAAGAGGGATGCCTCACGCCTGGACAAACTGGTGAGGAAGGCAGGCTCTATTGGCAGCATGTTGCTGGACAGTTTGACATCCGTGGAAGAGCAACGGGCGCTGAGCAGGCTCCTGTCAATCATGGAAAATCCACTGCATCCACTGAACAGTATCATCTCCAGACAGAGGAGCAGCTTCAGAGACAGACTGCTGCCACTGTCCTACTCCACTGACAGACTGAGGAGATCGTTCCTCCCCCACACTATGCGACTCTTCAATTCCACCCGGGGGGGGTAAATGTTAAAATTATACAAAGTTATTGTCTGTTTTACCTGCATTTTTATCACTCTTTAATATTGTTTTTTTATCAGTATGCTGCTGCTGGAATATGTGAATTTCCCATTAGCATTAATAAAGTATCTATCTATCTATCTATCTATTAATATTAAACATAAATGGTGTCTGTAAGCCTAACTCTTAGAGTATCATTCTTCCAGTGGCCTTGAGCTTTCTCATGAAGAAATCTGTAAGCACTCCATTACGATTACATGGTCGCCATCAAATTCCTTCAGAAAGCAAAATAAAGTTTTTGTACCAAAAATATGGGGATAATGTAACCACATTTACCACCCATATCTTTCTAAGAACACTAAATCTTTCCTTGACTCAAGGGATTGTGGGATTCTCTGAGTAAGGGTTCTTTATCATACCTACGGAAACCATAATTTGCACATGCTGATCCCCATAAATTATCTACAGAATAAAATGTGTTTTCTTTCCCACATCCTCTGTGTACCCCAGTGATTTGATGATTAAATTCAGTAGATTTGAATTTGCTAATTAAAAAAAAAAACTACAAAGAGAAAGTGATAGCACAGTAAAGAACGTTTGTGAGGGGCTCTACACAAGGTGATCTGGAAGAGTTCTAACTCATACGTGTCAGTGATATCAAAATAATGCAATTGAAACCTGATGTACTGCCGCTCAACAGAGTAAATCTTGGTTTGTAACTCCTCAACCTTGTTTTTCTGTCAGTTATTGCTTTGTTTCTTTTTCAACCCCTTGGGCTGGGTGGGAGAGGGAGATTTGGGTATTTTTGTATTGTATGTTTGTTTATTGTTTATATCCTGTGTTTTGTGTTTACTTAATAAAAACTTGATCACAAAAAAATAAAAGGCAAAAAAACTAAATTCGGTACCTCTTGATAAAACTTACAAAGGTTTAAATGGATGGGCCAAAGGAGGGGCTTCCATCTACAGCCTTGTCAAATTGTGTTCATCTATTTAACCAGTAGGTCACAACAAAAGTCAGACAAAATTCATTTGGTTGTAGTTGAGCTTCTCTAAATCTTACAGCATATACAAAGATCAGTGGGGTACTTGAAGCACAAAAGGTACAATTTAAAACAAATATTGACCAAATAACCATCTTAAAAATGACGGGGGAAGCTAAACCATCACCAAGTAAGTCTGTCTTGCAGTGGGACACTAAGGCCCAATATGTAATAGTAGTGCTAGTGCTATTACCATCCTGGGAAGAAAAATAGTTTCTTATATGTGACACATAGTGTAAATAGCTGAACTAATGAAAAATCTAGTTAACAAATCAGAAATTCACAATTTTACTCAAATGCCACTTAAATTTTGATGTCCACTAACGCTATGGGGAAATGTTTCTCTGTCTTTGGAAGTATTGGAATGCAGTCTCGGCCTTGGGGAGCTACAGCAACTGTTCACTCGTGTCATTGTTTTCATTCCAGTTCAAGGGGAAGTACTTGTTTTTGTGCTAAAAAATTCCATGGACTTACTGTGCCTTTACTTGTGTCATACAATTCCATGTTTTTTTTTTTTAATAACAATGGGGTTTGTGGTGGTCAAGTTTGTGAAGCAGTCATTAAAGTTAAGTAAGAAGCACCCTGAAGAATGTTACCCAACAGACAACATGTCCACACCAGCAGTTTTGTGCTGATATATCGCTAATTCCTGTGCTTCAAAATGTAGCAGAAAATATTAATTTTTGAACAACTGGAGCAGTTTATGAGAAAGCAACTCTCAGCTTACACAGATTCCAGAAGCAGCAGTTAATAAGGTACAGTACTGTATATAACATTGTCTTCAGTCAGAAGTGGGGCTGCTTTAAACTCAGTACAGTACAGGTTTCACAAAAGCAGGTATAAAAACAGAGAGGGGTGGGCAACATCACAATATGTTTATGTCAATAAGAGTGAACTTCCTCTTCAGTGGTCAGATTACCTCAGTTACAGCACATGCTTCTATTTCTGTTTTCAGGGTCAAAAGTTCATTTCTTTAGAACATTAGTGCAGATGTGCACTTATCTCTAATATTTCTAACAGGGTTATATACCGCCTCGTTCTTTCACTGGTTTCTTTATCTAGAGTAGTTCACTTCTGACATTGCACAGATGTCTAACACATCGTCATTCTATCTTGCAGACAGTCAGTGGACGTTTACTAATTTTCAGGAGTTTCTAACATTCTAAGAAAGTAATCATTCCCAAACTCAAAAATAGACAGCAGAGTGCAGTCACTATGTTACAAAAAGCAAAAACAGGCAAAAATTTAAGTGCAAAGTATAATGTAGTTTAAACAGAAGCAAGACATTCCAAAGGCAAATATCACTAAAAAAATAGCAAATCATTTAGAGCAAGCGTGTCAGAAGCAAAACAAGGGTAGCTTTGTGACGATTTGAAGAGAATATCCTGCGACAAAGAGATGTCATCTGTGGCTTAGTGGACAAGAAATTGGGCTCAAAACTCCAAGGTTGTGCATTAAAACTTTGTGTGCCCCAGAGCAATCAGAACCATATTTGTCCACATTCCTCATAATAAGCTGACAAGTTACTTTAATATTCTGTAGAAAGGCACTGCACCAAACTGCACTAAAAGTAACTACACCGATTCCAAAAAGAAATCTCGATATACACACAAGCACAATCAAACAAAGTTCATTTGATCTCCAGAATATAATCTTGTAAAAGATTTTTTTAGTTTGATCAACCTCCATTAAACATTTTTTTCCAGTTTAATTCCTTTTGTGTTTCACTGGAGAAGCTTACAACTGTGTACTTTAACATAGATCCTTGTGTTCTCTTTCAATCTTACATTTTATTCTTACAGGTACTTTTAATTAAATACAGTTTAGCAGGCCCATGGGAATTTAAGAGACAGTAACTAAGTGCTTGGGCCTGTTCTCCCGTTTTCTACATTTCATTTTCTTTTTTGAAGTTGATAAGCCATACAGTATCTCCTTACTACCATATATTTCCCCTTGGAAATGCACTCATAAAATCTTTTACGTTTTTTGGATCCATCCATCCATCCATTTTCCAACCCGCTGAATCCGAACACAGGGTCACGAGGGTCTGCTGGAGCCAATCCCAGCCAACACAGGGCACAAGGCAGGAATCAATCCCGGGCAGGGTGCCAACCCACCGCAGGACACACACAAACACACCCACACACCAAGCACACACTAGGGCCAATTTAGAATCGCCAATCCACCTAACCTGCATGTCTTTGGACTGTGGGAGGAAACCCACGCAGACATGGGGAGAACATGCAAACTCCATGCAGGGAGGAGCCAGGAAGCGAACCCTAACTGCGAGGCAGCAGCGCTACCACTGCGCCACCATGCCGCCCTTCTTACAGGTACTTTTAATTAAATACAGTTTAGCAGGCCCATGGGAATTTAAGAGACAGTAACTAAGTGCTTAGGCCTGTTCTCCCGTTTTCTACATTTCATTTTCTTTTTTGAAGTTGATAAGCCATACAGTATCTCCTTACTACCATATATTTCCCCTTTAAATGCACTCATAAAATCTTTTACATTTTTTGGATCCATCGTGTAAATTATCACAGAGAGGCATACAGTAATGATTGAATGGTGGCACTTTAGTTTAGCTATCCTTTACAAGATACCATAATGGTCACACTTTAGGTATCCATTATAACCCAGATATATATATATATAACAGTCTATAAAAGTTGTAGCAAGTTTTTTATTAACAAAAAATAAGTTATCATTAAAAATAATAAAGCCCTTGAAATATGTCAGATGTCACTGTTTTATGTCATGTTAAAAAGGCTTATAATATGTTTTAGCACATACAGACTGTTGATAGGGTACACACCATTACTCCATATTTAAAGTTGGTAACATTTGCTGGTTCATAGATAGATAGATAGAACTTTACTTGTCCCCAAGTGAAATTTTGCTTTTTACAGAAGCTCTTTAAATACATAAATAAATAAATAAACACACACATTGTGGTCTGAACACACACCAGAATGACTAAAAAGCAAGAAAATTAAAAAGAAAGAAAACGTCTGACATGGCTGTCCCAGTCCCAGTGAGGCATTATGCAGATATATTGCTGTTAGTGTAAAGGAGCCCCAGACGCATTTCTTGACACACTTCTGCTGAATAATTTATTGGCTGAAAGTCCACAGTGTTAGTGTGTCACAGAGAGGATGTGCAGCATTGTTCATAATGGCACTGACTCTGACTCAGAGTCTCCTTCTACATACAGGAATGCAGAGTTGAGAGTTTCATGTGCAGCATGCCAGTCACATATGTCTGACGGCCACCATAGTGAGACCTGCAAGGCACTGCTTACTGGATTTTTCAGCACATTATATAATAATTTAAGCATAGAGAAATGTCTTTAACTGATAGATACAGGGCATTTGTAGGAAATACAACATCTACTTCATATCAAGTTTTAGCCATAAAGCAAACTGCTCGCCAAGACCTAAAGCAGAAGTGAGTGAAGAAGAACTATGCTGACTGCTGACAGTGGTCTCTCTTGGCTATTACTAATTTCCTTATTGGAAAACATTCTCTACATTTAACTATTTTTTATTCTTATTAGCAAATAAAGGAATAATATTTCATTAAATAAGATTTACACTACTCCTTAACAAACATATTCATAATATTTCAGTTAAGTTTAAAGGGCATTTTAGCCTGTTGTCTGCCTTTTTGCATTACATTCTATAAAAGATGCATGTTTAAAGACACACAGTTATTCATGATCAGAGCTCTATGATGTGGATCTGTGTACTGTATGTACAGCACTTACAAGTGATATGACACTCAAGCTTAGAGTGAAATCTCTGGAGACAGCTTAGTGGAAGAAGGTGATAGCCACTTGTAGGGTGAATCTCTGGGAAGTTGGCTGATAGTTCTTAAAAGGGATTTTAAGATGAGGCCAAGACTCTTATCAGCTTGAAAATCAAAAGGAAAATTTTATAGCACAATACAGATACAGACATTCCCTGGATATCCCAAGGCATTAACATTGGTGCTTCCTTTTTTCACCATATTTTAAATACAGTGGTACCTTGATATACATCCTTAATTCGTTCCAGATCCTTTGACTTATACCAAATAGGACGTATACCAAACTAATTTTTCCCATAAGAAATACAGTGATACTTCGGTATACATCTGCTTTGGAATAAGTCCAACTTGGTATACGTCCAGTTTGGACGCGAAAAATTTTGCTTGGTATACGACCTTTGTTTGGAATACAACTTGTGATGCTACCCTTGTTTACCTCTCTCGAGACAAAGCCACGACTGCCCACGAGTGTCAGTGCGCCAGTTGCTAGTATTCGGTGAACAACCCGCGCTATAACTCTCTGTGAATTTCCACGTGTGTGTAGTATAGCGGGTCCACTGCTCCTGTCAAAGGCCAGTATTAAAATAATCACCGCGCTCACGGCTTGGTGAGAGAGCGTGGTGGTTGCGTGGCTGAAGCGGTTCTCAGGGCAATTCGCAATGTGGGCATTTCTCACCTAAGTGTACAGGTGAGAGACCATCCGCATTCGTGATTGTTCCTGGGGCTGCTTATCTTGATAAATAGAAGCGCGAGTCGGCTAGAAGGGGAGGAAAAAGATACAATGGACAGGAGGTTGCGAAAGAAAGAAAGAAAGAAAGAAAGAAAGAAAGAAAGAAAGAAAGAAAGAAAGAAAGAAAGAAAGACGGTGCAGGAGAGCGTTGCAGCTGAACAGGGAGTCTGGGTGTTAGGCCGACACCCGGGGAATAGTAGTAGTGGTCACTCCCGCTGAGTGATCATGGAGCGGGATTGACTGGAAGGAGGATGACTCTCCGCATAAGGCCATGGGAGTTGGGACTTGGGCAAGTGTATTCCCCAGCGTAGGCGCCCTGGTCGCTGTGGATCCCAAGTTGCTGTCAGGAGGAGCATACCGGAGCCAGGGATCGGAGAGGCGAGCTGAACATCTGAAGTAGGCAGAGTGAAGGTCAGCTGCAAGTAAAAAGGCACCGGGCTTCTTGTTGTTGCTTTTTTTTTTTTTTTAAAGAATGCATCCTGCTGTATTTTAACTTCGTTGTTTTTAAGACTTTTTTTCTATTGTTTTTAACCTCCACGTTTCACTTCTGATTTTATGGATTATTTATTGGAACTTTGGACACTGCACTTTAATTTGAACACCTTGTTTTGTTGATTGTTTTAATAAAAGCACTTTGCAATTTTTCACCATCCCGTGCTTTGTTGTGCCTCACTGCTAAGCTCATCAGTAACATTACCGACGGTGTAGGGTTCAAGGGCTCCCCGACAGCAGATGGAAGCATACAGCAAACCCGCATCGTCACAACATGATTTTGTGTTTTTTCACGTAAATTTGAATTGATTGTTGAAAAGTATGAAGGTGGCATGCGTACCCGGGACATGGCTGTTGCATACCGTTTGCCGAGAACGACGGTATCTGATTGTGAAAAACAAAGACGTTATTAAAAAGTAAAGTGAGGTTAAATTTTCATTTATTTCATCTAATTGCTTTTGTATTTATGTATTTTAGTATTAAGCAGTGTTTAAATTATTTTATACAACCCCATCAATGTATAATATGCCAATAACAATAGGATTTTTTTTCATGGGAACGGATTAATCATTTTCCCATTACTGTACATATTTTGACAATAAAAACAATAATGAACAAAACTATCTAACTTTGAGAACAGCATTATTATGCAGCATTTTTTATATGAATTGTTAAAGTGTATTTCAGATCAATCATTACATAGTGTTTTAATGTAAATCAGTCTAAATCATTATATAGTAACTTTCACATACATTTGTCTAAATCATTACATAATACCATTCATATCTGTCTACTATAAAATAGTGCATTTAATAACTATTGGATCTTTATAGTGAGCCTTTCGTGTCATTATGTAAACCTTTAATAGCTATTTATATGGACATGTTCATATCTACTTAAACATTATACAATGGTCCTTCACATATACAATATATGTTTCTAATATATTTTTATATAATGTCTCTCACATCTGTCTGGTAATCTAAAATACCTTTTTTCATCTATTCGCTAGTGATCTATCTATCTGTTTCCCATGTGTTGTAAGGGGGAGCAGGAGGACAGTGGGCACTACAATGCAGTATGTCCTGGATGAGACACTATTACCAGGCTGGAATGCCACACTGATAAATTCTGGCTGTTAGTGGGCAGCAGCAGTATTCCCCTGCAAGGGTTAAGGTTCCTGTAGAGACTCTTGGGAACTGTACTTGAGTCTCTGTGGGAACAGTGGTGACTTGGATGTGCCTGCCAGTAGACTGGAGCAGGAGCCACAAATACTACTAGAACCAGAGTCTGATTGGGACAGTACATTTTATCAGGAATGTATAGATTATGGCAGTCTACTTGACATAAGCTATATCAGTTAAAATCCTTGTGTGTAAATAAATCTGATAAGTCTGTGCACCATGATATACACAAACAGACCACATGGATAACAAGCCCAAACAAATAAAAGTTGTAATTCGAGCTCAAGCATGCCATATAAACTAAATTCATACACACAGTTGACCTAGTTTGCATTATAAGCATTACAACAAAACAATACAGAAAGTAAAAACAAACTGTACCTGCCATGGCGAGCACAATAACAATATGCAATTCTGTTATACAGCTCCCACAGTGCAAATAATCACAAAATTTACAACTTGACATGCCTCGACACAACAAGCCTGATGGCAAAGTGCCATGGTAAACCTTAAAAAATCCAACACATAATAATGCCATGCACGAGTATGACAAAAAAATCAGTCTTATCTTTAAGCTCTCAAATGTTTTTGTAAGAAACCACTTTCCTCTGCATGCTGCATTCCACCTGCGCTTCAGAGCAGGTCATCCAACTTAAGCTAAGCCTGTTTGGACCACGGCAGTTCTTGGATGGGAGACCATCTAGGAAAAGCTTTGCTTGTTGCTGAAAGAGGTGGCCAACAGGGGGTGCATCCTCTGTGGTCTGTGTGGATCCAAATGCCCCAGTGCAATGATAAGGACACTGTGCTGTAAATTTGGCACCGTCCTTCATATGAGACGTAAAACTGAGATCCTGACTCTCTGTGATCATTAAAGATTCCTGGGTATCCTTCATGAGGAGTAATGCATATCTCAATGTCCTGGCTAAATTGCCCAGCATGGCCATTGTCCATTCTGACCCCCCTAATTATCCCCTGTCCCTGACTGGCTAACTATCTCTCTCATCCCTTCATCATCTAATAGCTAATGTGTGGGGAGCATACTGGCAGAATAATGACTGATGTCACATTGTTGTCGGTTGAAGTAGTTCTCTTCTGTCTATGTAATGCGTTTTGAGTAACAAAAAAAGAGCTATATAAATGTAATTAATTCTTCTTCTTATTGTTTATTATGTTGGCTTATTATGCGCTTTGGATCAGGAGGATGCAAATGCACCTTTCAACATCTGTTATATTTATTAGATAACATAATATTAACTGCAGAATGGCACCATGGTCTGCTATGTTATCTTCACAAGTAGACACAGCCAGTTATGTTCACACTATATTTAAAAGTGACACAGTTCTGACCTTTGGTTCATTTCTAATTTTTTTGATTACAGTAAATTCAAATCTGACATATGTGTGTATAGATATCTGTTCGAAAATGAAAAAAAAAAAACATACTGTCAGGCCGTCATTATTAACAACGAAATGCTTGCTGCCTGCTGCACTGCTTCCTGTATTTTTAGCTCAGAATGTTTACAAATTTATCAGCTTGTGATGACAAGGAAAGGAACTAGAAAAGGAAAGATCATAGATTTTGCCTTCAGCCCAGTTATCACTGCCATATCTGTATGTAGAAACTGGTGGAGATAAAAAAGGAGCCAAGGCTGGTGAGAGTGAGATGTGGAGGGATGGGATGAAAAACAGCTGACGTCAAGCGGGATGTTCAGTTACTAATGTCAATGTGTTTTAATGCCATTTCTGTCAGCATATTCATAGCAATTGATGTGTAATGGTTGGCACTGTCATTGCAAAAGCTTTCTCCCTTGGCATACAACTTGATTTTCGACACGGAGATATAACGAAAGTGGCATAAACAGCGAAGTAACTGTGCAACAGTTCCAGAAAATTCCAATTTAACTGTTCAATCACAGGTTGCATGTATGCATTGGATTGAATACCACATAGGAAAGTGGTCAAATCACATTTTAAAAATTGACATTCTACATGTTTTTTTTTTTTTTTAACATGTGTGTCAAACAAATTGCTAGGTACTAAGTCCCCAGGTCTTAAAAGAACCAAAATCATACTTTACATAAAATAAAATAACAACACTATATAGTTATGTCAGTCAGTCATTCTCCAACCTGCTATATCCTAACACAGGGTCACAGGGGTCTGCTGGAGCCAATTCCAGCCAACACAGGGCGCCAGCCCACCGCAGCAACCCTATATATCTTCACAATAATTTAAAAATGCCAATAAAACACTTGACTTGATCCCGCCCCAGTCACAAGAACTCTACCACTTCTCTCAAACTCTTCTATCCTTAAAGTGCTACTGCTTAATTCTGTTGACAAATACACTGTCACCATTAAAAATGCTAAGCGCATAAAGGAAGGAGGACATGTGTTTCCTCACAGTAAGACAACCACTTTCTGCTTTTCCTCCTTTGATGAAAATATAGATTTGTGTATAAACTGCACTTGAAGATGCTTGGGGTGGATGGTGATTGGGTAAAAAGGCTAGGTCATCTGGATGAGGTTGTGAAATGCAAGAAAACTCAGAACCTTGTTCTTTTCATTACCTCATTCTGAATTACTTTCTGAATCCTCACAGTCCAAACTTTGCACATGTGTCTCCGGTGTCTGGCTAGGGCTGCTGCCATTACACACTCTGCACCCACTTTGTCTCATTAGCACTAGCCAACATATAAGACAACAAAGCTGTTATTTTTGCACATTTTCATGCATATAACTACAAAATATTTTAATGATCCATTGTGTTCTTTTCTTGACCTATGTTTCTCCGTCAGCCTGAAGTTTTAAGTTGGTAAGGAAGGTGGTAAAGTGGTAGCCCTTCAAAGCCATGTGCTTTTTATCTTTAAAAGTCAACATATTTATATTAAAACGTATACATGTAATTTTTTTAACAAATTACATATACACTTTGTTGGTTAAATTGCTATTATTTTTTATATGATACAGTGAATGGTAGCTGGCAACCCACCATGAAAATTCCTATCTCCTTCCAATGGCCAATCCACCCCTGCCTGGAACTAGCCTCATAAGAGCCTTCACTTCCTCAGTTAGATGGGTTTGGAGTTGGCAGAGGAGCGCAAGAATGGGCTCCCCTGGTGAGAAGGAAAAGGAGGTCTGTGTTTTAAGAAAGAGCAAGGCTGGGGGGGGTGGAAAGGAATATTTGGTTATACACCTGGGTAGAGAGCCTGGCAGAGTATAAAATATTCCAGAGAGGTCATTTTTTTTGATATTTTGTTTACCTTTTACAATGGGTACACTCTTTCCATTCTCCCTCCATTTAACTTTTTTTATGTTGTTTAATAAAATACTCCCTCTAACCATTATCTGGATGATACAGATTTTTATCTGGGTTTGGGATCAGCAGCAAAGTACCCTTTTTTGTCACATTATCTATCTAAGCACTTTTCATAATTAGCTATCTTTCCCTTTCTAGATGTAGTTCATTTCTCTGGAGGTCCAGCTTTAGGTTTCTCATTTTTTTCTAACCTCTGCAGAGTAGCCATCCCAATTACAATTTTTTAATTTAGCTGTTCTGGAGCAATCCATCTAATTAACCATGGTGGGAAAACTGCTGGTACTTTGTATTGTTAAGTGCAGCTGGAATTTCCAGTGGCACTAATAAATCAAAAAGAATATAATACTAATCCACTGACGTTCCTCCAACCTTGAGGGATCAGCAAACTAATCAGTATGTTTCTCCTTCCTTATGATTGGGCCGAGCGTGGGGGTTGGTTTATTCCCACCTGCTGTGGCTATAATCTCAAAGAAAGTGCTTTGTATAACAAAAGAGGCAGTGTGCTTTTAGAAGAAGAAAAAAAAAATGGTCACAACCAGCCAAACGCAGAATCAGCAGGGAGCAGCTCTGTTTTTCACCAGAGCAGGGTAAAAGAATTTAGCTGCTTACTCTTAGGAAATGTACAAGGGGCAGCTTACCATAGAGGCGTATGTCAAACCTTGTAGGCCCCACAAACACAGAACAGAATGCAGGAAAACAAGGAGTGTTTGGCGGAACTAGAAATTTTAAAAAGCTCCACAACCCACTTTATTCCAATTGATTTTTTGAAGAAGGTTTACCTGAAGTCATTTTTACCACTAATAGTTAAAAGGTTTACACTAACACTGTGAGTCTTATCTAGGCTATTCTATAAACAAAATATATCTGACAAGATCTTCAGGAAGATACTGTACTTTAAGGTAAGCAGGCAGAAAATCAGTGGTTAAGATTATGTAATTCTTGAATTAATTTTCTGGATGAAACAAAGAGAATCAACAGCGACCTGATTAATAGCAGCCAGATACCGAGTTTTTTGACAACAGTGTACAAAGTTAATAACAACACAAACTGAAGGCTGGATCACACATGGACAACTGCAAAGAGGGAGACTAGCATGTGTTTACTGTACTGTACAATCATAACTTATTAAAATGTGCAATAGATAAAATATTATTAACTTACAAGCCACTATTACAATAACTGACCCCATTCTAATGTCTAAAAATTATTGAAAACTGTGTGCTTCAACTAGTAAAGATATAAATATTATACAAGGCAACACTGTTTAAGATGGTGCTGACTCAAGACAATAAAGGGCAAGTAGGGGGGTCTCTTAGATCTTTTATCATCCAAAGAATTAGTAGCTAGTAAGATTTAAGGAATCTAAAACTTTCATCTCACTTATATCAAGCAATGCGACCATTTTGGAATGGTTTCTTTCCCACAACTTGCTGTATATACTGTAAATTGAACTTGATAAACCATCAATACAATTACATTTTTCTTCAAACGTGTTAAGCAGAATGTGACCAAGTCCTTCCTCTTTGAAACTCCATCTGGTGTGATGATAGACTGTCGCAATTCTCATGCCAGAGAATGATGGTACCACAAGAACTCATTTGATACTATGGCAGGATATCTTCAAATGCTCCCCATGAGGAGGTGCTTCCTTCCTCTTCCGCTCAAATGTTGTCTGTGTTGACCGAAATTTATTTACAGGAACAGTGTTAGTTGTTTATTATCCATTCATTCATTACGTAACCTGCTTCATCCAGATTAAGACCCCCAGAGCAGGATATATCATGACAGTATGAGGTGCACCCTGGATATTATGCTGGTCCATAATATGGCATACTCATGTATAAACCATTCGCTCACTCAAAGAAGGAAAATCTAGGATCATTGGTTAACCTAACACTTGCATCTTTGGGATTTTGGATGAAAACTTGAGGACCCAGGGAAAAAGAGACAAAGGGAGAAGTCTCCACATAGAGATTAGGCACAAGATAGGAAGCAAAGCATTAAAGGATCAAAGTTATTATAATTTATCGTGGTTAAAATTGTATGTCCTTGTTTGGCTATCTGAAATTATAATAAATAGATGGCAACAGCAGGCTAGGAATTGGCCAATCTTTTTTTAAACAATCATGTCTAGCAGCAGTTTATGGCCACTGGAGATCCCAAAAGAAGTTGTCATAATACATGTCACAGTGAGCCTGACCCAGGCTCACTGTGACATGTCACATAACAAAGTAGAGTCTGTCACCACCTTTGAAAATTATGTTTAGTCAGAGACAGGGCAATGAGAACACCGGCCTATGTTACTTTAGAGATGCCCCACTTTTATACCAACAAAGAAGATTTAAGGAAAGTACTTTTAGAGGGCCCAGAACCTGTACTGAGATAAAAAAAGGTTTAGTTACTGTTACACTGTCATGAAAAGATTCTAGATTCTATATTGAATATGCAAAAGCAACAGTATATTGTTGAATATCTTCCTGGTGGAGACTGTGGGTCATACACTAGGTAACTTGTGATCTGCTGAATCTGCTGTTCTTCTTCATAGATACATCTCACTTTAGAGGTACTAATCCATCCTTAAGAATATTTCTCAGAAATAACCAGAAGTTGAAGAAAAAACACTTCTAACATACTTTCATGTGTCTTATATAGGGTGTGGTTCCACTGCTTAGTCACCGTATATTGCTTAGGAAATTTCTTTTATTTATTGAGCTTCAACCAAGAGAATAGATGATGCCATCTTTATTGTGCAATCCATGCAGAGTCATTTAATAAACTGTAAACAGTATCCTAGAGGTCACACTACTTTCACTGATCAATCTCCTTGGCTCCTCACCTGTGTCTATGAACCAAATTTGGAAATAACAATGTCAACATCAGAGCTCACCTTAGCAAACATGGGCTATACTCTATGCCCAATAAATGCATTGGAGTAAAGATGAAGGGGAATCACAAAGTGGTCATTTCCAACTTTCTCTTCAATAATTTTATAATATCTTCCAACGCACACAAATGATCAAAAAAATAAAAAAAATAAAAAAATTTCAAAGATGTATTGTAGATCTGTCTTTTCACCAAAAATTTTTCCAAAAAAACAAAACGCAAAACCTTGTACATGGCAAATGATAAAATCACAGCAGAAACGTTTAGAAACAGCTCAAATAATTTTTTAAATATGCAACTTTTATGAACAATCACCATACATAAATTATAGAAGTGCCTCCAAACTTGCTTAGGTAAAAATAAATAAAGATCAGGTTCCTGAATTACGTGTGCCCAGAAATAACACACAGATGCACTCAGAAATAGGCAGACATCACACTACAATTGTTCAAATCAAGTGATTAAAATCTATAAATCCACAGAAAGCCCATAGGTGAAATGTTGAATGAGTTACAATAATAAAAACAGTAAAAATGCAGTATAAATAAAAACACAAAATTTAACTCTATAAAGGTTAAAAAAAGGCTCTCAGTAAAGACGCTGGAAGATAAAACATTATGGCAATTTCCTATACATAATTTTTGGATTCCAGCCATCACTGATATTATAGTATGTCTCAAAACACTGGAGGAATGGGGGCTAATAGATTAATTGAAAACTCAACTGTCTAAAGTAAGAAAAGACTCATGGATTTCAGGAAAACAGAAAGGAACAAATAGTATAAACTAATAGTTTGCAACAATTGCAAGACATGAAAGACTGAGATAGTTGTACTACCTATGAAAATCTAGACCTGATCTAGGTTGCAGGGAGCCAGAGGGTGGAGTCCTCAGTCCATCACTAGGGACAATGCTAACTCATAGTAGGTCATTTTGGAGCATTCAATTAACATAACATATGCAGCTTTGGGATAAGCAGACAGTGACTTGGCTAAGATTCATACCTTTGTCACTGGAGACTGAGGCTGTATCACCAACCTGACATTTCACCTACCAAGTGGTAAAGAAATTTAAGAAAAGTTATACTTACAGGCAAAAAACTGCCATGGCTGGTATGTGAGTCCAAAGTCAACTGACCTTTCAAGAACCCATAGGTCAGGTCTTGGTGAATTAGCAAACTTGATGAGAACATAGGCAACATGAAAGAGCTGGAAAGGGGAACAGAAAACAAAGGATTGTTATTATTATTATTACCACTGACATTTCTCATGATACACTAAACAAAGTGTCTCTCTGAACATGCTTGTCCCAGCAGTTAAGCAGCCAGACTTAATTAGAATAGTTATAGAGTAAGTTAATGCTTCAACAAGCAATGACTACAAACAAATGTCAGCTAAATCTACTGATAATTTAGCAGGAAGGATTATCATAAACACAGTTAAATAAATAAAAGCTGCAAGAGCTTGAGCAGTACACTCTTAAAAATAATGTTTCTAAAATGGCACTTTACTAGGTTGTATGGTTCCTTGTAGAACCGTTGCTTGATAAAGAGCCATTTCATTCTACGAAGGTTCCTTTGCAAGTGAAATTGGTTCTTTGGGCTTTGAAAAGGTGCCCAATATTTGAAAAACACAGACATTTTAAATGTGTAGTAGGTTACCTAGCAGGATGCTAACAGGTCAAGAAAAACTGAACATAGCCTGTGTAATTGTAAGCAGATAGAGTGCTTTTAAAATCATGAGCTAATTTCACAAAATATGTTGCCATATATTCATGGATAGTCATGAAGCCTGTTACAGATCTAAATAAAGAGTCATTCTGGAGCTTTCATGTGGATGGTACTTTTTTAAACTAATAATAGTTCCTTTATGGCATCTCTCTGAAGAACCACGGCCTCCATTTCAATGTCTGAGGTGACTTACTTTTTTAAAAAATTTAAAACCCAATCAATCAAAGTGCTATATTGCCTTGCAGTTGGCTGGCACCCTCTCAGGATGGTCTCGCGCCATGTGTCATGTGTCATGTGCTGCCAGGATAGGCCTTGGCTCTTTGTGAAGGATCTTTGTTATGTATCAACTTGTGTTTATGTATATTTTATGCTCTGTTGTTGTTTTTGGTAAATCTGAATTATTATTTTCCATGTATTTTTGTGATTACTGTTGGTTTTGTTTATTATTCTATAATTATGTACTGTCCCATTAAGTGTGCATCCATTCCTTCTGTTCTGTGGGTGTCCACCCTGATTATCTCCACCTTTATATTGTGGTGGACCAGACGGTCTTCCTCAGGTTGTCATTGTAAGTTGCAGGTCATTATTGTAAGTTGTCCTCTTCTCATTTATATGGCTTTGTGGATTCCTTTTTTTTCTCTGGATTCTAAGCATTGGAATACAAACTGGGCTTGTTAGCAATGGGCTGTCTCTTTAGGCAAACACTTTTTGCCCTTTTTCACTATTTTTTCTCTTGCTCTTCTATTCACTTTATTGTAATAAACTCTTAATATATAAAGATGCTTGTTTTGGACTTGTGTGTTTAAGTCAGAGGTTGACGGTAATCATCTCTCTTTTGACAGGCATTTCCTAACTTTTATGTTAGGAATTTGTTTTTGTTATTTTTTAGTAAATCCCGAGTCTTTTATTAGCACTAATCAGGTGTTTTTTTTACCCTTGCTATGGAAGTTTTTCTAGACCAGGAATCTGACTCTGAAATCTGTTTTTTGAACAGAAGTGTGCTTTAGAAGTCGTGATATTTTTGGAGTTCGTTCTGCCATCATTTTGATTGTGTTAGGATGGCGACTTGCGTTGATCTCCCGATAACAATGCAACAGGTTAAAAGGTTGTCATTCCAACCACTTTCTTGTCCGAATATGCAGATACCAAAAATCTTTACTTTTGTTATTTTCAAAATTCTTTTCCTGACTTTGACTTGCACTTAGTTTTTTTACCACAGTTTTGTCTCTCATTTTGGCTTCAGTTTTGTCATTAAATGACCTCCCTGTTTCAGACTTTTGTTATACATTTTGATCACATCTTTTTTCCCAACCACCATCATTAAATACTCTTTGGTAGCAAGCCTGAATAACATTTTATGGCCGACTTCTCATTTTTGTGTTTTTTGTCCAAAGGCCTGCTGGTAGTAGTCTGGGCTGGCTGTCTAGCTTGCACTTTTTGGGATTTGTTTGTTGGCCTCACACTCCTTTTTTGCACAATCATTTGTAGTATTTTCCAGAGCACCACACCAATACAAGAATGCAAAACAAAGCATCATAAGATAACTGAGTAAATTATATTCTTCTACAAAAAAAAAAAAATTACACATGGAAGGAAATAAAATACAGCTACATAAGCCTTCATGCATGATAGGTGCGATATGAGAAGCATTGACTCTGGGAACAACCTGGAATGTAACAAGAGACAACAAATCATTCTCACTCTCCCTACCAGCTACCACAATTAAATATGTAAACCAAATAGCCACAGGAGTCCAAGGTGATAATTACAGTCTATTTATGTTACCCACCGGGATTTCCAATCCTCAAAGCATCCCCCCGCCACCCCACCCACCCAGCATTAGCTCCATTGCACCTTTCCCAAAAGCAGATTTACTCAATTTGTGAAGTTTGTATGTCTGTGCCTAAGGCTATGCATTTCAGGGCTATTGCCACAACATGCTTCCCAAAAGTTAGTATTTCAAGATCTTGGCTTTACTTGTCTCATGGGCAGGTGGTGATATCACAATCGATGGAGGCAGACCAGACTGACAAAGCCCTCAGACTAAATAAACTAAATGTACTGAATAAACCAATTTCTTATGAGGCACACTTTGGTACTTGCCATGTTATTTGGATATGCTTGACTGAGCTGTGCTCTGTTATAATGCTTAGTTTCCAAATAATAAGAATTACATTAAAAAATGCACAGTTTAAACGAAATATTAGGGAAATTGTGTAAAACACAATCCTCTGATTAATGGGACCTCAAGGGACGCATCTTTAAATGCCATGAATCAACATGTTTAAGTCCAAGGAGCCCTCGGGATAATGACTTTCAGATTTACCTTTAATTTGGTTAGCTTTGTTGGATCTAAAAACAGCAAAGGCTAGAAGGTTAAACTCTTTTCTTGTATGCAAGGATTAATCAGGACTTATTTTTCCTTTTCGTATACCCTTGAGAGCCATAAATTGCAACTGCCACAAAATCAGAAAGAGGAAGGATTTTTGTATTGAACATTTGAGGTTTAAGACTTCTTTAGGAAAATCAAAGAACCATTTTTTTTTTTTGATTTTTATCTCCAATAAATCTTGCAGCTAAACCCCTTCCATAAGTTTGGCCATTTTAGGGCAACTAAACTAAGAAAAAAAATTACAAAAAGGTTGTAAGACAGTTCAGCTCCTATTAGTGTAAAGCACATTTACAGTGTTATTTGCACAACTGGGTCAAATAAAAAGGAAACATTGAAACCACATAATAAGAGAGTGAATGAATAGACGGATGTAGCATTTGGTCATCTGAATTGGCCATGTCATACATAGCTATCATTTTCACATATATGTAAGTCTGTATAGACAAAGATTTGATCCCACTACTGCAACAAAAAAGGGAACACAGACCATATGATCATTAAGGAATTATAACATGAGATATTATATAAGTACAGTACAGACTAGCTCAGTGGTAGTGAGGAGTATAAAGATGTGTGCAATTCAATTTGCACCAAAACTCACCAAAAATAATTGTTAATTCATGCCATTGACATAAATATGCACTGGTGAGGCCTCATCCGGAGTACTGTGTGCAGTTTTAGTTTTCAGGCTACAAAAAAGACATAGCAGCTCTAGAAAAGGTCCAGAGAAGAGTGACTAGGCTGATTCCTGGGCTACAGGGAATGAATTATGAGAACAGATTAAAAGAGCTGAGCCTATACAGTTTAAGCAAAAGAAGATTAAGAGGAGACAGGATTGAAGTGTTTAAGATTATGACGGGAATTAATCCAGTGGATTGAGACTATTATTTTAAATTGAGATCAGCAAGAGCACCAGAGACATGATTGGAAATTTGTTAAGGGTAAATTTTGTACAAACATTAGGAAGTTTTTCTTGACACCACAGACTTATGGAACAAGCTAACAAGTAGTGTGGTTGACAGTAGGACTTTAGGGGCTTTCAAAACTAGACATTATTTTTTAGAAGAATTAAGTGGATAGGACTGGCAAGCTTTGTTGGGCTGAATGGCCTGTTCTCATCTAGATTGTTCTAATGTTTATTTACTGTCTGATTGTGTTTTCATGCATAATTTTGTCTGCCTGTCATGTACTATTTAAATAAAGCAGAAGAAACAATAACAAAAAAACACCTTACTCATTTCCTTTCATGTGCAAACATTTTCTTGAGATGTGTGTTGTGTTTCTACTGATAACAGGATAGCCACTTTGATAATTATGATCACAATCTTGGTGAACGTAATCCTAAAGATGCTTCGGAGACAGAGCTGAAACTCAAACGTCCATGGCACATGCAGCACATGAACTCTCAACTGCAGGAATCAAGAAATAGGAAAGGGATTTTGGTAGTTAATAGTGGGAAGGGTGAGGGGTAAGTGCTTTCAGGGTAGTGAGATTTCTTGTGGAAAAAACAGTAATGTGCACAATAGAGAATGTTGGTGTGTCATCCTGTGGAAAATAAGCAGGTTGTCACAATTTTAAAAAACACACACTGCACTTCTGAGAGGCATGCACTGAATTGATTCTACTTGTGTTTGATTACTTGCATTACAGAGCTGCAGAAAAAAACAAAAAAGTAAAGAAGAACATGTGAGCAAGTCTTTAGGGAGCAATAACAATAGCAATGAGTTCCATGATTAGCAAAAGCAAAATTGCTGGTAAAAACAATTTTTTTTGTCAGTTTTGCTAAACTGTAAGCAAATCTAAACTTGTCAGTTTCACTCTTCACTTCTCTGTGATGTTGCCTTTAAATCCCAGCCCAGTCACTGTTAGAATGGAATTTGAATATTCTCCCTTTTGTGCTGTGAACTTTTCTAAAGGTATTCTGGATTTCCTCGTACCTCCCCATTCCAAAGATATACACATTACGGTAATTAATGACTAATAATTGTCCCCGTTTGGATGATTGTGTCCTACCATTCATTGGATACTGAATTATTCCCTGTTGTTGCAGATATAAGCCTTGGTCCTCAACAACCCTAAAATATTTTAAGTAGGTCTGAAGATGGATAAATGGAAATATTATGAATGGTAGGAGACTGTTAAGTCTACCAACATCATTTGGTAATGTAATACTTAAATCGTTCCATTATAGATAAGATTATTGTTTGTTGACCAGCAGCCATGGCTTTAAGGGATGGCTATAATGCAGCCATTAATCACTTGTTGGTATGTAATACAAACAAAATCTTCGCTAAGGTCTTGTGACATAGCAGTAAGCATTTAATAGACAAACTAAATTTAGCAGGGCTTAAAAAGTCTTAAAACTTAACAAAACATTTGTGAAGGTCTTTATATCCATTGGTAGTAACTAACAAATGTACACATGCAGCTCCTAAAGTTTTACTTGCTATGTCTATCTCTCATTAAATTACTTAAGTATGAATCATATTATTTATCTTCTCCTTAGAATTTGATCGTGTTGCTTTTGTACTTCTAATAATCATAATAATACATTTTATTTACATTTGATGGCATGTTGTCGGAGGTTTGGCAGGTTATTTCTTGAACTGGTCTATATTAGTATGATCAGACATTTGGGGTCCCAACATAAACTCTTCTGATTTTTTACACTGATCCATGAAAAACTCCTTGAAATAAGAATAGAGGGGCTCACTAGTGGAGCCAGGCCTGGGGGTGTTGGCCAAATTAACCACATAACCTGGTTGAGCTAAACCCAAAGAAACCATGTGAAGTCATCATGTTGGTACACAACTTCTAAAGTGAATGGTGAGAACCATGTGCAATATAAATTGGCTACACATGTTACAGGGCAAATTTAGAATGAAAAGATTTTGACAATGGAAGCATACACCTATAAAATATAATATTACTAGCTGGAAATTGAGGTTCTGTACCACAAAATGGGAGTACAGTACTTTGATATAGTCTTCATCTATACACACAGCAAGGCTGAGCAATTGTCTGCGAGTTACATTGCCAGAGGTTGCCCTGGCCACAGCGGATGAGAAAGTCACTATAATGTTACTTCAGACTACAACGATGAAACTCTTGTTTAGCATTTAATAGCTCTGTGGAACAAATGTAGCCTTATTTGAAAGCTCCAAACTTCTTTGAATGGCTACCAACTACTTGGTATGACAGAAACATCTCGAGCTACCTGAGATGACTGGATTTCAAAGAGAAGTCATGGAGTGCCTGACAATGTTGAAACAACAGAATAATCATCTGCTTCAAAGCACTCTAGCCCAAAGGTCAGCGACTGACTTAGTAGTTGTCATCTGATGCTGGGCCATTTACTTTGTACACTTTAGCATAAAGAAGTATGAGATGTCAAGTGAGGTGTAAACAGATAAACATTTTGGGTTGTCATCGCTCAAACAGCTTGTGCATTGGTTACTCAAACCAGACAGAAAATGAGGGTATATGGGTACCCAAAAATAACTGGAATTGAAGGAAAAAAAATTGTTTTAATAATGTTTCCCTACTGAAACTTTAGTCTCTTTCAAAGTACTCTCCATGTGAATGAATGCACTATTCCCAACAGTTTTCCCACAGATGGAAACATTATTGGAATTGCTGAAGAGGAACGTTGTCCAATACCAGCTGCAATTTTTCTTTGACTTCCTTCATGGTACAAAAACGCTTTCCTTTGAATTCTTTTTTCATATGCGGGAACAAGAAAAAGTCGCATGGAGTAAGATCAGGTGAGTAGAGAAGTCAATTCAGAAATCTCTTCAATAGTCCGACAACGATCTTCGTAAATTGCATTGCGAACTTTTTCAAGATTTTTGTCATTCCTAATTGTGGAAGGTCAGCCAGATTTTGGTTGGTCTTCAAGGGGGATTTCCCCACATCTGAAACGTGAAAATCCACTCATAGACCTGTGTTTTACTTAAAGCTTCCTCTTTAAAAGCAGTTTTAAGCATCACTATAGTTTCAGAAGCTGTTTTCCCTAAGAGAAAACAAAATTTAACGTAAACTGATCTGTTCTTTATGATCACCCATCACAAAAATCCCAGAACATGTTTAATAAGCACCAAGACAAACTGCCACGGAATGCCATATAAACAATACAGAGCAATGGCACTTGGCAGACTGCCACAGAATACCGTAAGTATGCTACATCTAGTGACAAAATTTGCAACTAAGTCTAGATTGACCACCAGGTACAGATTCTGGTTATTTAGAATGCTGAAGGAATGCTTCAGGACTGGATGAATTCACTCTACTATTGCCAAGAAGTTTCTGGTTCATCTCAGGAGGGGTTAGAATCATTGAGGTTGAATTTTTAAGACCTCAGCAGTGGAAGCAGCTGCAAAGAACTTTGACTGTCAGATGGTGTGTGTGCACATCATGGTGGCAGCTAGATAACATGTTAAAGACCATTAATGATGCAGGTAATGATGCGGGAAGCAGTCAAGAAGAAGACATTCAATGTGCTATTCACAAGAAAATCTCTGGATCTGGCAAAGAGAAACCACAAGTGAAAACTAGGTTTTGAAGGATTTTAGACAAGTTATGGAGAATTAATTTGGGGTCGCCTCAAGCAAGCTTCTGGATAAATTTTAAAGGACAGAGTAAATCACACAGGTTAAATCAGGGGATGTTAATCTCAGTTTGGCAAATCAATGGGGGATGAAAGAAGAACCTTTGAAGCTTGCAGACGCCAAACTCCTTTGAGGTTGCTACAAGCATTGCTACAAACATTAAGTGAGGCTGGGTCTGTTTTGTACCCAAGGCACTGAATATGTTAATAAGTGTAAGATTTGCAAAGACACAGTGGTGGATCAGGTTTGGATGGAAATGCAGTCCTTCTGAATTACCAGACTGCGGTAGTTCTCACCATTTCCAAAATTTAGGGCTAAAGAATGTGTTCCAGTAACCAAAGGATTATATTTTCCAGTTTCCTGGGGAAATCTATACCTATGTACTGGATGTAACCTTCTTAGATAACTTCAGAATAGCAAAACAAAGGACTGTCTCTTTCTTCATATATTAAATTCTAAGGGTCCTTTGGAGTTCTGTTTAAAGTTGTATTTTTAATCTCTGAACAAAGTTATTATCACATTTTTCAGGTTAACATTTTCTGAATGCATTATGGTGTTCTGGGGCTGTTACTCTGCACTATTCAGTCTTTGAACTCGCTGAGTGTGCGATGTGTTTGTATTCTTGATATTGAATCTTAACTGTAATATGGGACTATGTCAAAACTATACCTGGTCTCCCTTTCAGTTCTTCATTTTCATTAAAAGCAGAACAAGATACACACAAGATTTGTAGAGTTTCCAACCAGGGATTCTGGGTTTCACAACTCCTGTGTTCAGGCATGTTGGTCCTTTCAGTGGTATTTAGACCAGTCCTGAATTTTGCAGCCAAGAGTGAAGTAGTACAAATCCAAGGCCATGGAGAGCTACCAAAAAAGTTACTTTTCCCTCTGAAGATATAGTGGATAGTGAGCAAGCTTAAATCTCAGTTTACAGTTAAATGTTCACTGCATTCTCACCTATGGCCATGAGTGATTACTGAAGGAATGAGGGAGAGGATTCGGTCTTCCTAAATGAGGTTATCTGTTTCATTCTCCATGACAGGTTGAGGAGACAAAATATAGTTGAGGTAGGCTGAGCAAACAAATGAAATTATATTATATAATATATTTATTAGTATTATATAAGGGCAGAGTGCTACAGTGATTAAAGGGGCTGGTTTAGTTCCAGACACCTGATTTTGAATGACACTCTGTACGAAATTTAAACAATTCCTCTCACGTACATATTGGTTTACATTGGCTGCTCTAACTTCCTTCTGTGTTCCAAAGATATGTAAAGTAAGTTGACTTATGATTCAAAACTGATCTAGTGTGAGAGAGTGTGGGTGTTTGCATGCGTGGACTCAACAATTGACTGTCCTGCAGTTGAGGGTCACTTCTTGTCTTGACCCCCTCTACTGGAAAAGGAAGGTACTGAAACTGATGGATTGATGGTATTAATTTATTGCAATTGCTTGCCGTTGCAATTGACCTTGGACATTCTGAAAAAGGAAGGCTGAAGTATTAAATAAACAGATGTATGCATGTCAAGCTGTGACATTCATGAACCAGCTGCATACTCCCTACAGCATTGGCAGTCTTTTTTTATTTATTTATTTTTTTGATTTTATTGTAATCATTCATACAGATAGATCAATTTTTACAAAAAATAGGAATGAAAACAAATAAACCCCACACCCCTGAGAAAGAGAGCATGGCCAATGGAGTAAAACTTAAAGCTTGTAAAAATGCATAAACTGATGAGTTTAATAGGCGGATAAAGATAAATGGAGAAGAAAAAAAAAAAAAGAAATAGAGAGAGAATCTACTTCCTTAGTGCTTTAAGAGCTTATTCTAAAATATTATTGATTAGATCAGGCCAGGTTTTGAAAAAGTTCTGCACAGATCCTCTAACTGAGAATTTGATTTTTTCCAATTTCAAATAGTATAAAACATCAGTTACCGACTGACTTAAATGAGTAGAGTTAGGATTCTTCCAGTTTAGCAAAATAAGTCTACGTGCCAAAAGTGTAGTGAGTACAATCACAGTTTGTTTGTCCTTCTCTGCTTTAAGCCCATCTGGAAGAACACCAAACACAGCTGTTAATGGGTTAGGAGGTATTGTGACACCAAGGCTGTCTGAAAGGCATTTAAACATTTTTGTCCAGAATGATGTTAATTTGGTGCAGGCCCAAAACATGTGATCCAGTGAGGCTGGGACTTTATTGCAGCGTTCGCAGGTTGGATCTTGCCCTGGAAACATTTTGGACAGTTTTAAGCGAGACAGATGTGCTCAATATATAATTTTGAGTTGAATAATTGTATCCTTTGCGCATATGGAGCTTGAGTGAATTCTCTGCATTGCTACCTTCCACTCCTTTTCTGATATATTGATTAAGAGATCTTTTTCCCATTGTTCTCTTGGATCTTTGAAAGGGAGGGACAGTAAAATAGTTTTATATACTGCATAAATGCTGTCTGAGTCCTCGAAACTGATCAATATTTTTTCCAGCATAGAGGAAGGTGTGAGATGAGGGAAATCGGGCAGGTTCTGTTTAACAAAGTTTCTAATTTGAAGATATTGAAAGAAATGTGTTGCTGGAAAGTTACATTTGGTATGTAATTGTTCATGGGATGCAAAGATGTTGTCTGTATAAAGATCTCTAAGCAAATTAATTCCAAACGTTTTCCATATATTAAAAATTGCATATGTTTGCGAGGGTTGAAAAAGGTGGTTCTCAGGCAGAGGTGCCACAGATGAAAGATTCTCCATCTTAAAATCCTTTCTACATTGGTTCCATATTCTGAGTGAGTGAAGCACAATTGAGTTATTAGTATATTGATGATAACTTGTATTTATTGGGGCACAAAGCAGGGAATATAAAGAAGTACTGCAGAATTTTATCTCTATTGCTGACCTGTGACCTGACATCTGTGAGATTGCTCTTTTGTGTATGTTCATCTATTTGTGTCCAGGTTTTTATAGCTTGTATGCTTGCTGCCCAGTAATAAAACTGAAAGTTAGGTAGAGCCATGCCACCTTCTGCTTTAGGTCTTTGTAGGGTCGCTCTTTGGATGCGTGGATGTTTTGAGTTCCAAATAAATGAGGTTATGGTTGAATCTAATTGCTTAAAAATGATGTATTAATATATATTGGAATGTTTTGAAATAAAAAGAGAAGCTTAGGAAGGATATTCATCTTAACAATGTTAATTCTTCCAGCTAGAGTGAGATGAAGGGTTGACCATCTATGCAAGTCTTGCTTAATTTTTTCCATACAGACAGCGAACTTTTGTTGATAAAGAGCTTTATGTTTACTTGTGATGTTTACCCCTAGGTATTTAAACTGATCGCGATGATAAAAGGGAAGGTGTCCAATCTAATATTGTGTGCTTAAGAATTCACTGGAAACAGCACACTTTTATTCAAATTAATTCTGAGACCAGAGATCTTTTTAAATTCTGTAAGTGCTGTTACGACTGCAGGCACAGTATTTTGTGGGTCTGGTATATACAGTACCATATCATCTGCATATAGAGAAATTTACTGTTCAATGGGCAGTCTTGAAGATGACTGCAAGACAAGAAAACCAGTAGGATTAGAAGAAACATGCAATCCCCCTTTAGCCAATTCTAGGACAAAGAAACCTGAAGTTAGCTACTCTTACGAAGCACGTGAAGATGAGACTCTGCAGCTCTGACACACTGTGTGCTTTTTGAAACTTTAGTTAAATTGAATTGTGAAATAGAAGAGAAATGTCAAACATTAAAATGGCAGGCATATCAAGTGTTCTAATGGATTATATTCTCACTTTCTTCTTTCAGTATATTTTAAAACCCGATGACATATCATTATCTTTATACACAAAATACTTGAGAACTGGATAATGAATAATTTTGGGGAATTCGATATGTAGCCAGAATGTGGCTTAATTCTTCCATTTTGTTGAAATATTCTTTAGCATGGATAAGATAAACACTACATTCTTTCATTAAAAGAGGCACAGGGAATGTAAGGTAATTCATATCAGCCCACACTGTAAACTCTTCATCATACTCTCACTTCATTTCTAAAGTGTAGGAAGGAGAAGGAATTTGCAGGGTGGGCTATTTACACCCATTCCTTCATTAATTTATATAAACATACCTATATTCTAATGTAAACAGTTCAAATTCTACATAGTAATTGTATCAACACAATGATCGTTTTTCATTTAATGTATCATCCCCTCTCTGAGCACATCATCATAAGGTATTTTACAGAGCAAACAAGACCACAATTTGAAGAAACAACATAAAATTCAAATATCACATTACATGGTCCTAGCATATCAGGATAATGAGGTACTCTGAATAATTTCTATGAGATGTGACCGTAAAGTAAAGTTTTGTGCTTGAAAGGTGCTATTTTTGTAAGTGGCACAACAATTATCTTGTGTTTTATAACATAACTAACTTATAAATTCCTAGGATTTGTGGTTTAGAGAGTACTGTAGATGTTTTATTTCAGAACAAGGTCAACATGGACACAAAAAAAACACACAAACTTTCTCACCTAGTCAATGTGTAACAGGCCCGGTCCCCTTCAATTTCTATCCTCAACAGAGGGGCTACAGAGTTCTGTAGTGGCAGGATGTCTGTTAAAGGTGATTTGTATTATGGCTATCTTTTGACACTGCCAACAGAAGAAAAGTTGCTATTGATGGATGAAGGAATCACAATGGAAAATCGAAGTGATGGTGTGTGAGATAGCAGATACTATTGTGATTAGTTATGGGTCAGCTGAATCCAGGAACAATTCAACAAGATCAAGGACTATGCACTCTGCCAGATTGTTAACTCTTAAAATAAAGCATACCTGCATCCTGTTTTCCAAAGAGATTCTCGCATTAATGAATTCTAATTGGGGAAAATTTATGAAACATCTTATAAAAAAGGAAAGTTTGGATTTACTGGTGTTTCTCTCAATACGTTCAGCTGAAACACTGTTTGATTTACTATCTGCTTTCCATCCAATCCTGTTTTACATTCAATTTGCCAGATTTTCTACTAACTAATGGTAATTCCTTTTCCTATTAATGATATTTTTAGTCTTCAAGTAGTTATCACCTTTTGGATAAATAAACATAAATACAGTAGTCTGATGTTGTTTTAGAGATCAGATCTCTAAAAATTACAAGCTGCTTTGAGTTTTTAGGACGACCAAGACTATATTTTAAAGAATATATGAAACATGCCAGAAAAGGAGAATTTGCTTCTCCTATCCCGGCTCAAACATGTGAGACTCATGAGGGCCTTACAGTATCCCAGTATGAACAAAGTCCAGGGGGAAGGAAGCAGAGGTTACACTGACTGTGAACTAACAGATCAGTCCATGACATAAAAACACCAAAGTTGGAAGCAGACCATCAGTTGACCAGGGGAGACTAAACAAGACACTACGGTAGATCGCAGGAATTTTTTTTTTTTTTAAATGGACTATCAATCCCTCCATTGCTTGCTACCTTACATCCTTTTCTTTTTTTTTGTGTTCATAAGAATTACTTATAAATATTTTGAAATCACTTCAGTATTTTTTGTTTGGCTTCCCCATACATATGAAAACAAAAACCCACATATGATATACCATTTTTGATGTCTAATTAGATCTTAGGTTTTTGGAATTTCCCCTATTTTCAGCACACTAGACCCAAAAAAATGCACTTTTTTTAGGCCATTGTTGAATCATTTTTTGTGTAGAAACTGATAAGGAATAAATGAATTAATCAGAATGACTTGAAGTTGTGAATGCCACATCAATCGACCCCTCACAAAACCTGAAAAAAAGGGGATTGTTAAAACAGGTGTGTGGAATTTTATATTATTTTGAGGTTGCTGATCACAAATATAATATTATTTTTGATATTTGATTCTTTACTCGTAGTCCTGGCCATCTAAGAGCTACTCTCAGAGTGTTAAAAAATGTCACATTTCAAACAAGCATATGGCATATCGTTTTATGTAATTTCACCGTCAGTGATTACAAGTATAACGTTATTTTTGATTTCTGATATTTTCAGAGGGTGGAAAATGGCAAATTTCTATTTAATTTGAGAATATTTAATCATTTAAATAGAAGTGCACATTTGAATATCTCAAATATTTGGCCCAACAATTCCTGCTGTTCTTCTTTATTATGTACTTCTAGCTCATTACATTTCTTATGGACTGGACTTACGGCAGCGTAAGCTAATACAGACTTTCTTTTATTTTCTTCTTTTTTTTTTAACCTTCCTTAAACAAGGTTTTCCCAACAGGGAATACAACTCTTCTCACACATGTGTTTTATTATTTTACAAGTCTAAAGTGAATGAAATCAAAACACCAAATAGTAAGAATAAAGTATTTTCTTAGCATGTGTAAGTGAAATGTTTTATGGGGGCATTACTCACACACTTACAATGGGTCTCACTTGTAATTGGCCTGCTATATGAGTAAACTCCACAGAAACTGAGGGAAAGGGCATTTTTACACAAATATTGGGATAAACTACATTGTATTCATTAGAGAGCAGCGCAGTGGTAGAGCTCCTGCCTCCCAATAAGGAGACATGGCTTTGTGTGCTAGGCGCTCCCTGTGTGGGGTTTGCATGTTGTCCCCATATGCTGGTTAAGTGAAGCGGTGTTGCTAAATTGGCCTTAGTGTGGGTGTGTGTGTGTTTGTGTGTTCACCCTGTGATGGAGTGGCAATATGCCCAGGGGTTGCTTGCACCAGATGATTGCTGGGATAGGCTCCTCTCCTGGATAAGCAACTTAGGAAAGCAGATGGGTGGATGTATTCATAACAGAACTTTGAACTATACTCATTTATACTCATTTTATTTAACAGTGTTACAAACAAATATTGTGAAAAAACAGACTTAAATAGGTTGCAGACTATTTCACTTGCAGGTGGGTCCAGTTCACAATTTATTGCACTAAATAATGGGTAAATTATTGTGATAGTCAAATTAAAGGAAAGCTACAGTGACCATGTACTGTAAATTAATACTTGGTTACAGTTACCAATCTAAACTTATCATTTTCAACTACATAGCTACAATCCAAGCAGTTCATTTAATGATTTTCCACTGAATTAGATTACCACATTTCTCAACAAACACATATATACTTATTCATATTGCCAAATATATATAAACTTATTCATATTTCCTCCTAGAGACTTGAAAGAAAAGCATGTGCGTTAGATCAACTGCCAAATTTAAACTGAATGGTAGGAGGGGATGTGGGAGTGGACTCATGTCAGTTTGCCTCTGCTGTAAGAGCAAAAAAAAAAAAATGCAACGGAAGACTTAATTGTGAGTTCTCACAGATTAAATAGATGGATGGATTTTTCTTATTGCTACACCTGTTTGTATTCATCCATTATGAAAATCAGACACAAACCTTTCTGTGCACATTGGTCACGTTGTCAGATTTCAATTATCCAGTGGCTGTCTGTGTGAATGCAGCCTGCTTTAAACTTGTTGTTTTCAGTTTTTGTTTCTTGTCTTGTTTGTAGAATGCTGTGGTCCCTTTTTTAGAAAAAATAAATGGGCTTATGACATTCCATTTGTGGTTATCATGTGATCTATTTGTAATCCATGGAGATTCTTTCAAGTCCAAATTAGCTATTAGGTGCAATTTGGCTTTATATGTTCCAGCTCATGAATGGCTAACTGTTACCTTGCATCAGGAGAAGGGTATAATTCTGGATGTTTAAGACTGCACAAAATTAGAGTGAATACAAAAAAAAGAAGTGCAACATTAAGAAAGTTCAAGTAACTCAGAAAAAGAAAAACAAACTTGGAAGAAGTGTGAAAAGCTACAAAATGCAGCAGCCAATCTTCATTTTTTTTAAGATCCAGAACCACACTGACAATGGGAGTGTGTGCCTTAGTGAGTCTTCCCAGCTGGTGCCCTCCATGTGGAATGTCATTGCCTCCTCCACTTGACTGTTTTCAGGAATTTGCCAACCTTGCACTATAATTAAAGCAGCTTGTTGTGAAAGAACATCAGAGGGCCTACAGCATATCCTGGGGGTGGAAGCAGGGTGAAGGAAATGGCTTGGGGCCTGAGTTACTGTATCTTGACATGGGATGCTATGCCATCTTTGCATAAACACGTTTGTTAAATGTTACTCAACAGCTGCAAAATATCATCTCAGCCAATCTCACTGCTTAATAAATTAATAAAAAAAATAAACTCTGCAAGGGTATGTCCAGCTGTGTAATGAGAAAATGCAAAAATTCAAGAAAAAGAAAAAAAAAAAAAAATCAAGTGATCATTTTGTGTGAAACCCCCAAATATCTTATTCAAGCAGAGAGGCCCACTGTCACACTGCATGCCGTTACCTGCTTTCCGCCTTTACATTGCCTTGGTGAAAGAGCCCAGCATGCCCTTAAGAATATCGACCCCCTTTGTTTTCCTAACACACTCCTTGAAGCAGGATACAGACATAACAGTCCAGGAACTCTTCACCGTCCTGGATGCGACTGTAAAGGTGTTGTTTATTGTAGGATTGTATTGGCTGCCACTCAATAAGATGAAGCGGGAGCACATTGAACTGCACACGTCTGGAGAAGATAATGAGCTTGAGATTAAGGCCCGACAGTAGGGGGTGATGGCTGCTGCGATAACCTTGGCTTGAAGCATTTCTTCTGTTTATTTTGTTTTGCTTTAACATGTGTTGGCAGGCTCATTCTTTAAGTGACAAAGAGCAGCGAATCAGCATATGGAGCACAGAGGAGGAAGAAACGGCCGACAAATGGCTTTGTTAAACCAACGGCTCCTCCACTAATGCCAGGAAAAAGGAGCAGGAATTCACATTTCAATTAGTCTTTATTTTGCTTAGTCCTCTTCATGCTAAACTTCAACACAAATATGTGCAGAGACTTGGGTAAAGCTCAGGCTCAAGAGAAGACTTATGATACAGATGCCTGTGGTTGTCATGTACTCAATCCCTTCTGACAGCAGAGCTCTGAAACAGCACATATTTATAAAATAAAATAGCACAAGAGAGGCATGATTTTGCATCGTAATTAGACAGATTAGATAATGGTCTAAAGACTATAAAATATGCACCCATAAAGTATTTGGCTAGGGGGTGATCCACCTTCATGAGCCCACCACTTGACTGTGCTCCATAGCTCAGCCCCACACTTTCTCAGTACTCAGGCATCACTTGATGTGAGGACAGCTTGGGAGCAAAACTGATTATTAAATCAAATGCCCCATTTTACTCTTTGGTCAGTTTTGACCTATACCAGTGTGTGTTTGTGTGTGGGGGTGTCCAACTCCAATCCTGTAGGGCTACAGTGTCCGCAGGTTTTTATTCTAACTCCTTTCTTAATTAGTGACCAATTTGTGCTGCTAATTAACTTCCTTTGTCTTAATTCTAACTGACTTTCCATTTTTAAGACTCAGACCCCTTAGTTGTTGTAGCCAAACAAAAAGGAGATACACTACAAACCAACGCAGGACTGGCTAATCTTTCTCCATCATACAATAAGTGAAAAGAAGAAAGGCGGAAGTCTCAGTAACATTAATCTGCTCAGGTCAACAAAACATTCTGAAGGTGCTCTTAGAAAAAAGAAAACCAACAATTTTGGAAATGACTCTTGTGGCATAATGAGAGCACCAATAGGTCATGGAAGTAAATAACGGATTTAAATTACACCAAGAATCAACTTCTAATTAAGAAACTGGCTGGACTAAAAGTTAGTTGGAGTTTGACGCCCAGACCTAACTTATCATCTGTTGGTTCATTTCACATCTCATTTTGGCTTGGCTGCCATTTAAGGGAAAAAGAATAAATACAGGGGGCCAAGGCTTAGACAGATGATTCCATTAACAGCAGAAACTGGTCACTGATCAAGAAAGCGGCAAGAAGAAAAGCCTGCAGCCATGGTAGCCCTGCAGCCCTAATCCATACAGATGACCATTATGAAAGGTGAAAAAACATTTCTGCTCATCCATAAACACTTCCAATAGTACAGAAACAACAGTTGACTCCTTGGAATTTGAGATTGTAAACATTCACTCTCAAAAATCTTTATATAACCACTTTAGTGTCCTCCTGTAAGACAAGCCTTAACTATTCTTCCATCAGCAGCAAGCACTTACGAAGGTATAAAGCACTTCTTTTTTCATGGGCAGCAGAATTAATTAAATTTAATTCATGCCAATGTATTGGCTCTTTCATTGTGGCGTAGAAAGATAAGCACTTGAATTTATCAGAGGGACAACAGGCACTGTTATTATTAAACATTCTGATTTTATCTGAGTGAATGTTCACTTACAGAATGAAATGATACACTGTACTAAAGTTACCTAACAGGATTTGAGATGACATGAGTAACTGATTATCATTATACTACAGCCCACAAGACTACAAGGGCAAAATGTAAAATTATTCTGAACCTTACAACAGAATCCCTATATGTATCACGTGTATCAAGCTCTTCTGGTCTACTATGCAAACGAAACAACATACTCCATGCAACAATCTGATGAAAATTCCATCCATCAAATCTTTTCATCCACAGGCAGTGCTGCTTTCTTACTCTGGCCATCCACAGTTAAAACACACTGTAGTGCAACATTAGAACAATCTAGATGAGAACAGGCCATTCAGACCTAAAAAGCTCATCATTTCTATCCACTTAATTATTCTAAGAAAACATCAAGTTGAGTTTTGAAAGTTCCTAAAGTCTTACTGTACCACACTACTTGGTAGCTTATTCCAAGTGTCTGTGGTTCTCTGTGTAAAGAAAAACTTCCTAATGTTTGTGTGAAATTTACCCTTAACAAGTTTCCTACTGTGACCCTGTGTTTTTGGTGAACTCATTTTAAAATAACAGTCATGATCCACTGAACTAATTCCCTTCATAATTTTAAACACTTCAGTCATGTCACCTCTTAATCTTCTTTTCCTTAAACTGAAAAGGCTTTTAATCTTCCCTCATAACTCACCCTGTGTAGCCCTGGAATCAGCCTAGTTGCTCTTCTCTGGACTTCTTCCAGCGCTGTTATCTCCTTTTTTTCATCTAATGGTCTGTGCTTGATATCTGACAACGTTCAAAACATTTAACTACAGCAAAAAAGTCAATGTTGTCAACTCATATAGCAAGTAGTGTATGGATTTATATAGCAACACCTACTGGCACACAAAGGTATTGCAAGCTGCCTATAGTTAAACAACATGGTACATTCAAGATGCAAAAAAGTTGTAAAAATGCCCTACAACGGGCAGGTACCATCTCTAGGGTCAACTCCTACCTTGTACTGAATATTTTTGGAACATACCCCCCTGCAACCCTAAACATGACTAAACAGGTTCATTAAAACATGGTAACAGATATTATATATATACAGTAATCCCTCGCTATATCGCGCTTCGACTTTCGCGGCTTCACTCTATCGCGGATTTTATATGAAAGCATAACTAAATATATAACG